>OX392517.1:3313090-3975708 GCA_947623375.1 Apotomis capreana | reverse complement strand
TTCGCGGATTTAATAAATTTCGTCAACAAACAAATTAAAGTTTTGGAACATACATTTCCTAGTGCCGGCTCCCGGACTATAAACAATCAACAAGTCAAAGTGAAGTCATCTGTCAACTTCGCTCAACCGAGTCATAAACCGGCCAATTTCAAATATTCGAACGCAACTTCGTCTTCACAAAAGGTTGGATTAGCTGTTTCGCGCTTTGATACTCAAAATAATTCGAACCAAAACAAACTGACTTGCGTGCATTGCAACTCAAATCATCTGATTTATCGTTGCGAACAGTTTCGTAAACTGTTAGTTCAAGACAGGATTGACCGTGTCAATGCCTTGAAACTATGCACCAACTGTTTAAAAAGTGGTCATGAAACGTCAAGTTGTAAGAGCAACATGACTTGTGTTCTGCAGGCAACGGCCGTGCCGACGCCGCAGACGCCCCGTGCTGCCGTGCATGCAGCGGGGCCTTCACTACCGCGCTCCGTGAGTGTGGCTGTGACACCCGATCCAACCGTTACTGAGAATCTTCATTCCGTGACTGAAAATTCCAGTTCTTACGGTATAGTACTGGGGACTACGAGGACTCTAGTCGTTGACATCACTGGTCAATATCAGAACTGCCGTGCCGTTCTTGATTCTGGAGCTCAAAGCTCATTCATTACTTTGAACTGTGCTCAACGTTTGGGCTTACCTCGCAACAAATGCCCTTACACGGTATCAGGGCTAGGAGGTGAACTAGTCAAAAACTTTGGCATGGTGACATGCGACTTAAAGCCGTGTAAATCGGACGTTCCGAGTTTCCGGCTAGAACTGGTCGTAGTCGAGAAAGTTTCATCCGAAATGCCAAATGTTTCGTTTCCACCGGAAGTCGTGGAAGAATACAAGAATTTCGATTTGGCTGACCCATTGTTCTACGAAAAGTCATCGGTAGATATTCTGTTGGACAACGGTGTCGTGTCTGATTTGATGTTGGACAAGCCGACTAATGTCAAGCCGAACATACCCAAGGTGATTGAGACGGTTTTCGGTTATGTCGTAAGTGGAAGATTATACAACGAAAGCAATCAACTGTCATTAAATTTACATCTGTCGATTTCTGAAGAGAAGACTTTGGACAAAACGCTGCGTGACTTCTGGGAAGTAGAGGAATTGCCGTGCAAACCTGTACTCAGCCCTCAAGATCAGCTGGCTGAAGATATATTCGTGCGTGATCACTCCCGTGATGAGGGGGGGAGATACATCGTGCCGCTGCCTTTTGTGACTGATACGCCGACACTTGGAGACTCTCGAGTTGCCGCCGAAAGACGATTGCTGGCAACAGAGCGCAAACTTGCGCGTTCACCAGTGCTGCAGCAAGCATACAACGACTAGCTCGAGTATGAGAAACTTGACCACATGGAATTGTACACTGGTAGCGAGTCAAGCAAGTATCTGATTCCACATCACAGCATTTTAAGGCCGAGCAGTACGTCAACACCCTTGCGCGTCGTATTCGATGCTAGTGCGAAAACGTCTACAAACATCTCTCTCAACGATACTCAGTTGACAGGACCAAACCTGTACCGTGATATAGGTTCCATTATAACCAATTTTCGATTATTCGAATACTGTTTCGCAAGTGATATTTGCAAAATGTATCGTGCAATCCTTGTGCGTGAATGTGATAGAAAATATCAACACATATTATATCGGTCGTCCGTAGACGAGCCGATTAAAGTCTATGAATTAAAAACGATTACATACGGCGTAAGTTCGAGTCCATTTCTGGCCATTCGTACTTTGCTACAATTAGCCAATGATGAAGGTGAACGTTTCCCTTCAGCTGCTAATGTCGTGCGACAAGGTATCTATATGGATGACATTCTATGGTCATGCGCAACCTTCTCCCAAGCCTGTGCATTGCAGGACGAGTTAATTAATATGCTACAGTGCGGAGGACTTGTGCTAAAGAAGTGGTCTAGCAACTGTGAAGAATTATTCGAGCGCGTTCCAGTTGAACATCGTGAAACTACTGTCACTTTTCAAAAGGATCGGGATGACGTTTCGATTAAGCTTCTGGGCTTGAAATGGTCTCCGGTGTTTGACGCGTTCAGCTTCTCTTTGAACAAGCAAGATACCGTCAATACCAAGAGATCTGTACTAAAGACTCTAGCATCTATTTATGATCCCGTTGGATATATTTCTCCTTGCACATTTGTTGCAAAGTGCATCCTTCAGGATCTTTGGAAGGTGGGTCTCGGTTGGGATGATCCTCTGCCTCAAGAAGTGTGTGAGCAGTGGTTGACATTCATCACCGAACTACCTCGCCTATCTGAGTTGCAAATCCAACGGCACATATTGCTTCCAGATGTAACAGAATGCGAGCTGGTTGGATTTAGTGATGCATCATCTCGTGGGTACGCTGCCTGCATTTACGTCATATCACAAAGTCAGTCGGATGTGAAGTGCAGATTGCTAATGGCGAAATCGAAGGTCGCACCTGTCAAGGCTCAGACGATCCCTAGAATGGAACTTATGGCCGCGGCTCTTCTTGGAAAACTTATGAAGTACGCATGCGAATGCATAACTCGAGTTGATGTGACTAGAATCACAGCGTTAACAGATTCGTCTATAGTTTTGGCGTGGCTGCAAACTGACGCCTATAAATTAAAGACATTTGTGTGTAACCGTGTTACACAAATAATAGAGTCAATACCACCCCATGCGTGGCGTCATGTTAAAAGCGAGTACAATATGGCAGACGTAGCTTCCCGAGGTGTATCTCCGTCGCAATTCATGCTTGATAGCTCTCAGTGGTTTGAGGGTCCTACCTGGATGTACGAGGATCGTGAAACTTGGCCTGTATCAATGTACACAAATAAAAGTGAAACTCAAATTCTTGAGATGAAATCAAACTCGAATACGTTCAGTTTGATAGCTCGAAAGACTGAAGAAGAAGATAAACTAGAGTTTGTTGAGCGAGTCTGTAACCGGTTCTCTTCTTTTTCAAGAATGCAAAGAAGCATCGCCTGGATTTTACGTTTACTTCGACGATCCCGCGATGACGTTTCAATTCGCCACCAAGTCTTAACGACTGAAGACTTGAACGCAGCCCACGATAGTCTTATAAAGCTAGTGCAAGCTGCATATTTTAAAGAGCAAATTGAAACACTGAAGAGGGGCGAGACGTACATTCCTTCGTTAAGGAAACTTGCACCCTTTCTTGATGCTCGTGGCTTCCTCAGGGTGGGGGGTCGTATCCCGCACTCTGATTTGCCATACAATGCAAAGCATCCCTTATTGTTGCCGAAGCAGAGTAGGTTTACAAAGCTCTTGGTTGAATATTTTCATAAAAAATATTTGCACACAGGTCCGCAAACCTTGCAAAATATTATCAACCAAAGATATTGGATCTTGTCGGCTCGTAGCCTCATTCGATCAATTCACGGGAAATGTAAGAACTGCTTCAAATGTAAACCAACGCTGCTTCAGCCTAAAATGGGTGATCTTCCCTCAACTCGGCTGTTGCCTAATAAAGTGTTCGAGAATGTAGGTGTAGACCTAGCCGGACCTTTCTACATAAAGGAAAGTTTACGGCGTAATGCAAAGATAGAGAAGGCTTATTTAGCGGTCTTCGTGTGTTTTTCCACAAAAGCCGTGCATTTGGAAACACTTTCTTCTCTATCTTCGGATTGCTTTCTGGCTACCCTTGATAGATTCGTATCCCGTCGTGGTCTCTCGGCATGTTTTTATTCGGACTGCGGAACGAATTTCATAGCAGCCAGTAAACATCTTGCTGATGTTCAGAAATTCATGTTTGATAACAGCACCCGGCAGGATATTTTGAACGGCTGCGCTCAGCGCTTAATTAACTGGCAGTTCAACCCTCCTAGTGCTCCTCATATGGACGGTTTATGGGAGAGCTGCGTTCGAATTGCGAAATATCATCTTGTGCGTACTGTCGGTGACAAAGCTTTGACTTTTGAGGAACTGTCAACTGTTTTCTGTAAAATAGAAGCCATAATGAATTCAAGGCCATTATGCGCTCTACCGGCTAGTGATAATCCTCATGAGTTTAATGTGTTAACACCAGGACACTTCTTAGTAGGCAAGAGTCTGACAACTGTACCAGAGTATGATTTACAGTCCGTACCCGTAAACCATTTAACGCGTTGGCAATATTTACAAAATTGCTCCCAACTGTTTTGGAAGAAATGGAGCCAAGATTATTTAAACACCTTACAGCAAAGGTCAAAATGGTTCACCTCGCCTCCCAATATCAAAGTAGGAGACTTAGTATTGGTGAAGGATGATCGGATTTCTCCATGCAGTTGGCCACTTGCAATTGTCGAACAGACACATCCCGGTTTGGACGGCATTGTGCGCAAGGTTACCCTGCGTACAAGAGCTAATAATTCTTTATCAAGACCAGTTAACAAACTGTGTCCTCTTCCTTACACTTACTAAATTACCTTCCTCTTTCTCCAATTATGAAGATTTTATTTTCTAGCGCCTCAGTGAGCGCATTTTTCGTTTTATTCCTTTTCTCTATATTTTATGAAAGCCACATAGTGCTTTCGGTGGGGGGTGTTTAGTATTAACCTTTATACTGATTCATTTATAAATGGCGGGGACAATGGCCGCTTTGCTGCTCTCTGTATAAAAAATGTAACTAGACTTCAGTGTCAAAATTAGTGTCTGCGAAAACAACAAGAATTACAGCTAAACATTATTTATTTAAACCGTGTGATCAAAAAGGAAGCTGACGGAGGCCTCCGAAACAGAACGGGCACATCAGCAACGGTAAGTCCTTGATATTTATTCTTGGATCAGTATAGAGTATTTTTCCTGACTCCACACCAAGATCCTCCCTTCATTACCTACAGTCCGCTAACGGCTTTACGCCACAACCTCTGCCTTCTATCAGCTGCTGCACAACTTTTACAGTACTGTAACCGGGTTTCTATTCAGAACATTTTTTAATGTGCACTTTACTAAGACTCCGCTTGAAATACCTGATTATCATCAACTCGAGATACGACGTGCCTTTATTTAGATTAAAATAAACACTTCGCGTAATGTTATCGAATGTTCAGCTGCATTGATATGTTTATGTACGACAAATTAATGTCATTTTGACGTATATTGTTTAAAAAACATTTAGGGCGGAAAAGGTTTTGTACAGTGTACATTTATGATCTAGAGATGTAATCCTATGTAGGTAAGTATTTGTTTTATAGTGATTGTGTAAAACTAGAAAATAATTAGGTGAATATTCGCTTTTTCTGTCAACCATACACTTTGCCACGAAAATTGCACGTGGATAACGATCACTGCTTATCAACAAAAGTTGATAAGCAGTGATCGTTATCCACGTGCAATTTAGAGAGAAAACCACATTAATCCTTCTCAATTTCGCCTACAATGACGTAGCCAACAATGTCTAATTCAATGAAACCTGTTGAAATTAATTTGTATTTTAATGCTAACTTAAAATACATATTTCCACAGCATTAAACCTAGATTTACGTAAACACAGTTAAGGACTCACTTAAATATCGTGCATTATTATCGACGAATAGTTGAAAATGACAATGATGAAAATATTGACAAGGATGGAAGAACTATTTTCAGTGGCTTACCTGGCCGTAAGCACGCAACGCAGCGCATATTGCTCGTCCGCGTGCTGTGAGCTGATTGAGGGTCGGGAGACGAACGCCGGGGGCCGTTTTTTTGGTGTTCATATGTGTTTCGTTTTTGAGAAAATTCACAAACAATCATATTGTTTTTTAGGTACCAATATTTTGAAATAGATTTTATTAATGTTATAATAAGTTTACAGGCGTTATTATTATTTAATACTAAGCGTTTTTTTTTCAGCATCGCATTTCGCTCACTACATATAGTTGTAAGTTACAGGGGGCCTATGATGGTTGCGTTTATCATTGGATAAATAAGTGATAAAGCGTTTGTCGATAATTGCTAATATGGTTGCAACTGACATTCTGACGTGACATGACGAGATAAATGATATATGCATAGATTTCCTACGATGGTCGTCCACTTTATATCAAAGTATCCAACTTTGACAGCCCGGTATAAAAAGTTTACCATCGTGCTAATGCTATGATGGTTGCGTTTATCACACGATAGATACACGTCAAAGCATGTATCCATAAAAGCTAAGATGGTTGCACGGTAGTGACTTTGTCACATGACATAGATAAATCCAAGATAAATCATCAAATTTCCTACGATGGTTGTCCATTTTATGTCACATGTCAATGTCACGTGATTATCTGACTGAAAATAGATTTAGTTTGTCGTCTAGCTAATAAGGTACTGACAAAGGCACTTTAAAATGGAATATTCACTTTTTAATAAAACCAAGCGTGAGTATCCATTATTTCGATGAATATAACGTTTCAAATTTATGACTCATTCAATAATACCTCAATGCTCATTCATCACTAATTACTTTTAGAATGGTCTGCTGTGACTATCATCAAGTCGCAGTATAATTATGCAGAGAAGCGTAGAGGATGTAGAAGAAAAATACACCGTAACACCATAATGGACTTCTGCAACCCTTACGAATCTCCCTTTAGGCGAGGCAGGTCGGTTTCGTGGAAAGTCAATGTAGTGAAACGTCATGTTTGTTTTACGTCTATTTCGAAGGTTGTCTTTTTCTGGGATAGTCATCTTCTAAGTGGGTCTATTTCGCAGAATGTCATTTTCTACTTTAGTCATCTTCTAAGAGGGTCTATTTCGTCTAAGTCAATCTATTTCACCGAAATTCTCTAGGCTTGTAACTATCTTATGGTATCTTTTTGTAGTAACCCTTTGTATTTTATCCGCAAAAGTAGTAATTACTCGTATATTAATAGAGATAAGCAAATGCCGTTGAAGTTGTTTAACGTAGATGACCTACTAAGAAATTGACTAGCTAAGAACATGACATCCTTCGAAATTGACAGGAAGCGAAGATGACCTGCTGAGAAGGTGACCAGCTGAGAATATGACGTCCCTCGAAATTGACACGAAACGAAGTTGACTTATGAAGAAATTGACTAGCTGAGAACATGACGTCCTTCTAAATTGTCGGGAAGCGAAGATGATCTGCCGGGAAGGTGACGAACCGAGAACATGACCTTGCTCGAAATTTACTCAACGAGGATGACCTGCCTCGCCTAGAGGGAATTTCGTCACATTACATACTTGGATCGCATGAGAAGAAGATGGCAGTTCATGTCATGATATCGACATGAATCTACTTACTGTCTCTGTGTCTGCTTATAGAGCAGCAAAGACACTTGAGAATAATAAATACTTATTTCGGTTAATTTTTGTGTTATTATTTTATTTCTCAAAGACGTCCTCACATGAGTGACAAAGCTAATATTGTTTTGCAGTGGACGACATTATAGCTATATAGCTAGCGTGGTGTCGATACTACGTCTGTAACGTCTTGCGTACATAGGCGTCTTGCCAGCGTTTAGTTCAATAAAATTAGCTGAATAGAAAATTTTCTTTCTAAAAATGTATAATTTATTAATGTTACTCTCTCATTTACCGTTACAATGCTATTTTTAAAATTTAAGTCATTTGGCCATTGAGCGAAATATAAATTTTCGTACTAGTTAAACGGTGTTACTTTCAATACCATAGACTTCTTACATGTTTTTCTGTAATCTATACGTATTGAACTATATTCTGTATTTTTTTTTTTTTTTTTGGACTCACTATTTTAGGAAATAAGGGGTGTGTGGGGAAATCGTCAAGTTTTGCTCATTTTCGTAAATAACTTCAAAACCGTTTAATTTAGAATTATGAAATATATATATTTGATATGCTCATAATGTACCCTTTCATTTGATATGTCACACTATATATATTGCCATTTTTTTTTCTAATTTGCCCTTTAAAACTGGCTAATGACTTAAATTTTAAAAATAGCAGTGCAACTGTAAATGAAAGAGTAAAAGAAATAAATTATACATTTTTAGAAAGAAAATTTTCTATTCTTTACTTTTGTCATACATATTTTGGCCGAGAAGTGTGAAGTTTTTGAGATAACTAACCTTTTAGCAGAAAAAAAGATCAATAATTAAAAACGTTAGTATTTGGTAACAGATTGCGCTGATTCTTTAAGTGATACCGCTTTTGTATGTATAAAAGGTTTATAGTAAATTTATTCAGAATTATTTCGTTCCTATACACTTCGTCTTTTAAAGTGGAAAATACCGCGTTTCGGGGCACATTTGAGGGCGCGGGGGGGTGACGCTCACCCCTGAGAGGGGGGGGGGGAGAGTAGATCAAATTAAACTTGGCTCTATAACCTACATATCCTGATAGATAAAAAAATTCCTTTAATTTGCCAAATTTTCCATACATTTCAATCTAATTTTCTTGAACTAGTTACCGCGGAGGCTAGAGTCTGTCTAATGAAAGCTGAACCTGCGAAAAAGCGGCAAATTTAAAAAATCATTACATGGTATTACCTATCAAAGTAGGAATAAACGATTTTGATACTTTTCTTTATTTTGGTGTGTACTAAGGGAGAGGAAACGCCTAATATTTCATGAACATTTATTTATGTATTTGATTTTATGGCACCAAATAATAAACTTATCATACAAATGGCGGACTTAATGCCGTAAGGCATTCTCTACCAGTCAACCTTTAAACTAAGCAGATAAATTATGTGCATTACAACAAACTTAAAAACAAGTTTCACTAGATATATACTTAAAGAAATAAAAACATAGTCTTATAATGTATACATGTTATACACACACATACACACTTTTTTTTGTCGGGGTTAAAATAAAAAGTCATAAACTAAAGTTAAAAGTTTTATTTATTTTAAGAACTATAATCAAAATCGGTTTCTAGAAACTCTACTTCCATTGATTCATCTGAACCACTGTCAGACTCATCATCATGCACACTTATAATAAATGATTCCAGGTTTTCGGTTATTCCATCCCTGGCTTTGTACTGAGTTTCAATATTAAGCACATGATCAGTCATTTTCTTCCAATGCTCTGATGTTATGCTCTCAAAAGCCTCTTTAATATTTTTTTCCATTTCAGCTGCTGATCCGGCAATATTTTTACATGCGATTTTTCTCTTCGCCGAACTCCATATTAATTCGATTGGGTTCAGATCACAATGATAGGGCGGAAGTCGCAAGACCTCATGACCATGCTGTCTTAGAATTTCGTCTGCTTCGTAGATTGGTTCCGGTTTGTGTTTCTGTACCAATACAAGAAGTTCTGCAATGGTATGATATTCCTCATAGTGAATTTGATTCACACGAAGCCACTCTTTTATTTCTGCTTTGCGGGTGTTGGTATTTGGAGGCTTATTAATTTGCACCGTATGGTAGCTGGCATTGTCCATGACAATCACGCTCGGTTTAGTCAAGTTCGGAATTAGCTTCTCATGTAACCACTTATTAAAATTTGTGGCGTTCATGTCATGGTGGTAGTCGGCTTTAATTGATTTTGTGCTAAATGTTAATAACGCATTAGGCACAAAACCATTTTCTGATCCAGCGTGAACAATAATATATCGTTTACCAGACGAGATATTGTCAACTAGACCTTTGGTGGAAGGCCCTTGCCATGATCGTTTTAATTTGTAATTCTGGTGTACGTAAGTCTCGTCCAGGTATATTATTTGTTTACCTTCAGCACGTTTTGTTGCAATAGTCCGTAAGTAACGGTGTCGCCAAGCTGCAATGTCAAAGCGCTCAATAAGAACTGAGCGTTGATTAATATTTTGTTCAAATTCGTATCCATTCGCATGTAATATTCGGCGTAAAGTTTCAAGGCATCCGGTAAAATTGATGCTTTCTCTCAACTCTGCCAATAGGCACCTGAGTGTAGGCACTTGCTTCTTTACGATATAAAATTCGTTGATTTTATTTCGGATGGCTTGGATGTCAAAGCTATCTAAATTGGATACTGTGGCCTTGTGAGGTCGCTTTTTTCCTGGGGTACTGAAGACACCACTGTTTACTTTTCCTTCATTGTTTATTCTCTTCAAAGTTGAAACACTGAGATCAGTTATTGACGATATTTCCTCTAAATACTTGTTTTGACTTAGCAATTCGTTTTGCTCCAACTCTTTCAACTTCCCAAGATTATCCAAAAGGAGTTGTTTTTCTTCAGAGTCGTAATCTGAAGAAAAACAACTCCTTTTGGATAATCTTGGGAAGTTGAAAGAGTTGGAGCAAAACGAATTGATTCGATTTGATTCGATGAATAGAAACAAAGTCCCTCGCTGCGTCTGTCTGTATGTTCATGATGATCTCAAAAAACACGTAACGGATTTTCATGCGGTTTTCATTTATCAACAAAATGATTCTTGAGGAAAGTTCAGGTGCATATAATTCGTTATGTAAAGTCTTATGTAAATCATGTTGTTATACCTATACCTGTGCAAAATCAGGCGGATGATAATAGAAAAAAAAAACCGGCCAAGAGCATGTCGGGCCACGCTCAGTGTAGGGTTCCGTAGTTGCCCATCCTTCACAATTTTTTTTCGAAGTTTAAATTACGAGTAAGATTTCAAGCTCTACAAAAAGGTCGTAAACGCCAAAGTAACTGTAATTACTTATTACCTTCTGGAAGTTATCGATTATACGCGCCAGATTGAGCGGAATGTTTTAATGCAGTATGGCCCTTAACTAATTTGTGTAACGTTCGAAGTATAAGAACACCGCGCGGTAGGTACTTACGTCAGTTTTAAAAAAATTATGAAATTTTGCGATAACTCAAAAACGGCTCGACCGATTTTATTCAATATAGTTTTCATTGAAAGTACTTATAAGCTCATTTTCATGAATTTTTCCATATTTTATTGACCCGTGGTTGAAAAGTTAGAGGGGGAGGGGACGCTATTTCTTGGATTTCTGGAGCGAATATTTACAAAAACGTTGACTTTATAAAAAAAATTGTCCCGGGTTCGAATCCCGGCCAGGGCAAATATTTGTGTGATAAACTAGAATATTTGTGCTTGGGTCATGGTTGTTTTATTTATTTAAGTATATATTTTTCTATATAAGTACGTATATTGTCGTCTAGTACCCAAAACATTAGCCTTCTTGAGCTTAATTTGGGACTAGATCGATTTGTGTGAGGTTGTGCGATATTTATTATTATTTAAACCTTACCCTAAGCAAATGGCAAGCAGTGAGTGTTGGTAATATTTATGTGCGTCGGCTGCCAAGCAAAGGGATTCCTAAATCTCTAATAAACAAATCAAAAGTAGTGCAAGCATCAACAGTAGTGTGTATTTAAGTATTGTAATTTGGCACAAACCAGTAATAAAATTGTTAGCTACTTTTGATGCTGATCGTACAACTTCTACAGGTTTAATCAGGGTGGTCGGCGACGCGACGTCTCTTATAATAAAGTCTTTTGAACATTGACGTCCCGCCGCGTCTTCTCAGCACCTCTGCCCTGCCCATCTA
This sequence comes from Apotomis capreana, assembly GCA_947623375.1. Classification (NCBI taxonomy): domain Eukaryota; kingdom Metazoa; phylum Arthropoda; class Insecta; order Lepidoptera; family Tortricidae; genus Apotomis; species Apotomis capreana. The sequence continues at coordinate 3,964,247 of OX392517.1, read as the reverse complement.
GCACAACTATGGGTCACGACTCATGTGCTAGAGGTGCAGACGGTGGTGCGAGGCGGTAGTGGGGAGCGCAACGATGCCTTGTGCACTAGAGTCTGTCTAACCAAAGCTGAACCCATCGATTGTTTGAGCGGCAACGCTATTAAAATGTCATTTTGACATTGACTAGCAAAGTCGTTGTTGTTGAGGTTAGTTGGAGGCTGCATTCGAGTGTCAAATAGAAGAGATCTTTCGAAAGTTTACTGCTGAAACATGGGTAAAACAATTAAAAGTGGAGTGCGTCAGATAATTTTTACTATGATAAGCAAAAGCAAACAAAAACAAGAGGAGAGGGAAGCCTTGTTCAAACAGAAAAAAGAGTGTTTAGATGTGGTGACTGCATTTGTAGGTTAGTAAGTGGAGGTGCCTTTTTTAATAATCCATAATTTTGATAAAAGTGTGGCGAAATAAGAGTAGCCCACGGCACCAGTGGGGAGGGGAACAAAATTGGGAAAAATATAAAGGTAAGTGGACTGTATAATTGAGATTAACCCCAAACTATGCAGATAGGAGCTAGGAAGCCTAGGACAAAGGGAAAGACATATGCACTAACCTTTTATACGCTGCGTGCTGTCTCCTCTTGCCGGCAAGTCATCTGCACTTTCACGGGTATGTATAATAGTTTATTAAATAGATTTGTGGCACATCACACCAGTTCGTAGCACATAATTCAAACACCAGGCGGCCAAACGGGGCCGCACAGACAGCAAGGTAAAATGGCGACTTGCGACTGTCGCTCACGGCGGGCGTCGATGAAGTACATATGTCAGAGGAATGGGATTTGACAGGTTTGGGAGAGAATTCAAACTACCCCATATACAAAAATATAAAACGAAATCCAACATCCCCCCGGCCTTGAAGGAACCCTTCAAAAGAAAAAAGACCGAAGCTGCTCTATCATAGAACGCGGGTGCGATTATTGTGCTAAGCGGTAAGTGAATAGTTAAGAAACTTAAACTAGAAATATTTAGCGAAAACTAAGAAAAGCACAGTAGTTTGTGCGCGAATATAAGTATGTATGAAAGAACTCTACAACAAAAATAAATCTTAACTAAGATTGTCTATAAAGACGCGGGCTTAAAATAACTAAACTAAATATCTTAAAATTAAAATTGACTCATTGAGTCGGGAGAGGGCAAAGTCGCACGACTGGGCGTTTGTACGTGCCAACTTTCGTCCTTACTTCCGCAACGCGCGTTATTCCGTCCTTACCGGGATATACGTTAGTGATAATTCCTAACGGCCATTGTAAGGGTGGCGCGTTATCTACGTTTAAAAATACCACTGTACCAATCGTTATTGGATTAGATGAAGTATTCCATTTCTCGCGTTGTTGCAAATTATGTAAATACTCAGATTTGAACCGCTTCCAGTATGACTGTACTAGCGAGTCCATCAATGAAAAACGAGACAACAAATTGGTTCGTTCGTCGGATAAGTCGGGTGCGGGAAGGTACTCTAGTGGAGATGTAGACAAAAAATGAGATGGCGTGAGCGCCAGCGGCTCCGAGGGATCCGAACTTAGAGTATAGAGCGGGCGGCTGTTAAGCACTGCCTCAATTTGTGTAAGCACGGTCGACATCTCCTCGAAGGTGAGAATTTGTTTTCCTATTACGCGAAATAATAAAGATTTAGCGCTTTTAATATTAGCTTCCCATATGCCACCGAAATGACTGGCAGTGGGAGGGTTCATCTTCCACGTAATGCGGTTTTTCGCGAGTTCATTACTAAATGTTTTATAATATTCGTCAGATCGTAAGAATTCGTGAAGTTCATTAAAATAAGCCTTTGAAGAAACAAAATTAGTCCCGTTATCCGAATAAAGCGACGTGCATGGTCCACGTCGCGACGTAAAGCGTTTAAATGCATCTATAAAACCTACGGAAGTCAAACTCGATACCAGTTCTAAATGAACGGCCTTTGTCACTAGACAAATAAAAAGGCATAAATATGCTTTGACACTACGTACGCCGCGCTTGCGATAGGGAGTAATATACAGCGGTCCCGCATAATTTACACCTGTGTGTAAGAAAGCCTTGCATTGCTCTAATCGACATTTAGGTAGATCAGACATAAGCGGGAAAGTAGCTTTAGGACTTAATCTGAAACAGCTATTGCATTTTTGCACGCGTTGCCTAACAATACGACGAGCGGAAAGTATCCAGTACCTAGTTTTTAAGATGCCTAGTAATAGTTGCGGTCCTGCGTGAGAATTATCGCGGTGATAAGTGTCAATAATTAAGTGCACCACATTATCCTTTTTAGGCAATATCATGGGGTGCTTAGACGCGTAATCTAACGACGAATTCGTTAAGCGACCTCCGACACGTAAGATTCCATTTTCAATAAACGGAAATAGCTTTTGTAGTTTTGATGAGCATCGTTGCCCCTTTGAAATATTTTTAATATCGTCGGAGAAATATACAGATTGCACTACACGAATTATTTCAAATTCGGCGGTATTTAAATCATTAGCAGTGATTACGTCGTTTCGCGGGAGCTTCTTCGAGAAGCGGAGCACATAAACAAAAGCTCGAAGAAGTTTATTCCAGGAGGAACATCGCGAGGCGAGCGTCAGAACAGGATGTTCTATTTCAGTGACACTCGTGGACACGTGGGCCACAGTCTTTTCCTCTGGCAAAGATGAGCGGTTAGGTATAAATTTTTGTACAGGCCAGTGGTTTAAAGGCTGTGCTAACCAAGGCGGTCCATGAAACCACAACTCATGCTGTATGAGCTGGGAGGGAGTGAGACCTCTTGAATTACAATCAGAGGGATTAAGAGAGCCAGCAATATGATATAAATTGTTAGGCGAAATATTTGTCTGAATTTGTGAAATGCGGTTAGCGACATAAGTGTCGAATCTATGAGGCGAAGCGACCGACCAACATAGGGCGACTTCGGAGTCAGAAAATGCAAAAATATTATCTATTTTATGTCTTTTCGATAGCGTGTCATTAACTTCGCGTAGAAGCCGTGACATTAATAAAATACCGTTGAGTTCTAAACGCGCTAACGTAATCTTAGGTCTGGCAGAAGCTACTCTTGACGTGGAACAGATAAGCGTTACGATCGGTGGCTGGCCTGGGTTAACAACATGCAGGTATATTACACAGCCATAGGCGGCTTCACTGGAGTCCGAAAATCCTACCAAGGAGACTTGAGCTCCGACTTCTACACCTAGATGTCGGGGGAATTTAAGCTGGGATATCAGAGGCAACTCAGATAAGTACTGTTGCCATAAATTAACAATGCGAGAAGGCGGTAAATCATCCCAGTGCAAATCCATAAGCCACAGTTCCCGGATTATTAATTTAGCGTATAAAATAACCGGCCCTACGAGTCCTAGTACATCATATAGTCGGGCGGTCGCGGATAATATAGCACGTTTAGTACACAAGGTTGGCGGTTTAGAGGTATCGAACACGAACACGTCCTGCGCGGGCAACCAGCGCAGACCTAAAATCTTAAATGTATTTCCGTCATCGAAGGAAATAGATCCAGACTTCCGGTGTGACTCTGGTATGTGCTCGAGCAGTTCGCGCGAGTTGGATGTCCATTTTACTAGGGCGAACCCCCCGGCCTTGAAGAGGTCGATCAGTTCATCAGCTGTCTTAACTGCTTCCTCGAGAGAAGAAGCAGAAGAAGCGAGGTCATCCATATAGACATCTCTTTCTAACACGGCGGCCGCAGTTGGCCATCGATGCCGTTCATCAGCAGCCAGCTGACGTAGGGTCCGTAGCGCCAAAAAAGGCGATGAACGCAAACCAAACGTAACCCGCGTGAACGTGTATACCTCTAGCGGATCAGTATCCGAGAAACGGTATAAAATTCGTTGATATTTATGATGCGATTCATTTGTGTGAATGCACAAGTACATTTGTTTCACGTCAGCAAAAAATGCAATCTTGAAAATGCGGACATTTAATAAAATGTGAAATATATTTGCCTGTAAGTTACAACCGGTATATAAAATATCATTTAGTGACAACCCTGTGTCACTTTTCGCGGACCCATCCAGGACGGGCCGAACTTTGGATGTCGCTTTGTCATTGCGAACTACAGGATGATGCGGTAAAAAATAGCCCGAAGAGAGAGACTCCTCAGGTGCGGAGCGAGAGAGAATACCTTCATTTAGGTAATCGCGTATAATGTTATCATAACTAGATTTAAGTGCGGGATCTTTAGAGAACTTTCTCTCGAGAAGTAAAAAACGCTTTTTTGCTGTTACGAAAGAATCGCCTAATTTATTGGGATCATCTTTGAATGGCAGGTCAACAGAATAACTGCCGTCATCATTGCGAACAGTAGTTGAAGTGTATATACTTTCGCATTTTTCGTCGTCGGGACTTAAAAAGGTACGCGAAGGTATCTCCTCATTCGACCAAAATTTCTCGACGAGTTGATGAAGCGGGTCACAGCTAAAAGCACAGAGCGTGTGCGGAGCGGGTTGGGAAGAAACTATAGGAGCATCCCCATTAAAATGTACCCTAAGGTAGTTTCATAAGCGTTGGGCATATTCTCGGATGGGCCTTTAATTTTGTCAAACAATAAAATTTCGCAATAAAGTTTCACACCTATAAGCATATCAATCGGTCCCGGTTGTGAAAAGTCATCATCTGCGAGCGGTAAGTTCTTAATGTACCCGAGCGACGCGTTATCTACGCGCGCACTAGGCAGCTGTGACGTAATGCGCTCGACTACCAGCGGGCTGGCAGTGTATTCGCGTTGGGTCCCTACTCGCGGCGTGAATTTAAGTGAAGTTACACCTAATATTTTTTGCGAAGTCCCACCGATGCCTTGAACTTCAGAAAAGCGGTTTTGTTTTTTAATAGGCAGCGATAATCGCTTACAACAAGCTGCTGTTAAGTAATCACTTTGAGAGCCAGGATCGACCAAGCATCTCAAAAAGTGAGTGCGGTTAAAAGAATCAATTATTTTTATTTTCGCGGTGGCCAGTAACGTCGTCGTTTGAAGACGGCTAGAACTGTCGCACGAAATTGTACAAATGCTACGATCCGATGAGGAATGCGGGGTGCTTTGGTCGACGTTAACTGCAGTAGTCATATTAATATTATCAACATTAGCAATATCAGAATTAGTAAATTTATTTTCCTCATGAGATAACGTAAACATGCCAGGGCCGGACTCAGGGTGTCCGATTTTTTCATGTTTAAAATTACGAGCGGGGTTTGAAACAGTTGTTCCCATGTTACAATTTGACTTCGAACTCACGTTAAAATGCAACAATGAATGATGCCGTGATGAACAATGAGAACAATTTTTCTTCGAAGTACAAGTTGAAGTTTTGTGACTTACACTTAAACAATTGTTGCAATATGCGTTTAATTTGATAAAATTGTATCTTTCGTGCGGTGTCATTTTCATAAAAGGAGAACAAGAATACAAATGTTCATGTTGTTTATTTTTTCAAAGTCCACATTTAATATTATTATCGGAACCGCCTGAGTCCGCGCCTACGAACGTCTTTGTAACGGCCCTAGGTATGTGCGACTTGTTAGGGGAGTTAAAGATCGGTTTATTAGTAACTGCATTTGGAGATCGAGATAACACTTTACTCTGCTCCTTGACAAATTCAATTAAACTATGATACGACGGGATTTTCTCCTTACGATAGGCGATCTCAAATAATTTAATTGTTTCTGCATCCAATTTTTGTAATGCCAAATGCAGGAAAATGAAATCTGTCAAATCTTCGAGTTTCATTTCTTTGAGCGCTTTGACGGATGTGTCAAAGTTATTTATGAATGCGTCTAAACCGGTCGAACTCGCGGTAGTTAGCGATTTAAAATGCAACAGCTGCTTAAGATAAGTATATGCTAGCGTGCGTGGGTCATCATACTTTTGTATTAAAGCATCCCAAATGATGCGATAGTTCTGTGCGGTTGGAGGCAAACCTGCGCAAATATCTCGCGCAGTGCCAGTTAATTTGCCAATTAAATAATAAATCCTTTCACTATCAGACAGTGATGCGTTATCATGTATCATACTCTTAAATTGCTGATAAAACAGCGGCCAGTTATGTGGCTGTCCATCAAATGAAATTAATTCAATTACTGGCAAGCGAGGTTTCGACTTCGTAACACTGGGGGGTTGAGTCTCAGGAACACTATGGACTTTATTTTCTGACAATAATTGTTTAATATAGCAATACATTTCCTCAAATGATGTCCATGACTCATAATCTACGTCAGCGCCTGGGTTCAGTTGTAAAAACAGCAAATTATACGATTCTAAAACCTTTTCGTAATCATCACGCAATGTGTCTATATTTAATGCACTTGTCCGAAACGCCTTAAACTGTTGGTGATCAGTTTCGGCTTTGTATGCTAATTCTAGAATGTTTTCTACGCGTTTATAGATAACATCGCGCCTGACGGTATATATAGTCAGCTGATTCCTACAAGTATCATAATCGACTCCCTGGCTGAACGCGTCACTCCCTTTTCTGCTACCTTTACCCATTGTAAATAGTAGTTACGAACTTGTAATCGATAAATAAAATAACAATTCGCGGTATGCTAAAGAATTCTATAGAAGGTCGTAACTCACGACGATTTACTGAGAACTTAAGACTTTTTATTTAAGTGGTGCAAATAGTTTTGCAGTAAATATAAAAGACGTAAGCGACTGGGATTCTATATGGACTTATGACTTTTTATATTAGACGTATGAGTATGATAACAAATTGTTCACTTTTTATTAGAAGTATGATGATATTAGCGTATATAAAAGTATTATATGTATTTATAAGAACTTATTTATGTACCTAACTGCGGGAATAGAAATTAAAATGTTAGTTAAATACTGTAACTAAACTGAGCGGGACACAATAGGTAAATTGTGATAAATGCGGGCGGAAACGTATTTACGTATTTAAGAATAAGATTCTGATTGAATTTTATGTGCTACCGTGATTGTAATGTTACCGGGCGGTGAAATAATAGTAGTTTATGCAACTGATACATAATGAGAGGCATTAAAACACGAGTGTGGTTTTATGAAACGAGCGTCAGCGAGTTTCATAATAGGATCACACGAGTGTTTTAAGGCCTAATTATGTACAGTTGTATACACTACTTTATCTACACACATATCATAAGTACTCTAAGATGGGTTCAGAAGCCATAAGGAAATGACCGGCACCACTAGTGCTACCTGTAAAATATCTAAAAACGACATATACTAATGCAGTAAGAAATAATAGTTGTAATTTACATTTACATTGAAACAATATTTTCAACTAAAATGTGAATTACAATAAACTTAATATCACAATTATACTTTCGTAACAGCAAAGAACCAACAAACAAATGACAACAATAATGGCGGCAATTCGGACCTCCGTCAAGACGAATGTTTTTTTTTTTCTAAATCATATACAAACGAATGTATCCATATTCTCATGTCACTCGAGATCAAATGTCGTGCGGTTTTTATAAAAAAACATACTGAATTGACGTTTCGTATCGATACCAATATTAATATCTATGGATACTAGAATAGAGACCTACTTCAGTTTTGACAGATGTTCCAAATTTAAACTCATAACCTTACAAAAATTGATAGCGTTATAACATTACAGTACAAATTTTACCTACTGCCACAGATAAGAAAGTTCTCATAGTAAAATTGGTTGTAGTAATGCTGGTAACACTAATGATATGTGCGTAGATAAATGAACTTAACCGAACCAATTTGAGTTGCATTTACAATTGCATATGGCGGACAGGTAAAGTGGTATGGTTAAGAACAAAGGAATGTGCGATCACGTGTATCGAAATTGATCACGAAAAATGAAATATATTAGGAAATAACTAGCAATATAACGTACTATGCATGCGGGTGCGGAAATAAAGCGAAATAGTCGCCGATCTTGTTAATATTTTAAGATTAAAAATGACAAACTATTTCAATACCTAGCACAATAATCGCATAAGTTACCCCAATAATTATCATTAAATTTATATATTAATCACATAGGTATGATTTAATGCGGATGGAAATGACCAGAAAATGGTTTAATTCGGTAAGAAGTGACCAGAAAAAATATGGAGGTGCCTTTTTTTAATAATCCATAATTTTGATAAAAGTGTGGCGAAATAAGAGTAGCCCACGGCACCAGTGGGGAGGGGAACAAAATTGGGAAAAATATAAAGGTAAGTGGACTGTATAATTGAGATTAACCCCAAACTATGCAGATAGGAGCTAGGAAGCCTAGGACAAAGGGAAAGACATATGCACTAACCTTTTATACGCTGCGTGCTGTCTCCTCTTGCCGGCAAGTCATCTGCACTTTCACGGGTATGTATAATAGTTTATTAAATAGATTTGTGGCACATCACACCAGTTCGTAGCACATAATTCAAACACCAGGCGGCCAAACGGGGCCGCACAGACAGCAAGGTAAAATGGCGACTTGCGACTGTCGCTCACGGCGGGCGTCGATGAAGTACATTATGTCAGAGGAATGGGATTTGACAGGTTTGGGAGAGAATTCAAACTACCCCATATACAAAAATATAAAACGAAATCCAACAGTAAGGCATATTAATTTTGATACTTATTATTTTTATAATTATCTTCAATCCAAAGATTCACAATATATCGTTTCCCGTCCAAACTATCTTTTTAAATTGATATTTCTTTTTAATTTTTTCATAAATGATGTATTCATTTCAGATAAACTTGTTTTGCTTATCATAGTAAAAATTATCTGACGCACTCCACTTTTTATTGTTTTACCCATGTTTCAGCAGTAAACTTTCGAAAGATCTCTTCTATTTGACACTCGAATGCAGCCTCCAACTAACCTCAACAACAACGACTTTGCTAGTCAATGTCAAAATGACATTTTAATAGTGTTGCCGCTCAAACAATCGATGGGTTCAGCTTTCGTTAGACAGACTCTAGTGCACAAGGCATCGTTGCGCTCCCCACTACCGCCTCGCACCACCGTCTGCACCTCTAGCACATGAGTCGTGACCCATAGTTGTGCTAGATGGGCAGGGCAGAGGTGCTGAGAAGACGCGGCGGGACGTCAATGTTCAAAAGACTTTATTATAAGAGACGTCGCGTCGCCGACCACCCTGATTAAACCTGTAGAAGTTGTACGATCAGCATCAAAAGTAGCTAACAATTTTACTACTGGTTTGTGCCAAATTACAATACTTAAATACACACTACTGTTGATGCTTGCACTACTTTTGATTTGTTTATTAGAGATTTAGGAATCCCTTTGCTTGGCAGCCGACGCACATAAATATTACCAACACTCACTGCTTGCCATTTGCTTAGGGTAAGGTTTAAATAATAATAAATATCGCACAACCTCACACAAATCGATCTAGTCCCAAATTAAGCTCAAGAAGGCTAATGTTTTGGGTACTAGACGACAATATACGTACTTATATAGAAAAATATATACTTAAATAAATAAAACAACCATGACCCAAGCACAAATATTCGAGTTTATCACACAAATATTTGCCCTGGCCGGGATTCGAACCCGGGACAATTTTTTTTATAAAGTCAACGTTTTTGTAAATATTCGCTCCAGAAATCCAAGAAATAGCGTCCCCTCCCCCTCTAACTTTTCAACCACGGGTCAATAAAATATGGAAAAATTCATGAAAATGAGCTTATAAGTACTTTCAATGAAAACTATATTGAATAAAATCGGTCGAGCCGTTTTTGAGCTATCGCAAAATTTCCTAATTTTCTTAAAACTGACGTAAGTACCTACCGCGCGGTGTTCTTATACTTCGAACGTTACACAAATTAGTTAAGGGCCATACTGCATTAAAACATTCCGCTCAATCTGGCGCGTATAATCGATAACTTCCAGAAGGTAATAAGTAATTACAGTTACTTTGGCGTTTACGACCTTTTTGTAGAGCTTGAGCTCGTAATTTAAACCTCGAAAAAAAATTGTGAAGGATGGGCAACTACGGAACCCTACACTGAGCGTGGCCCGACATGCTCTTGGCCGGTTTTTTTTTTCTATTATCATCCGCCTGATTTTGCACAGGTATAGGTATAACAACATGATTTACATAAGACTTTACCTAACGAATTATATGCACCTGAACTTTCCTCAAGAATCATTTTGTTGATAAATGAAAACCGCATGAAAATCCGTTACGTGTTTTTTGAGATCATCATGAACATACACACGCGTCTGTACATACGTATTATGAGTATTTTAAGTATATGAATCCTTATCTAAGCAACTCTGCACCGCCTACAATTTTTCTGCTTTGCCCTAAGGTTGACTGGTAGAGAATGCCCCATGGCATTAAGTCCATTTGTACGTTAATTTTTTTTTTGTGCATTAAAGTTTTAATAAATATATTCAATTACATGAGGAAGCAAACTCTTACGGCCCGTATGAGTGAGCGAGACAACGCACTCGGACCTTCCACTCCCACCTATGGCCGCCGCTCGCCGCTCCCACTGCCGCCTAAGGCGTGGATCTGTGTGTATGGTAACCCTAAAGAGATTTTTAATTAGAGATAATTTACTAAAAAAAAAACATTTTTGTGACAAGCATTACTCTTTTAGCCAACTGTACTCTTCTTTGAACTTCCATCAATTGCTCACTGAGACGATTCTAAAGACCCCAAACTCAGGTAGCATTGCTTTCCGTCTCCATCATCAGACCAGCCAGCCCCACCATATTATTGTATCGTCATCTAAGTTAAGCAGGAATGCAAAATTTCAGCTCAATCGGTTGAAGATATTTGCTTCAAAATTGAGTAGCAAGATTCCACCCGAACATACAATGTAACTTGTAAAATAAGTTTCTGTCAAAAATTTCATTTTAGTGACAAGCTTTTATAGCCAACTGTACTTTTCTTTAGATATGCATCAAATGCTCACTGAGACGATTCTAAAGAGCCCAAGCTCGGTAGGATTGCTTTTTCTATTATAGAGTTCCTATGGCCACCTTCCGGCTCCATCATCAGATCAGCTCCATGGTACCATATTATTGTATTGTCATCAAAGTTAAGTAAGTATGCAAAATTTCAGCTCAATCAGTTGACGATATCTGCTTCAAAATTGAGTTGCAATATTCCACCCGAACAAACATATTAGGTACTTTAAACATACCTACATACAATGCAAGTTAAATAAAAGCTTGTAATAATAAGAAGATGAGATTAAGTCGTATACTGTATGCCCAATAAAATACTGCCAATCGGGCAATATTAAGACGTTACTCTAAATTTTGAAATATATGTAGTAAATGTACTGTCGGCAATTACAGTGTGCGAAATGATCACTTTTTTACTTAATATTGAACTCAATTTAAAACGAGGGCTTTTAATGATATGTAATACATCACCAAAATTATAAGTACTTATAGATATATCGTATCGTAGTCGTAGGTATCTTTTCTAATCATGTGTCATGCTCGTGAACGGGTGCCGTTTGTAGGGTCCGGTCTGTTCATACTAGCAAGGGTCAAATTAGTTGTGTAATCCATACTAATACTATAAATGCAAAAGTGTGTCCGTCTGTCTGTTACCTCTTCACGCTTAAACAGCTGAATCGATTTTGATGAAATTTGGCATGGAGATAGTTTAAGATCCGAGGAAGGACATAGAATAGTTTTCATCCTGGAAATTATCCCTAAAAAGATTGAAAAGTGAGTAAGTAATTCATGATGACATTGATGACCCTGTAGGAAATGTAATGATTAGACCAAAAGCACAATTGCTCTTATATTTGCTTAGGCGCTTTTAATAATCCCTTTTAATAATTAAGGTGATTAGGTGGATATCTATCGTGTTGTACGAGGTTGCTTCCATACTTCCAAGTTCCACGCGGATGTAGTCGCGGGCAAAAGCTAGTAAGTAATAAATAACTGCTCACCAGTGTTTAATGAACTGACGTGAGAGATTTCATACTGTACTTCGGTCTCCTCTACCTGTATAAATTACCTAGTTATAATATAATTGTACAGTTTTAAGTATAATTTACGAAAAAATTACTCAACTGAATAATTTTTTCGTAAATTAAGCGGTCTCCTCTTGTGAAATGGCCGTAGATTCAGATTCAGACATGTAAAAGTGCCCTTGTAGCCTACAAAATTAACGTTTTGATTTTGAATCGAACTTGAACAATAAATGCCACCAAAACCCAATTCTTAAGCTAAACGCGGGACGAAAAATAAAATATGTTAAGTACAACTTAACCGTCCGAAAAACCTCTCCCTTTACAAACAAATCACGTTAGCTTTCCGTAGGGATGTGACACGGCGCGAGTAATTCTCTCGAGTTGAGTCTCTCGTTCAAAACAGTTGTTGAATTAATTTGAAATATACGTTAAAATTCAAGATTGAGACTTAAATAAGAAAATATTACAAATATAACTTGTCCTTAACCTACAGTCTAGTGGCCGGGATATTACTACTACTAAAAGGCCTTATACATCTTGACAGATGATTTAAGCAGCGTCGGTTTGCGAGAGACAACGCCTCTCGTGACTATTTAGTCCTATCCAGGAGCAACAAGTTTAGTCCTTAACCTACAGTCTAGTGACCGGGATATTACTAACATTGTATGTATACCCGTTACTTAGAAATATTGTTGGCTGATTTTCTTACTGCACCAAACCATACTTATGGCGAAAACATCATCCTCGCTGTCACAGTGCACGTGCTGGACGTAACTACACCGCTACAACCGCTAATATGTCAATTTAAACGATGTGATATTTACTTTTAAAAGTCAACTTGTCAGTATCACAGCTAAGAAATGTAACGTGGTGGAATAAATATATTTTTTTTTTTTTTTTTTATTTTTTTTTTATTTATTGAAAAACAGGTTACATAACATTACAGTTTACACCAATGCGTCATGAACCGAACAATGTTTATTTTGACGGCGAAACGGCGTGGCCCCGTTGTTCCGACATCTCGGGTGTTGTATTTGGTAGGTTGCCCCGGAACCGACGAAACACGACACCTTTCGGCCAGAAATCAGCACACGCGATGGTGTCCTGGAGCGGCCGCGGCACGCGCACCACAAACGAGCTGAAGTGCACATAGTGGCGCGAATGCAACTGGAACACCCTCAGGTCCCTCAGCGAGTAGCCGGTTTTCTGGCGAACATACTGCGTCACTTCTTCAGCGGTGGCAGTGTGATGCAGGCGCGACACGTATAGCGCTTTGCTCGGTGTGGAGACCCGCAGACCACAACCAACCGGTTCTGCAGTACCACACTGACTCTTGCGTGTCTTACGCTTTCTTGACACCGTTGTGAAACCCTCCTTCTCCACACTGGTGCGACGGGTTTCCTCTTTTGGAGGATCCCGAACTTCACGCGCTTTTGAGGGCGCGGCTTTCCGGCGGGCTGGAACAGGCTCACCAGCAGAAACGACGTCAGCAAAACGACGACGTGGTTTCGATGAAGCGTTGACGGGCGGCCCCGCGAGGAGGGGGCAGGGGGGCCGCGGATCGGCATGCACAGTGACATTGCTTTGCGCAGTGTCAGCTACACGCGAATTGACCGAGTTGGCATTTGACGCCCGGTCATTATTCTTGAAATTTGACGCCGTCAGTGACCGCGTTTCTGGGGCACCGTCGCTACTCATGTCATGGTATATATATCATATTCGAACAGTTTAAGCTTAACGACGAGTTTGACGACGCGTTTGGCTCGGTTTGTAGACACCTGCCTACTGAGTCGGCGGTCCCGGGTTAGAATCCCGGCCGGGGCAAATATTTGTGCAAATATTTGTACTTGGGTCATGGATGTTATCTATATATGTATTTATATATTATGTATATCGTCGTCTAGTACCCATAGTACAAGCTTTGCTTAGTTTGGGACTAGGTCGATTTGTATAAGATTGTCCCTTAATATTTATATTTATTTAATTTTAGTACTACACTTGCTGCGACGGGCGGTATTACCCGTTCATCCCACGGGAACACTATTTTTTTTCGGGATAAAAAGTAGTTTTTGTACTAATCCAGGGTATCAGCTACCTTCATACTAAAATGTATCAAAATTGGTCAAGCCGTTTGAGCGCGAAAATGTAACAAACATACAAACACATAATTACACTCACAAACAGTCGCCTTTATAATATTAGTGTTATAAACCAATATGATAGATTTTTTCCGCCTCTGTAACTATCTATTCATAAGGTGCAAGCTGAAAAACGACGCTGTGCAGCCGACCCAGCTCACAGCATGCGCTAAGTCTTAGCCTTAGCCCATTGCCACTTACTGAGATGTATGTAGCATGTAGCATAATTATTCTTAGTGTATTATAACTGCTGTTGTATTCTTGTTTTTGAGGCAATCAATCCTCTTTCATGTATAACTAGCAAAAATAAGTTAAATAGGTAGAAACACCTTACTGGATTTGCAGAGTTCGTCAAATACGAGCAAAATTTATTGAAGTGCTAGGGCCATCACTGATTGTCATAAGTCAGTTCAATCGATTCTGCTCGCATTTTATGATCCCTGATCGTTTCCCATCCCTACTGTTTCGCACACTCGGATCCCAAGGGCCCATAAATAATAATAAGTGTGACACCGCAAGGATCGCGCGGCTTAGCCATTGCAACTTCTATTATTCTTATGGTCTTCATAAAAATGAATGTTTTTTTTTTCACGCGTGAGAATGAGATCTTGGAAATGGCTCGGTGCCAGTAACGGGTAGTGTTTATTGGATATGTTTATATGGTAATGTATAATTTAAAGTCATCGGTTGTGTCTTTAAGTACGTACGTACGTTACGACCTTCAAACCTTCAAGAAAACAGCGTACTCCACCTGAAAGGCCGGCAACGCACTTGGGACTCCCCTGGTGTTGCAGGTGTCCATGGGAGACAGTGATCGCATTCCATCAGGCGATCCTTTTGCTCGTTTGCCCCCTATGACATGAAAAAGAGATTATGTATCCAATAATCCGGGGCTCAATTCGACTAACTTTTGAGGTATCTTCGTTATATCCCCATCTGTCACTTTGACGTGACAGATGGCGAGATGTGGCGATGTCCTTAGAAGATCGCAACTTCACCAACCCGATCGCAATTAATATGCCTTTGTACGTGACGGCATAGATAGCAGGCGCATACTTAACTTGACCGGGTAGTACGTGAAATTAGACAGCTGGGCCAAACGTTAGATTGCCATTATTAGGTAGGTATCACTCATCTCTCAGATATCTCGACTTTGAACTGTCATTAAAACGCGATCTGCAAGTGATATATCTCATCTCAATTTTGGAAATACGAAGGCGATAATGATTGTCAAAAATGCTATAAAATGAGTGTTGCCAACATGGTGATTTTGTTAATAGATCTAGTTATAGTTATTTTACTGTATGTACAGCGAAATATTTTTAACGAGAGGAATTCCCCAATTCAATGGCAACGCTTCTGTGTGTGTATGTGTGTGTGTGTGAGCCTGGCCTTAAGGACTTACACCACTTCACTATTGTAACGTGTTAGTATTTTTTCTTACCTACTTTTGTTAGTGTGAGTGAATCGTAAAGAATGCTGCAAGCGACCATTGTTTGTTATTTTTATACTGCAAAAACGGACTCAGGCATCTGATTTTCAGTATTTATATTTTAGCGAAATCTAGCGGATTATTTGAGAAATTTTAGACATCTTGTGATATTTTACACTTGATTTAGCTACTGGTCAAAATCTGAGTTGGCAACACTCTATTAACACCGGGCTCATTGTGACTCTAATTATTATATCTTTAGAAATCCTACCATCTACTTTTCACGCGTTAAATCATAATTTCTATCCCTCATACTCATAGGTTTATCTATACGTAGGAAATAACTTAATAAAAGATTAAAGAACCCCCGCAACGACTGTTTGGCACGCACGTTATTAACTGACTGAATTATTCAACAATCTTCTCTATTAACACGTTAATAAAGACTATAATACACTACCACGCAAGATGTATTGTACATACACATAAGATGTCTCACATATTAAAATGGGTACTTAATTGTCATAGTGGTGCCATATAGACAGAAATAGAAAAAGGATTTGTTATTTACCGTAGATTGAAAAATTGTTAAACGTAATTTTACATGGAACGTCTATTGAAACGTCGGTATCTACGAACATGGAAGAAAGAGACTAGAAAGAAAACTGCTTTAGACTAGAACTGACGTAACTTTTAAAGCGACATTTTGCTGTCGATAGTGTAACTTTAAAAGTTTAAACCAATGAAAAAAGATTTGAAATTATATTACTTGTAACGATTTGGTTTTGTTTTTATGAGTTTAGTAACACCGGTTTTCGTGCTATTTAACCTAAATTTCTTCCATGTATTTAACCTACATGCCAATTCTATAGGTTGTTTCTTCCATCTATTTAACCTACATACCAATTCCATAGGTTCTTTCTTCCATGTATTTAACCTACATGGCGACTTTATAGGTTCTTTCTTCCATGTTTTTAACCTACATACCAATTCCATAGGTTCTTTCTTCCATGTATTTAACCTACATGCCAATTCCATAGGTTCATTCTTCCATGTCTACGAACTACGAATAACAAAATGAGGGATGTTTTCCGAGCGGGCGTGGCCACCAATTAGACGAGTGATCAAAGGGCGCCCGTTTTTGTTCGTACACGCGGCTCGGTGTAATTAGATCTGTGGCCCGTTTGTTTTGGTATAAGAAAGTATTATATTTTTCATATATTATATTCTAAAGGATGCCCGAAATTTCTATCATATAACCCTCCTTTGTCGTTTAGTATAAATATCTGTTTTAAGGGTTTCGCACCCAAAGGGTAAAACAGGACCCTATTACTAAAACTCCACTGTCCGTGTCCATCCCCTCCGTCTGTCACCAGTACGTCTAGCATAACTATGAAACGCGACTCTTTGTCGTGCGACGAGAAGCAAATTAAAGTTGCTTTTAGTCTAGAACTGACGTAACTTAAGCGACATTTTGCTGTCGATAATGATGTAACTTTAAACCAATGAAAAAGATTTGTAATAGTGTTACGATTTGGCTTTGTTTGTATGAGCTTATCGACGCTGGTTTTAATACTATTTAACCTACATGCCAATTCCATAGTGTAAGGGTATATCCCTCGGTCAGGAATGAAACCACATGATGCACGCATAACAATTCCATTTGTATTTGCTCCCATCAATAACACTTTCATAAAAACCAGCATATTACATTAAACACAACAAATCCCATCCTCTATCCTTCACGCCGCGCCAAATCTGACGTTGACGTCTGTCATCGTCCCCGCTATCGGTTCATAGACCAGTGCACCGAATGCATACAGCCTGTCTATGGCTATTATGAATTATGTTTTATATTTTATGACATTATAATGGTGCGGATTATTAAAACAAATACAACAATCAATGAAATGAAATGAAATGAAATGAAATGAAATGAAATGAAATGAAACGAAAATGCATATTCTTCAGATAGTAAACAAAAGATCCAAGCCACAATAATAACTTAACTTAATTTTGTTACTTAATGTGCATATTATCCATATCATATACATTCATTCTTTCATTATTATTTTTTTAACTTTCACTTGCAGGCAGTCTATTAAAACAAGTACAATAATGACCCGGTAAGGGTTGGTATTTAATGGACATTAGGTACAGCTCGGCCATCCAACACACAGCTAGTCCCTTCGCTATAAAAAGAAAGAAACCAACAATGATCTGATGAAAAAATCCGAGTTACAATAATACCTTAACTATGATTTGTTACTCAGTGCCCAATATGGCCATATTGTCCCAGTCATCCACGTACATTGATACTATTTAAAGCCTAACAAGTGTCGGTCCGGCCCCGGGACAGTGGCGCCTCAAACAGCATACATACAGCAATAATGAGCACATGTCATATCTGAACTATCAAACGTTAGCAGCGAATTGTCAAGAATTTGTCATTAACCCGATTACTCAATCCTTCGTTCCTCATGCGCAAAAATACTGAATCCCATTGAAAAAAAAAAACTTGGCTTCCACAGTGATTACTGTGGATAGCTTTGGCTTTGTTATTCAAATATTATTTGAAATTTTCCGAATATTAAGTCCCGTTTGTTCCCCGCTCACATCAGTGACATTCACCAAGTCCCAACATCAGTTACAACAATATGTCGCTACCAGTAAAACAAATCAGTACAACAGGAAATCAGCAATACGGCGTACGTTGAAAAACACCCTCTTGGTTTATACACTCATTCATCCCTTAATTTTTCAAGACTTTCACTCGCATATGGGTCAATCAACTATTTTCTGCCACTCGTTGCCATGGTAATGTCCCCTGGGTCGCGGGACAGAATAACAGCAAGAAAAAGTTGATCCACCCATATAATATAAACAATAGCTAATTAACTTTTCTAAAATGTAGACACTTCTTCCCTGCCTCTCCATGACGATGACCAAGGGTTGCGACCACTTAGAGCCGTTACTCTTAGCAGCAAATATCTCCACTCCACACGACTCTTCGCCTTACGGATTGACGCCTGCAGAGCCTACTAGCAGGCATCCTTCACGGTATCGGTCCATCGAGTCGGCGATGCTCCGCCTTCTTTTTTTTTTTCCGACACGAGAATCCACGATGAGCTCCTCCAAGCCACCCGGCTCGCATCCAGTCACGCAATTGAAGTTAACAAGTTCTGCCAATAAGCGGTACCCGATCTTTAATTCATCAAGGATCGACGCGTTAGTTCGTCGTGCTGTCCGATGGGCTCCCAACATTTTGCCTCGGCACCATATGTCGAATGCCTCACTTCCGATCCCCATTCGCGCCTTCAGTGTCCAGGTTCTCGATGTCTATAGAAATTAAAAGATGATCAGGGTTATCCTCAGCTTCGTTGCATAAATACAGATAACCATAAAATAATTGAGTCCAAATAACTGCACTTTTTGTAATAGTTGTAATCTTAGTACACCAATTATATTTATCATCATAGAACAGCTGAAAGATGTCCACTGCTGGACCCTCCCCAAAAATTCTCTACAAAAGCAGGTCGCGCACTGACCCCATCCAACCCTTTCGTGATCCTAACAAGCTTAAGTATTAGTGAGCATTAAATAAACAGTTTAAACTTGAGAATCATAAAACTGCAGATATTCGTTAGTCAATTTAGTTAACTACTTGATTCTTGTTGTAAACAATACTAAATCGGATTTTAAAATTACACATGAAATAAGATTAAAGGCAAGATACTTCCATTAATCCTTCTTCATTCGTCAACTTCACCAACCAAAGGGCGAAACGTCTCCGCTCCGCTATAACCCGGGCATAAATGTCCTCGCGCGTCCGGATGTTCGATCTCCAGCTGTTCTCGTCCACAGCTCGCATCTCTAAACAAATTCTCTTGAAGCTAGTGTTGTTATGTAACAGTACCTAGAAGTATCAATTAATAGCCCTTCATATATTACACCTAAAATCTTCCCCTCCAAATAGGCAAGCATCTATTGAAAATATCATCCAAAATTGAATAACTTCTGTTATCATTGCAGTCTCCTCTAAAAGTTCTTTAGGCAAGATTTTTTTATAGAGCCAAGGACTTATTTTAGTACGAATTTTGAGCCTCGCTGTCATTTACCTTAATGTTGTATCACTATCATTGGTAACGTGTTATCAATAAATCTGCTACTAATACTACTTAATCGGCATATCGGCAGCAGTGGTGGATCCGAGATCTGTGAGGCTATTTACTTGAAAAACAATCGTTGAATTCAGCTAAATTAAGCGCGTTGTAATCGAGTGCGGTGACCCTAGGGAAATCTGGGTTGCATTTTATGTTTCTTAACTCAGCCTGATCTCTAAAAGAAGAGTAAATTATTGTGTGATACCCACACTCTGACCTACACGTACGTAGATATAATAATTAGAATGCGATAATAGTGATATTTACCGATAAGGAGTTTCCCCTCTTTAATTCAATATAAATTACCTGTCAATACCCGTCAAACGATAATACGATTTACAAAACACACTTACACCAAATAATCACGATGCAGATTTATTTGTGACCAATACTTTAATTATTATTCTAAATTTAGCAACAAACCCTCCTAAGTGGTAACAATTCGACCGTGTGAACAACGACGGTATTTTCAGCTTCCAGTACCTTCCCCAGAACCTCCGATGTCCAGCGTTCTGTTTTGGTTGTTCTAGTTCTGTTTTAATCCGTCAAAATCTGACCCATTCATTAAGCACAGGATGTTAAGTAGACACAAGCTTAGATTCCTTGTAGTTTTTATGAGCGCTTAGATTTATAGTATACCTTTCTTTTCCAGCCGTTCGAAGTAACATTTTACATCTCCATCTACTTACTTCCTTAAGTTGAGGAAATAATATTTTCCCACCTCCTTTGGTACCCCTCAAAAGGATTGTTAAAATAATTATTAAAAAATAATTTAATTACCAATCCTACCAGACCATCGTTAGCCTTTTGAATACATCACCAATACTTTCCGTATCTCTCTGAGCCGTATGTGTGTGTTCAGTTGATGTCTTAATTATTGTGAAAAGCCTTTATAAGTGGTTACCTTCACACCTTAATCGAGAAACGTCCACGTCGATTTGATCCAGTCAACTTAAGACAAAGGCGAACAAGACTCATGCTTACACATGAAACATGTAGTTGTATAACAACATTATTGTTTTGCCAATTTCCGCTCCTTAGTTACCTATACGGACTCCCTGCTTCTTGCCATATAATATATACCATATACCATGACTTAACAAAAGCTAGACCTTCCGTCGGCGCCATATCAATGTGGTCACCTACCGCTCGCAACTGGTCAGTCACAAGTACACTCACCCTAATATTTGTCAGTTACTAGCTAACTGTACTGGTTTGTCTACGCGCAGCAGTAGCTCTTTTAAATCTATCTAACCATCACTATCCATTTAGCTACCCAAAGGTTGTCTGGAAGAGATCGCTCTTTAGCGATAAGACCGCCTGTTGTTTGCCTCTATTGTATGTTACGTGCAATCTGAATTTGTTTGTATTTATTTCCTGTTGAGGTGTGCAATAAAGAATATTCTTTTCTATTCTATTCTATCCCTCCCTATCGAACTCTTTTTATCTCTCTCTGGGTCCCTTCCAACCTCTTCCAATCATCTCTATCTCTTTCCGCGCTTATATTTACCGCCCTATCTGTATATTCCTGCTTTTATTGCCATCTGCTTCCTTTTCATGTAAATCTGTTACTGTGTTGTGTGATTGAGTAAAAGTAACATTCAAACATCCTCACAAACTCATACTAATGTCTAAACGAGGGTGCATAGTTTCCGTGTCGACGATTATTTCTGTCACGCAAAATAGTAGACACATAGCAAGAAGGCAAGTAGCGGCAAGCCGGCCTGCGTTAACCTATAACCTATCTGCCTGCCCTACCATCTGTATATCTGATTACGCTATTCCATCTTTGTTGTCCTAAAATAAAAAAGGAACAATCTGCTGTCATGCAAGATTCGTATTTACAGTTAGTTTAAGTTAGAGTAATCTAGAATGTTCATACATTCGTCTAGTACAATAGTATCAGATTCCTTACTTTTAATTCCATTGACAAATCCTTGTAACTTAGCCAACCGCTCCATTGATACGTTGCATCCTCCTTGCACACCTCCACTTCCTCCTTTATCCTGTCCTATTCGCTGGGCCCCCAAAGCCGGGAGTGAATCCTACTATAATCATATTTAACATACCTGTGTGCCTGTTGTCCGATTTGTTTATGAGCCTGAAGCATTTTTCCTTCCTCCTCCATTATTCCTGTTGGTTCTCTGTTCCTGATGTACCACCTTCATACTTGTGCATTCCATTTCCATGTGTCAGTCTGTCCCATCGACTGTGCATATAGTCTACCGCCTCCTACCCAGCTCATGGTTTTGGCTATGTGACAGCCCTTCTCCTCGACTGTCTCCATAACCAACACCTCCTTTTCCTATTCCATTCTCCTACCCAGCTCATGGTTTCAGCTATGTGACAGCCCTTCCCCTCGACTGTCTCCATAGTTTCCACCTCCTGTCCCTATTCCTTTCCCGGACCAAGCTCATAGTTTCAGCTATGTGACAGACCTTCCCCTCGTCTGCCTCCAAAGCCTCCACCTCCATTCCCTATTCACATCCATATTCCCTGTATGACAGTCCGACCCTATCCTCGGGCCATCCCATCTTAATCCATATTCCTTCCATGGCATATCCTCGAGCCGTCCCATCTCGATCCATATTTCTCCCAAGATGGTACTGACCCTATCCTCGAGCCATCCCATCTTAGTCCACATTCCTTTCATGACGGTACTGACTCTATCCTTGGGCCAGTCCCGTCAGTCCTTCATCAATTATCTGAAACTTCCACAGGTAGCCTTAGTAATATATAACATATGAATTTACTTTTATAATTATTCTAAAATTATATTAATGCCTGATGAAATGGAATAAACATAACTAGTTTATTATTTCCTTAATAATTAGCATATTTCATAAAGATTGCCAAGATTGTTTTGACTAGTGTTCTACAAATTATCTGCTTTGTCCAGTAGTTGCCTGGTAGATAATGCCCTTTTTGCTTAAAAATGCAACTATGCAAAATATGGTTACATAATATAGCCATAATATTTAATTTTAACAAGCATGCAGGTTATAACAACTGTTTCAGACTATCATTGGATTTAGCCAGTCAAAGATGTAATTTTCATCAATTATACTTTCTCTTTCTTTTTTTCATATCCCTGGTATATATAATTTCCATTTCAAGTAGGTATACATAATGATAACACAGCAAAATAGGTAAATGCAGGTTATTGAATGATATAATTCCCATCACCAACCGAATCATCGCATAAGACAACACTTTACTTTATCATAACATCTTTCCCAAAGTAATAATTAAAAGTCATAATTGTACAATTTTATATCACCATCCACATAAAAACGATCAAAAATCCATAAATGTTAAACAAATATTATTCATATCTCATAACTGACCAAATAAAATTAAAAAAAAAAAACAATTTCAATACCCATATGAAATCCACCATAAGTCCACACTTATGCAATATCAACCACCGCTAAACCAAGATCAAATCATGTCCCCCAGCAATCACTACAACTGCACAATAATAAAAACATTGTAAACCATAGCATGACAAATGCAAACATGCATATATGAAATATGCTGAAATAATTCTAGAATATGTCATTCAACAATTGCTGCTGCACTCCAAAGATCATTATTATTCAGACAATACCCAATCCGTGCCACTGTGTTACAAATAAATACTATCCCAAGATAGTTCGAAGTTTGAAGCAAAAACATAATCCATCATCACAATAACCAGGATAAAATCCATTCAGTACTATTCACTCATCAAGCCCGAATACCAATTTTGCCACAAGTGCTGCATGTTCATATTATTATCATGTTGTTATTTGTATTTATCAGTAACAGCATTAACAACAGATTTCATCACTAAATAGCCTTCTATTCATTAAAATACCCCGAATAAAATGTGAAATAGCCATAAAATATGTACCAGTCATTAAGAGCGTCAATATATTAATAATAATAATATAAACCATCCCTCGTTTCTTATTAAATGAATAATGTATCATATTTAAACATATAGCGCAGTGATCCATACCGTAGTTATCCATATCCGTACGATCCATTCCATATCCTTCGAATAATTATCATTTATTCGCTTACTTTCCTGTGGGCGCAGTGAGGCAGTTAGTGTATGCCTCTCGATCGCATCTTCTGACTTGTAAGGGTATATCCCTCGGTCAGGAATGAAACCACATGATGCACGCATAACAATTCCATTTGTATTTGCTCCCATCAATAACACTTTTCATAAAAACCAGCATATTACATTAAACACAACAAATCCCATCCTCTATCCTTCACGCCGCGCCAAATCTGACGTTGACGTCTGTCATCGTCCCCGCTATCGGTTCATAGACCAGTGCACTGAATGCATACAGCCTGTCTATGGCTATTATGAATTCTGTTTTATATTTTATGACATTATAATGGTGCGGATTATTAAAACAAATACAACAATCAATAAGGTTTGACTATCCATACTTAACGGACCTTACAATAGATAGGTTCTTTCTTCCATGCATCTATCCTACATGCCAATTCCATAGGTTCCTCCTTCCATGTATTTTAACCTCCATGCCAATTCCATAGATTTATTCATCCATGTATTTAACCTATATCAACTCCATAGGATCCTCTTTCCATGTATTTTAACCCCCATGCCAATTCCATAGATTTTTTATCCATGTATTTAACCTATATCAACTCCATAGGTTCTTTATTCCATGTATTTATCCTACATGCCAATTCCATTGATTTTTTCATCCATGTATTTAACCTATATCAACTCCATAGGTTCTTTATTCCATGTATTTATCCTACATGCCAATTCAATAGATTTTTTCATCCATGTATTTAACCTATGCCAACTCCATAGGTTCTTCCTTCCATGTCTACGAACTACGAATAACAAAATGAGGGATGTTTTCCGAGCGGCCACCAATTAGACGAGTGATCAAAGGGCGACCGTTTTTGTTCGTACACGCGGCTCAGTGTAATTAGAAGCTGGACCGTTTGTTTTGGTACCTATAAGAAAGTACCTACTATATTTTTCATATTTTATATTCTAAAAGATGCCTACAATTAATACTAAGACTCAACTGTCCGTGTACCTGTCTGTCACCAGTATGTCTAGCATAACAACTATGATACGAGACTCTTTGTCGTGCGACATATACTTACTTTCAATACCAATGTGAGCAAGACAGGTGAATCTGAAATGCGCAACAAGCAGATTCGCGGCAAGATATGAAATGAAATTTATTTGCTTAGGACATGATATGATATGTCATATTATCTCATTATCTCATGAGATGGTATAAAATTTTACAACAGAGTAAACATAGGTATCTCTCCAAAAAAATCTGGCATGCAAATGTCTGGTATATGCTATGTATGGTAACCCCGCGGGCTGTATCAAATGACCCGTGATAGCTAAACAGTTGAAATTTTGTTGCCGCTATAATAACAAATACTAAAAACTCCCACAGTTACAACCTTGATCGGTTGCGATAACTTTACACCTCATTTGTATCCGGCGCCATACCGGATGCAAACTTAACTTAACCTGGCCTTAAGTGTTTGTACGATATCCTCGGTGCGCGAGGCCGACTCGCTCTTGACCGGTTTTAGAATGTTTAGCTCTCATTGTGCCAAAGTTACCAAAAAGAAAAAGTGTTTAATTCAACGCGAAACCAATTTTTCATACTCGTAAAACATGTTATATTATTATATCGAGTTTTTCAGTAGCCACTGCAATATGGTTTGAACAACATTGTGCAAAGTCTGTTTTAGCCCTTTGTGAAAACATCTATTTTATAATATTATTAAAACTATCGTTAGACATACTAATATTATAAAGGCTAAAGTTTGTGAGTGTGTTTATGTGTTTGTGTGTTCCTTCTTCACGCTCAAACTGCTGGAGCAATTTGGATACATTTTGGTATGGAGGTAGGTGACACTCTGAATTAACACAAGGACTACTTTTTATTCCGAAAAAGCTATGTGTTCCCGTGTGAGGAGCGGGTAACGCCGCGCGGCACAGCGAGTCTTTCTTTAATAATTAATAGCGACCGTCCCCGGTTCGCACGGGTGCAATGCTGATAAATTATGCATGTATTATACATATAAACCTTCCTCTTGAATCCCTCTATCTATTAAAAAACCGCATCTAAATCCGTTGCGTAGTTTTAAAAAACTAAGCATACATAGGGACAGACAGACAGCAGGAAGCGACTTTGTATTATACTATTTAGTGATAAAAACGACCTATAATTTTTTACGTGACTAAACGGTTTTTATAAAAGTTCTATTTTATGGCCCTCGAGGAGATACATTTACTTAAGAAACGTCTTGTGTCGGTGGGCCCAGGGGGGACCAAGTTTTAAGCCAGTTCTTAGTTTATAATTCACTGCGGCAGGCAGTTTAACCACTTTAGTCAATAAATCGAACATGGCTTTGAAGGTTTACATTTGTGCCCTGTACCACAGAATAGGTAAGTGGCAATAGTCCTAAGGGAACTATCATCCCCAGGTCAGTTCTCAAGTTCTGGGTAAAAAATCCGGTAAGAGCAGCTATCTCTACGAGTATACCTATGTGTGATGAACTGGAATGGCAATGTGTGTGAGGTTGTCCGATATTTATTAAATTATCATATTTACAATTTCAGCGTTATAGAGGCTGAAAAGCCTCTTTCTTTTTTCTTTTTTATTTAATTTTTATTTTGTGTTCTTAAAAATCTTAGAATAAATAAGCCTAGAAACCTAGTTAGCGCGTGAAATTGAAGTCCGTTTTGGTTAACCACGGGCTAAGTTTCGACCGTGTGCTCATCTATCACAACGTCAAATGTCACAAGTAACACGTTTCTATGATTGGATCATAGACATGCGCACATAAAACCAAAAGCGGCTTTATCTTTCGCAAATGTTTTGTACGAAGACAGTTTAGGCGTATTTATTTTAAGTTGACGAACAGACAAACTCTTGACAATATTAACCTTTAACCGTTGTTTTTATTTTATTTGTTATGTTTTTAACCTGTCATCTAGAACTTAATCGTCAAGTGTTTAATTACCGGTAAAATGCGAGAAAAATTCATTGAACTCACTTGTCAAGTGTTAAGGCCATCGCTGGTTGTCATATTTACGTTATTCCAATCGATTTTGGGCAAAGTGGCTGGAAGACGAGCTGTCGGGCGAGGAAGAAATCATGGCTGCGAAACATCCGGGAATGGACCGGAGTTACCAGTGCAGCGGAGCTTTTTAACCTCACCAAAGACCGAGAGAAATATGCGGAGCTGACTGCCAACCTTCACTAGTTGGAGAGGCACTATAAGAAGAAGAAGAATCGATTTTGCTCGCATTATACGATTCCTGTTAATTACGAGTAAATCAGGGACGACTCCAATCCCATCATGTGTATCATCTTCCCATCGTGTGTATTTCCAGAAAATTAGAAATTGGGTATCCCCAAGGTAAGAGTAGGTAAATGGGTTATTACTGAACCGGCGAGCTACATCCTCGACCCCGTAATAGTCAATTCCATCAGATGATAGGTCAATCGCCGGTCAGTTTGTAGATTAAAAAAATGCTTAGGCGCTTTTTAAGAAAAAATTCAGGGTGATACTCCAAATATTTTTTTAACTTTTACATTTGCCGAGATGCTTGATTGTAAGATGGCATTTTTCGATATTTCAGATAAGATTTAATTACTCAATTTATTTTTGCTGACGATGAACTTAAGTATCAGTTCTTATAGAACCAGTATGCATTTTTGTATTAAGGTTCTTTTCATCAATAAATAAAAAAAAACACTATTCTTAACTTTATACACATTCACGACAAAAATATCCTTTTAACTTAATTTGTTTATCACTTTTTCCTTAACCTAATTATTAGTTAATGTCTGTGCACTTATTACTTGTGCTCTGAATGCCTCAGTAGCCCTATAAACTTAAAACTAAGACTATTAAACTGTTCGCAACCTAACTTTCAATTATCTAAACGATACCCTCCGTAAATTTAATATGAGTGGCCTTCTGGCCTTTTACTTAGAGAATTTATTGCTTGGAAATGTGTAACTTTCAAAAAGACCTAAAATTGAGTTTCAGGGGAACTTTAACTGTTTTAAGCAAATAGTAAGGTACATTATAAAAGATAGGTAGTTTTAGTTTTATTGGTTCATAAGTTAGGAAAATTGTAAGATGATTTACTTTTACGAATATGGTTAGTGGTTTTTCGTTTATAGATAGAGATGTTGTTTGCACTATAACTACGCATAGAAAACATGAAGAGAATTCATTTCTTAGGCTCTGAATTTCTGGCTCAAGAATTTTTCTTTTCTTAGGCTCTGTACTATATTAACAGACTTAATGCGAGGTTGGGCTTGTATCCCCTTACTTACGTAATCTGTAAGAAGACACTTAAAGTCGCCTTAAAAAACACGTCTTACGAGGATACGGAGAAGTTACTAACTGTATTAAAACGATTTTGCTTTATTTCCATTTTTCAGTTTATATTTAACTAAAGTTAGACCCATACCTACTATATTCTATCTATCAGCCACAGACGTCCACTGCTGAACATAGACCTCCCCCATGACTCGCCACAAAGTGCGATCCTGTGCAGACCGCATCCAATGATTCCCCGCTACCCTCACGAGGTCATCCGTCCATGTAGTCGGGGGCCGACCCACGCTGCGCATTCCTATACGTGGTCGCCACTCTAGGACTTTGCTGCCCCAACGGCCGTCCCTTCTTCGGGATACATGGCCTGCCCATTGCCACTTCAACCGGGCAATCCTGTGCACTATGTCGGTTACCTTGGTTCTTCTGCGGATATCCTCATTTCTGATTCTATCGCGCAAAGAAACTCCGAGCATTGCCCTTTACCTACCTACCTTTACTGACCTACTATATTATTTTAAGTTTATTGTAATAGTTAATCAAGATTGTATTGTGATCGTAATTTTAAATAATTAATTATATAAGTAATTATTGTGTGTACTTTTTCTGCCTGAAACACAGGATAATCCTAGTTTAGACGAGTAATAT
The DNA here is from genome assembly GCA_947623375.1 of Apotomis capreana. NCBI lineage: Eukaryota > Metazoa > Arthropoda > Insecta > Lepidoptera > Tortricidae > Apotomis > Apotomis capreana. The sequence continues at coordinate 3,935,541 of OX392517.1, read as the reverse complement.
TATTGTTTAATAAGTATTAATAAGCAATATGTTTAGTTCATAGTCATTACAGCTGTATAATATGTTTTGAATAAATACTATTTTATTATTGTTTAGCATGCTCTTGCAGTACTTTTGACACTAGGAATGTTTAAAGCCATATCAAAGAGCAAAGAATAATTAAAATGCTTAACTAGGCGGAAGAGACCGTGAGTCAACCCCGGTAATTACCTCTGTATTACCGGTCCAACGTGTCAACCACTCCACCACCCTGACGACCGAAGAACCTTTGAATTTCGCCTTATGGTTTGTGTTTATTAATGAAACACATGTTTGTAGGGTTCCATACCTCAAAAAGAAAAACTCCCGTCCGCCCGTCTGTCCGTCCGTCCGTCTGTCCGTCGGTCCGTCTGTCTGTCAAGAGTATTTATCTCGGGAACGCGTGAAGGTACTATCAAGTTGAAATTAAAGGTACTCAGTTCTACAGTCCCCTTGAAGCTCTAAAAATACTTCCAAGTTTTGTGCAATGTGGAAATGAGTTTTGACCCTTACAGGTTCAATTCCATGTAGATTAAATATCAAAACCCAGCTTATGACCCCTCTCCCCTTCCCCCTCAGTCCAGATTCAGGGCCCGGTTATACATGAATAGTTGAATAGCGGTTGCAGTGGACACCCAGCGGAATCGTTGATCTTAAGAGGGATGTACACTTTTATAACAGTTTTTAACCCCCCCACGAAAAGTTTTACTAATGTAATTAGTTTATAGCATCAATGTAATTGATTGTTTTAAGTCTTGCTTACGAAAAAAATACTTATACTGTTGAGTTTCTTTCGGATTCCTTCTTGTCCTTTAATATTTATTAATATTTATTTTATGTGTATCTCTGTGTTCTGTCTGTTGCATCGTAGCTCCCAAACGGATAAACCAATTTGAGTGTTTTTTTTTTTAAATCGAAAGACTTGTGCGTCGCGATGGTTCTTAGCTATGTTTGCCAGGTACAAATATTTGGGTCCATCACACAAATGTTTTCTCTGGCTGGGATGCGAACTCAGGACCTCTGCTCAGTAGGCAGGTGCACTACACCCACATTAAAAAAAATTACATTCCTTGTTTCATAAATTTATAAATAATAGCGCCCTCTTTCACTTGCTCGTTTACTGCTGTTGAGTAGTGCGGTAAGATGTAAATGTTAACGTACCTATTCACATAGAGGTCGCTAAGGTGTGAAGCCTTTCAAATAAAACAATCCAACAGATTGACACACAAAGCATAAGAAAAAAAATCGAAAAGTTATCTGGGCGTTAGGGTGGCGGAAAGGTTAACGCGCTGGACCCATGAATCCAGAGGTGCCGGGTTCGATTCCCGGTCTCTTCCACCAAGTTACGCATTTCAATTTTTGATTGAGCTTTGATCTTTGTATCAATGGTGTAATAATAATAATAGTTATGGAATAATAGTTTTGACGACGCGATTGGCGCAGTTCGTAGACACCTGCCTACTGAGCCAACGGTCCTGGGTTCGAATCCCGGCCGGGGGAAGTATTTTGTGTGATGAACACGAATATTTGTGCTTGGGTCATGGTTGTTCTATATACTTGAGTATAATATATATTTACCTAAGTATACATAAGTATGTATATCGTCGTCTAGTACCCATAACACATTACAAGCCTTCCTGAGCTTCATTTGGGTCTGATTTATTTATTTAATAGTTTATCGTAAAGCAGAACACCTCGGGATTCCAACCCAGGGTTCCAATCCATCCAGATTAAGTGTCAAAATCCTGCATACTTGTGTTAATTCCCTGAGAGCCTTATTACCCCTCTGTCAGTCCAGAGCCCGATTATACATGAATAGTTGAGCAGCGGTCGTGATGGACACAGGGCGGAATAGTTTAACTTAAGGCCCCATATCCGTTCAAAAATGATATGATCAAACATGTTTCTTAACATATTATACCAGGTGTTTCCTGTAATAGGAGCGATAAATAAAAACATAGATTCTACTCTTCAAATTGAACAACATATTTATTCAGCAACTTTAAAAAAAAGTCAGTTTTCAGAATTTTATTATTTCAAACAAAATTAAATAGTATTTTCAATGTACGTCGTCCAACATTGACATTCCCTGAGCATTGACATAGCTGTCACTCTACTAATATCGGACATTTCGCAATACATTGCTTCTTTGTCTAAACATTATTCTACAAAATATCATTTAATATACGTTATTTTCAGAAGTTGCTTAACAAATGTTGTTTAGTTTCAAGCGAAGAATCTAATATGTTTTAATTTATCGCTCCTATTACAGGAAACACCCGTTATACATACATGTTACTACTTAGAACAGAGCTCTTATTGGTATAAACACAGAATAGATAATAGTGTATAAAGTAAACGTCCCTGTGCTCGACACTGTACCTACCAATAGTTGTCATCTTGAATGTTATGGTGACATAACTTATGTCATTAGCAATAGAGGTGACAGCATGGTGTCAACTATTAGGCATTAGCGTGTCGAGTAAAGGTACGTTTACCTTATTATGTATTTGAAACCTACAGTTTGAATCATTATTCATTGATAATTTTTGTTTCAAGAACTACCTACCTAATTGACAAAATTCACGCAGAAAATTGATTTTTTTTTTAATTAATTTCAACTGCACGCAATGAAAGCATGTAATCGCTAGGTTACTAGAACTCAGGGAAAAAATTAATAACTTTAAAAAGTTTGTTTAAATTATTTTTGTCTTAATATGAACGAAATAAATTTAAAAGGAAAAAAGGCCCCTTAAGAGGGTACAGGTTTTAACAAGCTTATGTGTTATTTTACCAGGCATGTTCTCTTAAAAAGTGTTTTGAGATAAGTTTTTAATAGGATGATACTAGCAAACCACCTCCTTTTTTGAAGTCGGTTATAAACAGTACCTAGCCATAGGATATTGCAGTTTTGAATGCACCGCGTTTGCATAATACAGTACCACAACGTTAACCCCTATTATACTTGCATTCCTTATGAAATCATTATGTATTCGATACTAGGAGTAAAATAGTCGTATATTTATCCAATAGGGTACCTAATTTCTTTCGATCGATCGAGAAATGAAATGAAATAATTTATTCAGTAAGTAGGCCACAAGGGCACTTTTACAAGTCAGATTGTGAATCTACGGGCATTTCGCGAGAGGCGAAAGAAACTCAACAGTAAGTCATTTTTTCGTAAATAATACTTAAAACAATTACATCACATTAGTGTTATAACTAATTATTACATGCGTACGCGTAAAGGAGATATATAGATACTCCAAAACAATGTTAGGTAGGTAAATATATTAAAATAAAATTTTTAACGATCCATTTAAAAGGGTTTAGAGTGAATAGGCTATTACTGAACCAGCGAGCTACATCCTCGACCCCGTAGTCACTTACCATCAGGTGATACTGAGGTCAATCGCCGGTCAGTTTGTAAATAATAAAATAAACAAAAAAAACTTTTTTATTGGGATCAAATGTCTAGGACTAGCTATACTTACCCCTGCTACACTACTCGCAAAGTTGACCGAGGTTGTTCGAATATGATAGTGTAGAAGGCACATACTTCGTCCAACTTCAAGATTAGTGTGGAGCCACAACTATTAGACGTCAGAAATTACCGTTAAAGTTGGACATTCCTACGCAGCGCTGAAAACGCTCCATAAAAATGACTGCAGTAGCGTAGCATCACTTCACTTCTATGTTGGGAAATTTACACTTTTAAACTAAAAAATAACCTAGGTACGTCAACGAAAGGAACTTATGTTATATGACAATGGGGCCAACTAGAAAGTAAGAACTCAGTATACTCTTTCAAACAAAAATATAAGATCTTCAGAATTCAGTTTAATCAAACGTTTTAGATAAATTAGGGAAAGTAGAAAAAAAAGACAAAAACAACAAGAAAAAGCTAAAAATTAAATCTTGGCGAGCTAATATTCGGCTCTGTTTTTAAAAATCGGTACAAAAAAATACAGTACATGTGTATACAGTATTGAGGTGAAGTAACCCGCATAGCAACTGTTCGTAATGAAAAAAAGCAGGTAGCGTTCCTCGGAATAATTGCAGTTTAAAAGACAGCATTTGCATACACACACAGCACGACATTAACCTCTATTATATTACACTTGCGTCACAATTGCGACATCGACTGTCTGCTCTATTATGATAATCCGTTTGTTGCCGTGACTATAATTATTATTTAATCAATTATCGACATAATATTATTAAAACTACCGTGAGACATAATCTTATTAAAACTTTCGTGAGACATATTTAATTATTGCATTAAGCGGCTTACACTCACGTGAATTTGTCAGTGACAAAGTTGCCGCGCCCGTGTACGGTTAGCAGTCCCTGATGAAGAGCTCCATACGTGTTCGGATCATGTCGGGCCGTTTCTGATATTTTTTACGTGAGTTAAAACCGTTTTTGAAGTAGGCAACATTTCCTTTTTTTAATATAATCAAATAAAGTATTAGAATAAATAATATATTTTCGAAAATATCCCAATTTATGATTAAAAAGATGTCGACAAGATATCAGAAATTACACGCGCAAAGACAGTTTTCACGTAACTATATGCAGCATACATACCCAGCGAACGCATAATACATACGAACAAAATTGTGCACAACCTTTGCGCAATTGAAGGAATAGGTATTCGAAAAAAATAGGCAAACTACACTACATACCAACGAGATACCTAAGTATATCATACACATAAACTAAGTAATAAGTATTACACATGTCATACATTTATAAAAGTAAATAATATAAACACATACAAACAAACAGAAACTACACTACGTACAAACGAAATATCTATATGTACTTATTTAATAAAACTATGAGTACACAAACTAAGTAATAATACGAATAGGTATATTTATTTTATTTTTTATTTTTATTTATTGATACAAAATCCACAGCACAAGTTACAATATTTTTTTAACAGATACATATTTGTTTAACATTGGCCAATTACGGATTTACATTATACAGACTTATCACTAGCAAATAAAAACTAACGTAGCGGTAGGAGACGCATACAGATAAGTGATCAACTGAGTAAGTAAATATCCAAGGTGGAAACATACTCGTATTATAAGAAACTGAAAAATAAACATAAAAGTAAATGTTTTAACAGTTATTGAGGAACCAATGGTAAGCTGAATAAATAAAGAGAGATTTGGAATGGCACTATGGCAGGTGTTGCATTGATGTTGAGTGTGTGTGTGTGTGTGTGTGTGTGAATGATATACCTACTATTGTATAATAATTCTAAGGAACTAAGTTAGGCAGCTTCTAGCTTAATAAATATCTAGGTAGGTATACAGAAAGCTGTGTTACAGCTATATTGCCGGATCGTTCTGCCGGTGCATGGCACATTAATCGTCCAACTGCCGTCTGACAAACGACCGGCCCTTATAATTTATAGCCGATACCCGATCGAATGACCTACGATTTCATATTCCTGACTAGAATTTCGTCCGCGAACGAAGGGAAAATTTCAGAATAAAACCATGAATTTTTTTTTGCCTATTCACCAAATTACCTATAGATCGGAAACAGATATACCAAAAACTAGCTGTGCCCGCGGCTCCGCCCGCGTGGAAATGGGTCTGTATCAGTGAGTGGCTAATTCGCCTCTAATTTCTTTCCCTCTCCCCTGGAGGCGGAACATGAAGTAAAGTTAACAGATTTATACGACAGAGGACTGTAGTCCAGATATAATATTAATTAAATTACCCATTAAGTAAAAACACTTAAAAATCAATAGTATTTTTCGCCCTTATTCAAATATTTGACGTAAACGATGAGTAATAGGTGAATGTATATTTTATTTCATTATAAACAATGGTATAAAAACATTAGACTAGGAACTATGTACAACTATACAACATAAAACAAGATCGGGACCCCGTGGTAGGGTGCCCAAAACGCAGGCAGCATTCCCGCGCTGGAACCTTTGCGCGAGAAAGCTGCCTGCGCGTGGATCGCCTGTCGCCTCCCGTCCTTAACTGCACCTATCTAAATCATGTCCATGGCAAATATCATCCAAATCCAGTCAAATCAGTCTAAGCATGTAGTCAAGATATTATGGCCAGAATAGCCATGGCCAAACAGGTATTTAACTTTAATAATTTTAATTTGAGTGTAGCATTGTATAGCAGTGAAACGTGGACCCTGATACAGAAAGACAGGGAAAGGTTGGAGGCATTTGGTGCTGGAGGAGGTTGGAAAAAATGTCAAGTTGTCACGTTGAGGACCGGGAGGTAGGTAAAGTAGAAAGGCAGGAACGGAAGAAGAGACAGGAGACAGGGCAGAAGTAGGTATTTATTATATTAATTAATAAAGGCACCTGCGAACAAGCAGATTCAGACTTAAGTTCTAGATTTAAATTAAGAGATATTGACATTATAACGGTTATGAAATACATGGGAAACTTACATTTACGTGCCTTGTCTTTAATTTATTATATATTTGTATCCGACAGAATCCAGCAACTTCAGATATCACAGCACAATAGCACAGTTAACTTTTGGATAAATAGGACACTCTTGTGTGGTAAGCTAGTTATAGACTGATAAGTATCATGAATTGATGATGAGCAGGATTAAAAATCGCCTTGTAGGTATCTGTTCAGCTCGAAAGCTCTGAATAGAATGAATCTTTTTCACATGAAACGGACAAGTGTGGAATTAAGAATAATTTTGAATTTGAATGACAACTTTTAAGATCGAGTGTGTAACCAGACAGTCCAAAAAGTTATCTAGAACGAGTTGTAACACAACACGTTACAATACCCGGCCTGCCCTGGAAAAAAAATCCTGAGGGGACCTAAGTCCCAGAGGGATTTTTTCTAAAAGAAAAAGAAATAAGAAGTAATAAAGAAGATGGGGATGATATGTACAATGTTTATATTACACGAGAAATGGTTCTCATACATGCTCCTGTCATTCATCCCATACATGTATCAATCTTCCAAAATTTTGGTAAACTAAGTAGTTCACCCAAATTACACTTAGTGAGTTATCCGATAGTACATGGGTAACTCGTAAAAACCATTCTCAATTGGTAGTAAGGCTTATGTTCAGTTACCATCCGCTGATAATGATGATTACCTAAATAAATATGTACAAATATTAGCCTCTTTTATTTACAAGTAAAGTAGTGTTCCATTGTACGGTACGATTGCATAAGTAAGCGATAGAGTTGTAATTAACAACCAGAAAAAATGACACCCTATAGTGTCGGATAGAGTATAACTCGCAGGAGTTTAGGAAAATAACTTCCCTGCAAAAGAGAGTATAAGTAACGCAAAAACCGGTCACTTGCCTATAGCTAAGTATCGGTAATCTATATATATAAAAGAAGAAGTCCTGACTGACTCATCAACGCACAGCCGAAACTACTAATGTTAGAGAGTTGATTTTTGCACAGTAGGTTACTTTTATAACGTGGGCTAGAGATAAGAAGCGATTTTGAAAAATTCAACCCCTAAGGGGGTTAAAAAGGGGATGAAAGGTTGTATGGGATACAAGTTTTTTTTTAAACTAGGAACTTGTAACTTTGTTAGAAGATATTAAAATAAAATAAAAGAAAACTGATTTCAGCGTTTTTGTAAATTCATCCCCTAAGGTGGTAAAAAAGGGCTTGAAAGTTTGTATGGAGATCAAGTATTTTTTTGAGCGCGGGACTTGAATCTTTGTGTAAAGGCATAATATTAGAATACAAGAAAACTGATTTCGGCGTTTTCAAAAATTCGACCCCTAAAAGGGTAAAAAGGGGTTTAAAGTTTGTATGGAGATCAATTATTTTTTTGAGCGCGGGACTTGAATCTTTGTGTAAAGGCATATTATTAGAAAACAAGAAAAGTGATTTCAGCGTTTTTAAAAATTCGTCCCCTAAAAGGGTTAAAAAGGGGTTGAAAGTGTGAATCCATTACAAATTCCTTGAAACTTCTTATTAAGGCATATACAATAATAACAAAATAATATTAATTTAACGTCATTAAAGATTCAACCTCTAAGGGGGTTAAAAGGGGGATGAAAGTTCGTCTTGGGGTTCAAATTTAATTTTAAGCTAGGAACTTTAAACTTCGTAAAAAGTTATGCAAATAAAATGAAATAAAAGTGATTTCAGCGTTTTTGAAAATTCATCCTCTTAGGTGGTAAAAAGGGGGTTGAAAGTTTGTATGGAGATCAAACCTTTTCTTGAGCGTGGGACTTTAAACTTTGTATAAAGGCATATAAGTAGAATACAAGAAAAGCCATTTCAGCGTTTTCAATAATTCGTCCCCTAAAATGGTTAAAAAGGGTTGAAAGTTTGATTCAATTACAAATTCTTTGACTAAGGCATATATAATAATAACAAAATAACATTAATTTAACGTCATTATAAATTCAACCTCTAAGAGGGTTAAAAGGGGGATGAAAGTTTGTCTCGGGGTTCAATTTTAATTTTAAGCTAGGAACTTGAAACTTTGTAAATAGGTATTAAAATAAAATAAAAGAAAACTGATTTTAGTGTTTTTGAAAATTCATCCCTGAAACTGGTAAATAAGGGGTTGAAACTTTGAATGGAGATCAAACCTTTTTTCTGAGCGCGGGACTTTAAACTTTGTATTAGTGCATATAATTAGAATACAAGAAAAGAAATTTCAGCGTTTTTGAAAATTCAGCCCTGAAAGTGGTGAAAAGGGGTTGAAAGTTTGTATGGAGATCTAACCTTTTTTTTGAGCGCCGGACTTGGAACTTTGTATAAAGGCATATAATTAGAATTCAAGAAAACTAATATCAGCGTTTTTGAAAATTCACCCCTGAAGGTGGTGAAAAAGGGGTTGAAAGTTTGTATGAAGATTAAAAAATTATTTGAGTGTAGGACTTGAAACTTTAAATAGAGGCATATTATTAGAATACAATAAAAGTGATTCAGCGTTTTTGAAAGTATAGCCCTGAAGATGGTGTAAAAGGGGTTAAATGTTTGGAATGGAATGGAGATCAAACCTTTTTTTGAGCGCCGGACTTGAAACTTTGTATAAGGGCATATTATCAGAATACAAGAAAAGTGAATTCGTTTTTGAAAATTCAGCCCAGAAGGTGGTGAAAAAGGGGTTGAAAATTTGTTTGAAGATCTAATATTTATTTTGAGTGCGGGACTTGAAACCTGAGTTCATAATGATTCCGCGTAATTAGACCAATTTAGCCGAAAAAGAAACTAAAAAGAGGCCAAGAGCGAGTCGAAGTTAGGGCTCCTGATATCCGTGTTACACGCCGCAACGTAGCCCCGTATCCTTAACACCGGCGGTACTAAGATCACGAATAACACGGACACGCCGAGATACGTATAATTAACTATACGTATAGTATTAAAGCCGTGTCTGCGTTCGAGTCCGTATACACGTAGCTTCGGTTCCGTTCGGGTATTGAATACTCGTCGGAGCGATCCGCTCCGGCCGGTTAGAGTTAAAACGAATAAGGACTATTATTGAGTATGGGACGAACGGGGTTTATTTATTGTTATTTGGATCAAACTTGAGTTATTTACATCTTTTTGCATTGATTTGAGTAATAATGGTTCTATTTAACTAATAAATGGCATTATTCTTTTTAATACATATATAACCAGCGATTGTGGTTTTATACAAAATTAGCGACCCGGCCGTGCATTGCAAGAATAAAAATATAAATACTTAAATATAATCTAGGTATTATGAGAGTAAAAACTACCGACCGATAGACCGACGTCACCGGGTGTTTTAGTTTTAATTATTTTGATGCAATTTTATTATACTTACATATTGATAAAAATATAATTCAATTTTTCTTTTTTCAAGTTTTGTTAAGCGAAAAAGACAATTGAGTCATTCATTATTATTTTATTACCTACCTACCATGGTGACCCTTTTGTGGGTAAGAAGTAGTTGCACGTGCAGATAAAGATAATAATGGATTGGCGGCGACGTTCTAATATAACCGTGGTAATTTTACTGATAATTTCATAAATACTTTGGGCTTTACGTCGTATACCTTTTGTTCGTAAAGTTGAATGAAGTGGTCGGGCTGTTTTGTTTTAATACAAATAATTTAGAGGGGGCGGTTTAGAATTTTAAACTCAAACTCATTAGTCACTAATACGATCTCAGTCGGTCAACACTGCAAATCTTACTGTAGCTGTTAATTTAAAGATATTATCTAATTCTTTTTACTTTGTTATTTGTTGCTGTTAATGTGTGGTTAGTTGTATGTTTTAAAATTGTTAATAATGAAGAGAAGTTGGGTGTGGACATTTGCCACCAGGTGATACAGGTTTTTGTACCTTGTGCAATGATCGGGTGAACAATGAGTTTTCGTGTCGTGGTGGTACTACAGGATCTATAGGAAATCATTTGAAAGTAGTTTACTTGAAATTTCCTGGCCAGACCCCGACATCGAACGAGTACGTACTTTTTCACATTATAATAAATAATGCGCTGTTTAAATAAATTGCAGTGCCAATTATCTTGTACATATTTTATTAAATACGCTAGTTTTGATAGAGTCTAATTAGTAGAATACGCTTTGAAACGTCTGAACGATTAGTAACTATGAAATTAGTACTTAATATTTTCTTCGGTTACCGCCCCGTCTAAATAAATTATAGCTAATATTACCGATTGTAACATAATGTTTGGTATAAAAATAAAATGAAAATTTAAAACTGTTCATTTCAATAAGGATCACAGCTTAATTATTTAATTGCTACATTTTGTTAGTATTTACGACTCACAAGACAAATTAAGAAGCACGAGTCTCACTCACTATACATTTCCATTCGTAGCTCTTAGAGACATCGCAACGAATCTTTACTAAACGTAGGGGCGGATCGGATCCACGTCTAATTAAGATACGTGTACCCGTGTTACACGGATCTTAATTACACGTAGCCTAATTATACGTGCCGAACGGAGCAGAAAACCATTGCCGTGTAATACGAACACGGAGATCCGGCTACGGGTACACGAAACACGGACAATCTGTGCACGGACACGACCGCGAGCCCTAAGTCGAACTCATTACGTATAAAATGGCAAAAAAAACACGTTTGTTGTATGGGAGCAGCACTTCAATATTTATTATTATTTATTTTTTGTTGAATTACAGTAACCAACATCAAAAACATCAACTTGCAAAAAAAGAAAAGTAATTTCAACATTGTTTAGATCTGAAAATAATATAATAAAGATGTAAACTGTTCAAGATAAGATTCCACGCGGACGAAGTCGCGGGCAACAGCTAGTAGTATATGTAACTAAAATTATTAGAACCGAAGTAAGTAAATTATTGTAATAGGCCAAATGGTTTGATGAGATGACTATGAATTAAAATTAAAAGGTAAGGTATATTTACAGTAATTATATAAATATGTACATTATGTTCAGGAGAATTAGGAGAAAAGTAATAAGTTGAAGTTAATTGAAGTTGAAGTTAGTTGAAGAGGTCTTGAATAGGATAGGAGAGAAATGGACACTACTAATACTAATAGAAAATAGAATAGGAAATATGATAGAGTATCTGCTAAGACATGACCTGTTCCTCAAGAATATCATAAAATGTAAAATAAAATTGAAATGAAATGAAATGACATGAAATGAAATGAAATGAATATTTATTGTGCGACAGATTTAGGTTAACATTTTTACATTTTGCGGTTACTGGTGCAAGCGTTGGATCAGCCAAATCTTACCTTTTCAGGTGTACCTACACACATTACATAATAAATTTATAACTAATATGTCAAACAGATAGATTACAAGATAAAAAAAAAGAAAAATAAATACACAAAGAGATATCCGGACAATATTATTTGAATTTATATTTAATTAACATGTCAAAGTGTTAAACAAATATTATTACCATTATAAAAAATATATATTTATATACACTTAGTCCGAAAAATATTCATTTAGGGAGTAATAACATTTTCCCACTAGCCATTGTTTAACAGATTCTTTAAACTGATTAAGACAAATGAAGAAAAAGAAGAAGGAGATATGTAATCTTATTCAAACTTTCGTGAGACATATTTAATAATTGTATTAAGCGGTTTACACTCACGTGAAATTGTCAAGAACGGCCCGACATGTTTCGAACTCGTATACAAAGTTGCCGTCACCGCGCAAAGTTGGCTCACTGTCACCGCGGCTGTGTACTGGGTAGCAGTCCCTGATAAAAAGCTCCATACGAGTTCGAAACATGTCGGGCCGTTCCTGACAATTTCACGTGAGTGTAAACCGCTGAATACAATAAAAAGAAGATATGTATATATATAATAATATTAATTAGTATATGTAATAACTATTAATTATTATTACGAATTTGTGAAGATACTTCGACATTTTGATTAAATTGGCAGAGGAAGGTTGTTCTAGCATTCGCTGCCGGCTGGTGTTGTGAATTAACACAACCGCGATTAGCAAATTTATTTAGGTATTCGCAAAACCACAAGGCCATATTCCCGACACAACCACACCCAATACTTTTGCACTCAAAATAGACTGATGGCGTCATCGCAAACGGCTCTTGTTTGGAACACAAGCTGCATCAATAATGTATGTATCGTGGTGATTCGTTCATGTGGCAACTTCGGCTGAGTAGGTAAATATATAATTGTAATAACTATTTCATATAAATAAACATTTCCGTTCCGATTAGGTTATTAGTAGGACTGTCATCCGTCCGAGTTTCCCCGGATTTGTCCTAGTTTGAAGGCCGTCCGGGGCCGTACGGGGGGGTTTTCAAAAAATGTCCGGACACTTCTTATGTGAATGAAAAATAAACCCATTATTTTTTTAATAATATTATTTCCGGACACGTCGGGGGAAAAAATGCGATTTACCCCAAATGTCCGGGTTTTTTAAGTTCTTGTCCGAGTTCAGCGAATTTGTTGATGGCAGCCCTGGTTAAGAGTAATAGAGATAGAAAATTGTGGGAGTGGTGACGAATTGATACGCGTCGGTGTTATCTTTCCGGCACGCTGGCGCGCGGTTATCACTTGTTTTATTTTTATTTTACTAATTACACGTTGTAAAAATATGTAAGTTAATAATTAAATCGGTAACTCGTGTAGTGAAGTCAAGGGTTGGATACACGAGTGGGGTGAGGAGAGGGCGTGCCGGTGACAGCGTGGTGACGTATCGACGCCCCCGGAGGCGCCGGGAAGGGCTCGGCGGACTCCATTGCTCGCCACACGTGGTTACTATTACTACCTACTCAGGTACGACTTAGGGCCGGTACAGACGGACAGCATTTGAACTGCAACCTAGCAAAATGGCAGTTCGAGTGCAGTTTAGTTGCAGTTGGCGTGAAGTCCTGTCAACCTCTGAGTGCAAGATGGCTGCGTGGTCGTAATGCAGTCGTATTGCAGTTGCAGAAACTGCAATACGACTGAATTAGAACTGCTCATAATGTGTGCAGTGTTTATGTTCCGCTCCGCCTGTTACTTATAGTGGAAGTGAATAGTGTACACGTATTTGAGTATGAAATATGAGCAGTTGTAATTCAGTTATATTGTAGTCGTTCCAACTGCAACACGACTGCATTACGACCATACAGCCAGCTTGCAGTCAGTGTGCGGTTGACAGGACGGCACGGCAACTGTAACCGGACTGCACAGTCGTCTTGCAGTTTTGATACAGTTACAAAAACTGCACTCGAATGGCCATTTTGCAGTTCAAATGCTGTCCGTATGTATCGGCCCGTAGTGTTCACGGTATGACAGCGACGGTGGTGCCCTCTGTCGGTCGAGTCGTCCCTCAGTTGACAGCTTGGTGACTTTGTGTTTACACCTTACACCTAGTTTTCGTTTGTATATGGGCACAGATACCAGGTACGTGAACAAAATGACGAGTTCTGCGTTTACGAACCTATAAATATTTTTGGGCATATGTCACAATAAGCCGCAGTTTAGTTTCACATGCGTTTTGTTTATTGTTTATTAAATTACACAGGCGGTATCGACATTCCGACAGCTGATATACCAAGTCGCATATCGCTGTCGGATATGACTGTAGTTACTCTACTTTGAACTGTACAATCGGACGAGCACGCACTGACAACCAGGAGGATAATTTGAGGAAGGAAAACAGATAAATTCATAACACGAAGTTACAAATGCTAACGTTGAAATAAAACTTAGTCTGTATTCTAAATTCCTTCGTTTAACATGAGTGCATGGGTGCTATGGACGTAGGTAAGTTTATATTTATTTATATCTATAGATAGATAAATCCAAATTTACTTATTCCTCTTTGTAGGTCTTGCGGATATCTTCGTCTGGGTAAAACTATTTTCTTAACCATTAGTCACCCAAAAGATACCCCAGCTCTTTAGGTGTTTTAGTTACCCAAAAGGTATCCCACCAAAAACATTTGATAATGACGACAAAGTTGTTTGAGAAAAGGTAGGTAGTAGCTTCTTTTTTGCTCGTCTTGGAGGGGGCTCTACCGCGCCCCCTGATTATAATTGTGTTTGAAATTCTTATACTAGATATACTTCATCTAACCCTACTTAACCCCTTGTATTGCTTATACACGGATCCGTGCATAGCACTTCAACTTTACGTTAAAATATCCGTTAGTTTCAAGATGATTAGTAAATTTTTGACATCGCATACAAAGGGTTAATCTAAATAAATTACTGAACAATAGTACAAACCAAAAAATAAATAATTACAATAATTGTCAGGCGAATAATTGATAACATAATAATAAAATGAGATTGTACTCGTAGTACCTATGTGTCGTTATTCATGGGGACCCGACTAGCGGGAGGCAAGTCATCGTCTACCAGTGCCATCATTACACAATTACACATGACAATTTTTCCTGGTAGACGCCCGTCTCAGTCTCAATCCATACCTCAATTAGCCAGTCCTCCATTTCATCCCCATAGCCCAATTTGTATTTAGATTCCATATAGCTATCCATCAATTAGTTCTTGCACTTTGCGGGCGATGTCTATGTGTGCGTCCCATGACACGGATAGGGACAGCATCCGCTCGATGTACACCTTACATTCCATTAAATTATCAAAAGGGCCTCTACGCGTTGGCTTCGGCTCCGCGCACGCCTCACAAAGGGACACTATTGTCCCGTGAGCGAGTGCGACATTAGAAGTACATAATTAAACATTCAATAATTGTAACTAAAAGTCAAATGGGAATATCATTATTAGTTTTGTATATACATAGTAATCTATTGAATAAAACGACTTTAAAAAATAAAATGATCAAAGGCTGCCCTTCTCTCGAATGTAGGTATTTGAATTTTTTTACTCAGATCTTTTTTCTCACAATGACGACTCGTTGGCAACCACACAGGATATTTGCTTCAAAATAAATGTCGGTTAATTACAGGTGCAGGGTGGAGACGCTTCCAGTCTCTTCGCGCCGTCCATGGGCGTGCTGCGCGCGCTGAGCACGCTGCGGGCGCGCGGCGGCCGGCACGCGCCTGCAGCCGCGCTGCTCGCGCTGTCCGCGTTGCTGCTGCTCCTGGTCGCGCACTGGATGCCCAATGAGGCCACGGGAAGCCCCGCGGTCCTTACACCACGACTTGAGAACCACACGCCAACGCTAGACTCGAAGCTGGTCATTGAACCGCGAGTTCCACTGACAGCTCCCGCTGAAATGGTACACACAACAGAGGAGCCTCTCCCGGCGGGCGTCGTGCGCGTTCGCTCGCGGTACGTGGCAGGCTGGACGCGCGCGCATAGCGAGCTGTGCGAGGCGCGCGGCGCGCGGTTACGGTTGCTGGTGCTGGTTACGTCGGCGCCGCGCAACGCCGCCGCACGCACCGCCGTGCGCCTCACATGGGGCGCCGCCGCACGCCGTGCTGACGTCACGTTTGCTTTCGTGCTCGGCGCGGCGCCACCAGACTTGAAACCCACGCTCGACGAGGAGGACGCGCTATACGGTGACCTAATCGAGGGCCGCTTCGTCGACAGCTACCTCAACCTGACGCTGAAGACGCTATCGATGCTTGATTGGGCCGTCGAGTACTGCCCGCTCGCGCCACGGCTGCTCAAAACAGACGACGACATGTTCATCAACGTGGACGGGCTACTGCACTTTGCAGAGGAGCCGGCCCGAAAATCCGCGAACGCTACCATCTGGGGAAAGGTATGGCGCAACGGGCGGCCGGTGCGGGACCCGCGCTCCAAGTTCTTCGTGCCACCGGCGGAGTTTCCAGGGTCGAAGTACCCGCCGTACGCGAACGGGCCGGCTTACCTGCTGACGATGGAAGCCGTGCGGCGGTTGAGGCGCGCGGCGGGCGCGTCGCGCTGGCTGCGCATGGAGGACGTGTTGGTGACGGGTGTGCTGGCGGCGGCGACGCGCGTGCGCGTGGTGGACGCGCCGGCGTTCCTGGCACTCGTGCGGCAGGTGACGCACACGTGCACGCTGCGCCGCACGCTGGCCGTGCACCAGGTGCGCTACCACGAGCAGTTTGACCTCTGGCGTAGGCTACTCGACGGGAAGACCAAATGCCCCTCGTAGCTGTACTTAATGAACTAAAGATGTAAGTTAATCTGCACGCTGTGTGCCCGTTTCAAAGTGGAAGTTAGTGCAGCTACGTTGTTCTACAACTAGATATTATTTAAAGTTACGGACAGAATCCATCAAAATACAAATGTGATTATTTCCCAAGTGCCTGAAGACGAAAGTCTTCAAACGAAGCCAGCCAGCAGTGATGACTTACGGAACTGAGACATGGTCGTTCACAATGGGACTCATAACGCAGCTAAGAGTCACGCAACATGCAATGGAAAGGGCTATATGCTCGGAGTTTCGTTACGCGATAAAATCAGAAATGAGGATATCCGCACTGTCGTGCTAAGGTAAAAGGCGACCTTTGAAGAAGCAAGGCAATCGACATAGCTCACAGGATTGCATGATTGAAGTGGCAATGGGCTGGCCATGTAGCCCGGAGAATGGACGACTGTTGCGGCAGCAAAGTCCTATAGCGGCGACCATGTATAGAAAAGCGCAGCGTGATGGGTCGGCCCGCGATTAGATGGATGGATGACCTCGTGAGGGTAGCGGGGAATCAATGGATGCGGTCTGCACTTTGTGACGAGTCATGGGAGAGGCCTATGTTCAGCAGCGGACGTCTGTGGCTGATAGACAGATATATAGATAGACTAAGTGATAAATACCAAAAATATAAATGTAAATATAAACCAATGCTCTAAAGTTTTAATCACAATTACGTGACGTTGATGCCCACCTCTTCAGTCCTTTCGAGACCATGAACGTACCATCACGTGCGAAACATCGAGGCAATTAAATAAACACTTTTTGAACGCGATGAATAAGTTCCTTGTAGGTACTTTAGTTCTGCAAAACCAAAATTTAATTAAGTCTAATTAACAATAAAGCAACACGGACCATAGAGAATGGCCAATTCATTCCGGCAAAGTGGCAACACTGCGGATAATTTGCCGTTGCCGCAAAGTTCTGGGGCCGAATTCAACGAGGCAATGCGATGACTCTAATTAAGTAATATGACCACTTTAGTGAATGTACAAATTTTGTATAAATGTACTAAATTTAATTAAACGATAAACGAGAAAAAAACAACAATACCAACTTAACGTATACTAAGATAACCTAACTAATACCGATGTCCCCATGATGCCAGCTACATTCCCCCGCTGAATATCCTAATCCTATAATATTATATGCTAATCTTTTGGCCGAGGAAAATCACGTTATATGACTATCCATATGTAATTGTATACAAGATGTAAATGTAAAAATGTAAATTTTGTATAAAAAATATCAATGGTCAGGTACATGAAATCACATTTCCAAAGTACACATAAATTTTAGTGTTTAATGATGATTTGTCTTTTGCGGCAGATGGTCTGCCGTTGAAGACAAGTTCTATGTTCGATCATATTAGTAACATAACTAGCCCTATTTCCTTTTTTCATACGTACCAAGGCAGCGAGGGTAGTTTTGAATGGTTATTTAGAAACTAGACCTCATATTATAAACGTTAAAGTTAAGATATTACACAAATGATCAAAGTCGAATAAGTAAATATTATTTATAAACGTGAATCTTTCTGAGAATGTATGTTACACTTGAAACTACGTGACAGAGTTCCATAAAACTTTTCTTTAATAGGTATAGCTTTAAACTTCAAAATATGAATAGAAACAGAAATCGGAAAAGGATTCATAAGAATAGAAATTGGAAGTCACAAAATTAATTTTCTCAAACATGTACGAGTAATGAAATGTCTTCATAACGTGCGTTATGCTGCGAAGTATCACGAACTCGAGAGAACTGTAAAGGGATTTCATACAAAATTGAAGGCCTAAGTCGGGAAGTAAGTTTTTCTTACATAGTGTCTGTGTTCATGAACAGGCTAAACAGTATTTTTTTTATTTCATTGCAAATATTCGAGAAAAGCAATATACATGCCTAGCCGTGAAAAGGGCTTGCCGGCTTCGTATCACTTTCTATTCACTGCTCACCCGGCAAGCCCTTCTTTCCCAGCGCTGCTGCAGTAATGTACTATTCATTACTATTCATTCGTCATCTTGCGCGAGACAAGTCACGGAAAAAAAAGTATGATATATTGCAACGCACTTGCTATAATGCGACGTAATTGTCGTGATGATATCTCAAATATATCATTGACACGTCGAATTTGGCTAGCGGCAACTAAAATGGCGGACAGATAATGTCGTTGGCTAATTGTTCTGCGGGATTGGAGTAATCAGACGCGGCAATAAAAGATTTGCGTGGATGAAATGATTAAAATTGTTTTTTGAGATAGTGGGGTTGGAAATGAATATTTAAGGAATGTATCGATTAACGATTAAGATTAACCTACTTAATCGCGATTAACGATTAAAAATGACGATTAGTTAATCTAATCGTACGAGTTCTGATTAATTTAATCCCGATTAAGTTAATCGTAGATTAATATCTACCGATTAAATTTTTAATCGATTAATTAATTCGATTAATATTAGGAAGAAATAAGATATTTTTTGTAAGTCTAAGTCCCTACCTAGGAGATCTTAGAGTACTGTACTATAAAAAACCACCTTGTATTACTATAACAAGTTTATTTCACACAGTACACTAGAATATTTTTTCTAGTTTACACATGACAAGACATTGTATTTTGGTAAAATTCACAAATGAGCGTGTTCCAACTTTTAATCCAGAATTAGTCGTGAAATTTTACACCCCTCGCGGCGAACGATGAGTCCTATGACACCTGTCATCTCAGTACATTTTTCCGATTATAGGTTACAAAATGCACTGAGATGACAGGTGCCATAGGACTCATCATTCGCCGCGCGGGGTATACGCTATGTTGTATAATTCACACGACATCTGCAGTGGCATCCCTTATTATGGTTTGCGACTCATGGCGCGTGGCGTAGCATCACCCGTCACTCTCTCACAGTAATAGTACAGAAAGAGATAGGTATTATATCTCGCGCGAGAAAGTCGCGTGTCACAGTTATGCTAGAGGTTTAGGTGTCAGAGCGAGACGCACGTCAGTTTATAGTCAATGCTGGAAGACTGTTGTTTGTGTGTTTTCTGTTTATTTATGTTACTTTTACGTATCATATCCTAAAATATACTTATTTCACATATAGGCGGTGTTTTTCCTAAGCCTCCCGGCCATTTTAATCGGTTTGCGATTCATCATCAGGAGAGCGGATTAACAACGGCGGTGGCCAATCAAACACGTCGATTCGTGTTCGATTGGCTGCCGATGCGACTTATCGTCTCGTTTGTATTTTAATATGATTGTTTCGTATCTGTTTAAATATGACTTTTGTTCAAGTCGTTATCTAAAAAAACACGGCCAGTCACCAGAACATCAGTAACAGGCAGGAATTTGCTTGTTGATAAGCTCTTATCTTGTTTACCCCTATCCTCCACAGTGTAAAAATTGAATTCTATTGAAATTACTACAAGGTTCTCGCAATTTCGTACGCGTATTTTTTTACACCGTAGTCGGGTAAAAGTATCCTATAGTTATAGATAACCATCTTTGGATATCCAGCTATCCCTGTCCATAAATTGGTTAACATCTGACCAGCCGTTTCGGTGTGATAAGAGGACGAAGGAAACGATGCCGGACAGATGGCGCCAGACTGGCAACACGCCGCGTGCCCATACAAAACAAAAGACGATCCTGCAATGAAAATGAAACTTAACTCTGTTCGTCTTCATTTTTCTTCAGAATCATTATCATCACAGAATCATTGTCTCCATAGTAATAATTAAAAAATAAATACACACAAACGAAGCTGGGAGCGATCACTAGTATAGGAGAGATTAAGCGTATAAAAGTGAGTTTATGTCTATGGATATAGAGTCTGGGCAGGCTATCCCCACGCGTTTCGACCGCGCGAAACTCTCCGATCTCTAAGTGCCAACCCCGCGCTACAAAACGTCAGTGGGCTGCCACGCCTTGCGGCGAGCGGACGGCGTACAGTTAACGTTTCCCGCGCAACCTGTGCTGTACGATGTAGAAAAATAAAAGTCGGGCATATTGTTTTTGTGGCAACAAAGACGATTGAAAATGATTTCATTTGTTCCAGAACACATTAAACTCTCCGGAATAAAAGATATTGTTTAAGAATTAACGTTTACTGGGGCACTATTGACGCGTAACTATTAAAGTCTGGGTATTTCTCTAAAAATCTTTATGGGGGCGCCTAGCTTTTTTCGAATTAATTGTGTTGGTTTGATTCCATGCTGTGTTGTTATTACTGAATGTTTAGTTATAAAATCAATAAGTTAAATATTTAAAGATTCACTCTATTATTCCTTATGTTTTAGAAACACGATTACTTGTAGTTTCCTCGATAGTTTTTTTTTAAAGTTACCTCAAAAAAGCAACATTAACCCTTAGTATGTCATAAATACTGCAGGGAAAGTTATCAGTTTTTTTAATAATAACATAACGAGATGTTAACTATAATGTATAACATCTTACATTTTCAAAATCTGTATTATTTTAATAATTAAACCGAAAAAACATGATTTCCGCGTTCCCAGCAGAGATGGGCAAAAGTTAATCGATTAACGATTAACGATTAAGATTAACTTTTTTAATCTCGATTAACGATTAAAATTGACGATTAGTTAATCTAATCGTAAGAGTTCCGATTGATTTAATATCGAAAGATTAAGTTAATGGTAGATTAATTTTTAGCGATTAAATTTTTAATTGATTAATTAATTCGATTAACTTTCTCTCGATTAATATTAGAAGACTTTTTGTAAGTCTAAGTCCCTGCCTAGAACATCTTAGAGTACCGCACTATAAAAACCATCTTGTATTACTGTAACAAGAGGGAAGAGGGAAGAGCGGAGAGGGAAGAGCGGAGGGCGGAGAGCGGCGATCGGAGAGCGGAGAGCGGCGATCGGAGAGCGGAGAGCGGCGATCGGAGAGCGGAGAAAGGCGTGCGGAGAGCGGAGAGCGGAGTGCGGCGTGCGGAGAGCGGAGAGCGGTGTGCCGAAAGCGTAGTGCGGCGTGCGGAGAGCGACGTGCGGAGCGGAGAGTGGCGTGCGGAGAGCGTAGTGCAGCGTGTGGAGAGCGGCGTGCGGAAAGCGGAGAGCGGCGTGCGGAGAGCGGCGATCGGAGAGCGGAGATGGGCGTGCGGAGAGCGAGTGCGGCGTGCGGAGAGCGGTGTGCCGAAAGCGTAGTGCGGCGTGCGGAGAGCGACGTGCGGAGCGGAGAGTGGCGTGCGGAGAGCGTAGTGCAGCGTGTGGAGAGCGGCGTGCGGAAAGCGGAGAGCGGCGTGCGGAGAGCGGCGATCGGAGAGCGGAGATGGGCGTGCGGAGAGCGAGTGCGGCGTGCGGAGAGCGGTGTGCCGAAAGCGTAGTGCGGCGTGCGGAGAGCGACGCGCGGAGCGGAGAGTGGCGTGCGGAGAGCGTAGTGCAGCGTGTGGAGAGCGGCGTGCGGAAAGCGGAGAGCGGCGTGCGGAGAGCGGCGATCGGAGAGCGGAGATGGGCGTGCGGAGAGCGAGTGCGGCGTGCGGAGAGCGGTGTGCCGAAAGCGTAGTGCGGCGTGCGGAGAGCGACGCGCGGAGCGGAGAGTGGCGTGCGGAGAGCGGCGTGCGGAAAGCGGAGAGCGGCGTGCGGAGAGCAGAGAGTGGCGTGCGGAAAGTGGAGAGCGGCGTGCGGAGAGCGGAGGGCGGCGTGCGGAGAGAGGCATGCGAAGAGCGGAGAGCGGCGTGCGGAAAACAGAGAATGGCTTGCGGAGAGCGGAGAGCGGCGTGCGGTGAGCGGAGAGCGGCGTGCGGTGAGCGGAGAGCGGCGTGCGGAAAGCGGCGTGTGAAGAGCGGCGTGCGGAGAGCGGCGTGCGGAGAACGGAAAGCAGAGAAGCGGAAAGAGGGAACGGTCAGATGCAAAGGTAACCGAACGTAGAGAATGGTGTTCAATCGTCCTGAAGTGGGCAACCCAGTGGGAATCGGGTTGTCTGGACGCCACGCCTCTGCTGACTAGACTGGTTGACCAAACGAGCGAAGGCACGAGAAAAAGCTAGCGTTTACATAACGGAGGCAACCCTAGCGCACATTCCAATGACGTTGCGTCATCCGCGGGAGGGGGCATCGATAGCGGTGGCAACGCCTGCCGTCCAAACAAGTGGGGTATCTGTTACGTAGTAACTTGTATATAATCTGTGGTCTGGGTAGCCAAATAATGTTGACAGATATTTCCTCGTGGTATCACCAATTGTCTATGATTTAAACAATTTAGTATTTTGATATTTTATGTACTAGTTCTAACATTCCGATCGAGTAAAAATTTGGCATAGTACTTATGTAATTTTTTTGTGATGAATTAATATGGTATTATCGAGCTAGGTCTTATTTACACTACATTTAATTTTTCGCCTTGTATCTGGTTAGAAAGTGTAAACATATGTGTTTTTTGTCGTTGACTGTACTGTACATAGGTGGTAGAAATTATGTGAGCTGACTATGAGTACACCTCAACATAATATAATATTTAACTTATTTCCTTAAGTACCTTAAGTGCGCATAGAAAATCAAAAATATTTTCTAGTATCAAAACTATAATTCCTACTACACAATGTGTGACCAGCCGCAGATTTTTTAAATTTCCCGCCTTAACTTTGAGTACTATTTCATTAGCCAGACTATAACAACTTCCTACACCTGTCACTTCCAAAAATCCGATGTTTGATCATACAATTTTTCCGCTTTGCCCTAAGGTTGACTGGTAGAGAATGCCTCATGGCATTAAGTCCGCCTTTTGTACGATAAGTTTTCTTTTGTGCAATAAAGATTAAATAAATAAATAAATAAATAAATAGACGACGTGGTTGGCGCAGTTTGTAGTGTAACTGCCTGCTGAGCCGGCGGTCCCGGGTTCGAATCACGGCCAGGGTAAATATTTGTGTGATGAACTGAATATTTGTGCATAGGTCATGGATGTTATTTATATATGTATTCATTTATATATTATGTATATCGTCGTCTAGTATACATAGCAAAGCAAGATTGGCTTAATTTGGGACTTGATCGTTTTGTGTAAGATTGCCCCACAATATTATTTATTATTACTTTTATTATTGATGTTTTTTCTTATGTTCCTTGTATCCTTAATAAACAATGGTTCATTCTATTTGTCTACTATTAACATCCAACTGCCCCTAATTTAGAAAATAACCCTATAAACGGGTTCCCCCAATTCATTTCCCCGAGCCCGTGATTCTGCCAAATCACATTGTACTGATGAGATCATTCATCATGTACAATTCCCTTGACAAATCACTATTGTACCAATATGAGGGAGGTTTGTATGGAATGTTTTGTTGTAGTTATTTTGAGGGTCTCCTTCGCAATCCATAATATCGTATGTCCTAAAGTCAAATGCCATACCACGTTTACTCTAAACACTTTTGACATATCAATCATTTGTCATAATGATTATTTGCCATAATGATCTTACATCCTAATGATCATAAACCATAATATTATATTACCTAATGATCTAAATACCAAATATTTTTTGTACTTACTAATCTATTAACACATAAAACTTACGAGTCATAATATACAAAACCATAAATCACATGTCCTAAAGTCAAATGCCATGATGATTACTTGCCATAATGATCAAAAGCTATAATTACATTACCTAATATCCTAAAGTCGAATACCATATTTATAGTAGGCGTTAAAATTATTAATGTAAAGTAAGAATCATTACCTATTCTACCTTAACGCAGGTCAGACTTGGGTTAGGTTAGGTACGACGACGAGCGAAGCGAGGAGGAGTGTTAGGTTGAACTGCGACCCTAACGAGCAAGCCTCAGGGCTCTATAGCGAGGGCAGAATAATCATAACATTACCTTTTTCACATTAAGGCATGTCCGACTTGGGTTAGGTTAGGTACGACGACGAGCGAAGCGAGGAGGAGTGTTAGGTTGAACTGCGGCCTTCACGAGCAAGCCTCAGGGGTCTATATCGAGGGTTGAAAAATCATAACATTACCTATTTCACATTAAGGCATGTCCGACTTGGGTTAGGTTAGGTACGACGACGAGCGAAGCGAGGAGGAGTGTTAGGTTGAACTGCGGCCCTAACGGGAAAGCCTCAGGGGTCTATATCGAGGGCTGAAAAATCATAACATTACCTATTTCACATTAAGGCATGTCCGACTTGCGACGACGAGCGAAGCAAGGAGGAGTGTTAGGTTGAACTACGACCCTAACGAGCGAGCAAAGCGAGTGAGCCGCGGAGGCCTATATTGAGTTTTTTAAGATGGAGGGGTAAAAGTGAAGGACCGCAACTATAATTGACTCAATTTTTACTTTGTAACAAAAAATAAACATTCATATTTTTTTATGACATATGATGATTATGGCAACCAGTATTAGGATATGTAATTGATAGGACATTTGATCATTAGTACTTAAGAAAATAGTGCAAATAATCATTAGGATATTCAATATTAGGATAATCAATATTATGGCATTTACATTAGGATAAAGGTTATTATGGCAAAAGATCATTATGACCACAGTTATTATGGAATTTACAAATAGGACAAAGGATATTATGGATTCCAATATAGACCCATTTATTATGGGTCAAAAATAAAACATGCAAATAACAAATTTATGGGATTAAAACTAAAAATTAAACTAAGATTAAAATATATTTATAAAACTAAGACCTTTCGGTAGGGTGCCCATGACGCAGGCAGCATTCCCACGCTGTATGGCTATGGAAAGCCTTAAATGGTAGACCATGAAATATAACAAAAAATGGGCACTGTGCTCGTAGCGAGTTTTCGCTACATAGGTACATATTTACCATGTTATCGGCTACACGCGTAACGCTACGAAATCCTTGGTCGCCAAAGTGTTAAGATCCGTATGTCATCACTTTTACCTTACATTCACTGTTCCTTTTACCATATTAATTTACGTTAAGCTAGTGGCTTTGTGTACAAATGAGGTCCAAACTTAACGTAACCGGGTTATACAAATCGAGGTCTCGTTCTCGTCTGTTTCCTCCGCCAGAACTTGACTAATCTTTATGAAATTTTAGGGATAGAATGGGAAAGAAATGATCTGTATCGGACCGTTTTGATTTTTACGCAAATTATCATAGAATATGTGAATTAGGCGGCGGTTTGACCAAAAACAGAAGCCAACTACATCCTTTTTGTATAATTGAAATTGAAATTGAAATTGAAAAATTTATTTCAGGTATAAACCCATATATGGTTAGTTACAATCAACTTAAAAATCTATATTAGTAAAAACAATTCACAATAATTATAACATTAAATTCAAATCTAGAAAATTAAATTAAATCAATATCAAAATGTCAACAATAGTCAATAAAAATAATTAATCATATAAATAAATCAAATTAAATTATAGTTAGTCTGCCATAATAACATGAATGCTATTCCATTTTTTCATAAAAGGACAGTCAAATTTGGAGGATAGTGCATTCAGGATCGTGCCGGGGCCGCCCGACAGCCTGCGCATTATAGACGCCACCCTCTTACGGATGATGGCGTGGAACCCGTCGGTCTGTGCTTCCGCGAACATGCCCGAGGCGCTGCAGTGCCGCGGCAGCCTCAGCAGGGTCCTGAACGAATTATTATATTGTACGCGTAGGGCATTGTAGGACCGCTGTGTATAATTTGTCCATAGGCTACAGGTGTAAAATGACTGGCAGAATGCTTTAAAAAGGGTTATTTTAACCTCCCTAGTGCATTTGGCAAATCGGCGAGCCAGCATGTTACACCTGACAGCTAATGCCCTACGCTCTCTCTCCATGTCCACATCGTCAGTAAGGTCCTCCGTCACCCAGTGTCCAAGATATTTAAAGGACTTCACATGGTTCAAAACAACACCAGAAAGTTGGAACTGCGGTATCGGATATGTTTTATTACCCGCTTTAAAGAGTAATATTTCACTTTTTCTGGCGTTATATTTTAAACCATGTGACTCAGCATAGTTCTCACAAATATGTAGGAGCTTCCTTAACGCGCTGATCGATGGACTCAGCAACACCATGTCGTCAGCATAACTTATATTATTAACACAGTTTACTTATATAATTAGAAGCGCAAGAATCGAAATGGTGCGACATATATAGAAGGTTTTCTTCCCATTCAGGACCTAAAGTTGACAACATCTTATATTTCTAACAGGTGTAAATTAATATAGATATAAAAAAAAATAGACATCGAGAGAGCTTTGCGTTGCAAGTTCAACGTCATTCCTTTTTTTGGAGTTTATTGGAGTTTATTGGAGTTTATTGGAGTTTATTGGAGTTTACTCCTTAAGAATCGATTTTCATATATAAGCCCGGGGTATGAAAAATATGGGGTATAAAATCGAACGTATCTGCCGTGCTAATTTAAAAAGTCGTATCTCAGTATACGATCGGAGTAAAAATACGACTTCTTAATTTAGCAGGTTATGCGTTACGCGTTATAGGCTAAGATCCCGATATAAAATGACCTTCACCGAGATGTTTATTTTATGAAATGTATTTTATAATCAATTTAATATGTCAATAAATATATTGCATATGGGTTGCCTAACAAATTTTAGTCCAGGGTATGTTTAATTAATAAAAAAAAATGTTTTAAACATTTCACCGGTTTGATTAATATTAGATAAATTCTATACCAATCGAAAGTATGAAGCCCATAGAATATGCAAACGTTAGGTTACCTATTCTTTTCCCGTCACAACTATCGGGTAGCCAGGTATAAACAGGTAAATCTATACCTACTAGCATTTTGCAACGGTCTGATTATTGAATTGAAACTGAATAAAATTAAAGATTATTTAATTATGAATTTATCTAATAATCAAATCGGTGAAATGTTAAAAAAATATATATTTTTATTTTTTACTAAACATACCCTGGACTAAAATTTGTTAGGCAACCCATATGCAATATATTTATTGACATATTAAACTAAATATAAAATACATTCATCAAATAAACATCTCGGTGAAGGTCGTTTTATATCGGGATCTTAGTCTATAACGCTTAACGCATAACCTGCTAAATTAAGAAGTCGTATTTTTACCCCGATCGTATACTGAGATAAGACTTTTTAAACTACCATTATGTTCACATAAACAAACTATAAAATTGTCAATGTCAACTTCATGTCGAGTGTCAACAAAATTTTATAAATAAAATAAAATTTAATAAAATCTACGCTTAACGGGTAAAATGTGCTGCTTTTGAAACAATAGCGCCCGTCACACAATCGGCTAAAAGATACGTGTTCGTTTCAGCTCCCAAACAAACCTAACGAATTTTTGTGATATCCAAGATTACAACTTTTATAACGTGCAATGCAATGACCGTGTTTTCTTGGTGTTTAAGCCGTGCTTGTATGGTGCTAAGATCGAAGAAGACGTCTTGCTGTAGAGAGAGAGACCGCTTTAATTGTGACTCAGCTTTAAGCTTAGAAATAGAGAAGGCGTGAATACTTTTCCATCACCACTGCTTTTTCCTGCATTCAGCCGCAGAATGGTTTTGATTTCGTGAAACTTTCCAGGATAAATACATACATAAATCAAGGATCCAACACAACCGAGCCATTCATTTTCTAGACGGGAGTCTTGCCGACCGACAAGAAGCTATGAAGTTTAAATCGAAATTGTTATGTTTTTGATGTTGGCTTTTAAATTGTATCTTTTTTTTATTATAATTGCTTGTATTTTTACTTTTATTTGTAAGTGTTAGTTATAAATATGAGTGATCCTTCTTCATCCTTGCGCTGTCCCCATTGTCCCAACTCAACTCGAACTTTTACCCCTCATGGACTTAAAGTGCATATAGGGCACATGCATAAACATTTTCCCCAAGTCATCCCCTCCAACCCTAGACTGTCGGTTTCACAGCAAGCTCATGGTAACAAGCCCATTCATCTAGATTTTGGTGATCTAGCTACGTTAAAGCAGTCAGTACGTGTGTTACGGCATATCCCCAAAGGGGCGCGAAACTTGGCAGCGGCCAAATTGAGCGACCTCATTGATAAGTGTATCGACTCCAATGGCACTCTCGAATGGTTTAGTTTACTGTCTTTTGCCTATTCCGCACTCAAATCGCCTGAAGCGTCGGCCACGGGCAATTTAACCACGAAAGTTAAGAGAAATATTAACTCTGCTTCTTTTGATATCAGTGGGAACATCGGTGCAGAGACCACGCCTTTGAGATCACACTCCATACTGAAGACAATTGAGCGTAAAGTACATGAAGGGGATCTCAGGTGCAGTGCGAGTGCTTATGTCGGATGAGGGCGTGGCGCCGTCGAGCCCTGAGACTTTAGCTACGCTGCAGTCGAAGCATCCAGCCCCGTCCCGGCCGCTGGTACTTCCACCGGAACCTGACATATCTATTTCTGCCTTAACTGTTAAGCCGGAGGAAGTGGTGCAGGCACTCAGCTCTTTCAACAATAGTTCGGCCGCCGGTTTGGATGGTATCCGCCCTGTTCATCTTAAGGAGCTTACGTCTGCATCTGCGGGAGACGCCGATTTTCGGCTCCTGGAACATCTGGCCAAGCTTTGTAATTTTTTGCTCAGTGGTCAATTAAACCCTGAAGTTTGCTCCTATATTTATGGTGCTTCCTTATGTGCGCTGTCAAAAAAAGACGGTGGTATAAGACCCATTGCCATAGGCAGCGCTTTCCGCCGCTTAACGGCAAAGCTAGGATGCCGTGCAGTGAGAGAAGAAATGGCAGCTTATCTGCAACCTTGCCAATTAGGGTTTGGCACAAGATTGGGCTGCGAGGCTGCAATTCACGCTACGCGGGCTTTTTCGGTAGATAGCAAAAACTTAGAATCCGTTTTAATACGTATAGTTAAGTTCATATCATTGTAATAGTTAAGTACTTATGCTTTCTGAAAAAAAACCGGCCAAGTGCGAGTCGGACTCGCGCACCGAGGGTTCCGTACAAACACTTTCCATCCCTAAGTGGTTAAGTTAAGTTTGCACCTGGTATGTATAGCGCCCCATATAAATTAGGTGCAAAGTTAGGTATTAAAAAAAAATTTATGGTTTTCGTAATTATTCCTTTATCTATGCTATAAGACGTTGCTTCGTACCAAATTTCAAGATTCTGAGTTCACGGGAAGCACCCTGTAGGTTTTGATTCCCTTGCAAGTGTCGAAAATTTGCGGCATAAACGGCTGTATCTTTTGATTGCGTTGGCTTAGAAGTTTGATTTTTTCACAGCTTCAAGGGACAGTAGACCTGAGTAATTGATATAAATTTCAGCTTCATACCTCCACGCGTTCCTGAGAAAAAGGGTCTTGACAGACGGACGGACGGACAGACGGACAACAAAGTGATCCTATAAGGGTTCCGTTTTTTTCCTTTTGAGGTACGGAACCCTAAAAATGACTGACTGTTGAGTTTCTTTCGGCGTTTCTTCTCAACAGTGGTCTCCTCTTGTGAAATGCCGGTAGACTCAGACATGTAAAAGTGCCCTTGTGGCCTACTTGCAGAATAAAGTTCATTATTTCATTATTATTATTATGAATTAAAATTGATTTAAAAAACGCGTTTAACTCAGTGGAGCGTGATGTTTTACTGTCCGAAGTGAAGGATAAAGTGCCATCACTCTACCCCTTCATTTTCCAAGTATATTCTTCCGCTTCTAATCTTTTCTACAATGGTCCTCTTGTTCTTTCCCAAGTTGGTGC
Organism: Apotomis capreana; assembly: GCA_947623375.1. Lineage (NCBI taxonomy): Eukaryota > Metazoa > Arthropoda > Insecta > Lepidoptera > Tortricidae > Apotomis > Apotomis capreana. The sequence goes on along the minus strand of OX392517.1, from coordinate 3,905,273 downwards.
ACAGCAGGGGGATCCGCTAGGCCCTTTAGTTTTCTGTCTGGCCATACAAAAGGTAATTTCAGAGGTTAAATCCCCATTGAATATCTGGTACCTAGATGACGGTACCCTAGGTGGTAAACCTGAAGAAGTGGAACAAGACTTGCTCATGCTCCTGCCTCGTTTAAAAGCTCTGGGTTTAGATATTAATTTCAGCAAATGCGAATTTTTCCCCTGCAGTACCAACTCACACGATTCTTTCCCCTTATTCAGTGCTCTGCTCCCCGGACTGAAAGTGTTGTCGGCGAGATCTTTCAACCTCTTGGGGTCCCCAATATTCCCAGAAGCCATTCCTGAAGCCTTCGAGGAGAGAAAGCTGCTTCTGCTGATGGCTGCGCAGAGGTTGAATGAACTTTCGGCTCACGTAGCCCTCGTTATGTTGCGAGTTTGCTTTGCCGTGCCTAAGCTGACATATTTCTTGTGCACCGTGCCAGCCTGGCTGCACCCTGTCCAGACAGACTCCTTTGACTTCGTGTTGAAGGAGAGTTTGGAAAAGGTGCTGAACGTCTCCCTTAACCAAGGTCAATGGGACCAGGTTTCTCTGCCGATTCGAACTCGTGGTTTGGGCGTGCGTCGCGCGCGAGATGTGAGCCTCCCGGCCTTCCTGGCTTCGGCGTGTGGGGTGGTGGACCTTGTCATTCAAATTTTATCTTTTGATGGTGACAAGGCTATCATTCCTTACGCCTCCGATGCTTTGACGGCCTGGACGGCTCTTAATCCCGGCGTAGCCATACCCGTAGAATTGTTCCGTCAGCGTCTATGGGTTTATTTATATGAGAGTGCGCGCACCACGATTTTCATAAACCCATAAGTAAGCTTATTTCTGCGACAAAATTATCGCGCGACTAAAAAAAATCGTGGTGCGCGCCTGGCCTGAAGAGTAAACTCCAGTCGTGCGTCGGAGCTGACACACACACTTTTTTTTAATTAGACACCGACTAAAGTAACCTTTCCATTGTGTCATAGTTTTGGAGTTACGACATTTTACATTTTTATTTTGAATAAACTAATATTAAAATAATTAGTGATCGTAGGAAAGATATAAAAAAATAGTGCGTGGAGGCCCTCCGCGCGGAAGAAGTGAAACTTCGTAATGTGGAAATGAAAATAGGAAGGGGTAGAAATTGTAATTTCAAAAGAGAAAACCTAACAATCAATATTCACAAGAGACGTACCTTGACATAGTTAACCTTAAATCCGTCGCATTGTCCGTGGGATTGTTGCGTTGAACGTTTAACGCAACAGTGCTTTCCTACCCCCTCCACGGTAGCGTTAAACGTTAAACGTTTAACGCATAACGTTTAACGCAACCTTGTTGGAAGTCGCATTAGAAGTTTCACTTCAAAAACAGTGATTACATTCTCTTTCTAAGCGGAATACAGAAAAGTAATACAATTTGTGGTCTTAAAAATATGATATCTTGTCAATTTCGAAAAGATTAGTTAAGTTTTGAAGGAGGAAACGAGAAAAAAAAACGAAAACAAGATCCCAATTTGTATTTAAAAATGAGCGGTGGTATTACCTCTTAATCTTTCGTCTGTACCACCTTACATTCTAGTTCATAACACCCGATGGTGCCAAGCTTTGAGAAGAGTTCGAATCTTTTCATCATTCGTCCAGGATACCGGGTGCCTACCCAGAACCGATCGAAGACGTTATAATCAACGTCGAAGAAGTATGTGCCCTGAAAAAACCAATGCAGTTTAACCGATTGCGAAGAATGGTAAGGTGGTTTTCATTTCCACGCTTTCGGCCCCAGCCAGGCGTTTTGTCGCTTTAAATAGACAAATAAACACAAATCGATCTAGTCCGAAATTTAGCTCAAGAAGGCTTGTGTTATGTGTACTAGACGACGATATACATATATTATATGACGACGACGATAGAACAACCATGACCCAAGCACAAATATTCGTGTTCGTCACACAAATATTTGCCCTGGCCGGGATTCGAACCCGGGACCACTGGCTGAGTAGGCAGGTGTTACAAACTACGCCAACCTAGTCGTCAAACATTACTCATAATTTTTCAGATTTATTAAATATGATCATATACTAGCTACGCCCCACGGTGTTACCCGCTCATCCCACAGGAACACCACATTTATTTCGGGATAAAAAGTAACCTGTGTGTTAATCCAGGGTGTCAGCTACCTCCATACCAAAGTACATCAATATTGGTCCAGCAGTATGAGCGTGAAGTACAAACAAACATACAAACACACTCCCAAACTTTCGCCTTTATAATGTTAGTGTGATGGTCAGCTTTATGGACTTTATCTTATGACACTCGGGTTTATCTTTTTGCAGCTGGCCGATTGTTACGTCTTGACAGATAAGAGAATAGAATAGAATACACAGATATAGACAGATTAGAATAGTACCCCAAGTAGCAAACAAACTGCAGAAGCGCTTATAAAGCCTCTATTCAACAGTATAAGGGATGTAAAAGCGTGTCTGCAGCTTGTATGTACGTAAGTATGTACTCGTAAACACTTTATTGTACACAAAAACAATTCACAAATCTTAAAAACAATAAACATGTACAAAGGCGAACTTGTCCCTATAAGGGATCGCTTCCAAGCTTGTTTGCTACTTGAGACAGTTGAGACATAAAAAGGGCGGTGAATTCATGTCCCAGATCGCAGGAGTTTGTGGCCCGAGCCGAAGGTGAGGTGATTTGCGATCTGGGGCATTACTTAGCTTGTCTTAAGTTTTACGTCTGGACGTGGCCAGGAAGTGAGATTTTCTTCAGAAAATCACACTTACGGCCCGGGGTGACGTAAAATACATTACCTTTGGCACTGAGCAAGATTTCTTGTTGTAATTAATACCAAAGATCCTGCTAAGAGCGGCCATGAGGCTGATGCGACAGTTCATGTTCTTCAAGTAAAAGGACTGTTGCCATTTGCCGTCTTCGTAGTAGAAGTCTTGAAGGGTTGCCTAGAAGATTTTTGCCGTTGAGTTTCTTTCGTCTTTCTTCTCAACAGCGGTCTCCTCTTGGGAAATGCAGGTAGATTCACAATCTTGTAAAAGTGCCCTTGTGGGCTACTTACTGAATAAATTATTTCATTTAATTTCAATTGTAAAATCCTAATGTTGCTTACAGTTTTTCTCTGGAAACCGCAAAGAATCCCCTTTTTTTCACTTTTCCCGTTTTCGGCGAAAGTGTTCTTTCTTTTTACAAGCTCTTATTTAACTTGCAATGTATGTAAATATGTAACAATGTTACTATGTTTGTTGGCGTCGAATCTTGCAACCAGTTTTGAAGCAGATATCTTCAACCGATTGAGCTGACATTTTGTATACCTACTTAACTTTGATGACAATACATTAATATGGTACCAGGGGGCTGTTCTGATGATAGAGTTGGAAGGTGGCCCTAGAAACTCTGTAATAGATAAAGCAATGCTACCGAGTTTGGGGTCTTCAGAATAGTCTCAGTGAGAAATAAATATTCAAATAATGTTCAGTCGGATATAAAAGCTTGTCTCAGAAATGATGATCGATTGTATCAATACTTGATTGTTGATTGATCGATCGATCGATTGATTAGTTGGTTGATTTTTACAGGAAGGTGCGTATAAGGAGCCCATAACCTAACCAAATTATCTTTACCTGAAGACCTATTTCTTTCACAATCGTCAAGTTTCCTTTGATATGACCGTTCTTCATTTCTACACAAACCTCTCCTACAGGTTGCTTAGAGTACGGGATGCTTGGTTTCGCGCATTTCTTGAATTGTCCAGGAATGGTAGTGTACGACGAATATATCTGTAACAAACGTTCCATACTCCTAATATTTCCATCCTCTACTTTTATTCAATGTTCAATACGTCCTACATAAGACCGACCTGACCCGAACTTTATGATGATGCGCCCTGAGAGTGCCTACTGGATCTCAGAATTCGATAACATCTTTCTTGTTGGTGTGCAATATAGTATTCTTGTATTAATATTGCATTAAATTGCATTGCATTGTATTGAATTGCATTGCACTGCATTGTAGTGTAAATAATGTATTATAAAACATTACGGTATTTATATGTTTGTATGTAAACACCTTATTGTACATAAAAACATGAAATACACGTTAGCACATTACAAAAGTATAAGCATGTACAAATGCGAACTTATCCCTTTAAGGGTTCTCTTCCAGTTAACCTTTGAGTAAATGAGTTCTAAACATAAATATAAATGGTAGACAAACCAAGCAACATGAACAGTAGAACGAGGTTACTTTCAAATGCAGGGGCTACTTTGGAAAAGTGTTTTTACGCCATATCCTTTTTTTTTAACTATCTGTGGCAATGCAATACCTACCTTCAACAATGACCTAACCTTTTATTTCATTTGCTCAATCGCACTATGAATATTTGCGTTTTTATAACCATTTTAAATCTATCAAAGTAGCCCCAAATTTTCCTAAAGTAACCTCGTTTTACGGTACAATACAAAGGACGATAACTTTACAATAATACCTACACATGAAAATGCAAAAACCGAGAGAGAGAGAGAGAGAGAGAGAGAGAGAGAGAGAGAGAGAGAGAGAGAGAGAGAGAGAGAGAGAGAGAGAGAGAGAGAGAGAGAGAGAGAGAGAGAGAGAGATAAGCAAACAGTCAATATAATACATATTACGTAATATCTATCTAAATACATATATATAATATTCAACGTAAATATAATTATAATTATAACTAAAACAGCAACCTTATCATTCGTTCGACATTACCTCCTTCGGTTTCGATTTCTGCTCAGTTTTGTGTTTACCCGACAAAAAGGGAAGGAACTTAAGTAAATTTAGCAGTAGGTATGCATGCATTATAGTTGTAGTTATATTATTTATACTTACACTAGTCGAAAAATGTCCACAAAATATAAATAATAACACAAAGCCATTAACCGCCATATCGTTTGGAAAAGCCCGAACAATAAGCCTAAAAAATGCTTGTCTAGTTTATCAATTTTATCATACGGTCATTATGTTTAACTGGCATCCACACGTATCTATAGTATTTAAATATACATTAGCCAGATAAATGTTACGCAAATCACATCGGCAACCCATAATTGAGATGTTGTTTTTTTTTACATTGAAATTTTCCATACTTTTGCCGATATAATCAAATAGATGATAAAAAATATTTAATATTACTACATTTTGCATGCCAGTTTCTGGTGGAATGTGTGTGTCTAAAATAACATTTGTATACCAGATTTTGTACCACATTTTTAAGCTAAATAAAGATATTTGTATTTGTATCCCAATTATTTTTAAAAGAACGTAGGCGAAAAGTCATTGATCACAGCGCAGTAAATCATACAGTCGGATTATTACTAAGACGGATTTATTATGGAAACTGTACCACTGTTTTTTTTTTGTAGGTGGCGACTACCAATTTTCCCACAAGGTGATGTCATTTGAGTGCTAATTCTTAGGCGACGCTGCTTTCCTCTTTTTTAGGGTTCCGTACCTCAATCGGAAAAAACGGCACCCTTAATAGGATCACTTTGTTGTCCGTCCGTCTGTCTGTCTGTCAATACTCTTTATCTCGAGAACACGTGAAGTTATCAAGTTGAAATTTAAACCATATACCTACGTCTACGGTTCCTTGAAGCGACGAAAATATCAAACTCCTACGTTACCGTGAAAAAAAGATACGGCCGTTTAAATGTCGCAAAAAATTTACATTTCGAATCGTACGTACACTCTCAAGGGAATCAAAATGATAGGGATCGACTCCCGACGACCATAACTATGAAATTTGGCAAGTAATATCGTCACATGCTACAAATACTTATAAAATCTGAACTATACATTTGTAACAAAATCATAAAAAAATGACCTTTTCAAACATCATATAAATTGGGGAACTCAGTTGCGTTAAGTTTGCAGCTTGTTTGTATGCGGCGCCATACATTTCAGGGGAAAACTTAACTCAACCAGGCCAATTAAGATGGGTTAAGTGAAAGTTTGCACGGAACCCTCGGTGCGCGACTCAGACTCGCACTTGGCCGGTTTTTGAAGTGATACTTCTAATGCGACTTCCAACAAGGTTGCTTTAAACGTTTAACGGTTGCGTTAAGCGTTTTGTGTCAATTTCGTTTTGTGTCAATTTCGAGCAAGGTCATGTTCTCGGTTCGTCACCTTCTCGGCAGATCATCTTCGCTTCCCGACAATTTAGAAGGACGTCATGTTCTCAGCTAGTCAATTTCTTCATAAGTCAACTTCGTTTCGTGTCAATTTCGAGTAACGTCATGTTCTCAGCAGCCGCGCATCTTCGTTTCGTGTCAATTTCGAGAGACGTCATATTCTCAGCTGGTCACCGTCTCAGCACAATTTTTTTTTTATATTTTCAAAACTAATTCGTATAATCAAATATAGTAATAGTGTTGGGTTCTGTGATTGATAATGAAGTAATGAAATTAGTTTAAACTTAACATTATTCCGTCACTTTCGCTCTTCCGGCAATCTCGCTTTCTCTATCCCTCTTCACCGCCCTGGTTTCATGTCCAATTCATTGTCTATTCAAGTGGCTCGCCTCTGGAACGGTCTTCCTCTCTCAATTAAAGGTATTTGCACATTATAACAACTCAACGGCGACTCGATTCTAACCCAAATATTGAAAAAGCCCTATGTCATATTTACTAGGTTTAATTTCAAAAAATGTACGACGCTTCGTCCTCTCGTCGTCCACTACTAATATCATTTTTTGAAATGAAACCTAGTAAATATGACATAGGGCTTAAATTTCAATATTTGGCATAGAATCGGGTCGCCGTTGAGTTGTTATAATGTGCGAAGACCTTTAAACAGGCACCGAGTAAGCTAGCGTTTAAAAAGTCCGTATGCAGCTTCTTTGCTGGCAGAACTGAAGTCTCGTAATCTATCTGCTTAGTATGTTTCATCGCCGTATATATTTATTTATATTATATAGGTATTATATAGGGAAGCTGCGGAATGTCTTCTCGTCCCAAATACCGCAGTGTCTTAAGACGAAGGTTTTTAACCAATGTGTGTTGCCAGTGATGACATACGGCACTGAAACGTGGTCGCTTACAATGGGCCTCATAAGAAGGCTCACAGTTACTCAAAGGGCAATGGAGCGAGCTATGCTCGGAATTTCCTTGCGGGATCGAATTCGAAATGATGAGATATGCAAGAGAACCAAGGTTGTAGATATAGCTCAGACAGTCGCCAAACTTAAGTGGCAGTGGGCGGGGCACATTGCTCGTAGAATCGATGGCCGTTGGGGCAGAAAGGTTCTTGAGTGGCGACCGCGGACCGGAAGACGCAGCGTTGGAAGGCCTCCAACAAGGTGGACCGACGACCTGGTTAAGATCGCGGGTAGAAATTGGATGAGGGCGGCGCAAGATCGATCGTTGTGGAGAACTTTGGGGGAGGCCTTTGTCCAGCAGTGGACGTCTATAGGCTGATATGATGATGATGAGGTATTGTATTATATTAGATGTATGTATATATATTTACATGAATAGTAAAAATTATGTATAATACCGCCTAGCGATAAGACCGCCTATTGTCTACCATTTATAAATTAAAGTTTCGATTGCAACATTTTTCTTGTTGGTGTGCAATAAAGAATTGTTGTATGTTTTGTTACTTATGTGTAAGTTAGTTGTACCGCCTACAATTTTTTCCGCTTTGCCCTAAGCTAAGGTGACTGGTAGAGAATGCCGCATGGCATTAAGTCCGCCTTTAGTACGATAAGTTTTTTTGTGCAATAAAGATTAAATAAATAAATTATTTAAAAAAATTATACGTTGTCAATTGATTTTCTATGCACACGTAAGGTACCTAAGGAAATGTTAAATATTTTGACGTGCACTCATAGTCACCTCACATCATTTGCTACCACTATGTACAGTACAGTCAACGACAAACACATATGCTTACACTTTCTAATCATAGACAAGGCGAAACATTAAATTTAGTGTAAATAAGACCTAGCTCGATAATACGATATTAATACATCACCAAAAAATTACATAAGAACTATGCCAAATTTAAACTTGATCGGAATGTTAGAACTAGTACATAAAGTACCCAAATTATTTATAAAGGACCCACCTACTAAATTGTTTACATCATAGATAATTAGTGATACAACAAGGAAATATCTGTCAACATTATTTGGCTAGCCAGACTCGTTACTATTTGGACTGCGGCAGTCTTCCTCAGTCGAAAACTGGCGAGAAATTGCGCAGGATCGGAACAAGTGGCGTGCTTCGTTTCGGAGGCTAAGATCCTGTTTGGGTCACTGAGCCAAAATAGTTAATTATTGGCAGTCTTCCCGGTGATAGTCTTATCTCACCTTACCTCACGTACATTGACTACGAATATCCATACTAATATTATAAATGCGAAAGTGTGTCTGTCTGTCTGTCTGTCTGTCTGTTACCTCTTCACGCTTAAACCGCTGAACCGATTTAGATGAAATTTGGTATATAGTTAGTTTCAGTCCCGGGGAAGGACATAGGATACTTTTCATCCCGAATAAATGTAGTGTTCCCGTGGGATGAGCGGATAACACCGCGGGGCACAGCTAGTAACCTATAAATATAAATAAATAAATAATAAATATCAGACAACCTCACACAAATCGATCTAATCCCGAATTAAGCTCAAGAAGTCTTGTTTTATGGGTACGAGACGACAATATACATACTTATATACATAAATATATACTTATGCATAGGACAACCATGACCAAAGCACAAATATTCGAGTTCATCACACAAATATTTACCCTGGCCGGGATTCGAACCCGGGAGCGCCGGCTCAGTAAGCAGGTCTCTACAAACCGCTTCGTCAAACATAGCTACCCATCTAAATTGCATCAATATATCAACCCATCCTTTCAAAATAACTACGACAAAACATTCCATACAAACCTCCCTCATATTAGTACAATAGTGATTTGTCAAGGGAATTGTACATGACGAATGATCTCATCAGTACAATGTGATTTGGCAGAATCACGGGCTGGGGGAAATGAATTGGGGGAACCCGTTTATAGGGTTATTTTATAAATTAGGGGCAGTTGGATGTTAATAGTAGACAAATAGAATGAACCATGGTTTAATAAGGATACAAGGAACAAGATAAAACATCAATTATAAAAGTACTTAATAATGAATAATATTGTGGGACAATCTTACACAAATCGATCAAGTCCCAAACTAAGCAAAGCTTGTATTATGTATACTAGACGACGATATACATAATATATAAATGAATACATATATAAATAACATCCATGACCTATGCACAAATATTCAGTTCATCACACAAATATTTACCCTGGCCGTGATCCGAACCTGGGACCGCCGGCTCAGCAGGCAGTTGCACTACAAACTGCGCCAACCACGTCGTCTATTTATTTATTTATTTATTGATTTAATCTTTATTGCACAAAAGAAAACTTATCGTACAAAAGGCGGACTTAATGCCATGAGGCATTCTCTACCAGTCAACCTTAGGGCAAAGCGGAAAAATTTTAGGCGGTGCAACTAACTTACACATAAGTAACAAAACATACAACAAAGAAAGACCAAATTGTCATTATTTGTAAAAAATTAAATAGTTTTTCATATGCCCTATATAACCTTGGCAAAATAGTTAATCGACCAGCAGTGCTCACCGCCTATCACGCCTATGTTACTTCTACACTTCGATACGGCATTATATTCTGGTGCAATTCTAATGACAGAGATTTAGTATTTAAGGCCCAAAAGAAATGCCTAAGATCTGTTTATGGGTTACGACCAACAGAAACGTGCAAGACAATTTTTATTAAATTGAAAATATTAACTACGCCTTGTTTATATAGTTTTGAAATTGTAATGTATGTAAAGAACAATATTAATCAGTTTGCTGTATTTAAAAGTATCCGCCAGAGACATAGACTTAATACTATCCCATTGAAAACGGCATTACTAGCTAAAAGTGCATTCGGCATGGCACAATATAAAAGTTGATTATTTAATTTTTTTGCAGATAACGCATTTTATTCAATAAATTAATACTTAGATTACAATGATAAAAAATATTAGTACTTATATTGTGTGACTGCCATAAGTAATGCATGCTGCATGCTTACATAAATATTTGTATGCCACCAAATGGCTAAACATAGTGAGACTATTTGTACTTCTGTACCAACCTGTGTTATGTTACCTATGTTTTACAAATAAATAATTACTTACTTACTTAAACAATTCTTTATTGCACGCCAACAAGAAAAATGTTACAATTGAAACTTTAATTTATAAATGGTAGACAATAGGCGGTCTTATCGCTAAAGAGCGATTTCTTCCAGACAGTCTTTGGGTAGAGGATTGAGCAAAAATAAACAATAAAAAGAGTAGGTGGTAACATAATTCTAATACTTATACTTACATAATTTTTACTATTCATGTAAATATATACATACATCTAATATTAATATAATAAGTATATAATATAAATAAATATATACAGCGATGAAACATACTAAGCAGATAGATTACGAGACTTCATTTCTGCCAGCAAAGAACCTGCACACGGACTTTTTAAACGCTAGCTTACTCGGTGCCTGTTTAATTGAGAGAGGAAGACCGTTCCAGAGGCGATCCACTTGAATTGAGAATGAATTGGACACGAAACCAGTGCGGTGAAGAGGGATAGAAAGCGAGATTGCCGGAAGAGCGAAAGTGACGGAATAATGTTAAGTTTAAACTAATTTCATTACTTCATTATTAATCACAGAACCCAAAACTATTAATATATTTGATTATGCGAATTAGTTTTGAAAATATTAAAAAAAACGGCCAAGTGCGAGTCTGACTCGCGCACCGAGGGTTCCGTGCAAACTTTCACTTATCCCATCTTAATTGGCCTGGTTGAGTTAAGTTTGCCCCTGAAATGTATGGCGCCGCATACAAACGAGCTGCAAACTTAACGCAACTGAGTTCCCCAATTTATATGATGTTTGAAAAGGTCTATACGTTTTTATGATTTTGTTACAAATGTATAGTTTTCAGATTTTATAAGTATTTGTAGCATGTGACGATATTATTTGCCAAATTTCATAGTTATGGTCGTCGGGAGTCCCTATCATTTTGATTCCCTTGAGAGTGTACGTACGATTCGAAATGTACATTTTTTGCGACATTTAAACGGCCGTATCTTTTTTTCACGGTAACGCGAACGTAGGAGTTTGATATTTTCGCCGCTTCAAGGGACCGTAGACTTAGGTATATGGTTTAAATTTCAACTCGATAACTTCACGTGTTCTCGAAATAAAGGGTCTTGACAGACAGACAGACGGACGGACAACAAAGTGATCCTATTAAGGGTGCCGTTTTTTCCGATTGAGGCACGGAACCCTAAAAAAGAGGAAAACAGCGTCGCCTAAGAATCAGCACTCAAATGACATCACCTTGTGGGAAAATTGATAGTCACCACCTACAAAAAAAAAACAGTAGTACAGTTCACGTAGTGATTATATGCTCTTTGGTACAGTTTTCATAATAAATCCGTCTTAGTAATAATCCGACTGTATGATTTACTGCGCTGTGATCAATGACTTTTCGTCTACGTTCTTTTAGAATGAGGAGCTTTTAAAATATATTTTTTTTAATTAATTGGGATACAAATACAAATACAAATATCTTTATTTTGCTTAAAAATGTGGTACAAAAGCTGGTATACAAATGTTATTTTAGACACACACATTCCACCTCCACCAGAAACCCGCATGCAAAATTATCATACATAATATGTTTGAAAATGTAAAAATGTAGAAATATTAAATATTCTTTTATCATCTAGTATTTGATTATATAGGAAAAAGCCTAGAAAATTTCAATGTAAAAAAAAACAACATCTCAATTATGGGTTGCCGATGTGATTTGCATAACATTTATCTGGCTAATGTATATTTAAATCCCATCAAAAACATAAATGTAAAATGAGAGCCAAGTTCAATATCGCGTGCACTTCGCCGACAAAAGAATTGAGATCTGCAAGGGCGCCAAGTTCTTTGCCCTAAAATTTTAAGATACAAGGACATGCGACATACTCGATGCATTTATTTTACTTGGGGTGTAATTCAATATCAAGATTTGACTTGGCTAGTTTTCACAAACTAACTAAATTTTATAAAAGTAACATAGTCATAGTTCATTATCAAGCTAACAGTAGGTATAAGTAACAAGACGTACACTAACTTGCGTACTTACCTTTACGAAAATAGGTTAATGATTTGATTGATTTTGATTTATAATATAAATTTATATTTTAAAACTAGCCAAGTCAAGTCTTGATATTGAATTACACCCCAAGTAAAATAAATGCATCGAGTATGTCGCATGTCCTTGTATCTTAAAATTTTAGGGCAAAGAACTTGGCGCCCTTGCAGATCTCAATTCTTTTGTCGGCGAAGTGCACGCGATATTGAACTTGGCTCTCATTTTACATTTATGTTTTTGATGGGATATCATTACTTTTTGTACAGAAATTATTATGATGTGTAAATTACTTAATTATTATTTGTTAATTAGTTCTGTGTGCTATTCTAGTACATCTTTTGAAAGTTTTGAATAAACAAAGAATTTTCCAAAACGGTTAGTACGTATTGGATTTTTATGTGCATGTATGTGTAAGTGTGTGCGTGTGAGTGTATAGGTATGCTATTCTAGTATATCTTTCAAACAAAAAAAGAATTTTCCAAATCGGTTTATAAATGACAGAGTTCTGAGGCAACAACCATCAATAATAATAATAATAAAAAAACATAAAAAAATCACTGTTTTCGATTTTTATATGTATACACACACAATTACTAAGCTGGATGCCAAATTTCACCTTTCTAGGTCACCTGGAAGTGGGTTAGGTTTTTGATTACTAGTCAGTCAGTCAGTCAGTCAGTCAGTCAGTCAGTCAGTGATAAAAATACCGTTTTTTGGACTTTAATATCTCAATAACTATTTAACCTATATTAATGAAATTTGGGGTTCTACTTGTTCTAAAGGATCTTAATACATAAGCCAAATTTCATTTTTTTATGTTAAATAGATTTGGAGTTATTGGGGGGTCAAAAGTGGCTCCAAACGGTTCGTGTAATATAACACACGGCTGCTGCTCGCCAGTTCCTGCGGTGAACTTGGCTGGACACGCTGCCGCGTGTCTAGATACTATAGGTACGTGTGGATGCCAGTTAAACATAATGACTGTATGATAAAATTGATAAACTAGACAAGCATTTTTTAGGCTTATTGTTCGGGCTTTTCCAAACGATATGGCGGTTAATGGCTTTGTGTTATTATTTATATTTTGTGGATATTTTTCGACTAGTGTAAGTATAAATAATATAACTACAACTATAATGCATGCATACCTACTGCTAAACATTCAAAAAAATCGTCAGGTGAATGATCCTAGATCTCAACATCCATAGTGATTAAAAATCTGTCCCTTGGAAATAAGAAACTTAAACAGTTTTTTTCTTCAATTTTGTCAACGTGAAAACACGATTGGTAATAATTTTCTAGATACTTTTATCTCTCAAACATAACCCTTTTTTTAGATATTCTCGGTTGGATCTTCAAAACCCTTCCGTTTTTAACAATGTGTTTTAGCTTAATAGATGCACAATTATAAGTTCTCAAAAACTGTAAAACTATTTTCAATATAAAATGCACATGTTTATGACACAACTCAAAAAACATGATTTCCGCGCTTCTGAGCACGCACTTCCATCTCGCTCACGCTTACGCTCAGTGAGAGAGAGAGCTAGCCAACGCTAGCCAACCGAGCAGAAATCGAAACCGAAGGAGGTAATGTCGAACGAATGATTAGGTTGCTGTTTTTGTTATAATTATAATTATATTTATGTTGAATATTATATATATTTATTTAGAAAGATATTACGTAATATGTATTATATTGACTGTTTGCTTATCTCTCTCTCTCTCTCTCTCTCTCTGTTGGTTTTTGCATTTTCATGTGTATTATTGTAAAGTTATCCTCCTTTGTATTGTCATGTTGCTTGGTTTGTCTACCCTTTATATTTATGTTTAGCACTTATTTACTTAAAGGTTAATTGGAAGAGATCCCTTAAAGGGATAAGTTCGCCTTTGTACGTGCTTATTCTTTTGTAATGTGCTAATGTGTATTTCTTGTTTTTATGTACAATTAGGTGTTTACATACAAACATAAAAATACCGTAATGTTTTATAATACATTATCTACAATACAATGCAGTGCAATGCAATTCAATACAATGCAATTCAATACAATGCAATGCAATGCAATGCAATGCAATGCAATTTAATGCAATATAATACAAGAATACTATATTGCACACCAACAAGAAAGATTTTATCGAATTCTGAGATCCAGTAGGCACTCTCAGGGCGCATCATCATAAAGTTCGGGTCAGGTCGGTCTTATTTAGGACGTATTGAACATTTAATAAAAGTAGGGGATGTAAATATTAGGTGTATGGATGACGTTGTTACAGATATATTCGTCGTACACTACCATTCCTGGACAATTCAAGAAATGCGCGAAACCAAGCATCCCGTACTCTAAACAACCTGTAGGAGAGATTTGTGTAGAAATGAAGAACGGTCATATCAAAGGAAACTTGACGATTGTGAAAGAAATAGGTCTTCAGGTAAAGATAATTCGCTTAGGTTATGGGCTCCTTTTCCGCACCTTCCTGTAAGAATCAACCAACTAATCAATTGATCGATCAATCAATCAACCATTCAACTAATCAAGCATTCATTTAATCGATCGTCATTTCTGAGACAAGCTTTTATATCCGACTGAACATTATTTGAATATCCATTTATTTCTCACTGAGACTATTCTGAAGACCCCAAACTCGGTAGCATTGCTTTATCTATTACAGAGTTTCTAGGGCCATCAGAACAGCCCCCTGGTACCATATTAATGTATTGTCATCAAAGTTAAGTAGGTATACAAAATGTCAGCTCAATCGGTTGAAGATATCTGCTTCAAAACTGGTTGCAAGATTCCACGCCAACAAACATAGTAATATTGTTACATATTTACATACATTGCAAGTTAAATAAGAGCTTGTAAAAAGAAAGAACACTTTCGCCGAAAACGGGAAAAGTGAAAAAAAGGGGATTCTTTGCGGTTTCCAGAGAAAAAGTGTAAGCAACATTAGGATTTTACAATTGAAATTAAATGAAATAATTTATTTAGTAAGTAGCCCACAAGGGCACTTTTACAAGATTGTGAATCTACCTGCATTTCCCAAGAGGAGACCGCTGTTGAGAAGAAAGACGAAAGAAACTCAACGGCAAAAATCTTCTAGGGAACCCTTCAAGACTTCTACTACGAAGACGGCAAATGGCAACAGTCCTTTTACTTGAAGAACATGAACTGTCGGATAAGCTTAATTGCCGCTCTTAGCAGGATCTTTGGTATTAATTACAACAAGAAATCTTGCTCAGTGCCAAAGGTAATGTATTTTACGTCACCCCGGGCCGTCAGTGTGATTTTCTGAAGAAAATCTTACTTCACTAAACTAAACTTAAGACAAGCTAAGTAATGCCCCAGATCGCAAATCACCTCACCTTCGTCTCGGGCCACAAACTCCTGCGATCTGGGACATCAATTCACCGCCCTTGGTATGTCTTAACTGTCTCAAGTAGCAAACAAGCTTGGAAGCGATCCCTTTAGGTACAAGTTCGCCTTTGTACATGTTTATTGTTTTGAAGATTTGTGAATTGTTGTGTACAATAAAGTGTTTACATACATACGTACATACAAGCTGCAGAAACGCTTATACATCCCTTCTCTCTCTCTGGAGTCGGTCCCTCATGTCTGAGGATCGTGGTCACCTTCAGGGTTGCATCTGGCGCGGATGATCTGCGTCCACCGGTTTCTGTCCAGCGCGTCTCTTACCACCGAGTAAAATTTAGAGGTCGATGAGTCTTTTACTCTTTTTTCTTCTATACATCCCTCATACTGTTGAATAGGGGCTTTATAAGCGCTTCTGCAGTTTGTTTGCTACTTGGGGAACTATTGTAATCTGTCTATCTATATCTGAGTAGGTATTCTATTCTATTCTCTTATCTGTCAAGACGTAACAATCGGCCAGCTGCAAAAAGATAAACCCGAGTGTCATAAGATAAAGTCCATAAAGCTGACCATCACACTAGTATTATAACGGCGAAAGTTTGGGAGTGTGTTTGTATGTTTGTTTGTTCTTCACGCTCAAACTGCTGGACCAATATTGATGTACTTTGGTATGGAGGTAGCTGACACCCTGGATTAACACACAGGTTACTTTATCCAGAAATAAATGTGGTGTTCCTGTGGGTTGAGCGGGTAACACCGTGGGGCGTAGCTAGTATATGATCATATTTAATAAATCTGAAAAATTATGAGTAATGTTTGACGACTCGGTTGGCGCAGTCTGTAGCACCAGCCAGCGGTCCCGGGTTCGAATCCCGGCCAGGGCAAATATTTGTGTGATGAACACGAATATTTGTGCTTGGGTCATGGTTTTTCTGTCGTCGTCATATATAATATATGTATATCGTCGTCTAGTACCCATAAGACAAGCCTTCTTGAGCTTAATTTCGGACTAGATCGATTTGTGTTTATTTGTCTATTTAAAGCGACAAAACGCCTGGCTGGGGACGCCACAAGCGTGGAAAAGAAAACCACCTTACCATTCTTCGCAATCGGTTAATCTGCATTGGTTTTTTCAGGGCGTATACTTCTTCGACGTTGATTATAACGTCTTCGATCGGTTCTGGGTGGGCACCCGGTATCCTGGACGAATGATGAAAAGATTCGAAGTCCTCACAAAACTTGGCACCCTCTGGTGTTATGAACTAGAATGTAAGGTAGTACAGAAGAAAGATTAAGAGGTAATACTACCGCTCATTTTTAGGGTTCTTTAGTCAACTATGAACCCTTATATTTTCGCCATGTCCGTCTGTCCGTCTGTCCGTCCGCGGCTTAGCTCCGTGATCATTAGTACTAGAAAGCTGGGTATAAGTATGTGTATGTATAACGCCGACGGAACGGTAAAATAAAAATTCAAAAATTATTTTTTTCGGGTACCTCACGAACACCTAAAGTGGGGGTGAATTTTTTTTTTCTTTTTAACACTGGTGTGTGGGCTGTCGTTGAATGGGTCATTGTCAGATTTAGGTGCGCGTCTTTCCGGTGGACAATTGCGAAATTAAGGATTGCAGGGCCTAATTTTCTGATTAAATGCCTGTGAGAATAAAGAACTTTCCCTCTTCTATAATCCGATGTAATAGCAACATAACCTAGATTCATACAAGCTCTTAACTTTTGACCACCGAAGGGACAAATTTTGTTTTTTGGACTGACAATGACCCGAATAGGTCTTGTAAAAATAATAGGGGTCTCCTAACATAATTTTTTGATAGTCAGTAGTTTTGTAAATATTCGCTCCGAAAACAAAAAAAATAGTGTCCCCCCCCCATCTAACTTTTCAACCACGTGTCAAAAAAAATCGGAATAATTCATGTAAATGAGACCTTATAAGTGCTTTCAATGAAAACTATATTGAACAAAATCGGTCGAGCCGTTTTTCAGTTATCGCCAAATTTCAAATTTTTTCTTTATAAGGACGTAAGTTGACTTCCAGAAGGTAATAAGTGATTACAGTTTCTAGGGCGTTTACGACCTTTTTATAGCGCTTAAAATCTTTCTTAACTTAAACCTCGGGCTTAAAACAGCAGTTTATTGTGAAGGATGAGCAACTACGGAACCCTACACTGAGCGTGGCCCGACATGCTCTTGGCCGGTTTTTAAATACAAATTGGGATTTTGCTCTCGTCTTTTTTTTCTCTCGTTTCCTCCTTCAAAACTTAACTAATCTTTTCGAAATTGACAAGATATCATATTTTTAAGGCCACATTTGTATTACTTTTCTGTATTCCGCTTAGAAAGAGAATGTAATCACTGTGTTTGAAGTGAAACTTCTAATGCGACTTCCAACAAAATTGCGTTAAACGTTATGCGTTAAACGTTAAACGTTGCAATAAAGAGTATTTTTATTTGTTTTTGTACTAAGACGCTGAGGAAGCTGCCAGCCCTTTGGTCACCAGTGGTGTCGTCGAGCCATTTATAATATTTTCATCACATTTGCTCGTAAAAGATGGTATTACATGCAGGTGTACTGAAGGACAAAGGCCTATACATATAGTTCCCGCGGGAGTTATAGTTTTAGTTTTAAAAATATAGTACGCACTCGTAGAATACTTCTGACTAAGGAGGTTTCAATCCAGCCAAGGTTTTTTGTTGTAGCAACAAAACTTGCCTACCAGAAAATTTTATTGTGTATTGAATTAATACGGTATAATGTAAACTGTATTATATTTATGTTTTACAATTATTTAAGCAACTAACTAGCTTTTCATAACTATTCTTTGTTTACTCTCTACCCTAAGGTTGTCTGGAAGAGATCACTTTTTAGCGATAAGACCGCCTGTTGTTACCAACTGTAATGTATTTTTATTTCTTTTGTTTTCTGTCTGTTATCTTGTGGTGCACAATAAAGAGTATTATTATTATTATTTGTATGTCGCACCCGCTCACGGGACAATAGTGTCCCGGACCTTTGGGAGGCGTGCACGGAGCCGAAGCCAACGAGCAGAGGCCCTTTCGACAATTTAATGAAATGTAAGGGGTACACCGTGCGGATGCTCCCCCTGCCTGTGTCATGGGACGCACACAGAGACAGCACCCGCTAGATGTAAGAACTATTGTGGTTGTATGGAGTCTAAACATGGTACTAGGCTATTACATGAAATGCGATGGACTAACTACTGGGCTATTGTTATTATTATTATTATTAAGTGTATTTTGCAATAATTTTATTATATTAAATTTTGAATTATCGTTACAATCTGGCAGTATAGCTTATCAAGTTTCTAAACAAAACGCAATTCTTGGCATTATGTGTGTTTGGTAGACTACACAAAAAAAAGAAAAAAGTTATAAAATTATGGTTTAGGTAGGTACTAGTTAGTTCTGTAACAATATTAAAATTACTGTTCGTATTTAAGTTTTATAATATTACGGTGTTAATTTTTGCTGCATAATATTGTTAATTGTTGGTTGTTTAATGAATTAATGATAGATGGTAAGATTCTGTGTAATATTTGTTTTCTGTTTTAAGCTGATGGCCGTTTTGACAATGCTTATAGTAATTATAATTGAAAATTAATATAAATACAGAAAAAATTAGTTTGTCAATCGTTTAATGTTTATTTTTGTCTTATTTATTTGTTATTTCCTCCCAATTGTGATGAGAATACTGAAAGTATGACGGGTAGTAAGGGGATTACAAACTCAGGAAATTAAAAGCCCCCTACTTACTACCCTTATGACACAATATGAACCAGGTACAGAAAGCTCCTTAAAAATAACTTCAACGCTTGGACCCCATGGACCCAGGGACTCGACACCAAATGCGGTGAAGTGGCGGTAATTTCAGTAAAATTTTCTATCTACAAAGGCAAAGTCGTGGGACGCCCTATATAATTATAGTCATTAAAATAGACACAAATGCATCACAAAGAGACAACAGTACCTGCAGCTATTATCAGACCAAAGTTGCTCAAATAAAGCTCAATTCGAAACTCGTCGACAACTTTTACTCCTAAATATCTATGTGTGTCTCATTCTACGTCAGGTGCAGGTAAGGGAGAAACGATGTCGAAATCAAATAGGTATATACGAAGTGTAGATAATAGGTTGCAACTAATGAGCAGAGGTTACGGTCTTCTCCGTAGATAGAAGGGCGTATGTCAAGGGTTTATTCCGTGAAGGTAAGACTTTTCGGTTGCAACAGGCAATACAGGTAGGTAAGGTACATTGATATTCAGGAGTTGGATGCAGTCCAATTCTCATTGGGACAAATGAATTGTAAAGTCATGGAATGGTTGCAAAATGACTTATTATTCTGCTACTGAAAACTTGGTAGGTAATTGCCAATGTATACCTAGGTGCTTCTATTTACTTTTAATAGTTCATTACTATGAAAGCAGGGAAAGAAGGGCTTTCCGGGTGAGTAGGTTAGACGAAGGGTGGTGATACGAAGCCGGCAAGCCCTTTTCACGGCTAAGGCATATATATTGATTTTCTCAACTATATGCAATTTGAAATAAAAAATACACTCAAAAAATATAATCCAGCTGTTTGGCCTGTTCATGAACACAGACGCCTCGCTTAAAAAAAAAATACCCTGCCTAGGCCTTCCGTTGTATATGAAATTCCTTTACAGTTCTCTCGAGTTGTTCCGCCCGAAACGTAATACTCGAAGCCTGTTTATAACGCACCTTCTGGCGACATTTCATTGCATGTTTGAGAAAAAAAATATAATTATCGAGATTTTGTGATACATACATAGATTAACACATAGATGGCGTTCACTCTTGCTCGAAGCCAAGAATTAAATCAGGTAGGTACCTTTAGATTGGCGGTCCAACGTCTCAACCACTAGACCATACACGCTTTGAATGTATTCAATTTCCCCATCCGCTTTGATCTCTGTACCCATTTTTAGGGTTCCGTACCTCAATCGGCAAAAACGGAACGCTTATACGATCACTTTTGTTGTCAAGACAGAATAAATACGCCTAGAACAAGAGTCTTGATACAACATTTTTGCGAAAGATGAAGCCCGTTTTGGTTTTATGTGTGCGTGTCTACGAACCAATCATAGAGACGTGTTGCTTGTGACATTGACGTTGTGACAGATGCGCACACGGACGAAACTAAGCCCGTGACAGCCCGTGCCTTACCAAAACTGGATTCAATTTCAAGCACTGTTTTCTTTTTATATATGACTGGAACTGTATCAGGGCTGCTTAGCCCTCGCTACCAGAGAGTCGGACTTTGTGTGGGAGTATAACCCGCTAATGGGATTATCTCTGCGCCACAGGAGTAATAACAAGCGCTGATTAAGTTTCTCGGCGTACTTATTCTAATGCCGGTTGTACACACTCGCCGAGACAGGGCGAGACCAGCATGCCGTCACTTTGGAACTCTATGAATAAATGAAGGACGGTAGGCTTGTCTCGCCCTGTCTCGGCGAATGTGTGCAACCGGCATATGATCAAGACAATTTTATCAGGATTTATTTGCAATTGGCAAACTTATCCCCACCTACGTCGATGTATGGCGACAAAAAAAAACTAACAGTATACTTACCGTTTATCTTTTATAGTAAGAGCTGGCATTTTATTTTTGAAAGATATTTAACCTCGGTATTAAGATTATAATTATTTCATTGCATTCCTATTTATTACTGCAATTTAAAATTAAGTAACATAATTATAAAACTACAAAAAGAAAGAATCGACCCCGGTTTCTTCCGCCAGGTTATGCATTTGAAATTTTTAGGGTTCACACCCAAAGGGTAAAAATCTACTCACAACATTTTGAGAAATGTGACCTAGGCGAGAACATCCAGAATTCAGACATACGAAAGAATTTTTGCCCGAGCTGAAATGAAGACGCTTCGCTCGATCAATTAACTCTTATTTACTTTTAACCCAAATTTAAAATTAACCCTTTAAATGTGATGTGAATTAAGGCATCCGTTCAAAAATGCTGATTTTTTTAGACATTTTTATTTATGATCAAACATGTTTCTTAACCTATAATCAAACTATTGCGATTTATTGGCATATATTTAAAACCTACAGTTTATATTTTTAATTCATAATTTTTGTTTCCATGATTATTCTAAATTGACTAAATTCACGCAGAAAACTAGTTTTTACAAGCTTTTATTTAACTTGCATTGTATGTATGTATGTATATGTATATAAGTACGTTTGTTCGGGTGGAATCTTGCAACTCAATTTTGAAGCAGATATCGTCAACCGATTGAGCTGAAATTTTGCATACTTACTTAACTTTGATGACAATACAATAATATGGTACCATGGGGCTGATCTGATGATGAACCCGGAAGGTGGCCATAGGAACTCTACAATAGAAAAAGCAATCCTACCGAGTTTGGGCTTTTTAGAATCGTCTCAGTGCGCATTTGATGGATATCCAAAGAAAAGTACAGTCGGCTATAAAAGCTTGTCACAAAAGTGAAATTTTTGACAGAAACTTATTTCAACTTATTTTCGACTGCACGCAATGAAAGCATGTAATAGCTATGTTACTTTCTAGAAGTCAGGAAATTGTATTTTTGACTTTAAAAGCTTGGTTGAAATTATCAATATATTTCTCATAATATGAAAAAAATACATTTTAAAATGAACAAGCAGCTTAGCACTATAAAATGGCGACGCTGCAGGCAATCCTACTTTATTGCACATGTAAAGTCCTAATTTTAATTAAAATACATTCATTGAGTGCTGTGGCGTAATTCCGTACTCATCAAGTACGAGTATTTACTCGTAGCTTTCCTGCATTGTCTCTTTCTGCTTATGTTGGTCGCTTTTAGGTGATTATTATCAGCATTTCAACCGTCTAATAAACATGAACATAAATAAGCCGGCAAAATGCGAGTTGGACTCGCGCACCGAGGGTTCCGAGCGAAAACTTGTGTATTGTTGTTATAGTGGCAACAAAAAACATCTCTGAAAATTGTCTACTGTCTAGCTATCACGGTTCATGGGATATAAGATTACTTAGATTACGGGACACTATATATTAAAATAGTGTCCCGTTTTTTCATCCTTTGCCTTATCCGACTCGACCATGTCTCCCCAGCTGCATCTCTAACTCTTCAACTTACGGGAGATAAATTACCCGTCTCTTTCCGTGCAGTAATATGAGTGACAGGCAGCGATATAAATCATCTCTCACACAATCCATCCATTTGTCCCCGTCCCCGTCTCCGTCTCCGTCTCCGTCTCCGTCTCCGTCTCCGTCTCCGTCTCCGTCTCCGTCTCCGTCTCCGTCTCCGTCTCCGTCTCCGTCTCCGTCTCCGTCTCCGTCTCCGTCTCCGTCTCCGTCTCCGTCTCCGTCTCCGTCTCCGTCTCCGTCTCCGTCTCCGTCTCCGTCTCCGTCCCCGTCTCCGTCCCCGTCCCCGTCCCCGTCCCCGTCCCCGTCCCCGTCCCCGTCCCCGTCCCCGTCCCCGTCCCCGTCCCCGTCCCCGTCCCCGTCCCCGTCCCCGTCCCCGTCCCCGTCCCCGTCCCCGTCCCCGTCCCCGTCCCCGTCCCCGTCCCCGTCCCCGTCCCCGTCCCCGTCCCCGTCCCCGTCCCCGTCCCCGTCCCCGTCCCCGTCCCCGTCCCCGTCCCCGTCCCCGTCCCCGTCCCCGTCCCCGTCCCCGTCCCCGTCCCCGTCCCCGTCCCCGTCCCCGTCCCCGTCCCCGTCCCCGTCCCCGTCCCCGTCCCCGTCCCCGTCCCCGTCCCCGTCCCCGTCCCCGTCCCCGTCCCCGTCCCCGTCCCCGTCCCCGTCCCCGTCCCCGTCCCCGTCCCCGTCCCCGTCCCCGTCCCCGTCCCCGTCCCCGTCCCCGTCCCCGTCCCCGTCCCCGTCCCCGTCCCCGTCCCCGTCCCCGTCCCCGTCCCCGTCCCCGTCCCCGTCCCCGTCCCCGTCCCCGTCCCCGTCCCCGTCCCCGTCCCCGTCCCCGTCCCCGTCCCCGTCCCCGTCCCCGTCCCCGTCCCCGTCCCCGTCCCCGTCCCCGTCCCCGTCCCCGTCCCCGTCCCCGTCCCCGTCCCCGTCCCCGTCCCCGTCCCCGTCCCCGTCCCCGTCCCCGTCCCCGTCCCCGTCCCCGTCCCCGTCCCCGTCCCCGTCCCCGTCCCCGTCCCCGTCCCCGTCCCCGTCCCCGTCCCCGTCCCCGTCCCCGTCCCCGTCCCCGTCCCCGTCCCCGTCCCCGTCCCCGTCCCCGTCCCCGTCCCCGTCCCCGTCCCCGTCCCCGTCCCCGTCCCCGTCCCCGTCCCCGTCCCCGTCCCCGTCCCCGTCCCCGTCCCCGTCCCCGTCCCCGTCCCCGTCCCCGTCCCCGTCCCCGTCCCCGTCCCCGTCCCCGTCCCCGTCCCCGTCCCCGTCCCCGTCCCCGTCCCCGTCCCCGTCCCCGTCCCCGTCCCCGTCCCCGTCCCCGTCCCCGTCCCCGTCCCCGTCCCCGTCCCCGTCCCCGTCCCCGTCCCCGTCCCCGTCCCCGTCCCCGTCCCCGTCCCCGTCCCCGTCCCCGTCCCCGTCCCCGTCCCCGTCCCCGTCACCGTCTCCGTCTCCGTCTCCGTCTGTCTCTGTCTTTGTCTTCCTTCCTGTATATATCTATTTCGGTCAGTCCCTATCTGTATCTTCTTGTCTTTATCTGTTCTCTGTTTATTTCTGTCTATATAATATATCTTCATTTCTTTAAATTTTTATATTCATGAAGAAACCAATATATAGCTATTGCGGTGATATGACACAGCCTCGCCTAATTAGGGCCTAGCATCCAGTGTATCTATAACAAGTATATACCCATTTATTTATTTATTTGTTTAAACTTTATTGCACAAAACAAAAGTCAGTACAAATGGCGAACTTAATGCCTAATGGCATTCTCTACCAATCAACCATAGGGCCAAACAGAGATACTTCAACTATCAATAAGAGTATACTCTTATTGCATTCCTTCCAGTACGTATAAATAGTAGTTATGTATATTTATTCGAGCGCTCCCGCGCGGGATTCGTATGCATGGCGTGCGTTGACATGATTTCGTAATACAATTCATCTCTGGTAGCGTCAGCAAGAGTAGGGAAAGGAAAAATAAAACTTAATCATTCATGCGGGGTTCGAACTTGAGTCTGTAATGGTTTTCCGGGCCAACACGCCCTCCTACCTATTGGACCCATGAACCTGATGCGATTTGCATTAACTTTTGCCAGTTGCTTCCTGCATGCCTTAGGGTGGCATCGTAGTGCCATCTACGTTTTCATTTATATACACGATTGTGTCCCCAAAGGCTGTCTTAATACAAAAGCCTTTAGTGCTCAACTATTAGGTCCCTCGCCCTCGGCCACTCAATCATTAGGGGAATCGGTTTTATTCAGGAAAATGGTGATAGAAGTGAATACAGGGAAATACTTAGTCTATGCAGACGAAGTTACTAAACTAGTTCAATAATGCCTTCGGAGAAATGAAACTTCAGAATAATCGTATGGCACTTCAAAAAGACTGCTTTGAAAGAATACTTTGTAAAATATTTTTTTCTTTATTAACAACTTCAACAAAACGAATTATGTTTTATGACAATGGGACAAACAAAAAATATGCTCTGAAAAGACAAAAATATTTTTACAAATCGGTTCAGCCGTTTTCGACAAATCGGGTGATATAACATAAAAAACCGGCCAAGTGTGATTCGGACTCGTGCACGAAGGGTTCCTTACCGTCAAATAAAAAAATTGGGCAAGTGCGAGCCCGACTCGCGCATGAAGGGTTCCGTACCTATACATATATATAATCTATAACAAGTTTGTTGTATGGGAGCCCCCCTTAAATATTTATTTTATTTTATTTTTAGTATTTGTTGTTATAGCGGCAATAGAAATACATCATCTGTGAAAATTTCAACTGTCTAGCTATCACCGTTGTTGAGATATAGCCTGGTGACAGACGGACGGACGGACGGACGGACGGACGGACGGACAGCGAAGTCTCAGTAATAGGGTCCCGTTTTTACCCTTTGGGTACGGAACCCTAAAAACGGCAAAAAAATCACGTTTCTTGTATGCCTCACTTAAATATTCAGTTTATACAGTTTTTAGTATTTGTTGTTATAGCGGTAACAGAGATACATCATCTGTAAAAAAATCTACTGCCTTGCTCTACCTATCACGGTTCTTGAGATACAGCCTGGTGACACACAGACAGACGGACAGTAGAATTTTTGTAATATCCTTTTTACCCTTTGGGTACGAAACCCTAAAAAAATTAAAAATAAACAACCCGACGAACTAACCAGCTCCGTTTTTTGACGGCGTTTAAAATATACAGTCGAACCTAGAACTTCCTTCACCCTCCTTTTTCGGTCGATTGAAAATCAAAACCTTTTCCATACGAAGTGATTGTTTTGCGAACGGTAAGCCGGTGTCCGAGGCAGTTGGTTACAAAGTTTCAATCCCGTTGGCCAGTTCCGGCGCCATCCAGCGATGGTCCATATTCATATACTATATTACAGTGTACCTTCCTAGTGTACATACGTATTTCACATGTAGACAAATTTTATTAGTTGCATAATAGTACATTACTGTAGACGCTGGGAAAGAATATACGGCCGACCGTATGGAGGCCGGATAGTGATACGAAGCCGGCAAGCCCTTTTCACGGCTAAGACAGTAAAAAAGAAAGTCGTCAACAACCTCAAAAAAATTGTCATTATGCCTATTGGAGATAACTCCGATAATGTTAGGCTCGGCCACCAACGTCTCAATCACGGTGGCCGGACCCTACAAGTGCCATCGACCTTCTTGCTAGATCCCACTTTGCTGGCTCGGTCACTTACTAAGAATGGAATAGGATCGTGCAACAAAACGAGCATACATTTGGCGACCAACAAGTCGACGGCCGGCTGGTCAGTGGTCACCCGCTCGGCTAGCACAACTACCTATGCTTCGCTTTATGCCATAAAGTTTATGGTGATGGGATGGGATTACTGAGACTAACCTAAGCGTTAGTCTTGGAATAATTGGCCGAAGGGTGTCATGTTCCGGCGTATTTGATATGTATGTTAGTTTTAAGGTATGTATCTATGGGCCACAGTTGCCTGAAATAAATGTTTTCATATCATTTCATTTCATTTCATAAGCCTAAGGCCACACCGACGTAACGTGATTTTATTTATTGGTCTTACCCCAACACCGTTTGCTCAACATCGCACGCTCACAAACATGATTATTATAAACCTCACACTCCTCACAGGCAAATCAGTAATCTCCAACCGAATATGACATTTAAATACGAAATTTAAAACTTTCCCAACGACTTATCCACATTCCTAGACTACAAAGGTTTATACGCCATTATAAATGTAGGAAACTTAATTCCTTCTTCAGTTGGGTTTGGGTGCGCATGTGGGAACAACAACCGAAATTTATTTGCATAAATTTAAAATTTGGTCTCGCCCTTAACTCGGTATATTTTATTATTTTTGCTAGAGCCGCCCTTTGGTTTCGGGTTTAGCCTGGCGAAAACCGAAACCACGAAATTGTGAAGTTATGAAGTTTTTGTATATATTATACGTACATAGATTGTTTCATCTTACCGTCACACTAATATTATAATGGCGAAAGTTTGAGAGTCTGTTTTTATGTTTGTTACTTCTTCACGCTCAAAGGGCTAGACCAATTTTGATAAAATTTTGGTATGGAGGTAGCTGACACCCTGGATTAACACATAGGCTACTTTTATTCAATTTAATTTAATTAAATTTAGTGATCTTGCGAGATGAGCGGGTAACACCTCGGGAGCAGTGAGTAAAATGTAAAGTTAGAGTTAAGTTATGTGTTTTATGTATGTTGAGAGGAGGGATGAAATTAGACTGACAATGAATATTGATCACGAGAAGAAGGGTGAAAGGGTTGGAAGAAAAATTATGTGAGGAGTAACCAACTGCGGGTGGTAATGAGTCGTTTTTAAACAATATCTAAGTAGTAGTTAGTTAAAGGGTTAACATTAAAACACAACTTAATTGAATATTCGTGTTCGAACCTGACTGAGGCATTAAATTTTAAAAAATTTCGCTTCATTGTAAATATTTGGTTTAGGTACCTACATTAACGGATGTTACCTACTGCTTTAATAAAACAACTTAATTGATTCCTTTATGTAACGAAAGTATGACGTATAACTATTAGTTACTCAAAGGAAACTATCGTATGTGGGCAAATTTTTATTTTGTTGTCGATTTCTTTTTTTTCTCAGATTTTAATAAAATTAGGTGAGTTGGTAAAGTTGCTTCTTCTGACCATGGTAAGCCCCATTTCACGATATGTCCTACAATTTTTTTTCTATTCAGTTACACAAAATGTATTACAGAAATTGGCCCATCGGCCAATTTTTATTTTACTGTCGAATTATTTATTTTTCATTTCGAGGACCTCATTTTGTACTAAATTTTAGTACAAAATACGAAATTTAGTCAAAAAAAAAAATATTTTTTTGTAACTCAATGGAAAATTTTGTAGGACATATCGTGAAATTAGGCTTACCTTGTTCAGAAAGCAACTTTACTAACTCACCTAATTTTATTGAAATCTGAGAAAAAAACAAAATCAACAACAAAATAAAAATTTGCCCATTTTTGTTTTAAAGCTTTTTTTGGGAACGACTCTAATAGCGTTTGAAAGATCTGTGTACTGTGTGAGTACCGTTGCAGGTATTGTGGAATCTAGTATTCGATGTGTGAGTTTATGTATGTAAAATCAAGTAAAATAGGCTACTTGGAAACAGTAACCACTCACCACTGACCGAAAAATATATTTTAGTGTGTGTGTGTTCGCATTACGCCCAAACGGATGGACTGATTTTAACAATTTTTGGTACACATTAATCCAATTTTCGGTTTCGGTCGAAACCATAACTCGTACTTCGGAGTTCGGACTTATTCTCAAGGAAACTTGATATTTCAACGAAAAATATTCCGATTTATGTCATTGCGTCGGACGTATTTTATTCGGACTAGCAAAATGGAAAGAATAGAGTCTGAATACAAAATGTATCGAGCGGAAATTCAAAGCTAAAGGAAATGCGGAGTTTTCGCTTCAACGGTTATTAAAGAAGCTTTTTACTTTATAATTGAGTATTTATTGTTGGTTAACCTGTTTATTATTTATTTACTTAGCTGCGTCGCGCGGTGTTACCCGCTGATCCCACGGGAACGCTAAATTTTTTTGGGATAAATAGTAGCCTTTGTGTTAATCCAGCGTGTCCAAAATCAGTCCAGCCGTTTGAGCGTGAAGAAGTAACAAGCATACACATAAACACACTGACAAACTTTCGTTTTTGTAATATTAGTGTGATTATTCAAACAAGTTACACAGGTATTACAGTAATGTAACCAAGGCAATGTAAACTACGGAACAACATATAGAAAAACTTTTTCTTTTTCTTTTTTTTTATAACGGCACAACATAGTGGCTCTACTTCGCCTGATGGCAAAAAGGGCCCAAGTTACAATGGCAACTGACGAGAAACTAACGGTGCCATGTCAGTTGACACTTTGAAGTTGAATCGAAATTGAAACTAGTTCGATTTAAACCATTGACACAAAGATCAAAGCTCAATTATTCCTTAGTATTCATACATTTTCTGAAATATGAAATAACCTATGCATCTTGTGTATCCGAATTGTATAGCAAGATCTCCGCCATTAAAAACAAAAATCGTATCGATAAAGAAAATCTTATTTAAATTTTAGATCGTGCTCACTCTAATGCTAACCTCTAGGGGCTGTAGGTGAGAACATCCAAAAACCTGGACAACCAGACAAACAGACATAAACCAAAATGTTTCGAATGAAGCGAAGAATTGAAAAATTTAATGGTTCAGGCAGGTACGGTAGCAGAAGTTACTACAGTAATAAAAAATAAAAAAATCAAAGAGACATACCAAATTTTTTTCCGAAATAAAAAGGAACATCACTTCGCTCGCTCGCTCAACATGTAACTTAAATTTTACTGTACTGGTACGCTTTTAAAAGCGCTCAGAAAACTCTGCAAGTCTGCATCCGAACGTCCAATCTTTCACCGCCATCCCCGAAACATTCTCCAATATGTATGCAAATTCCACAGACATCGACAAATTGTGTTTGCTAGACCGTCTCAACAATGCAGGGTGGTTGCCGATGTATGTATGTATACGATAAACACCTATTCGGTTGGCTTACATAAGCAAGAAAACAATAGTACATTACATCAGAGGCCGGGAAAATGAGAATTTCCGGCCAAGTAGGTATATACGGCCAAGCGAGCGTGCGAGCGAGGCCGGATAGTGATACGAGGCCGGGAATCCGTTTTCACAACGAGGCATGTATAGTGCTTTTCTCAAACATACAATGAAATAAAAAAATATACTTCATAAAAAATATCTTAAATATACTCAGGTTCTGAGGGTAGACCTCGAACTCGTAAACATTGAGCTCCGTAAAATTATGTGATTAAAATAACTAAACTCGACTTAATTGCACTAAAAACTGGTATTGGTGATAAATAATAACTGTATTCATATGGGTGAACTGTGATTTATAGTGAAAACGGACAAAAAAGTGAATAAAACAACATTTTGCTGTGTGTTTATAGTGCATACCGACCTGTCATTTCCATTACCATGAACGCAAACGAGATGAATATAAAAATGTGTGGTAAATGTAAACAAAACATTCCGAAGAAAGACTTTTTGAAGTGTAAAACATGCACTTTATATTTTGATTTAAAATGTGCGAAAGTTTCGGAAAAATTGTTCGACATTATGACCCGGAAACAGTTATGGAATTGTTCATCTTGTTTACATAGTTTGCCTAAGCGCATGCATACTCATTCTGCAGAAGGAAATGTCACCTTCCGAAAGAAAGGAAATATTGCCACAATCTCTTCTTTGTCGTCTTCTCCCGATATATCTACAGCGCACGACAAAGTACAACTGCAATCATCTACCTCTAATCAACGTCCGCTAAGTAGGTCAAGGTCTACGGAGCAATTGAATATAAGTCAAAATGATACCTTATGTGAAAGCTTCTCTCAAACGAACTTGTCTAGAAGCGTTGAAAGTTTAGATGACACACACACTCACTTACAATTGGATTTAGTTAAGAGTTTAAAAACCAAAAATGATGAACTCTCATGTTGTTTACTATCGACACAAAATGAATTAGAAAATCAAATCTTAAACAATATTGAACTGCGCAGAAACACTGAAAAGCTAACACAAGAGATCCTAGTACTGAAACAAATATGTGCAACTCCTGCACTGCCTAGTATGATAGTGAAATCGAGCAGGAAGAATAGGAGAGGCCTGCAAGCTAATGAGTCTGGTAGTCTCTCACATTCACCAATTGGAGGGCAATGCAGTCCTAACTTCATATCTTCAGAAAATACACCAAGACGATCAGCACCTGTCAAAATATTTGAATTAGAGAAAAATATACGTAAGCTGCAAACTGAGCTTAATCAAGCCGTGGAAGAAATTGTGAGACTCAAAGCTACCATTGCTGGGCTTGAGAAACAAGAATTTAGTAAACCAACATCGATTCCTACTTCGGCCGCTGATAAAATTAAAGACCAGCATTTTTTTAATATGGAAAAGGATAAGATGATTTATATATTTGGGAGTCAACAATGCACCGGATTGGCATCTCAATTAAGTTATTCCCGATACTCTACTAACTATGAAAAATACAAGGTGTCTTCAATTTGTAAGCCTATGGCATCGACAAAGGATATATTAATTGATTGTTATAATATTAAGGTAACGTCTCAAGACTTTGTAATATTATGTATAGGTGAAAATGACTCAAATCCCTTTGTTTTTGAATATGAACTGTACGCAACACTTAAAAAACTGAACATGTGTAATGTTATTATTATTCCTGTGTTGAATAATACATATTTAAATGTAAATAAAATAAACCATATTTTAAAAACTGCATGTTACAATTTGAATAACTGTATTTTTCTCGATGAGCCTTCATCTTGGCAAACAGGTACATACTACTTGCATAAACTTTGTAAACGTATTAATTTGGTAATTGATTGTCATGATTACAATAAAAAATACCTGCATGCAAAAAGAACGCTGAGCTTTAACAACATAGCATACGGTTCTGACATATCTAATTATGCCCCGCAATCTTCTAAGAATAAAAAGGGCAGCACTCCTAACTATCTCTCAAATGAAAAAAATTGTAAAACACCTAAAAATACATCTATATACAAAAAAGGTACCATTCCCTACTACTTTCCGATAAACAAAAAAGCTGAAATAAGTGAAAACATTAACCAAAGTCTCGATCTTTTTTTTCGTAC
Organism: Apotomis capreana; assembly: GCA_947623375.1. Taxonomy (NCBI): domain Eukaryota; kingdom Metazoa; phylum Arthropoda; class Insecta; order Lepidoptera; family Tortricidae; genus Apotomis; species Apotomis capreana. Next base: position 3,873,231 of record OX392517.1, on the reverse strand, counting down.
CTAAGGGCAATAAAGATGAAGTCATAATTTTACATCAGAATATACAGGGTGTCCTAAACAAGCTTAATTTATTAGATGTATGTATCAATGAATTTACCGAGAAAAACACATGCTTAGACATTGTTTGTCTCTCAGAAACCTTTGTCAGAAGGGGTAGTGAGAGTAATATTATTAAGGGTTTTAAACTGGCTTCTTCTTTTTGCAGAGCTACTAAAAAACGAGGCGGCGTGTGTATCTTGATACGCCAAAATCTGGATTATGAGCCAATTCAGATTTGTAATGAAATGTCTAAGGAAAAAACTTTTGAGTGCTGTGGTATAGAAATTCCAAGCTTGAAAACTATAGTTTTATGTTTATATAGAATTCCCGTAAACACAAGTAAGAACCTTCGTATATTTTTTGATAATTTAAATATTCTTTTACACAAACTTTCATCACAGAAAAAAATAATTATAACAGGCGATATGAACATAAATATACTAAAAAATAGCAGTGCAACAAAGTCCTTAAAAAGTTTGCTAGACAATTTTGCTATTAATTTAAAGATAACTGTTCCTACCAGATTAAACTCGTGTCTTGATCTTTTTGCTAGTAATATAAAAGATGCAGTAGGTCAAGTTCACAAGCTATATCTTTCAGATCATGAGACTTGTCAAATTTTAAAATATGTCACAGATAACAAGACACCTACGACAAACTATTGGTATAAGACTGTTAAAGATTATAGTCAAGATAACGTCAATAAATTTATAAATTACATGAAAGGTCTTACTTGGAATGAAGTTATAAATGAGTCGAACTTTAACAAAGCTTTTTCCATGTTTTATGATGACTTTTGTCTTTTCTATGAGTTGTGCTTCCCTAATATAAAAATTAAAGTAAATTCAAATTATTTCAAGCCGAAGTGGATCACCAAAGGGATAAAGAATTCCTGCAAGCGAAAACGAATCTTAAGTACACATTGCTTTGTTAAAAATAAAGAGACGTTAGAAAGAAAATTGCACTATAAATCTTATAATAAGTTATTAAAAAAATGTATTGCACAATCACAAAGAAATGTTTACTCAAAACGAATAAGTTTATCTAAAAATAAATGCAAAGCTACTTGGGACGTAATTAAAAATAAATATGATATGACGAACACTTTGGACTCTGTAGACTCTGTGCTAATAGATTCAAAAATAGAGTACAACCCCCAAGACATAGCTGAAGCATTTAATAATTTCTTCATAAACGTGGTGAACGAATCGAAAAATGGCAAGGGTGGACAATTAATCATGGAAGAGGGAAATGTTATCAATTCTTTATTTTTAAGCCCATGCACTGAAAAAGAAATAGAGGCAGTAATAAAATCACTCCGTAATACTAATGCCGTTGGCGTTGATAACGTTTCAACTTATATTATCAAATGTGCTGGAATAGAACTTTCTAAGATATTGACTCATCTCATAAATCAATCCTTTCTGCAAGGTATCTTTCCTGAGAGATTAAAGGAGTCGGTTGTGAAACCCTTGTTCAAAAAAAATGACCGACGTATTTTGAATAATTATCGACCTAGAACTCTAGTCCCCGTATTGTCAAAAATTTTCGAAAAAGTAATGAAAGATAGAATTGTTAACTTCACCGGGAAATACAATATTATAGCGAAAGAGCAGAACGGATTTGTAAAGGATAGGTCGACAACACATGCTGCTTATACTCTGATTCGTAGTGTTACTGAGAACATAGATAAGAAAATCCCTGTAATTGCTATTTTCTTTGATATGACAAAAGCATTCGATCTTGTAGAACATTCGTTACTTTTAAAGAAATGTGAACATTATGGCATCCGTGGTAGTGCATCGAAGTGGATTGAAAGTTATTTGGAAAACCGTACCCAGTGTGTTGAAATTGGTAAGCTTAATGAATATAACGAATTTACTCAATACAGATCAACGTTTCAAGTCAATGCACGAGGAGTACCTCAAGGAAGTGTTCTAGGGCCACTTCTTTTTGTACTTTATATTAACGATATACCTCATGTGACGAAACACCAAATGGTAATGTTTGCGGATGACTTATCATTAGTTATTCCAGGCAATGATAAGTGCACAACACATGAAACTTTAATAAATGATGCTGTTAAACATATAGGTCAATGGATCGATAGCAATAATTTAAAGTTGAATGTAGAAAAGACAAACTGGGTTCAATTTTCTAACTACAGATCCCAGCGTCATGCCCTAAATGTAAATTTTAAAGATCAAATTATAAATACCGTTGATGAAGTTAAGTTCCTGGGCATTACTCTTGACAAGTTCTGTAGCTGGAAGCCACAAATTGATAGTATATGCTCAAAACTAAATCGATTTGTTTTCGCTCTAAAGAGGTTAAGAAGCGTGGCAGGGGAGCCGACCGCCTTGACAGCCTACCATGGTTACGTCGCTTCCCTTCTTCGCTATGGCATTGTATTTGGGGTAACTCGTCAGATATTCAGCAGGCATTTTTGGTTCAAAAAAGATGTGTCCGTGCGGTATGTGGTGTTGGTCCAATGGTCTCGTGTAGACCGTTATTTAAAAGGCTCAATATATTGACTTTAACGGGTATTTTTATATTTGAACATGCTAAATTTGTAAGAGGTAATCCAGAGATGTTTTCCAAACCAGTACAAAATCCAAGTTTACGTAGTAGAGATTTGTTTAAAGTTAAACGCACTGTTACAAAATCAGCATTGCACAGTAAAAATTGCTTTATAATGTCAGAAAAAATTTACAATAATCTTCCTTTAGAATTAAGAACATTGCCTTATAAATTATTTTTATATAAACTTCGATTATGGCTCATAGAAAAATGTTTTTATAATTTGAAAGAATATTTTGACATGTGATTCATAAATTTCATATTGACATATAAATTATATTCCTATATTAATTGAAAATCTGGTAATTGAATTTAATGATTATTATATTATCTTATCAATGAGTAATCTGTTAATGTAAAATTTTAAATTTGCATGCCATTGCTATGGTGAATTGTGTTGTTCTTTTGTAATATTTGTCATCCGCATGTACCATGATTCTAGCAAATAAAAGAACTTTGACTTGACTTTGACTTCAAACAACATTTTACTAATTGACAAATAGAACATTTTAGTCTAACAACCAACCTTTAAAAACAAAACCGTGTGAATGACCTTGTTGTTGAAACCAAAAAAAAGTTACTTTGCAGGCCTAGGCCTGAAAAGCAGTATGAAATCCCTTTACAGTCCTCTCGAGTTGTTGCGCCCAAAAAGCGATACTTCCGAGCCTATTATAAGGAACGTAAAGACAATATTTCATTGCATGTTTGAGAAAAAGCATTTTGAAAGAGCATTATCTACACCCCAGGCCAAAAGTATGGAAACAAGCTTATATTACTATAGAAACCTGTGATTTCCTTACGGAATAAATAACAAAATCACAAAATAAGAATGATAATAAACATTTTAAAAGTCAATAACGCAAATTCTGCTTACGAAAATTGCTAGTGCAACATTTTGTAGAAGGGCAATAAAAAAACGACGACATACACTTTGTCCCGGAGTTAGGTAAGTAGGTATATGTATATTTTTACAATATACAGATGTTTTAATAGTGGATGTTCTATTTTTTATCTTTTTGGGGTGGCCTAACGGTTACTAACATTTACATAAGGAATAATAATTGGAAACTTTAAATATTCAAAGAATAAACTTTGTTTCCATACTTTTGTGTGTGGTGTGGTGTGGGGTGTATATCCGTCTCAAAATTCGTATTTTTTTCAACTGGTCCTATTATCTTTTGACTGAATGTATGTATATTTATATGAATAGCAAATATTATGTATAAGTATTATAATTATGTTTTGTTATACTCATGTGTAAGTTAGTTACACCGCCTACAATGTTTCAGCGTAGCCCTAAGGTTGACTGGTAGAGAACGCCTCATGGCATTAAGTCCGCCGTTTGTACGATAAGTTTTATTTTGTGCATAAATGTATTTATTGTTTATTATATTTCTGTATGTTATGTTTGTGTATTTATTTGTTTTCGTGTAGGCATATATTATACCTTTTTCTGTTTTTTGCGTCGCCTAAAAGAACAAAATAAATTTTCAAGTTCTTCACTACCCAAAGGTTGTCTGGAAGAGATCGCTATTTAGCGATAGGACCGCCTATTGTTTACCTCTAAAGGAGTAGTTGAAACTTAATGTTTGTAATTACAGTGACTGTACTCAGTAGAGACTCCGTAAACGATTTATATGAAGAATTGTAGTTCTACAGGTCACCGCCAGGAGCGCTGTCGGTACTATGTTCTGTACGGTCACGTCAAGGGTGGTTTTAGGGTTGTTTCACACGTACCACAACCACACGACAACCACAACCACACCACAACCACACGACGTGGTCGGGCGCATATTTTGTATGGTTAATGAATAGTTCAATTCACACGTAACCACAACCACACCACAACCACACGACGTGGTCGCGACGTGGTCGGGCGCATATTTTGTATGGTTAATGAATAGTACAATTCACACGTAACCACAACCACACCACATTTTAACGCTGCGACGTGGTGTGGTTGTGGTACGTGTGAATTGAGCCTTAGTGTCGCACTGACCGACGGTGCGGATTGCTCCGCACCGACCAATATGTATTAACTTCAGGGAGTGCTTTAGAATGAAGCTGACGGGTCCGAGCGGACGACCGCCCGCGCTCCCAGATTACTACAGTATACAGGAGATATTTATGATTATTGTTTTACATATAACGAAAATATTTTAATAGTGTATTTAATGAAAAACATGCAATTTTTACGACCCGTAGATTAAAATTGTCTCCCGAACTGAATACAATTGAACCCCTTGAAATAAAAACCCTAATAAATGTTTTGGTCATGTGAACTGTAAATTTGCATGTAATTATTAAATTAATAAATAAAGAATTGAGCTATTTGTGCGACCACTTCATTTTGTGTAATTTCTGTTTAGCGTAATGAATTAATGGATTTTTCTGTGGTAACTGAAAATCGCTACATCTAACTACACTTTTATGATACCTACAAATAGTGCATGTTGCCATAGTCGACATATAATGGCGGGATCATTTCGAAAGGTGTAGTGAGAAACGAATTAAGACCCGGTTAAATTTTAAGCAATTATATAGGTACTTGAACCTGATTAAAAAACCATCAATTCCGGGGTTCATTAGTGGAATTGCTGTTCGTTTGTGGTATTATATTCTTCAACTCTGGTTTATCAAAAACCATTATGTTGTCAAACGTTATCTTAAACAAACCAATTCAAAGCTAAACTCACTCTTGAACGACGGTAACTGCGACACTAAAAACCAGCCTAGTGTAACTTGTCTCAATTCGTCAGAGAAATCGTAAGTAACAAGTAATAACAATAACCTAAATGACATTACCGTAGCAATAATGTAACGTTAAGTGACATTGAGTGACAATGTTGTACAAGGAAATAATTTTGCAATCGTACAGAACAGAGGTCAAATAGCGGTTCCTCATTACAATACAGGAAACACAACGTCAAAAGAAATCTTAAAATGGAAAAGTACGAGTTTCACGCGACAAGGGTTCCGTAGGGTAAGGTGGGGGAAGATTGATACATATTTGGTAAGGGTAAACGGTATACTGTACGGGTAGGGTCCCAACCCTATTACTAAGTCCGTCTGTCCGCCCACCCGTCCGTCTGTATGTCACCAGGTATCTCATGAACTGTCTAGACAGTCGAATTTGCGTTAAATTTTCACCAAATTTGTATCCGCCGCCGAGTCAGACTCGCACTTGGCCGGCTGTTTTTTATTTGTACTAATCATACACCGTCAACAATGTCAACATAGGGCGTGGCCACATGTCCACGACACGGCGTCGTAAACGTAAAACGACGTTGTGTCGCGTCGGAGCGCGACACATTATCCACCGTGTGAATATACGTTGCCGCGTCGTGAAAACACATGCTGCACCGGGCACCGCAGGTCGCTGCTGTGTTGAGTAGATGCACGGTGCGGTGCCACGTTCGATTACGACGCCGCAGCTTCTCGTACATGTTCAAAATATTTTGCGATTAGTTTTCAATTCGACATGGATCCTATCACACGTATTCTGCTCTTGTTGCTTTTAAGAAGAAGCATGAAGAAAAAGCAGAAGAAACGAAAATGTTGGATAAATCCATATCTTTCTATTATGAACCATGATGGCAGTCATTTCAAAAGGAAGGACGAGGCTTTAAAAATATTGCATTGTCATTCTAGCGTTTCAAATTAAACGTGTATATATACATAATTTTAGCTCAATCGGTTGAAGATATCTGCTTCAAAATAAGTTGCAAGATTCTACCCAAACCAACATAGATACAAGTGATACAAGATACGAATACCTACAATGTACATACCTACCTACTCGTAGTTACATATTGCAAGTTGTCTATCATTCTCAATCGGGGTCGGCTACCTAAATCCCAAGATGTGGCGTAGGCACTAGTTTTTACGCAAGCGACTGCCATCTAGGTGGTTTCCTCACGATGTTTTCCTTCACCGAAAAGCGAGTGGTAAATATCAAATGACATTCCGTACAATAAGTTCCGAAAAACTCATTGGTACGGGTAGGGTTCGAACCCGCGACCTCCGGATTGAAAGTCGCATGCCCTAACCACTAGGCTACCACCGCTTATTGCAAGTTGTCTATATTGCAAGTTAAATAAAAATGCAAAAACGAGCGACTACATAGTTTTAATATTGATTTAATCGTGAAATTTAGTCGATTGAAACTAAAACTAATTCAATTGTTAGTCGAAGATTCTCACAACTAATTCAATCGCAACTAAATTAGTCGCGATTGAAAAATGACGATTGATATTTTCAATCGATTGATTAGTTGACTAAAAAATTAATCGATTAATGCCCATCTCTGGTTTGCACGACGACGCGGCAACGTATATTCGCACGGTGGATAATGTGTCGCGCTCCGACGCGACACAACGTCGTTTTACGTTTACGACGCCGTGTCGTGTGTTTTCACGACGCGGCAACGTATATTCGCACGGTGGATAATGTGTCGCGCTCTGACGCGACACAGCGTCGTTTTACGTTTACGACGCCGTGTCGTGTGTTTTCACGACGCGGCAACGTATATTCGCACGGTGGATAATGTGTCGCGCTCCGACGCGACACCGTGTCGTTTTACGTTTACGACGCCGTGTCGTGGATATGTGGCCAGGCCCATACGCAGACATAATTTAGCTGGCGCCGATAAATAATTATTTAAAATGAAGTGTAAATTGAATTTAGCATTCTTATTTTACATATTATGTAAAAAACAAATTAATTACAAGTAAGTAGGTAGTCAATAATATTGAATAAAATTACAAATATTGACAAAAAGGTAAACTATAAAAGAAAAATGTAGTGATTCACTGCAATGTAATCAGGACTAAATTGTAAATACTTATACAATTTGGTAAACCAGAAACCAGTCTGCCAAAAATCGCCATACGATAAATAAATAAGGACTCAGACCTGCGACTCTACGTTTCCAGCGTAGTGTTCTCCTGACTGAGCTATCACATCAGTCACTCCAAATCTCTCCAGAATTCTACGCTACTGGAGCGCCCTCTGCTTCATATATTGTGTTTAAAATGCTTATGCGCATTAGCCATATCCTAGGATGCGCGTTTACACGCACGATCACCAGTCCCCATTGCTTTACCGAAAAAAAAGAATACACTTACGTTGACGTTGAGAAAAGCGCCATCTCTCGCGCGGTCCTTGCACTGTAAGACTGTGTTAACGCACACCCTAGGGTATTTTCGTCCACGGCTCCTATTTTTTTAAGGTGCGGATCCCTAAATACAAATTACGTCAACGTTTTCTCTTTTATCAAACGTGACACGTTAAATTCGACTGATTATTTCCACACCCCGTATTTTCCTTTAAAATCGTTTTATAAAGGAAGGAAAGAAAGAAAAGAACATTTATTCAAATTGAATCACAAGTATCACTTTTGCATCGTTAAATGTTATACTAAACAATATGAAATAAGTATTCATAATTAGGTATATATTTATTTAAAGTCAAAAGTTACCATTGTAGTAAATTATAAATTAATAGTATTTTATGCAATCGTTGCTCAATAAAGGTTCTTCAAGTCGAGTACCGCGTTTAGGTCACGACGCTTTCCGAGTGAATTTATTATTTTACGTCTTAATTTTGTAACCTACAAACTTATTGAGAAATGCTCAAATATGTTTCTTAATGTTTTTATCTGTATCTATGTATAAGTATGTATATCGTCATCTAGTGCCCATAACAAGCCTACTGTAGGACTAGATCGTTTTGTGTGAGGTTGTCCGATATATATATTTATTAAGTAACTAACACTGAAATAGACTCAAAACAGCGATATCTTAAATCCTTGTTTATTCGTATGGTTGTTATTGGTATTAGTATTCCGTCACTGATTAGAGCCTTTCGCACATAGCGATTTAACCGCGATCATGCAGCGATTTCTCCACGAGCGCTCAATGAATTCGCCATGAGCGCGAAGCGTGTCGCCGCAAGGACGCCATTTGTAAAGTTTGATTCGTGTTTGCGTCTAAGTCGTTGCACGCGCTATGCGAAATCGCTGCTCGCTTGCGGTTAGATCGCTGCTCGCTCGCGGTCAAATCGTTGCGTGCTCGCTTCGCTTTCAATTCGCACGCTAATCGCCAGTGTGATAAGGCTCTACGTAATGTGCCAGTAATGAGGACCGACGTAATCGAATAACAGTCGAGAACGACAGAAATGCGATATTAAACGCGACCGTTTGAGGAAAATGTTACCCTAATGTGCTTGTACCTAATTGCTTAATTAACGCTTTAGGACTCTTATTGTTATGTTGTAGGTTCTTGATTTCCAAAAGTAATATTATAAATATTTTTGTGTTAATGGAGTCGTGAAGATAAATTTGACGTTTAAAACGCTCAAATAATCGCCCACCTCTGTTTTTATTTATTGTATCCTTTATGTGTTGTTTCCCCGTGTATTTGAGTTGTGCAATTAAGAGGCCTTATTCCTTTTAAGATGCTGATTGTTTTAGACATTTTTCTCTACGATTAAACATGTTTCTTAACATATATTATGGATGTTACTACCTAGAACAGGGCTATTGGGATTTATTGGTATATATTTGAAACCTACAGTTTGAATTTTTCATTGATAACTTTTGTTTCAAAAACTACCTACTCGAAATTGACAATATTCACGCGGAAAATTAGTTTCTTCAACTTATTTTATAACTGTATTATTCACTTCAAAAAGTTGTTGGAAATTATCAATATGTTTGTCATATTATAAAAAAAAGGGATAAGGCCTCTTAAGGGAATTTGTATTCGAATTTTGTAAGTCCATGATGAATGACCGAACAACTTTCAGCACTATTTTATAAAACAGTTGTATATCCTTACACGTGTCAGTCCGGCCCAGGGACAGTGGCGCTACAAACAGCTTTCATATGGCAATAATGAGCATATGTTATATATTGCATTATTAAACGTCAGTAGCGATTTGTCAAGGATTTGTCATTCACCAAATTCAAAACATTGTTTATGGGAACGCTGCTCAATCCTTCGTTCTTCTTGCAAAATAAATACTGAATCCTATTGAAAAAATCTTGAGTTTCATCACTGTGGATAGTTTTGGCTTTATTATGCAAATTTACTTGAAATTAGCGGAATATTAGTCCCGTTCCCTCTTTGTTTACATCAGTGTCATTCATTGATTTTCAACGTCAGTAACCAAAAAATTTTCGTTATCAATAAAATAAATTAGTGCCACTAAAAATCCGCAATATGGCGTAGGCTGAAAAACACTCTATTGGGCTATCCTAGCGCCTATACAGCGTGTATATCTAGACACGCGGCAGCGTGTCCAGCCAAGTTCACCGCAGGAACTGGCGAGCAGCAGCCGTGTGTTATATTACACGAACCGTTTGGAGCCACTTTTGACCCCTCAATAACTCCAAATCTATTCAACAGAAAAAAATGAAATTTGGCTTATGTATTTAGGTCCCTGAGAACAACTAGAACCACAAATTTCATAAATGTAGATGAAATAGTTATTGAGATATTGACGTCCAAAAAACGGCATTTTTATCACTGACTGACTGACTCACTAGTAATCAAAAACCTAACCCACTTCCAGGTGACCTAGAAAGATGAAATTTGGCATTCAGCTTGGTAATTGTGTGTGTACACATATAAAAATCAAAAACAGTGATATTTTTTAGTTTTATTATTATTATTATTTATGCTTGTTGCCTCAGAACTCCGTCATTTATTAACCGATTTGGAAAGTTCTTTCTTTGTTTGTAAGATGGCACTCTCTCTCTCACACACACACCACACACACACACACACACACACACACACACACACACACACAGAGAAGGTTAATAAATTGCCGTGGCGCGGGGACGGATAGCGAAGCGCGGGAGCGCGGCGTGGCGAGGAGCGGTCCGGCCCCTCCCTCTACCCCGCGTCACTCTAGTCAAGACAGGTGGGGCGTCAATTCAAATTTCTGTACAAAAAGTAATGATATCCCATCAAAAACATAAATGTTAAATTAGAGCCAAGTTCTCGCATGCAACGTTGTCGACTTCGCCGACAAAAGAATTGAGATCTATATGGGCGCCAAGTTCTTTGCCCTAAATTTTTTAGATACAAGGACATGCGACATACTCAATGCATTTATTTTACTTGGGGTGTAATTCAATATCAAGATTTGACTTGGCTAGTTTTCACAAACTGACTTAATTTTATCAAAGTAACATAGTATTATTATCAAGCTAACAGTATAAGTAACAGGACGTACACTAACTTGCGTACATACCTTTACGAAAATAGGTTAATGATTAGACAAATGTAATATACATTTATATGTAAAAACTAGCCAAGTCCAGTCTTGATATTGAATTACACCCCAAGTAAAATAAATGCATTGAGTATGTCGCATGTCCTTGTATCTAAAAAATTTAGGGCAAAGAACTTGGCGCCCATATAGATCTCAATTCTTTTGTCGGCGAAGTCGACAACGTTGCATGCGAGAACTTGGCTCTAATTTAACATTTATGTTTTTGATGGGATTTGATACAACCGCAAACTTTACGGGGTCTTAGTATGGGCACTTATTAACACCTTCACTACGGCGTCGGGTCTTTAAGACCCGATACAAGTATGGCTAATTGCAAGTTAACTTAATTCCGTAGCGAACGTATATTGATCCGTAATTTAATTAAAAAATCGAACTTTTTTTTCAATATAAAATAATTTAGCACGTAATGTAATTCAATTCCATTTTTATATAAAAAAAAAATGGCTACTGCCCATTGGGTCAATTCTGCCAGTGTCAAAGTTGACGAACGTTGTACGGTGAGATGTAATACGGTGAATAGAGACTAAAGTACTATGTGTGACCTTACAAACGGTCCGGTAGTTTTGAATTTTTGATATGTGGTCTAGGATGGTTAGTCAGTGCTTAAAATGCAAAATGCACAATTCCCCCCCCCTCCGCGCCCGCCGCCATTTTGAAAAAACCGGCACTCTCTTCATATTTTTGCTCATATCTTCCTTTAAGAGCATTTTAGCTAGAAGAAAGCTTCGACAATGTTATAGAGAGTTAAATTTGCTACATTCTCTATTTTTAATTTTTCTTTCTAGGACAGATAGTTACGGAGATATCCACATTTAAAAAAACGTAAAAAAATCGCAATTTCCTACTGAAAAACAAACTTCTGGATTATATCCTCGTTTAGGAGCATTTTAGCTACAACAAAGCTTGGGCAATGTTGTAGAGAATTAAATTTACTATAATTTACACTTCAAATTTTGTTTCAAGGACGGTTAGTTACGGAGATATGCACCTTTAAAAAACAGGAAAAGTAGAATTTTCCGAAAAATTTTCAAAATTCTTGGTTTAGAATGCTGTCATTCAGTTATGGACTAGTCTAGGACAAATTAAAACATGTAGGAAATATAATTGCTGATAAAACTCATGCCCATTTTTACATACATTTTCGGAAAACGTGACTTTATTTTTTACATATCTCCGTAATTATCTGTCCTAGAAACAAAATTTGAAATGTAAATTATAGTAAATTTAATTCTCTACAAAATTGCCCAAGCACTGTTCTAGCTAAAATGCTCTTAAACGAAGATATAATCCAGAAGTTTGTTTTTGAGTTGGAAATTGCAATTTCTTAAGTTTTTTTAAATGTGCATATCTCCGTAACTATCTGTCCTAGAAACAAAATATAAAATGGAAAATGTATTAAATTTAACTTTCTATAATATTGTCGAAACTTTATTTTAGCTAAAATGCTCCTAAAGGAAGATATGAGCAAAAATATGAAGAGACGGCCGGTTTTTTCAATATGGCGGCGGGCGCGGAGGGGGGGCAATTGTGCATTTTGCATTGTAAGCACTGACTAACCATCCTAGACAACATATCAAAAATTCAAAACTACCGGACCGTTTGTAAGGTCAAAATCCTTTATTCACTGAATTAATGTATTTGTTTGTTGTTGTTTGTTGACACTTAACATCGTGCTGTCACAAATGTCAACTACACTCCGGATTTTAATTAGGCGAACTAACTTAACAGTTCATTGCACACGAATGTTGCCACAGTTTCGCTAGTGTTGTTAATATCGATAATTAAAAAAACCAGTTCCTACCAGAGGTTTAGTTAAACAGCATTAAAAAAAAGTAGACATTACGTATTTCATAAATTTTGAATTATTGTGTTTGAAATCTAACTAATAATTTAATTACACGAATCAATAATAAAAAAACGGTTGCTATTAAAATACTTACATTGAACGAACTTTATTTTCGGCCATCGCTAAGAACGCTGTCCGCCTTTTTTTTTCTCTTAACAGTTCCATAGTACTATCGAATACACTGATAACTGTACATTTTTAAACGAATATAAACCTTATTACAACATAATTAAGTGTCTATGGGTGTATTGTTAAGGTTATATCGACATATTTGTATCGACATAAACCGATCACTATTTATTTTTTTCTATTCCTGACAACACTTTGAGCTGTCAAGTTAGTTCGCCTAATTAAAATCCGGAGTGTAGTAATAACTACGCTATGCATTGTTGCTCAAAAATTAGCATAAATTAATAACGCTATGCCAGATAACGCTAAATTAATAATTGTTGTAAATATCAGATTAAAGCACTAAAATCTCCGTCTGGCTACAATTTGCGGTTATATCAAACTAGCTGTGCCCCGCGGTGTTACCCGCTCATCCCACGGGAACACTAAATTTATTCGGGATGAAAAGTATCCTATGTGCTTTCCCGGGTCTCAAACTGTCTCCATACCAAATTTCATCTGTCGGTTCAGCGGTTTAAGCGTGAAGAGGTACACACAGACAGAGACACTTTCGCATTTATAATATTAGTATGGATATACACGCTGTATACGTCCTGTACGTCCATATAACCTAACAAGTTTAGGCTTGCCGTCGACCAAAAATATTTCACACACGTTCAAATAGAATTTGCGTCTGACCAAATTCAAAGCTTTTATCCAAATAAAACGTTCAGAGGAATTTACAATGATTTGGCGGCGACTATGCCAAAATTTCCACAGCAAAATTGCAACTTATCGTCTCTTTCGCTCGTTACGATTCTATGTAGAGATAAAACGAGACAGACGAGGGAGATTGTAATCGAACGACAATAAATTTAATTCGGATTGTTCTGATTGCAATCGGCTTTGTCACTCATTTTGAGCAAGCTTTGTTCCTGTTCAAATAGATTTACATCCGATGAAAGATTTCAGTTTATTGGCAGCTTAAATCACAATAGGCTAGTAGACCCAGTTTTTAAATATGTTTGAAATGGTTAATAATGATCTTACTAGCTCTGAAAAAAATGTTATGTATTTTTGTGAAAGCTAGAAAGCTAAATTTAATCAATTGAAAATTAGAAATTTCATGAACAGTCAAAAACGCCGTCTGCCATTTTTGTCTTTTGCTAATCTGTGGCGTGACGTAGAATACCTGTAAATATTCGAAATTCGACCGTCGTATAGTGCCATTCCGCTCACTCCAATATACTTTGACAGGAGATCGAGAGGAACGGCACTATTCGAAGTCGTCAAAGTAGACTTTCAGTTATCTTTACAGGACCGATGACGTCACTATCATAAGCGAAAATGGCGGACAGCGTTTTAAGCATTTCAAAATACAGATTGAAAACCATATTTTCAAATTCAATTTTTTCAGCCATCTTTCACTTTTATGAATTGAAAAATATATATTTAGGTTTCCTTTGCTAAATACTATACGGTATAAACATAAGTATATTACAAGATGACATGAGTCAACTAGCCTATTGTTTGTAACGTTACTAAATTTCTCATAGCAACAGACCTGTGAGTGTTGGGTAAAGAGGAACTAAGTATATAATTCATTTTACAAAGAAAACTCCAACTGTTCCATACATTTCGGGTAGTTATCTATCAATTTGTTTTTTAGGGTTCCGTACCTCAAAAGGAAAAATCGGAACCCTTATAGGATCACTTTGATGTCCATCCGTCCGCCCGTCTATCTGTCTGTCAAGACCCTTTATCTCGGGAACGCGTGGAGGTATCGAGTTAAAATTAAAACCATTTACTCAGGTCTACAGTCCCTTGAAGCTGTGAAAAAAGAAAATTTTAAGTTAACGTAAAAAAAAAGATGCGGCCGTTTATACCGCCAAAATCGTAGATGTATTTTTGTAAGTTTAATGTTTGGACACTCCGAAAGGAATCAAAATTTATAGGATATTTTCCGTTGACCTAGAATTATTACCTCTGCCTGTTATTTTAATGTATCTGATGGTGTGTTGTATATTCCTTGATGTTTGAGGTGTGCAATAAAAAGTATTTGTTTTAAATGTGGCAAGTAAATAACGTCTTATACTTGAACAAGTAAAGGATAAAATCTGAAAGCTATACATTTGTAATTATTTTATTTAAATATAATAAAATAAAAAAGTTTTTCAACTGTAAAGTTAAGTTTGTCGCTCAGTCCAGTTTATCTTTTCGTTGGAGCAATATGCAATGCTTCCATAGTTCGTACGGAACCATGGTACGCGAGTCCGACTCGCACTTAACCAGCATTTTTTCGCCTTGCACGAATAAAATGACAGTATAGGTACAGTCCATGCCAACCAAAATAACAAAATTGATGGTATTGTAAACTAACTGTACAAGTTAGAACTAAAGTCCAAAGGGGAGCAAAGTTAATCTTTATGTAATACGAGTAAGATCCAGGGACTAATGTAGTGCCATTTATTAATCAGAGTTCAGAACTTACGAACTATTGGAAATGGGAAGGTTTTTGGGATGTGACATACGGTACGGAGATTTGTCGAGCCTTTATTTTATGAAATATATTTTTATTGAAACTTAAGACATAATACATTATGAGATATCCAGCGGGGCTCCAAAGTAGGCTGAGCCTTTATTTTAAGGCTGTGTCTTAAGAAACGTGATAGCTAGACAGTTGACATTTTCACAATGATGTATTTCTGTTGCCGCTGTAACAACAAATGCTAGAAACAGAATACAATAAATATTTCAGTGGTGCTCCCATACAACAAATGTGATCGGTTTAATTTTGCTCCTCATTTGTAACCGGCGCCATACATACGGTGCAAACTCAACTTAACCCGGCCAGTTATTTTATTTGATGGTACGGAACCCTTCGTGCGTGAATCCGACTCTCACTTGGCCGTTTTTTTTCAAAGAGTTTCGTTTGTTACCTATACATTATTTAAGAAATGTTTTTATTCATTATGTGACATGTATATTCTATTTTTATATAAAAAAAAATGGCGTCTATCCATTGGAACAATTTTGCCAATGTCAAGGTTGTAAGAACGTTGTACGGTGACTGACATGTATATTGTGATGAATTGAAGATTTGTCTGACTTAAAACCTAATGTCATCGATGAATATTTAATTGATTCATAATTTACTTATTTGTTTTTATTTTCATTTAATTGTCTATGCACTGTAGCAGTAAAACAATTAACACAGGCAGTGTGTGTGGGCCAATGTTATACGGAAGGGTAAAGTTACCCCGATTGAGTAAGCTTACTGAAATTCCGGACTGTATGTCCCTTACGAGCTATAAATCGTCACGCATGTAAGTTTCCGCCATATTTGTATTCCACTTGAGTTCCGCGATAGCGGTATTATAACTTCATAGCCATAATTTGGAACTTTAGATGGCCTTACTGGCCTTAGGCAAGAAACCTTCAGCAACGGAAAGTTAGAACATGTCCGCCTGCATTGATAATAATGCCATGTATTCAGAATAACTTTGGGGTCTCTTGAACGAACAAAAGTCGCTGATATAGCCCGACGGATTAGCAAGCTGAAGTGGCAGTGGGCGGGGCATATAGCACGTACAACTGACGACCAATGGGGCAAAAAGGTTCTCGAAAGGAGGTCGAAGCGCAGCGTGGGAAGGTTGCAGGAAGCCGCTGGATGCAGGCCGCTTCCAACCGGCCGATCTCGAAGTCACTGGGGGAGGCCTACGTTCAGCAGTGGACGTCCTGTGGCTGAAATGATGATGAAACGTAGAGTCGAAGGTTCGAGTCCTGCTTGCATTAATCAGGTTACATTTCTCTTTCATAGTTTGCCTTTGTGTCAATATTTGTAACAAAATAAGAATGTGGTAGGTGTACTCGGCTAATTCCGAATGGCGGATAATTCCGAAAATTACTGATATCTAATAAACGGGGTAACATTTTTTGCGCTACCAACACTTCTTACTGTAGAAGTGTATACCTAGTATATGATGAGGAAGTGTAGCTCATGTCGATAAGGATTCTATTTCAACATCATATTATTAGTTACAGAATTGCACATCACTTAAGTAGTATTGTTTATTAAACCGCTGACTGTTGGGACAGAAAAGTTTGTCGGAATGAGTGGCGACCGAGTGCCGCAAGACTCAGCGTGGTAAAGCCTCCAACTTAGTAGACTGTCGACCTGATCAGGATCGCCGAAAGCCGTTAGATGAGGGCAGCGTACGACCATCATTGTGGAGAAGCTCGGGAAAGCCTTTGTCCAGCAGTGGAAATCCAAAACAAAAATTTGTCGTGGCCAGTAAAATAAATTAGTGCCACTAAAAATCTACAATATGGCGTGGGTTGAAAAACATCCTGTTGTGCTATATAAATAAGTACAAATCGTCATATATACCTATAGTCGATACATGCCAACAGAAACGTCGAAATTGTCCCAAGCACTCGAGGTTGTCACGTCCCAACTTTATGTGCAAAAATTTTAACTAAAAATGTTGCACAAAAGCGAGTGTCCTTACTTACCTTTTTCGTTGCTTTGCGCTTCATATTTTTGCATAGAATTTTTATGTTAGTGGTTTTAACCATACCCCGGGGGTTTCAGTGCAAAAATTACTTGACACTATGCCGACCATATGCCTAAAATCATTTGTGCACCGCGGGGTATATGCATAACACTAAAGGGTTCAGTAACATGTTGCATATTAATTGATTGTCATAATTTCATTTTGCATAACAGCCTTCGGCAGAATCATCATTATGCCAATTTTTTTTTACATATTTTTGTTCTTATTCTTTCATTTATACAATTTCGTAGTACGGAATATTAATGTGGCATAATATTGATAAGAATAATATTTACATGTCCGATTATGTACTCCGCAGAAATCTATATCACATGGTAATTAGATGGTTTAAAGCAGAATAAAATGCTCTCGTACTACTACTGGTAGCAGTTGGGTTCTGGCGCTTCGCCGGCTGCTGCCGCGGCACGATCACTTCGCTCGCTCGGCTCACGCGCTGCTATGATCACAATTCTAACCTAACCTAACCCATTAAAGCACTTCACTGGAAGCAGTTCGGTTCTAGCGCTTCGCCGGCTGTTGCCGCAGCGCGCACGCTTCGCTCGCTCGGCTCTCACGCTGTTGTGGTCACATTTCTTTTAAGCCCCACAGAGAAGCGGTTTTATTGGTTTCTTTTCTACACACCTTAGTCACAGACAGCTCTAATATAAAATTAATTTTGACAGATCGCAAAATGTCAAAACTCTAATAGATGACAGTGATATCGCCTTTGAACTGTCATTAAAATGCGATAAGCTTCAAGTGACATATCTCATCTCGATTTTGGAAATACGATGGCGATAATGATTGTCAAAAATGCCATTCATGCATATAAATTTCTGTTTTGAACGCAACGTAACTAACTAATTTCACGCACTACAGGAAACTTCAGATACAAAGGAAACGCAAATTAAGCGCGACCGGATTGGCGAAGTTGCGATTTTCTAGGTATATCACTACTTGTCAAGTAGAGACACGTCAAAAGTGACGGATGGCGATGAAATGGAGAGAATTAGATCTCCATCATCTCTCTAAAATTGGTCGAATCACCCCCCAGAAACTTACATATGATGACTTGATGAGTTCCCACTTTCCATCACATTTTGCGTCATCTGCTTAGTATTTCATTTATTACGGTTGTCTGAAAGACATCGTTTTATAATAATAAGACCGCCTGTTTTCTACCGTTTATTAATCTCTTTGTATTTTTGTTTTTTTATTTGTTGTAGCGTGTCATAAAACATAATTGTATTAAATAAATATAAAACAAGTTTTGAAAACTAAGACAATCAACATACTCGTCAAAATTAGGTTCTTTTTTTGCTTCGCCGTAGTCGAGTACCCAATAAAGCTTCAGGCCCATCAGTCAGATCAGTCTCCATGCATTGGAATTAGCTAAAGCCATCCGGGACACAGGTGGATGTAAAATTCAGCACCTCCCACTCATCAGCCTAATTACAGAAAGAGACGGCTGCAGCGACCTGAATACTTAATGAGCACAAGATTACACTGTAAATTATGTACAAATGTAGTAAACAATATTTTTCCATCGTATTTTGTCCGAAAAGTTAGTTTTAGCATGTTTTCTCTATCAACTCCGGTGAAAAAGTTGAGATGGAGAAATTAATTATTTTAAAATTAATTAATTATTTATAAAACTAACAGCACCCTGTCTCGCTTGCTCGTTCAGCACCCTCTCTCGCTTGCTCGTTCACCGCTGTAAAGTGTTGCGGTAAGATGTGAATATTAACGTATTCACATAGAGGTCGCTAAGGTGTAAAAACCTTTCAAATAAACAATGCATGCAAAGATCGACACACAAAGCATAAGGAAAAATTCGTCAGGCCTACGTGGAGCGAGGGTAGCGAAGTGGCTAACGCGCTGGACCGGTAATCCAGAGGTACCGGGTTCGATTCCCGGTCCCTTCCACCAGGTAGCTCCTTTTTAAATTTTTCTTTAAGCTTTGATCTTTGTATTCATAGTTTAAATTAAAACCAGCTTATCCGACAAAATACGACTGAAAACTATATTCACTACATCATTTTTGTAGTTTTTGGATGATAAAAATAAATAAATAAATATTATGGGACAATCATACACAAATCGACCTAGTCAAAAACTAAGCAAAGCTTGTACTATGGGTACTAGACGACGATATACATAATAAAAATACATATATAGATAACATCCATGACCCAAGAACAAATATTCGAGTTCATCACGCAAATATTTGCCCTGGCCGGGATTCGAACCCGGGACCGCCGGCTCAGTAGGCAGATGTCTGCAAACTACGCCAACCGCGTCGAAAATAGTATAATATCCAAAAGTTAGTAATAGTTTATTTGGTTCCGCGTATTTTTGTATGTGTGTTTAGTGGTTTCGATGATGTAATTTATTCTGGCTGTATTCAAATACCGTATTTTAGTACTGGCTCATGTTTCTTTTTAATTCACAAACTAACCGGCGATTGACCTCAGTATCACCTGATGGTAAAGTGACTACGTACATAGCTATCTGGTTCAGTAATAGCCTATTCACTCTTACCTACGACGACGCGGTTGGCGCAGTTTGCATACACCTGCCTACTGAGTCCCGGGCTCGAATCTCGAATCCCGGCGGGGGCAAATATTTCTGTGATGAACTAGTTTTTTTATTTTTTTTTATTTAAGGTTCACCAACAGTTATTACATCACAACATTCAATAATGACAATTTATGAGGAGATAAGTTTGATGCACAACCAATTATAGGCAAACACAGCATGCACTAGTTACTACTTAAGTAATACAGTTATTTCTACGCTAAAGTGGAGTAATTCAGTTTCACATCAATTGTAAAATTGTATTTTGGCATATAATACTAAAAGAAGTAGGTACTTACGAACCTACTTTTATGAGAAAAGTAAAGTAAATGAGCAGTAATTATTACAGTGATAGTCTAATATCGAAAATAATAATTTTAAGGTCACATAGCAGTTTGCTTATAGATTACATTATTACATTATTGATATTTTTTTTTTACTAAGAAGAGTGTTTATCATCCTGCGGAATTTAGGTAATGGGTCAGCATGTATATCCACTGACAGACTACAAGCATTTAGAAGTTTACAGAGACGACATATGGGTGAATTAGAGCCAAGTACAGTTTTACGGAGCGGTGGGCATAAAGGTGTGATTATCTTTATTTGTTCTTGGGTCATGGATGTTATCTATATATGTATTCATATATTATGTACATCGTCGTCTAGTACCCATAGTACAAGCTTTGCTTAGTTTGGGACTAGGTCGATTTGTGTATGATTGTCCCATAATATTTATTTATTTATTTAGTTATTTACCTTGAAGAGACCCAAATTATAATTTTCTGGAAATACGATGGGAGCGAATTCTATTCCTTAGCGGTTCGCATTTAGAAATGATAAAGCAAATCATTTCATGCGAAGTTCTACTACTAAGTCTCCACTATCTGTTTGTCCGTCTGTCTGTTTCCAACTGTAATAGGTAGAGGTATGACATTTTCCCATGTGTATTACTATGAGCGACATACATAACAACAAATACTGAAAAAAAAAAGTTCAAAAATAAGAACAAAAAAACGTTTTTATGTGTTTTCTACGTTTTTACTTTAACGGTTGAATAGTAAACTTGAAACTTTCATATCTTAGAATAATATTACTATAAACAGTTTTTTTTATTAAACATCCTTTGAGCGTGAGTCCATGTCGCACTTGGCCGGTTTTCATAATTATTTTTGTTTCTACACAAACAATTAATTGCAAAAGTAAAATAAATTCTTGAAGTAACAATATTAGGATACTTTACCCTTCTTACCCTGTATTTTACTGCCAGTTTCAACCCTGTTGAATTTAAATGTTGAGCTGAACATTAAAGGCTGTTGTTTACAGAATTACCTACAAATCGCTTCGCTCGGAGAATTCGCGAGGCGCCCGAATTTCTGTTAACGAGGTCTGGCGGCCTAATCTCTTTGTTAAGCATAGTGTGAACAGAGACAGTAGGCACACATTTAATAAGTGTATGAAACATGTAATGTCCTATGGTCTTTTAATGGTATGTACCCACGACAATTAATATATCTAAACCATTGATACAAATAATAGAGGTCCCATACTTAAAACTATCGCAATTATAGTATAATTTATAACTAAGTAATTGATACACATAGTGGAGATGTAAAAGATTCTCCAAATCCATGTTTACAGTAATTATATAAAATAAAGTATTTTTCTGAGACGTAGAAGGTCTCTTGGCGTTAGGTATATATAGCAATAGCAATCAATAATTTTTGATTCCGTTGAGATGCATAAAGTCTCAAATCGTCAAAGTACCTAGTCTAATTTTTTACTAAGTGACCTGGCGAGCGAAGCGAACGTGTGTGCATCTCAGTTTTACCTGAAATACTTCCATATATCTGAATTCCGAATGTTTGGATGTCCAGATTTCCGGCTGTTCTCGCCTATAGGTCGCATTTTTCAAACGGTTCTCGTGAAATTGTGTGAGCAGGTTCGACAATTATATAGATTGCTTACCCAACTGTCGCACAGGCGTGCTGTAATGTGTCCATTATGCAATGCAACAGAACGGCTGCCACGGACAGCCACATTGATCTGTGTAACTGTAACTAAACCGGATAATACTAAAGCAAAACTAAGTTCTCTCCCATTTCTTTATCGCACAGGCGTGCTGTAATGTGTCCATTATACAATGCAACAGAACGGCTGCCGCGGACAGCCACATTGATCCGTGTAACTGTAACCAATCCGAATAATTCCAAAGCGAGACCGAGTTCGCTCCTAGTTCTTTATCGCACAGGCGTGCTGTAATGTGTCCATTATACAATGCAACAGAACGGCTGCCGCGGACAGCCACATTGATCCGTGTAACTGTAACCAATCCGGATAATTCCAAAGCGAGGCTGAGAACGCTCCTAGTTCTTTATCGCACAGGCGTGCTGTAATGTGTCCATTATACAATGCAACAGAACGGCTGCCACATTGATCCGTGTAACTGTAACTAATCCGGGCAATACTGAATCGAGTTCGCTCTCAGTTCTCAATCGCAATTGGAAATTCCGGTGCTCATTATGTAGGTACAACTTACTAGATCGGTAGAATTCCATTCCCAGTTGCTTATCTATTAAAAGGCTAATGAGTAGCTTAGCACATCACTCTTTAAAAAATCTACAGGTCTCGCACTACGCGGAACTATATAAAGACATTGGAAATATAATTCAGAAATAAATGTTTCCAACTCCTGTACCTCTACCATGAGTTGGTTTCGAAAACTGTCGACACGCCGACTATCCTCGCTTGCGAGGAAACGCAATTCGAATAGAGTTACTCCTACACACGTAAATTGCGGTAGTGTGAGTGTATGAGACACTCGCCAACGTTTGTTCTAACTTCACACCGAATCAATCTGTCTCTTTCTAACTAAACTTAAGAGAATGAGGAAGATTCATAGCGGCCAAAATAAAACATGGCGGATTTACGGTAGCGAGTATCGTTTACGTGACGTGACAATGTCGGCACCATGAGATTCAAATTTGACAGGTTCACCTCGAAACTATCGAAAATTACGCTCACGACTGTAGTTATAACTCTCACTGCCAAATCGAAGGGTGAAATCATATTAGATTTTTTGTTTTATAATGTTTTTCAATTATTAGTGATCCAAATAATGTCTGCAAGACATTTTTAGAGTAAAATATGTCAGCAAAGCCTATAATAATATGAAGAATAACCACGCTGCAAGTTATGTAGGTACAAAATGTAATTCGCTATGTGAAAAGTGAACGTTTTAGTGAAAAATGTGCCCTGAACACCCGAATACAATGTGACTGAGTCAACGAAAGTGAAGGCGAAATTCCGGCTTGAGGATGCAAGCATACAGTTGCTTTTTGGATGTGGGTCCGTCGTCGGTCCGAGGAGCCTTCATGCACTTCTATACAGTGCTACTGGAAAAAGTTTACTCTTTCTACAGTGACAGCTGTGAAAGTAAAGGGATTACTCAGAAAAACATTGAAGGGACTTACTTCCCTTACAGTACAGACCACTGCATTATATATATTATTATAATGAATTCATTTCAGAAGCAAAAATGAGGACAATTGAATCAACATGATTACAAACATACTGGTATTATGCAATATTAATTGCACTGCTTTATCATTGATAAACAAAAATAAGCCAAAGTAGTGTTAAAAGAAGTTTATTCAGTCTTTCTGCTAGTGTGCAAAAGTCATTTGTATTTTGAACACAATGATTGTGATTCTCTGTGATGCATGTAAATTTTTAATATGTATACTTTACTCTTGTTAATATGGTTTGGATTTGAGTGTGTTGAGTGTGACTGCACAAACATTGGTGCGGTGCTCTTACAACAAAAAAAAGCCCTGCGATTTCTTACAGGGTGTCCACATGTACCTGTTACTCACAGATCCATGTTTGTAGAACACAAAATTATGACAGTTGTTTCCTTATATTTGTACTGTGTCTGCTTGTATGTATTTAGGAATAAAGACCAACTAAAAGTCTCTAGACAAAACACATACAAACTCCTAAGAAATAAAAATGAATTTTTAGTACCCAAGAGTAATTTTAAATATTTTGACAAAACTAAGCAGTACTGCAATTAGAGCTTATAATAAATTGGACATTAGTATTAAGAAATATAGTAGCTACAGAGTATTTGAACGAAAATTAAGAGATTATTTTACAAGTAGACCATTCTATTCAATTAAGGAATTTTATGCAAGAGCGCTAGATTAATTTTAAATAAGTATTCAATGTCATTATTTTAATTTTTATTTAATTTTCATTCAAATACGACATGTGTATAATTAAATTTATTTTGTTATCAATAATGAATTGATTTTACTTGAAATTGTATTTATTTTAAGTGAGTATTTTTTTACTTTTACTTCTATTTTATACTTGTATTTGCACCCATTTAAGTATGTTTTATTGCAAATAAATTATTGATTGATTGTTATCTTAAATTTTATATGTTAAGAGGCCTTATACATTATTAAATGTACAATTTTTCATATAACAAATATATTGATAATTTCAACCAACTATTTAATGTCAATAATACTTTTCCCTGAGTTCTAGATAGTAACAAAGCTATTTCACATTTTTATCGTGTAAAGTCGAATATAAGTTGAAAACACCACTTTGCTATATGAATTTTGTCAATCTTGAGTACTTACTTTTTGGGAAAAAATTATCAATGAAAAATTCAAACTGTAGGTTTCAAATATAACAGTTCTAAATAAGTAATAACATCAATATATTAAGAAACATGTTTGATCATAGCGAAAAAGCCTTAAATAGAGGGCAAAATCAAATCTGATTTTAATTTTTTTACCTTGCTGTAGTGAGTAGATTCCTTCACTCGCTCAGCTTTCAATTTCAACACTAATAACAACTTTTCAGGCTTGCACGTCAATAACTATTACTCATTAAGTCCATGTCTTTTAATTTTTTATAATGAACCTTTTTAATGCCAAGCTGTGAAACTATTTAACGTGCCACTGAAGTCACTACAAAACATAAAGAAGTGCTCCAAAAGTACCTAGTTGCAGCCTTTTTAATTACAAAGTTTTTGATTGAAATTTGGACGACTGTGGCCGACATGGCATCAGTGGCACGATTTGTAATTGACAGCTACAGCCGTCTTTCACAGGCTATATATGAAATGTGTATGTACAGTCGCCATCAGATATATCGCAGCATACAAGGCGTTCATAAATATGTGAATATGTACTGTAACGCCCAGTCAATAAGGGTCGTGTTCACATATTTATGAACGCCTTATATGCTGCGATATAACTGATGGCGACTGTACCTAGTTTGCCCAAATGTAAGTTTGGCAGAGAAAAATTGTTTTTTCTCAGCTAACCACAGCAGTACGGTACTGGAAAGTTGCCATAGGTAGCCAACACGTCAGGAAGACTCAAATAAAGAATATACATAATATAATCCGTTTAAACTGTTTTATTCATATAATTCATGTTTTTCAATTTTTTGATTTCTCTTGCAACATGATAACATCTTTAGTATGTAAGCACATGTTAATAGAAACGCTTCTAATAAACTTTGTTATCTTTACAACTCAAAAAGATTAAAATACTTTTTTTAATTTCTACCAACAGGATATATACATTACATTCAGTAATCAATTACTTAATCAAACATATACTTAAATGGTTTATATAGGTCACTATAAAATTATACTAAACAACAAAGGTTTCTTTTCAATTAAATGCACAGTATTTTGGTAACAGTAACCCTTAATGATGAGGAAGGCAGGCGACAAATGACCCTTTCAAAACAAGACATATCACTATGTGATTTTTCAATTTTCATCATCAAGGACAATTTTTCTCTTAGCCGTTTTGACAACTCCTGACTCAGATCTTTTAGGACGGCATAGAAAAATCTTGAAAGGTGATGTGTGTAACGACAAGTGGTAGTTGCTTTCATTAGCGTTGTGGTAATACTTAGATTTTGGTATATTGTCTGCACGGCCTTGCTTCTATAATGCACATTTTCTTTTGTTCTTACTCGAACAGTCTTCTGCAGGTATTAGATGATTTTTGATAAATTACTATTCATCTTGAGTTTTTGGCAATTCTGAAAAAATAAATATTCAAGATATCTGTGACAAGGACAATTTCTCGATGAGATCCAGTATCAGGCAGCCACCTCTTGCAATCATCTTGACGGTGAAATTAACTTGGAACAGCCTCATCTGTAAGAAATATCTTCTGACTAAAGCCCTTTTTGTACTTCATGTTATTTGGGTTTTTTTCCATCTGAAATTTAACATAACTGATAAACCAACTATCTTATACCATATTCTAATATTATATTTATAACAAAACAGCACATAAAATTATAAAGAACATAGATAAGCTAAACAACATAATATAAAAATGTTTGTAATTCCCGAGTGACGTGTTGTAGTTGTAAACAATATAGGGTTTAATAAATCTAAGGCCACATCCAATAGGTTAGGAATTAAAGATGTTATTTTGTTTTGTTTTAAGTATACTGATAGTTCTATCCACACTAGCTCGTACGGAAAAAAATAATTGTTACTTACGTGTGATTGAGTGTGATCTTCACACATAAATACATTAATGTGATAGAATGGCATTCGGATCTCCCCGTAGCCACATTTTTCGTCTTTTGCGTTTCGCCGGTAAGAAACAAACAGTTTCTGTGGAGTATTTATAGATGTATTTGTACATTGTGGCACTACACACCAAACAAACACTGCCTTTATACCATTGTATCCATATTTTTTGAATAAAGTCGATGAATCTCACTTTTCTATTTACGTTTTATGGATGTGACGTCACGCATGTGAAGTCAAGATTGAGAATGAAATGTCAAAGTGACTGGCGCGCGGCGCCATTAAAACCCGTTCCAGACCTTCCGATCCTACCCGATCCGATCCTACTTATCGGATAATGTGTAGCGTAATTGTTAGGAAATCGGATAATGTGTAGTGCAATAGTTAGGACCTAAAACACTACACATTATCCGATTTCTTCCGATAAATCGGCTCGAATCGGAAGGTCTGGAGCGGGCTTAAACCCGTTCGAGACCTTCCGATCCGATCCGATTTATCGGAAGAAAAGTCCTAACAATTGCACTACACATTATCCGATTTCTTCCGATAAATCAGACAATTGCACTACACATTATCCAATTGCTTCCGATCCGATTAAAACCCGCTCCAGACCTTCCGACCCGATCCGATTTATCGGAAGCAATCGGATAATGTATACATAGTGCAATAGGCTAGTAGACTCAGTTTTGAAATGTATTTGAAATGGTTAATAATGATCTTACTAGCTCTAAAAAAATGTCTTGTATTTTTGTGAAAACTAGAAAGCTAAATTTTATCAATTGAAAATTAGAAATTTCATAAACAGTCAAAAACGCCGTCCGCAATTTTTGCCTTTTGCTAATCTGTGGTGTAACGTAGAATTACCTGTAAATATTGGAAATTAGACCGTCGTAATGTGCCATTCCGCTCACTCCAATATACTTTGACAGGAGACCGAGAGGGACGGCACTATTCGAAGTCGTCAAAGTAGACTTTCATTTTTGTTTACATGACCGATGACGTCACTATCATAAGCGAACATGGCGGACAGCGTTTTAAGCATTTCAAAATACAGGTTAAAAACCATATTTTCAAATTCAATTTTTTCAGCCATCTTTCACTTTGATGAATTAAAAAATATATATTTAGGTTTCCTTTGCTAAATACTATACGGAATAAACGTTAGTTTATTACAATTTGACATGAGTCAACTAGCCTAATTGTCCGATTTATCGGAAGAAATCGGAACCCGTTCCAGACCTTCCAATCCGTTCCAATTTATCAGAAGAAATGTCCTGAAACCCGCTCCAGACGTTCCGATCCGATCCGATTTATCTGAAGAAATGTCCTAACAATTGTACTACACATTATCCGATTTCTTCCGATAAATTGGACAATTGTACTACACACTGTCCGATTGCTTCCGATAAATTGGATCGGATCGGAACGTCTGGAGCGGGTTTAACAATTGCACTACACATTATCCGATTTCTTCCGATAAATCGGACAATTGCACTACACATTATCCGATTTGTTCCGATAAATCGGATCGGATCGGAAGGTCTGGATCGGGTTTTAGAGTAAGGAAAATTCCATAGAGCTCGTGTTACTTAGTACAAACCTACGATTATATCTGTGTCTCTGCAAAGCACGTCAATTTTGCGCAAGAAAAAACGAGACGACAGATACTTTGTGACGACGATTTTTGTCAACACGTCGACTACAAAGAAAAAACCCATGAGTCAAAGTTTTGGTTGTTAGTGACGCCCAAATAGATTTATCGATACGACATCGATAAGACTACTATTATATTATATCACTACATAGTAAAAAACAAAGTCGCTTCCAGGTGTCTGTCTGTCTGTCCCTATGTATGCTTACATCTTTAAAACCACGCAGTGCATTTTGATGCGGTTTTTTTTTTAATAGATAGAGTGACTCAAGAGGAAGGTTTATTACATAGATTTTGGAAGATAGGATGTTGAAGACCTCACACCGTTCAAGCCTAAACGTCACAAAGGCCTCTGTCTGTCCTAAAGGCCAGTCTGTCAAGACTTTTAAGCTACCATATAAAGTAGGGGAGTAAGCAGATGATAATGACATCACTGACGATTATCTACAATTTTTTTCGCATTAACTCGCTATACTTTGACTTAAATCTTTATTGAATCTTCCGCAAAGATAGTATTCCATAAGCTTGGAATCCTTTTCAAGGTGAGGCTGAATTGAATCGCAAAACTTAATCTTGGAGATTTTTTATAATGCTCTGTTTTTTATCTGTGCACTAAGAAAATTGTAATAAAATCCAAGTGAACCAAAGCGATAACAATAAAAATACATACAAAACCCGCGTATTTATTTTAATATTATATTCTATATTACAGGATTAAAGTTAAGCATAAGAAGTTATTTTTATGAATAAATCAATTTATTGACATTAATTGTTAAAATTTCATTCGTAAAGGTGAAAATTAATATAGACATAAATTAAAGTGTACAAATGCAATACTCTCTGCATCGTGTACACTTGAATTTATTTTTCTGCAAGTATGTGAAGAAATGTAAGAAAATACATAAAATAACCGAAATCTACGACAACTATGCATGCATAGAGCTGTTAGTCTTCAACACCGATAGTGAAAAAAATTAACTGTCAATAATGTTAAGCTCAACCTCATAAGTGCAATAGAGAAAAGTAATAAAATTGTAGTCTTAAAAATATGAAGTGTTGTCAAATCTTAGCAACTATAATCATAATGATAGTTTTTTCGATATCGATAAATCTATTTGAGCGTCGCTTACAACAACAAAAAAGACACATGTGCTGAACACGTCCTTGAATTTGACGTGTTGACAAATATTCTGTCGTCTCGTTTTATCTTGCGGGCACTTGATGTGCTACACAGAGATAGCAATAAGGTCATAGGTTTCTACTTAGTAACACGAACTATTGATATTTCTTTACTCTAAGGGCTAATATTATACTTACTCAGCCATGTCAATATAGTTAGAAAGAGACGGATTCATTTGATGTGAAGTTAGGTGTATTTGCGTGACGTATTTTACTACACGCACTTTCGAATCGAGTTAACGTTAGCGTGCAAATACAACTTATGGTGCCGACCACTTCTGGTAGTTCTATACGTATCCGCTAGAGGCGCTGTAAAAAATCTCCATACAAATCCGTTACGTAGTCGCAATCGAGTACGGTATTTGTAAACTCATGGTAGAGCTACTGTACTTGTATCTGTCGTTTATATAGCCACCAACCAACTCTAATACAAAGATGTACATTACTAAAACTTTGCAAAAGTCTATACTATATCGCCCAAAAAGGCACTGCTAAATGAAGTTATAATGTCACCTAAAAACGGCAACAGGAATCCCTGGGGCATATCGATATTTAGTAGGTATAAGATTTAAGCTTATTCACCTCAAATAGGGGACTGAATGATGTTGTATTATACAACATTACATATGAATAAAATTTGCTCCATATGTCATGAAACATGAAAAAAAAGTAAACATTTGTTTAAATATGCGACTCAAAGGGAAGCAAGTTTTTTTTTTATAATCCAAAAGAAATTTGGAAATTATTTTCGGAATCCCCATAATTTAACAAAACAATAAATGTATGACAGCCACAGCCATGAACTTAAACGTACTTTTTCACGGTGAAAATGGCAATTACTTATTGTCATCACACAAAATATTGGTACCCATAACCCACAGACCCGTTATTATTATTATTAATCCGTAAATGGCAGCTCGAAGCTTGTGCCAGTATCAGTTTTTTTTTCGGTTTATAACCAATGCATGACTTCCGTGTTAAAAAACTTATCAAAAAAATAAAAATATTAAAACGAGATGAAAAGAAAATCCACAGACCCGATTTTAGCGCTCTGTACGAATGTTGAACTTTGACGGTAATTTCCATATTTCTGACTTTTAGAGCAGTCAAAGTAGTTATTTTTTTTATAGTCCCATATACATACAGACATTTGAGCCCAATAAGAAATAGAATAGATTGACATCCTCAAAAAATGTGTATATTTGTGAAACAAAATAGCCATCTTTTTAAACTAAGTCTGATGTTTCGAACCGACCACACAGAGACAAACACAAAATTCTAGCACCATCCTATCTAATTCAGTGAATAAAGGATTTTGACCTTACAAACGGTCCGGTAGTTTTGAATTTTTGATATGTTGTCTAGGATGGTTAGTCAGTGTTTAAAATGCAAAATGCACAATTCCCCCCCCCCCTCCGCGCCCGCGGCCATATTGAAAAAACCGGCACTCCCTTCATATTTTTGCTCATATCTTCCTTTAGGAAGATCAAGCAGATCAACGCCAGGAGCGGGCGCCCCGGCTGCATATACTTTGTGCAGCTGGCGGGCCCCGCCAAGAACTTTCCTGAGATCTACGGGGTGAAGGAGTTGCTGCGCATGACGAGCATCAAAATAGAAGCCTGGCGTGGGAAGAAAGGCCCCGCCCAATGCCACCGATGCCAAGGGTTCCGGCACTCCTCGCACGGCTGTCACCGCCCGATAGCCTGCGTGCGCTGTGCCGGTCCCCATTGGGCCAAGGACTGCGCAACAGACCCGAAAAAGGACCCAGCCACCTGCATCAACTGTGAGGGCCCCCATCCGGCCAACCACACCAAGTGCCCAGTATTCTTGCGTGAATGCCGCAACAGGAAGGCGGGCAGAGCAGCGTACACTGGACCCGCACGAGCAGGACCAGTAACGAGAGCCGCGCTGGATCTACCCACGGTGGAAGAGTCGGCACCATCAAGTCTGATGGCACCGGCCAACGCCCCCACCCAAAGGGGCGCAAAGGCCACCGCGACTCAAGCTCCAACCGCCACCCTAACAAAGAGCCAGAAGAGGCGACTTAAAAGGAAGGCAAATCCCCCACCACACGGGAATGAACAAGCCAGTGCTCCCTCAGCACCGGGCATGCCAGCTACAACAGCCCAACCACCGCAAGCTGAAGCTCCGCAACCAGACCTGGCGGTGCTCATAGCCCAGCTGCTCACAGCAGCCTCACTCCAAGGCCCAGCAGCAGTGGCCAAGGCTCTCCGTGCGACCGTTCCTCAGGCTCCTCTTCAATCCTAAAAGCCTGAGGATCGTGTACTGGAATGCACAGTCGCTGACGGGCAAGTTCGCCCTGCTCCGCTACTTCCTCCGCGAGCAGGAAGTGGACATCATGCTCGTCAGTGAAACCCATCTGAAGGAGACCACCGAACTCAAGATACCATGCTACGAGGTCTACAGGAAGGACGAGGTCAACCAGCAAGGGACAGCCTACCGAGGCCTGGCAGTCATCATCCGGAGGAACCTAATCCACCAGCCGGTGGACCATCAACCGCTCGACACCCTGTATACACTGGGTGTCGACCTTAACATTGATGGCAGGGAGACCCGGATCCTCGCTGTCTACCGCCCGGCGGGCGCACCCATCGCAAACCTTCGAGGAGATGTGCTCAAGATCTTCAGGTCGCCGATGCCGACCATCCTGGCAGGCGACCTGAACGCCAAGCACACATCATGGCACTCCTCGAGGGTCTGCCCAGCTGGAAGGACCCTGTATAAAGCTGCCGAGGACTGGGAGCTGGATATCTCCGGACCCGAGGAGCCGACGCACTACGACGTCGCGCACGGGTCCGAAGACATCATAGACTTCGCGATACATTACAAGATCGATGCCACCATCACACATGAGGTACTGCCGGGCCTCCCGTCCGACCACCGACCAGTCCTCATGTTGCGACGGTTAGCTCAGCCGGTGGAGTTTGAAAATAAAAAAACCGTTACACACAAGTTTAAATTTATTTATAAAAATGGAGGTCGTGGATAGCCGTCGGGTACGTTCCTGTAGGCGCGGTACTCCCCTCAAAACGCCATCAGCCCTTCCATGGCAGCCGGCGATGGGAAACGGAGCAACAGCTTGCAGGTGCAGCCAGGGTTCAGCGGCTCAACCAGCTCCGGAGGGCAACGGGAAGCCTCCAACTTGCGCCGAGCAATGGAAGCGGCGCGTTTTTAAATAAAAACGTAGCACCCTGTAAGGACGACAGGCATTACAATTTTGTCCGCATTCCTCCGTCTGCCGTTCTATCTGGAGCACCCCGGGACAGCGAAAAGCGAGAGGAGAACCGTGAAATTAGTTGGTGAAGTGCTCCCGGCAGAACGGAGGTACAATCATAATTATTTAGAAAAACAGGTAGGCTAGGCGGATAAAAATAAAGAACAAAGACGGCTGATGCAATGATTTGCAAAATTGCATGACTAGAACAAAAGGTATTAACAAGAAGCTAGGAAGCTATGTACACTTTTCTTACGAATAAAAACGTTATTTAACGGCTTCACTTAATATTAAACATTGTTCAAAACTTACCCGTATTGGGGCGCGACACTAGTTTATTCATTTTAGAAGAATGAATTAAAACGTTCCACTATAACGTTCCTGTTCAAGTAGGACTAATTTAATTCCAAAATTATTGAGACAAGACTGTTAGCAACCGTGTGAAGACGCAAATAATGTTAGCGAACGGACTGCTACGTCCATCTCGTTAAACTGTCCTGCTAGCGAATGAATGTCTACAGCTAAGCGACGCGCACGCAGCCTATACAGAAAAAACCGGCCAAGTGCGAGTCGGACTCGCGCACCGAGGGTTCCGTACAAACACTTTCCATCCCTAAGTGGTTAAGTTAAGTTTGCACCTGGTATGTATAGCGCCCCATATAAATTAGGTGCAAAGTTAGGTATTAAAATATAAAAAAAAAACTACTTACTAGATCTCGTTCAAAACAATTTTCGTTGGTAGTTTTTATAGTAATGTACATCATATGTTTTTTTTAGATTTTTCATTTTCTTATTTTAGAAGTTAGAGGGGGGGGGACCAACTTTTTTCCACTTTGGAAGCGTCTGTCACGCAAACTATACGGTTTAGAA
Source organism: Apotomis capreana (assembly GCA_947623375.1). NCBI lineage: Eukaryota > Metazoa > Arthropoda > Insecta > Lepidoptera > Tortricidae > Apotomis > Apotomis capreana. Next base: position 3,839,706 of record OX392517.1, on the reverse strand, counting down.
AAAAAATATTTTAGAAATCTCGATATCATTTTTGAAGACCTATCCATAGATAACCCACACGTATGTGTTTGATGAAAAAAAATTTTTTGAGTTTCAGTTCTAAGTATGGGGAGCCCCCAATAATTATTATTATTTTTTTATTTTTGCATCAAAATCTTAATGCGGTTCACACAATACATCTACCTACCAAGTTTCAACAGTATAGCTCTTATAGTTTCGGAAAAAAATGGCTGTGACATACGGACGGACAGACAGACGGACAGACGGACAGACGGACAGACGGACAGACAGACATGACGAATCTATAAGGGTTCCGTTTTTTGCCATTTGGCTACGGAACCCTAAAAATACAATGTTATCGCTCACGGAGTTAAGGCGGCGCACCGCGTGAATCAGTTAAGGCGAATACAGTTCGTTGCGGTGTAATAATTTGATACATATTATGTGTTGTTTACTAAACGCCTAACATAAAAAAAACTATTACGTTACAATGTGTATACGATCCGATGCCGCCATAGCCCTGAGAAGGCCACGCACGACGACTGACTGGGAGACCTTCTCCGACCATCTGGAGGAAACCACAAGGGAGAACCTAACACCGGTCACCACAGCAGTCGAAGTAGATGAAGCCGCAGCGAAACTGACAGCTCGAATGCAGGAGGCGCTGACCTCATCATCACGCACAACCACCGCCACGGACAGACGCAAACCTGTTCCGGCGAGAATCATTCAACTGATTGAGGAGAAGCGTCGCCTGCGCAGGAGCTGGCAGAGGACTAGGTGTCCGACAATGAAGACACAGCTCAACGCCCTCACTGAGAGGGTCAAGGCAGAATTGTGCAGCTTCAGAGCCGAGAGTTGGGAGAATCACCTGGCGGACATAGAAGGGGAGATCCCCTCAATCCACCGACTATGCCGCCAGCTTGCAACAACACCCGAACCAATTCGCCCACTCTTGCACCCATCTGACGACAAGCCAAGGTACAAGGCTGAAGACAGGGCGGCGATCTTCGCCGAATGCCTGGAGCGTCAGTTTCAGCCGAACCCGATTGCCAACGCGGAACACCAGCGACACATATCGGAACACTTGGAGAGATACTTCGGAGCACCCATACCACCAGAAGAGGACCCGGTCTTCTTCTCACCTGGCCAAGTTCGTAAAACTCTCCAGCGAAGCAACCCAAAGAAGGCCCCGGGCGCCGACTCAATCCCCAGCGCGGCACTACGTCACCTGCCACAGCACACCATCGTGGCGGTGACTCGGCTGTTTAACGGGATAATGCGCTCGGGACACTTCCCAGTTACCTGGAAACTTGTCCAGGTTATTATGCTGCACAAACCCGGGAAAGATAGAAGAAGACCGGAGAGCTACAGGCCCATCACGCTCCTAAGCACTCTCTCCAAAGTGTTTGAGCGGCTCCTGCTGGGGAAACTCCGCCCCCATATAGAGCCGCGGGAAGAGCAATTTGGGTTCCGCTCAGAGCACTCGACGACGCTCCAGCTGACGAGAGTACTACACTTTCTGGCTGAGGCGATGAACAGGAAGGAGCACGCCGCAGCAATCTTCCTAGACATGGAGAAGGCCTTCGACAGGGTATGGCATGAGGGGCTGTTATACAAACTGTCGGAGACCACCACTCCTCGCCACATCGTGGCCGTCATCCGCTCGTTCTTGGAAGGAAGGAGGTTCCAGGTCGCCGTGGAAGACGCCATCTCAGCTGCACGCCCAATCAGAGCAGGAGTACCACAAGGGAGCTGTTTGTCTCCCGCATGCTACGCCCTTTATACTGATGACATCCCGGTGGTCGAGGGTGTCAAGTTGGGGCTCTTCGCCGATGACGCAGCCTTTTACACCGCGTCAATGAGCAAAACACATGCCGCCAAGAAACTGCAGAACCAGCTGGACGCCCTCGCGGAATGGCTTGGGAATTGGAGACTGTCAGCGAATGCGGGCAAGACCCAAGCCATTATCATCGGGAAGCAGATCCCGCCGCCGCCGCTACACATGGAAGGACAAGATGTCCCGTGGAGACACACGGTCAAGTACCTGGGGGTGACGATTGACCGGGACTTGTCGATGAAGCAGCACGTGATGGAAGTAGTTGCGCGGGCCAGAGTGGCCAGGACAAAGCTACGACCAGTTCTCAGCAGCAGCCTCCCCCTCCGCACGAAATTGGGGATTTACAAGGCGTACGTGAGATCCAGGCTCACGTACGCGGCGCCGGCATGGTACGCCCTAGTGGCGACCAGCAACCGCAAAAAGATCCGCGCCCAAGAAACCCTGGCACTAAGGACGATAACTAAATCCCCAAGATTCGTGCGGAATGACCACATCCAGAGGGCACTGGAGTGGGAGAACATAGACGCCTTTGTGGAAAGGCTGGCGCGACGCATGTTCGCCCAGGCCGACAATTCCCACCACGTGCTGCTTCGGGGCATAGCCCCCCACCACACGAGACCCCCAGACGCCCGAAAACGACCACTCCCGAGGGATCTCCTGCCACCACCGGAATAGGAAGAAGAGAAGCGGATGGCACGACCATCCACGCCCATCAAGACGCCTCAACGCCATGATGGCAACAGACTTGCCACAAGAAAAGACTCTTAAGAGTCAATAGATAGACCTGCCCGTCGTCACGGGCAGCGAACCCGCCGCAGCCTTATTGTGCATCGCACAGAAAAGGCCTCCCCACACTCTAGAATAGAGTGTGAGATGACGAAGGATGATAGGAGCATTTTAGCTAGAAGAAAGTTTCGACAATGTTATAGAGAGTTAAATTTACTACATTTTCCATTTTATATTTTGTTTCTAGGACAGATAGTTACGGAGATATGCACATTTAAAAAAACTTAATAAATTGCAATTTCCAACTCAAAAACAAACTTTTGGATTATATCTTCGTTTAGGAGCATTTTAGCTAGAACGTTGTAGAGAATTAAATTTGCTATAATTTACATTTCAAATTTTGTTTCTAGGATAGATAATTACGGAGATATGTAAAAAATAGAGTCACATTTTCCGAAAATGTATGTAAAAATCGACATGAGTTTTATAAGCAATTATATTTCCTACATGTTTTAATTTGTCCTAGACTAGTCCGTAACTGAATGACAGCGTTCTAAACCAAGAATTTTGAGAAATTTTCGGAAAATTCGACTTTTCCTGTTTTTTGAATGTGCATATCTCCATAACTAACCGTCCTTGAAACAAAATTTGAAGTGTAAATTATAGTAAATTTAATTCTCTACAACATTGCCCAAGTGTTGTAGCTAAAATGCTCCTAAACGAAGATATAATCCAGAAGTTTGTTTTTCAGTAGGAAATTACGATTTTTTACGTTTTTTTAAATGTGGATATCTCCGTAACTATCTGTCCTAGAAAAAAAATATAAAATGGAGAACGTAGTAAATTTAACTTTCTATAACATTGTTGAAGCTTTCTTCTAGCTAAAATGCTCCTAAAGGAATATATGAGCAAAAATATGAAGAAAGTGCCGGTTTTTTCAATATGGCGGCGGGCGCGGGGGGGGGAGAATTGTGCATTTTGCATTTTAAACACTGACTAACCATCCTAGACAACATATCAAAAATTCATAACTACCGGACCGTTTGTAAGGTCACACATAGTACTTTAGTCTCTATTCACCGTATTAATCGTTTAGCCTACAGTAAAAAGAATGTGTATTACATGTGTGTTCGGATCTATAACAAGCTGCCATCAGATTTTAAAGAAATGTCTCTAACTATTTTTAAGAAAAACGTTACCAACTGGCTACTACTACATTGTTTTTATAGTTTAAAAGAATATTTTAATTACAATCCAGACCGTTATTGATTATTACTTTTTATATTATTTCTTATTTAATTATTGTTAAATGTGACATTTTCTTTATGACTATTATTGACTATTTACTACAATGAAATAGTGTACCTTTACCTACTATTATTTTTATTACATTATAAATTTGGCATTTATTAGAATTTTGGAAGTTGAATTATGTATTTTTTATTGCTGATATAAATTATGAGAATTAATGCATGTTTAATAAACACGTGTTACTTTACTCAATAAAATAAAATGTTTGCATGCTTAGTGAAGCAGAATGTATCGGACATCCTCAATATCTACCACCATGTTATGTATTACTACATTCTTGCAAATAAATGATTTATGATTATGATTATGAAAAACTTTTCTACGCGCCTATCGCTCACCCTAATCCGTCCACTGCACATAATACAAAATCCTTTCCAATATATAAAGAATATTGCTGCTTATAGAATGCCATTTTTGATTATTACTATATTACTATATGTTAAATTTTACTCGCTGTATAATAAGGTGGGAAAGTAATGCTAAAATTACAGATGCAAATTTGTAAAATGCGAGCATTCCGCTTTAAGCAGGAATCATCGGTATCCTTTTCCATTTCCGGATAAATATGTAAATGGAATTCAGGGAATTTTCACCGTATTTTTCCGGAATGAGACTTGGCGCATTTACGGAAAACTTTGAAATTGACTGACAGATGAGTGTTTTAAAAAATCCTGAGTTTCGTAGATTTTTGGTTTTGAGAAAATGTGCAACATTCCTACCTTTCTGAATCACGATTTCCATTGATTTTATTAGGGTGAAAAATATGTCCATACCGTTTTTCATTGCGTTATTTCAACATGCTGTGAGGTAGCACCTTATGAGGCCTTACACATTTTAAAAAGTATTATTTTCATACTATAACAAATATAATTTATTGATTATTTGAACCAACTTTTTAAAGTGAATAATTCTTTTCCCTGAGTTCTTGAAAGTAAAATAGCTATTTCATACTTTCATTGCGTGCAGTCGAAAATAAGTTGAAGAAAACAGATTTCTGCGTGAATTTTCGAGTATTTTTTAAAACAAAAATATTCAATGAAAAATTCTAACTGTAGCTTTAGAAATATATACCTACCCATAAATCGCAACAATCACTAACATGTTTTAGAAACATGTTTGATCATAGAGAAAAATGTCTAAAACAATCAGCATATAACATAGATATACCTAGTATAGTAGTTAAAGTTAGTTAGTTAGGCATATAAGGAGCCTAAGGCTAATAATGATTATTACGAAAACTCTTTAGTAAAACAGTTAACATTCTAAAGTCCAGTAGAATGCTGTCTGAAAACCATTTCATAGACTAAAGAGCGTTGACAGAGACAGGACTTCAAATAATACGTCAAATTTATTAACCTTAATTAATGTGATGTTTTATTAATTCCTTTGCATTTTAAAACAACAAGGGTCCATAGTTGTAGGACAGCGGTTTGGAAAAGAAATCATCATGCACAAGAGCACTACAGAGGTTCTGTCGAAATGCAGCGACAAAAAGAGAAGTCCTAGCCAGAGCACAGTTCAGGTACCTTGAGGCTCCTTATACGTTCAAAAATACTGACTATTTTAGAATTTTTTCTCTATGATCATGATCAAACATGTTTCCTAGCAAATTCTCAATGTTACTACTTAAAACAGGGCTATTGGCATTTCTTGGTATATATTTGAAACCTACGTTTGAATTTGTTTGAAAAACTACTTTAAATTGAGAAAATGTACGCAGAAAACTGGTTTATTTTCGACTGCACGCAATGAAAACATAAAATACCTTGATATATCTGATGCCGACTGTACCAGTACATCGATAGCAATATACGAACATGCTATTGGACATGTTGAACAAATGTACGACAAATGGATTAATTAAAGCATTAGGTATCCAAGGATTGGAAGTACATCCTCCATGTTTCCTTTTGTAAACTTTAACTGGTGTGCTATTATTGTTGTATTATATTGTACAGTTGGTAGAATACCACATCAACTGCAAGCGAACAGTGCCGTTGGTTTTCAATTGGATGCAGCTATGTCAACTGCATCCAAACTGCACTTTAGCATTAGCACCCAGAATGCAGTACACATGCAGTCCTTTTCAACGGCTTCTAACTGCACTTCCAGCCTCTCCACTTCGCGGTGCATAAGCCCGGCTGCCACTTCGAGAGCTGCTGTGGAGTCTGCAACCTTTTCCCTGGAGTTCTACTCATCGCCTTCTGTCAGGTGTTGGTAGGGGCAGTGTTGCTGACCCTCCTACTGTCGCATGGGAAACAGTATGATGACCTTCACCTTACACAGACTTCGCAACGTTAGTATACACTTAACTACATTGGTTCAACGAATTAAGGGTCTTGTCCTTTAACACAAGAGTCAGATGACCTTTCAGCGTTTTGAAAAGACTCAGGTTTCAAAATAGTATCTCTACTGACTTCAAACCTTGATGGATGCCATCGGACATAAATGCAATCTTAACGAGCCATATCTGTAGGTATCATATTCATCTAACAAATCCAAAATATCTATAAGAACTTTCGACATGTCTACAAGTTTAACGCCACTTCGAGCACTGCTGTGAATTCGGTATCAGCTTTATTCGTCCCATTCGCTTTTCGTTCAATTCTTATTTCGTTTCATTCTGCATTCGTAACTAATTCTTGTTTCGTCGTGTTCGCTATCTGTCCCTATCTTTCTAAGTCCAAATCAGTAACTTGTCTCATTCTTATTAAGTCTTATTCGTTGTTCGTCACCGTCTTCCTTGGACTCATTCTTCATTCTCCCTTTTAGATTTTCGTCTCATTCACTTATTTGCCTCAATTTTTCCGGAATGTTCGATGCTAGTCACATTTGTTATTAGTCTCTTTCGTTTGTAGTCCAATTCTAAGTTCGTTACTTTCGTTTTTCGTCACCATCGATATTTTCTATATTAACGAATAAAACGTGTATCTTACAAGAGGAGTAGCGAACGTACCCAAAAAAGAACAAGACGATTTGCCAGTAACGCCAAAATAAGAGAGAGACGAATAACGAATGTGACTAAAGATAAAGTGTGATGATACTAAAAACGTAAAGGACAAACAACAACATAGCCCTAGGAAGATCGTGACGAATAAGACTTAATAAGAATGAGATAAGTTATAGAATTGGACTTAGGAAGATAGGAACAGATGGCGAACACGACGAAACAAGAATGAGTTACGAATGCAGAATGAGACGAAATAAGAATTGAACGAAAAGCGAATGGGACGAATAAAACTGATACCGTGAATTCTGTAACCTTTTCTATGGAGTGCTGCTTATTGCTTTCTGACAAGTTCTGGTGGAAGTGGTTTTACACGCCTTATACAAACCACGCAGCATTATTATGCATAATACAATATTGTCATTACTGGCACATCACCAGTAAGTAAGGCGTTTTTGTATTGTAAATTGTTTTGTATTGTTGCACTGCTACTTCTCACACTCGCTCAAATCTCTCTAGATTCAAACGCTACATTGATATTCAAGCCAATGAAGTATTTCGGTCTCTGATTTCAAAACTTATCTCTTTCTAATCTCAATTTGATGGTAGCTTAATTCGAAGTAATCTTATACTAACTTTTCTTTTCGGTGGGGTATCTCCAAATTATAATAAACCTAAATGCGCCGCGCGTGTCACCCTCTCATCCCACGGGGACACTACTTTTTTGGGATAAAAAGTAACCTATATGTTAATCCAGGATATCAGCTACCTTTATATCAACACTAGCTGTGCCCCGCGGTGTTACCCGCTCATCCCACGGGAACACTAAATGTATTCGGGATGAAAAGTATCCTATGTCCTTCCCCGGGACTGAAACTATCTATATACCAAATTTCATCTAAATCGGTTCAGCGGTTTAAGCGTGAAGAGGTAACAGACAGACAGACAGACAGACAGACAGACAGACACACTTTCGCATTTATAATATTAAGTATGGATTTATCAAAATTGGTCCACCCGTTTGAGCGTGAAGAAGCAACAAACATACACATAAATAAATAAAAATAAAATAAGTTTTTAATGTACTAATTATAAAAACGGTATAAACTCACGTAAAAATTGTCAGGAACGGCCCGACATGTTTCGAACTCATTTGGAGCTCTTCATCAGGGGTAGCTATCCGTGCTGCTATGCGACTCGCGACCCACTAACAAGTTTTTAATGGTTCAAATGAATACAAATAATGAATACAAGGGTTGAGGACTCCTAGTAGGTGTTATACACCTGTGTCAGGAGGACTCGCAAACTCACAAACTTCGGCCTTTATAATATTAGTGTGATAAACATATCATAATGTGAATGTATAATAACGTGTCCAGTGATGAGTATGGCGACGGGGGCTGTGCTGAGCGGGGTCACCGGCGCTGGTCTCCTGCTCATCGTGGTAGCTCTCACAGAGAACTGCAAGGCCATGCTGGTGAGTGTACAATTTAATTTTCCTTTTTATTTCGTTTTGATTTTCATCTCATTGTTATCTCATTTTACAAGCTTTTATTTAGCTTGCATGGTATGTTTAAAGTATGTATGTTCGGGTGAAATCTTGCAACTCAATTTTGAAGCAGATATCGTCTACCGATTGAGCTGGAATTTCGCATACTTACTTAACTTTGATGACAATACAATAATATGGTACCATAGGGCTGATCTGATGATGGAGCCGGAAGGTGGCCATAGGAACTCTATAATAAAAAAAGCAATCCTACCGAGCTTGGGCCCTTTAGAATCGTCTCAGTGAGCATTTGATGGATATCCAAAGAAAAGTACAGTCAGCTATAAAAGCTTGCCACTAAAATGTCATTTTGACAAAAACTTATTTATCTCATGTTCATCTCATTTTCATCATATATTCATCTCATTTTAATTTCATTGGTCTTTAGACACTTGTTCACAGTAGCCTGACACTGTTTGTATAGTCTGTAAAATATTGAAAGGGATTTCATTTGATAAAATTAAGTATGTGGACGTTCGTTGGGATCTCTGTCTATTATCCTTAATACCCTTTCACAGTGAAGCTTGGCTAAATATAGAATTTAATCAGAGTTGAGTAAACAAACACTTAGCTTGCAGGTCACGTGGTCGCGGTGATCGAGTCCGAATGAGCGACGAGCGATGAATTCGAAACTTCATAAAACATATACATTTTAAAAATCTACTATATCGCGTTGTTTATGAGAGCTACATAATACGTTTGGCTATACTTACTGAAAATTAATTATATGACATTGAAACCACTAAACACACATTCAAAAATAAACTACCACTAACTATTGAACATTTTACTACTTTTATATAATTGGACAGAAAATATAAAGAAGACGTGTTTTGACTACTTATTTTTATAACGTCACAAGCCAGTATCTTCATAGGAAGTTCATACGAACAGATCGTTTTTGACATTTCATAAAGAGTAGCTGATTTGAGCTTTCATCAAATACAGTATTATTATATATTCACAATTAAGCATGTGAAAATCAGGTACAAAATAAAACTCAATAGATGGTTCTGTCCTTTGATCTTTGAAAACCCGCCTGATAACTGCATTTTTTTATTTTTTGAGTAACAAGTGGCAATTCTTTTTATGTGTAAACTAGCTGTGCCTTGCGGTGTTACCCGCCTATCCCTATGGGTCAATCCAAGGTATCAGCTACCTTCATACCAAAATTTATCAAATTTGAAGCTGAAGAAGTAACAAACATACACATAAACACACATACATTTTTGCCTTTATAATATTAGTGTGATAATCAATTAAGCATGCAAGCAAGTACAAAATAAAAGACTAGATGGTTCTGTCCTATGATCTTTGAGAACCCGCGTGATAACTGCATTTTTTTATTTTTTGAGCGGCCATGTCCGCCGTATGGTATCCACATAGCACACAGGCTGCATAAGAGCGTATACAGCCCTTAAGCCGGAGCCCCACTGCTGCGCACGGTCGAGCTACACACGTGGTACAAAAACGCTTTGTATGAAAATGTAGGTAGATACTTCCACAGTTGTGCACGAGCACGCTGCGCACGAAATGACGTCACTGATACCAATGTTACAACAGTGGACCCACGTGGGCGACGTGTATAGCGTGTCCGTGCGTAGTGTGTCAACATTTTCACAGCAACCAATGCACGCACACGTAAAACGTGTGGGCCACGTGGATAAATTGGTCAGCCTGCATGTGTCCAAATTCCCCACTGCGGACCACGCACATGCACGTGCGCGTGGGTGGCACGCTCGCTCACTATTTACATATTTAGAAACGTTCTGTAGAAGCGACACCTAAATACGTACTGCTGTTTTCGCTGCATTAAAATGGAATTTGCATTATCATTATTACTTAGATAGTTCTTCCGAAGACGACTACGAGAGTGAATGTGATGATTTACTATGATATACTAATGCACTTAGCATTGGCTGGAAAAAGAAAACATAGTTTTTGGATTGATAATCATATTAGACTCAGAAATGCCCATGGAGAATTTTATACATTGTAGTCAACATTAAGTGAAGAAAAAATTGAAAAATACTGCCGATCGCTCCCCGCTCCCCCACCCTATAGATACGGCATTCTTCCGTAGCGTGGACAGCGTGGGTCGCAGTTGGGCTTTGCTTGCCACCCGCGCTAGCGTGTGCGTGGCGTGGCAGGCACCTCGGAACAGACCACGCGTGTATCAGTGACGTCATTTCGTGCGCAGCGTGGCCGTGCACTACTGTGGAAGTATCTACCTACATTTTCATACAAAGCATTTTTGTACCCTCGTGTGTAACTCGACCGTGCGCAGCAGTGTGGCTCCGGCTATACGTCTTATTTCAGTTCTGTATAACGCTATTCCAAACAAAGCCCCGCCAAATGATCGCACAGCTACGTTCAAACAATATCGGATTCCATGTGGTGTTCCCCATTATAGAGAGAGCCTAGATTTCAACGTTTCAAAGCTAGGGTATCATGTTCACATTTACAAATAGACGGAAAATCCGGTGCGCCCGCTGACTCGAAACAGCAAGATAAGATATATTCGTTCATATTATAGTCGATTAAAAGTAAAATTAACCTTTATTTATTTGATTTAAAGTCAAATTTGGCATATAATTTTGAAGGAATGTACAGTCAACCAAAAATGTGGTCTACCACTTTTCGACTCTATTTTACATGTAACAGAGTCCAAAAGTGGTAGACCACTTTCTTTGCTGACTGTACGAGAATATTAAATAAATAAAATAAAATATAAAAAAAATATCAGACATTCTCACACAAATCGATCTCGTCCCAAATTAAGCTCAAGAAGGGTTGTGTTATGGGCACTAGACGACAAGATACATTCTTATATAGATAAATACAAATATACTTAAATACCTAGAACAATTAACTAATGAAAAAAGAACCATGACCCAAGCACAAATATGAGAGTTTATCACACAGCGTTACATTAGAGATATTTCTCTTGGAGTTCTCCTATACTTATGTCTAGACATGTCCTTACGTCAATAATGTCGAATATCGTTTAACAATCGATATAAGTATTTCGAACTTACGAGTATATACGTGGTATTATTTATGAGACAAGATGGTTGAATATGAATATTAATGGACAGATTTTGTAAATTTTTAATACAGAGGTTGCAGGATACATGAGAACAATTATTGGATATTTTAACGGATACAAAAAGGGGTTATGACATTTTACTTCCCCTCGCGAAAGAGCGCTTGCAAGCGCTTAACAGCTTTTCTATCCTCCTAAGACCCAATCTATTTTTAGGACATTTGTAATAGCGACCCAGTGACCTAATTTTAGGTTTTTAGTCTGTGTCATAATTCTAGGACCTTGGGTGGATATTTGATAAATTCATACATGTCATTGGGCCGCAATGAGTACGATCTCTGGTCTTTAAACTAGGCCGTTGGGTCTTAGGAGGCTATGCAAGAACTGCTTTTAAGTTTATACTTATAGACTTCCCCGTTTTAATGATTTAGGTAATTGTTCACAGGTATATCTGCTGGTGGCATTGATGATCATGATGGCCATAGCCTCGCTCGGAATCTACAAGATTAACAGAGCGTGTGTTCGATTCGGCGATGGTAAGTAATACAAGGTTTTGTCAAACATATATTTTTGAGCCAATTATTTACTACTAGAAGATGCCCGATGTAGCCCGGAGAATGGACGGCCGTTGGGGCAGCAAAGTCCTTAGAGTGGTGAACACGTATAGGAAAGCGCATCAGCGTGGGTCGGCCCCCGACTAGGTGGACGGGATGACCTCGTGAGGGTAGCGGGGAATCATTGGATGCGGTCTGCACAGGATCGCACTTTGTGGCGAGTCGTGGGAGAGGCCTATGTTCAGCAGTGGACGTCTGTGGCTGATAGAAAGATAGATAGATAGATAGAAGATGCCCGCAACTTCATACGCGTTTTTTTATACCATGGTCGGGTAAAAAGTATCCTATAATCATCTTTGAATGTCCAGCTATCCCTGTATCAAAATTGGTTAAAATCCGTCCAACCGTTTCGGCGTGATGCGAGGACAAAGGAAATTGTGAAAACAGATGGCGCCAGATTGGCCCGGCACCGCGCGCCCATACAAAAGAAGTAACGATCCTGCATCACGCTATATATTATTTCCTAAAAGCATTACCCCCTCCATAGAAAACCGATTCTCAATACAAATCTAAAATTTAGTAGTATATTACTTAGACAACTGCCGTGAGTTTCAGACATATTAAAAGGCATATGAAACGAATACTCATGTCTTATAAGTCGAATACCGCTCGACATGTTTCGAATCGGTTCGCGATTCACCCTGGGAGCGCCGATCAGTCGCGGCGAAGGCGGCCAATCGATTTTTTTAGTACTGACTTTAATTTTCTTGCACAAACTATATTTTCATAAGAAAAAATACGTTACTTCCACATAAATGCGCTTAAAAAAGTAGTGTAAGAGTAAATGGTGAAATTGGGATGTTTTTTTCTCCTCCTAGAAGCAACAGTGCTCAGGATACTAGAATAACCAAAATTTTCTCCAAATTTAAAAAACAAGAACATGAACCGTTGTGAAAACGCCCATTGAACCAAGTTCGATTATACAAATCAATTACTCTTGTTAGATTCCACCCTGTATAGTCCGTTCAACTTGTTTTATTAAAAAACGTGTGATAATCGCGAATAGTGATCTGTCATTTCCGAGAATTTCGATACAAGATGAGGAAAGTGTCCACAAATTCTGAGGAAAGGCACATCGCGAATACTAAAGAAAATTATCCCTACGTATAAAAATGACGTCAGCAATCGTTCGATCAAAACCTATCGAGACTAACATTCGAGACCTAGAACAAAAGACCTCCGACTGTGTGTTTAGGCTTATTACCCACGGATCTCTAATCAATAGTCCGCCCGCATCCACCATATTTGCTGACGAAGCAGAAACAAACGAAAACTACAACCATATTCCGAATAGTATTAGATGCCTCTTCTGCCTGGCAAGCCGGTCGGCCTGAGTTGTACCTAGGGATGCCACCTGTACTATTATTTTATTATTATATTATACAGGGTGATCAATCCAAATGGTTCAGAAGGGAAGAAGCGAAAACTTTTCTTAGGAACCATGGCATCGATTTTAGATTTAATAGAAACTGCATTAAACTTTTATGTATGAATCCCATACATAACTGGGAATTAAACCTGGTTAAAATTCTGTAAGTAATTTCATGTCGTATGAGATAACAAATAAAAATTGGGCAAGTGCGAGCCCGACTCGCGCATGAAGGGTTCCGTACCTATACATATATATAATCTATAACAAGTTTGTTGTATGGGAGCCCCCCTTAAATATTTATTTTATTTTATTTTTAGTATTTGTTGTTATAGCGGCAATAGAAATACATCATCTGTGAAAATTTCAACTGTCTAGCTATCACCGTTCTTGAGATACAGCCTGGTGACAGACGGACGGACGGACGGACGGACGGACGGACAGCGAAGTCTCAGTAATAGGGTCCCGTTTTTACCCTTTGGGTACGGAACCCTAAAAATAATGTAGTTTTTACTAAATCTAAAATCGACGCCATAGTTCCTAAGAACCCCTAGTGATTACCCTATTTCTTATATGTTATATGTAGTTTGTGACTTCTCCCTACTAAGCCATTTGGATTGATCACCCGGTATGGTATATTTCAATCAATTGTACTGTATATTAAAGAAAAATAATATATTACGAAAAATACTATAATTTCATTGCCAACTCCACTGTTGACCACTCCACTTTTTAGGGTTCCGTAGCCAAATGGCAAAAAACGGAACCCTTATAGATTCGTCATGTCTGTCTGTCCGTCTGTCCGTCTGTCCGTCTGTCCGTCTGTCCGTCTGTCTGTCCGTCCGTATGTCACAGCCATTTTTTTCCGAAACTATAAGAGCTATACTGTTGAAACTTGGTAGGTAGATGTATTCTGTGAACCGCATTAAGATTTTGATGCAAAAATAAAAAAATAATAATAAATATTGAGGGCTCCCCATACTTAGAACTGAAACTCAAATTTTTTTTTTTCATCAAACACATACGTGTGGGGTATCTATGGATAGGTCTTCAAAAATGATATCGAGGTTTCTAAGACATTTTTTTTCTAAACCGAATAGTTTGCGTGACAGACGCTTCCAAAGTGGAAAAAAGTTGGTCCCCCCCCCTCTAACTTCTAAAATAAGAAAATGAAAAATCTAAAAAAAACATATGATGTACATTACTATAAAAACTACCAACGAAAATTGTTTTGAACGTGATCTAGTAAGTAGTTTTTTTTTAATATTTTAATACCTAACTTTGCACCTAATTTATATGGGGCGCTATACATACCAGGTGCAAACTTAACTTAACCACTTAGGGATGGAAAGTGTTTGTACGGAACCCTCGGTGCGCGAGTCCGACTCGCACTTGGCCGGTTTTTGTATAAACTTCGACTAAATTGGAACGCACCCATATATTTTATATTCCTACATGGAAAAAATAATGTAATTCTGTATTTGTGTGTTTCTTTCAGATAACGGACTGTCCGGCCTATATGGTAAGGAATTAAGTTTATATATTTTATCATGAAGACATAAACTTAATTTCTTGATACCGTATGGGCCAGACGGTCCATTGGACTTATTTACGTTATACTCTATGAAACGGCCAAGCCATACTTTCGAAGCCAAGGTGTAGGATTAGTAAACTCAGGGCTTTTGGGCTTGGCTTTTCGAGGGATCTGACAACTTTTTTTACAGCGAAAGCGTTATGAGCATGTGAGTCTTGGCCGCCAATTTTACATGAAATGTTTTTGGTGGGATGTACTATATTTTGGCAAGGGTTTGAAAAAAATACTGTATTACTTAAAAAAGTGGGGTAGATTGCAAAAAATAATGTACATAGTTAAAAGTTTAGTTAACATAAAATACGATCGCTTCCTTTGTGCATTTTTTTTTTACATAGTTAAGGGCTTTAATTAAAACAATGTTAATTGATTCCTTTGTGTGACGAAAGTTACCCATACATTTGTATGACTAACTTTCGTCACACAAAGGAATCAATTAGAATAGAATAGAATAGAATAATAATTTATTCGTTAACATACACAGTGGACAAGTAAATATAAGAAATAAAAACAAAATTAAATCGTTGCGTATGCCACGAAAAGGTCACACCTCAGCATAAATGCTGGCCCGGGAACCAGCACTGGTCTTCCGGTGAAACCTATAGGTGACGCCACGGTGAACCGCACAAACACGACTGCACTCTTAATCTGAACGCAGCGTAAGCGCTTTCAACGCCAAGACGCCAAGACAATGACATTGACATGCGACAGCGCTGTCAATGTCACTGCAGACCGTTGGGCGTTGGCGGAAAGAATCTATGAATGCAATGCCGAAATGTGTACAGCTCATTAACATTATATTATATAACAAAGAGAATGTAACACTACGTTAAGACATTTAGCGAACAATTATACAAGTAATAAAAGTGAAAAATAGTTGCTAAAATTACAATAAATGTGGATATATAAGCAAATAACTAAATTTTATATGAAAAATCAGTAAACACACGAAGCACTGTACAGTCAATTAACATTGTTTTAATTAAAGCCCTTAACTATGTAAAAAAATTTTGCAATCAACCCAAGTGGCAACCCTAGTTGTACCTGAAAATCTTGCAATATGGGTGAAATAAGGGTATTTGAACGTGATTGGTTTTCTGATACATAAATGGATGAGATAAATGGAAAGTCTGGACATGTCCGAATAGTTTGATAGAAGGAGGTTGTATTTTTTTCATTAACCATCACAAAAAGTAGGAGTATTTATTTTATTGATTGTACTTCGATAGACGCATTGAGTGTAATGATAATGAACTAAACTATTGACTGACAAGATGATTCGCAGCCTTCATCATATTGCGTACTTTTAGTGATAATGATAACGTAAGGGCAAGCTATATGGGACCCGAAGGGCTATTCGGTAATTTTGAAATTAAACTTATATATAAATATTCCCATACTTATAATGAATATATTATTTTACCTGGAAAACATCTTCGTATGGGGTCTATATCGGATGGCATACAATTATTAGTCCTATCGTTGTGTCGCATCACGTCTTTTGTCCTAATAACGTATGGCATACACTTTGTTCCGCATATTTTTGATTGTCCGAAATTGTTGCTCCTATTATTGTTTGTCCTAAATACTATTTGTCCTATCGTTTGATGTGGCTAAGATTCATCCATCGAATTATTGATGTGCATAATTGTAATGTTCCTAATATTTAATGTGCTAAAAATCTTTTGACTACATTTCATTATACCTAAACCTCGAAGCTTTTAAAGCAAGCATTCTGACGCTCCGCTATCCACGGTCATAAAACAAACCTAACCTAACCTACAGTTTTCGGTCTTTAACCTAACCTACTAACTGCTAAATTGGAATATACCCCCATGCATTCTAACGCTCCGCTGTCCATGGATATCCAATATATCCATATCCATAAATCTTGATGATTTTTAGCAAGCAGAGTTTTCAAACGTTATTTGCGTTACGTTACGGGTCTGGCGTTTCGCTCGCTCGTTAGGGTCACAGTTCTACCTAACACTCCTCCTCGCTTCGCTCGTCGTCGTACCTAACCTAACCAAAATCTGACCTGCCTAAAGGTAGAATACGTAACGATTCTGACTTCACGTCTACCATAGGGGTTACTAATGTGTTGCACAAAATTGATAGGCATATTTTCGTTTCGCCTAGCAACCATTGGCACAATCATCATTTTGCACAATTGCTTTTTGCCTAAATTTCTTGGCATACTATCATTTCGCACACGTTTCTTTGGCAGAATAGTACATTGGCATAATGTTGATTAGAACAATACTCCTATGGTCGAATAATTGTGTTGCCGAAATTTATATGGCATAATATTCAACCTAACTTAACCTAGTTTTCTGGCAGCGATTCGTTACTGTGAGGGACGCAGTTTCAACCTAACCTAACCTAGTTTTCCAGCAGCGATTCGTTTCTGTGAGGGACGCAGTTTCAACCTAACCTGACGACGCGGTTGGCGCAGTGGTTAAGCAACTGCCTACTGAGCCGACGGTCCCGGGTTCGAATCCCGGCAAGGGCAAATATTTGTGTGATGAACACGAATATTTGTGCCTGGGTCATGGATGTTCTATGTATTTAAGTATTTATTTATCTATATAAGTATGTATATCGTCGCCTAGTACCCATAACACAAGCCTTCTTGAGCTTAATTTGGGACTAGGTTGATTTGTGTGAGGTTGTCTGATATTTATTTATTTATTTATTTATTATTTATTTATTTAACCTAACCTAGTTTTCTGGCAGCGATTCGTTTCTGTGCGGGACGCAGTTTCAACCTAACCCAACCTAGTTTTCCGGCAGCGATTCGTTTCTGTGAGGGATGCAGTTTCAACCTAACCTAACCTAGTTTTCCGGCAGCGATTCGTTTCTGTGAAGGATGCAGTTTCAACCTAACCTAACCTAGTTTTCTGGCAGCGGTTCGTTTCTGTCAGGGACGCAGTTTCAGCCTTACCTAACCTAGATTTCTGGCAGCGATTCGTTTCTGTGAGGGACGCAGTTTCAACCTAACCTAACCTAGTTTTCTGGCAGCGATTCGGTTCTGTGGATATGCTATGGTATAATTATGCCGCAATAAATTCGGCGGAACTTATATTGTGCTACATAAAATTCTGCGAAATAAAAGTTGGCGATATTAGTATTCTGCTATTCAAATTTGTGCCAAATGAATATTATGCGACATAACAATTGTGGTAAGTATATAATTATGCGATAGTATCATTCGGCTAAAACTGATTGTGCGAAAACGATTATGCGAAGTGTATTTCGGACAATAGAGATTGTGCAAGATAAGGGGTACCCCTACCATAGTTTAGGTGCTGTAATTTTAGCCAATTTAATAATAGGCAAAATAATTCGTAGGGCAATTAATGTTGGGAATATTATGCTTTAGATAATTAGATTTTAGAGTTATCAATATTAGGACAAACTTGCTTTAGGAGTTTAAATGAGTATGCGCAAAAATTATTAGGACAAACGAGTAGTATGCCATTGAACACTTGAACAGTATGCCAAACATTCTCGGCCAAACATTTTTAGGACAAAACGTTATGCGATACAACAGGCACCCCTTCGTATGATTATAGTATATTTAATAATGAGAAAATTAAAAAACAAAGTAACAGAAAATAAAAACTTAACACTACTAACTACTAAGTACTGATTATAGTTAAAAGCTTTTATTTAACTTGCAATGTATGTATCTAAGTATGTTTGTTCGGGTGAAATCTTGCAACTCAATTTTGAAGCAGATATCGTCAACCGATTGAGCTGAAATTTTGCATACTTATCTTTGATGACAATACAATAATATGGTACCATGGGGCTAATCTGATGATGGAGCCGGAAGGTGGCCATAGGAACTCTATAATAGAAAAAGCAATCCTACCGAGTATGGGCTCTTTAGAATCGTCTCAGTGAGCATTTGATGGATATTCAAAGAAAAGTACAGTCGGCTATAAAAGCTTGTCACTAAAATGACATTTTTGACAGAAACTTATCTATATTCTATATCTATAAAATAAAATTCTATATTTGTATTGAAAATCATTTTTCTATGGAGAGGGGTCATGATTTCAGGAAAAATATTAATAGCGTGATGCAGAATCGTCATTTGTTTTGTATGGGGCTCGTCGTCATGCCAGCCTGGCGCCATCTGTTAATCATAATTTCCATTGTCCTCTCATCACGCCGAAACGGCTGGACGAATTTTAAACAAGTTCGGTACAGGGAAAGCTGGACATCCAAAGATGGTTATAGGATACTTTTTACCAGATACGGCAAAGAAAAAAATACGCGTACGAAGTTTAGGACACGTTCTAATATATTCAAGTGGTTAAGATTTTTTTTTTTACTTTGTACCCACCAAATAACCTCCTGCCTGCCCAGGGTCAACAACCTGTCGACTAGAAATGGCCGAAAACGCACTTGTGACTCCTCTGATCTTGCATGTGTCTATGGCCAACGGTAATCGCATTCCATCTGGCGATCCGTTTGCTCATTTGCCCCCTATGACATAAAAAAGTAATGAAAATGCGATTGTTATTCTTATGGACTCAATCTTGACAATTCTTTATAACTGTTGCAGCTCCGAAGATAAAGGACGAGCAACACCGGCTCACAAACCTGGCTTGTGTCAGTGGATTGCTCACCTTCTTTGGATCAGGTTAGTATATTTCAGTAGTGGCGAATCTTGTGGCCACTTAGATAGTTTGGCAGTCCACGACTGCACCTCTAGCATAACTGACATACGCGACTATTTCAATATCCAAACTATAAAAAATATCCATACTAATATTATAAATGCGAAAGTGTGTCTGTCTGTCTGTTACCTCTTCACGCTTAAACCGCTGAATCAATTTTTATGAAATTTGGCATGGAGATAGTTTAAGATTTGAGGAAGGACATAGGATAGTTTTCATCCTGGAAATAATCCCTAAAAAGATTGAAAAGTGAGTAAGTAATTCATGATGACATTGAAGACCCTGTAGGAAATGTAATCTATCGTGTTGTACGAGGTTGCTTCCATACTTCCCAGTTCCACGCGGACGTAGTCGCGGGCAAAAGCTAGTTGGTTATATTTATTTAGGCCCTCAAGTATCTATATTTCAATATCGGCCGAAACATGTACCCTAGCCTACACTACTCGCGAAGTAGGCCGAAGTATGGGTTTCTGCAGCGAAGTACCTCTCCACACTATCGTGGAGCCGCTATTAAAATATTATCGGCAATGAAGTCTTAAAAACAAATACACATGGCACTCCCTGTTTTACGCTGGGTGGTACAGGTAGGGCCTTCCCAAGTAGCACACATCCATACTATACTAATATACTTATACTATATATACTAATTACTAATATATTACTAATATCCATACTATATTATACTATATATACTATATAATATAATATTATAAATGCGAAAGTGTGTCTGTTTGTCTGTTACCTCTTCACGCTTAAACCGCTGAACCGACTTAGATGAAATTTGGTATGGAGATAGTTTACCCGGGAAAGGACATAGGATACTTTTCATCCCGAATAAATTTCGTGTTCCCGTGGGATGAGCGGGTAACACCGCGGGGCACAGCTATGTTGTATAAGAGTTTATACAGCTCTTGTGGGTCACGTGGGTCACACGTGTGAGTTGCGATCGAGTTGTGTACCTATATGCAGGCGATTACGCAGCGAGTTCGCCGCGACTGATAATGTATAGAAAACACGCTTGCTACTCGCAAGTGTGATAAGGCCCTTAAAATTATTAAATCTAAATCTTAATCTACAAATTAATTATATCATTCTCGTTGAACTCGTCCATTTAATTAATTAATTATACACGTCTGTTAATGATGGCGTCGTTAGCATATTAGTCAACGATAATGATGTAAATCTGCCAAATGGGCTATCTGTCAGATACTACATGCTGCAGATTGTAACTGCACTCCCGCTGATGAAAGCGCTATTCGGATACTTTAATTTAATCGTACGCGTTTAAGTTTAGGTTCAGTTTGTTTGCTATTTTGGCGTTCAAAAGAGGTCTGTCAACAATCAGTTATGCCATCTTAAAGTATACAATTATTAGTAAAATACTGCAATTGTAAAAATTGTAGATATATGCATTTAGATATGAATCTAAGTAATATCACATTCGTTTCAAAAGTACAATGTTTTTAAAAGGTATTTCTAGGTTACTGAAACCAATCAACGCCACATTTCACTATTTCTTAGTTTTTAGAACTATCGACTATTAAGGTTGCTTTCGCAATTTCGTGAGAATACAATACAATACAAATACTCTTTATTGCACACCTCATAAACCATACAGGAGAAATAAAATGCAAAAAATTACAATTAGAAGTAAACAGCAGGCTGTCTTATCGCTAAAGAGCGATCTCTTCCAGACAAACGTTGGGTAGTGAAGAACTTGGAAAATTATTTAGTTACTAGGCGGTGTAAAAATCAGAAACAAATAATAATACATACACGAAAAACAAATAAATACATAAATATAATAATAAATACATACATACCTACAGCCAAAAGCTAATAGTACCAGTTGAATAAAATACGAATTATGAAAGGGAAAAATAATGCTCTTTCAGATGAGCGTTGAAAGAAACAATAGATTTAGCGCGCCTTAAGCTCACAGGCAAGGAGTTCCACAAACAGACAGCTTTAAAAGTTAACGAATTATTTGAGACAGAAGAAGGTACGGTAAGGAGCAAATTTTGGGCAGATCGAGCAGAAGTGACATAAGTGAAACGCTCCTTGAGATAGCGGGGAGTTGCAGGATGAAAAAGTATACTATAAAGAAGAACAAGACGTGTTGTTGATGATAAATGTTTAATAATGCAAAAAATCTGATAACATAATTAATGAGACTTAATAATCTCGTTTTTTTATAAAATTACGTAAATCGCAACTTACCGCACATCCACCGCCACATCTTCATACAGGTAGCCGAGATGAAGAGGTTGCGGTGGATGTGCGGAGTTACCAGGCTCGATAAAATCCGTAACGAGTACGTGCGCGGCAGTCTTGGTATCCGTGACATCGCCGACAAGCTACGGGAAAGTAGGCTCCGTTGGTATGGCCATGTGCAAAGAAGGCCTGCAGACTACATCGGCCAAAAGGCTTTAAATTTGTCCATCCCAGGGTCCAGAACCAGAGGTAGACCGAAGAGGCGATGGACAGATCCCATAAAGCTGGACCTCAGTTCTTGCGACGTATCGGCAGATGATGCGTTGGATAGGGAGAAGTGGAAGAAGACGAAGAAAGCAGACCCTACAACCAGATGGGGAATAATAATTGCTCAGGAGAGAGAGAGAGAGATAGAGAGAGATAGAGAGAGAGAGAGAGAGAGAGAGATAGAGAGGGAGAGAGGGAGAGGGAGGGAGAGAGAGAGAGAGAGAGAGAGAGAGAGAGAGAGAGAGAGAGAGAGAGAGCGTAAATCGCAACTTAGGTATCCAGAATACGGCCGCTCAGATCATGGACGGCATTACGCTAATTGCGATCCAATGAATGTTCCGATTGATGCTGCGGATGACGGATGACTCGAGGTTATTGATGACGTCATGCTTTCGCCGAACTACCGGTTTCTGATGATCGTGACTAATTTAGCAATAGTTGTCTTAATAGACATTTGGTGGGAACATTAAATATGCTATTGTGTAGGATATTTAGGTTCCTTATCCGTTCAAAAATGCTGAATGCTTCAGACATTTCTCTATGATCAAATATGTTTCTTAACATATTATCAATGTACTTAGAACAGGGCCATTTCGACTTATTGGTAGGTATATATTTGAAAATTACAATTTGAATTTTTCATTGATAATTTTTATTTCCAATAACACTCGAAATAGACAAAATTCACGCAGAAATGTCTTCAACTTATTTTCGTCTGCACGCAAGTCAGGCGTAAAATAGCTACTGTTACTTTCTAGCACTCAGGGAAAAGTGTTATTTACTTTGATATTTGTCTACATTTGAAAAAACATGATTTTAAAAGAAATTAAGGCCTCTTAACTCCAACACCGTTGCTTCTGAGAGAGATGGCGTAGTTTTCTTGCTGTTTATTGTGGGTGAAATGCTCAATTAATAATTACTAGTCACAAGCACGTTTTTATTCATAACATTTTGTTACAGTGCTATACTTCTTCTCATTCGTGGTGGTGTTCAGCTTCTACCACTTCAGATACGTGCGCCGTGCGATCTTGCTTCATGAGGCCGAATGCGAGTAGGCCGGATCATCAGTGGGCCGAACGGGAGGGCCGAATGGATACTTCACTAGTATCAATCATAGTATAAGAAAGTATGGCATGGCACTCCGGAATGACAGGCGAGACTGACGCTATGATTGGTTGGACTGTTCTGTCACTCCGTTTTGTGTTGCCAGTGGTGTATCATAATACTCCCCGATTTCCTTGTTACCTGAAAATCCTGTTTAAAATCAATTATTACGACATAACTTTTCACGACATAAATTATTATTCAAGGAACATGGCAATTATAATGCTATTTTTCTTTTGTACGACTGGCTGCGTAATTTTTTTCCTTAATATTTTGTTGTCATAAAGCGGCAACTGCTCAGTGACGTAGAAAGGCTGACTTGCCGAAGTGCCATACCTTATTTTCTTATACCATGGTATCAATGTATTTTCCTTCTCAATAAATTGGCTGTTCCACTTATTAGGCATCGGACCTCCGATAGTACGGTAAGACTTTAGAAAGCTTTGGAGCCGATATTAACATTAAAATACAATTCATTACTCATAATAACAATTTTGACGACGCGGTTGGCTCAGTTTGTAGACACCTGCCTACTGAGCCGGCGGTCCCGGGTTCGAATCCCGGCCAGGGCAAATATTTGTGTGATAAACACGAATATTTGTGCTTGGGTCATGGTTGTTCTATGTATTTAAGTATATATTTATCTATATAAGTATCTATATCGTCGTCTAGTTTCCATAACACAAGTCTTCTTGAGGTTAATTTGGGACTAGATCGATTTGTGTGAGGTTGTCCAATATTTATTTATTAAAAATCATCGTGTATATGTATATTTATTTATTTATTATATAAATGTATTAATATCACAATTTTAATTTTATAGTCAACGACAAAGTTAGATGAATATACATAGATCTGATTTGTGTAGGCATTGTTTTTTCGTCATCATTAAATTCGTAATTATATTTGGGTTCTGTATTGATCGAATATCCAGTTATGAATAGGAAATGCATGATATTGACAATGAATATAGTTAAATCTAGGAGTTTATAATATCGTACAAAATTTATTTTATTCATAATTTTAGTCATTCAATTCTTGGGTATATTAACCACAATAACCATAAAGGCAGTTTGGAATGAAATAAATGAGTTTAAGTATGAGTATTGTACGATTCCCACCGAGCGGGCCGGGCCGGGTCGGCTGCCGCCGCGTCGCAACGGGCGCTCTGGCAGCCGGCAGCGGCCGACCGCGTCCAGTGACCAATTCGGAGGGGGTCGGCTGCCGCCACGTTCCAGCGGACGCTGGAACGCCCGGCGGCAGCCGACTGCGTCCGTCCAGCGATCAAATTCTAGGGCGACGGACGTGCGAGCGGAGCCGATGGCGTGCGGCGGTAACCGGACGGAGCCGATGGCGTGCGGCGGTAACTGAACGTAGCCAACGGCGCGCGGCGATGACCGAACGGAGCCGCTTACGCGCGACGACAGCCGAGCACCTCCGTCCGCGTCCGCAAGCGCCCGATCGGTCGGCAGCGGCGCCAATAACATTCGAATATGGGATCTGACTGTCGTAAAGAAGCTTTACATTCATTTGGCAACTATTTAGATGCGCTTCAGCGCGCGCCGACTCCACCCGCTCGGTGGGAATCGTACATATGAATTATATTCTATTGTTAATATCGGCTCCATAGCTCTCTAAGGGTCCGACCTCTGGTAAGAAGCGAAGCGCATTGCAGATGTTTTTTTTTTAATTACAATTAATTTGACCATATAGATGAGTCAGAATGAGATGGGTGTAAAGATGAACAGTCAAGGTATCAATTAAATAAAGCGATTGAAGAATTATCCTGCCACTGAATACGAGCGCATTGCAGACGTTTTTGCTGATTGTGAATTATTGTGTGAATTATATTTAATTACGTTTACTTTACCTTTATTTCATTACTAAAACTAGTAACATAGTGTTCTAATATTTGCTTAGTTAAAATTAAGATAGGATATGGTGGACTGTTAGAGCAGCGATACAAAAAAACAGCCTCTGAAGGCAGCGCGTTTGACGTTAGACCACTTATCCAGACCACTTGACCAGATAATCGTCAGATTATGAGACAGCACGTCTAGGGCATAAATATATTTTAATCTGACGCGCTTGAGTATTTCAAAATGGCCATTTTTTTGCACATTCTAATAATAACTGCGAGTTTGCGTCACATCCAAATCGTCAGATTATTATATAAGAGCTTTTTTTTTGGGTCACTTAACATCCCCTTCGAAAATCTGACGCACCCGGTGAAAAAATTTTTTTTTCATTTTCAACCCTCATGTACGACCACCCCCATCATGGAAACAATCAGTTTAACATGCGTACATCTTTAAAAATGTGTAGGACATGAATGGTATCAATATCTGACGCGCTCGAGTATGTCCATGCAACTTTTTTTTTTTACATTTTTCAAAATCTGTAGCCGCTGCCCCCACCGATGAAAAGGTATAATCTTATATGATTTTTTTTTTCTTTTTATCATCTAAGCTTCGCAACCCAATAGGTCTTTATGACGCTCGAGTGAATCCCGATTTAGCATCGTGGCCTACCCTACTATTAGGTCTTACAGTAACTTTAATCCTTCTATTACCCCTGCAGCCTGTGGACCAATTACACGCAACGATCGTACAATGCCCTACGTATACAGTAGGTACAATAATATTTTCAGAATACTGTCCCAAGCTGCCACGATATTGCAGTGCCTCCGAAATGTTCGCCACAGCGCGCACGGACGATTTCTACGCGATCATACGAAACAGGACGGCGTCGCTAATGCGGAGGCTAAGTGGCAGCTCTAACGGTATTCTGAAAATAATAGCTGCTAAACTGAATGCACCCTTACCTCGGCACTGGAAAAAACTACATGCAGAGATAGGGGTGAATTTCAGTTAATTTATATACCTATAAAATTGCGTTGTTTATAATTTAATTAACCTTCGATTTTAAGTTTAGTTTTATAAATACTAACACTACTATGGATACAAAATCATCCGAAATAAAGATATTATTATTATTATTAAAGTAGAAGTAGAGGTAAAATCCATACTAATATAAATGCGAAAGCGTGTCTGTTACCTCTTCACGCTTAAACCGCTGAACCGATTGAGATGAAATTTGGTATGGACTTAGTTTGAGTCCCGGGGAATGACATAAAATACTTTTCATCTTTCGATGCAGACGAAGTCGCGGGAAAAATCCAGTGTAAAATATGACTCAAAAATCAAGCAAAACCATATTTCCATATGAAGCGCGCATGACACCCCAGAGACGACATCCATCAACAAGAGATGTCAGCTCTTCGTTCATCATAATATATGTAATGCACGATATAGTCCCAGGTGGGATCAGGTAATAAATTCAAAATGTTTGAAGAAAAACCCCTTAACCCTTAAATGAATGATGATGTACATTTATATTTACACATTACTGAAATGACACAAGTCAAAATCTGAATATTGTCAATAAAGACTGTCAAAATTGTCCCGAAATTTCGAACTCGCACCACAGATTAATATAATAGTTCTTTGCTCTGAGTTATTAGAGCGGAGGGTCGATCAAAGAATCAGTGACGAAGTTACCGCGCCGCTGTACGGGTAGCAGTCCTTGATTAAATTAAAATTAGACTTCACTTTAGGATTTTGTCCTACCACAAGACTCGTTACGTAAATCGCCTCTGGTTGACGCTCGGCTACGTCAAGTTTACACTTAATAGACTAAAACTAATTTAATATTGAACTTGTGGTAGGACAAAATCCCAAAGCGATTTGCTCACCTTACTAGTTATTCAATTAATTGTAACCTAAAGTTTTGCTTCCACGCCCAAAATCACCCCGGTGATGCTCACAGTATTGTCCTGTTAGGATTAGGACCTTATCGAGTTATCACACTTGCTAATTGCAAGCGAATTTTATATGTAGGCGATCACACAGCGAGTTCATCGCGACGCTTATTTGTATAGAAAAATCGCTCAAAATTGCAAGTGTGATAAGTGATAAGGCCCTTACTGAAAAAAAAATCCAAAGCAATACTCTAGAAATTTGATTTTGATCTCACCAAATATAAGTTAAATAAACGCACGCACTGAACTTCTACCATCCGTTAACATTCTTGGTGATCCCGGCATAAAGAAGAATAGAATACCTAGTTACATGCCTTTTCCATTGAATAGATAAGCTTAAAAAATAATTAAGAATGGCACTAGCTGAGGGTTATTGTTGCGGACAAAATGAAAAAAAAACAGCCTCCCTTAACTTTGTGTTATACTTAGATTATGTAGTAAGTACCTACCTACTTATAACTAATTGAAACCACATTTCATTGAATAAACAAATAAGCGCCGTTTGCGATGGGATCTTAACCTAGAAAAGGCACTCTTTAGTGGTCGTAAAAAGCGGTGGCAGCCATTTTGTCGTTATATCCGAGTTTAGTAAATTCCGTTGTTTATAGGTTGTGCGTACAAGCTGTATATAATTTAATAGCCCTTGAGATTGTGTTACCGATGTCAATGTGGTGAAACGTACAGTGAATTTACGCGCTTTTTATGAAGCCATGCTTTTATTTTATCGATGTTTTTATCGACTGAGCTACAATTGGGGGCAGGGTTGAAGCGGATATTGAAGGGTGAATTCTCTTAACATTTCTAGGTTGTCTGTCCACAGTTCTACAAATTGACACAATTGCATATTTTGCTAAAGTCACACATCGAAATCCATATTCAGAAAAGTAACAAAAAATATTTTCAGATTATTTTACGCTTATATGTTTGGAAAATTCTACTGAAATTGCTAAACCGGAAGTTGACGTAACATTGTGGATTAACCTTCTGCCTCGAAATGGAATTAAAAAGAAAGTATATTCCGTTTAGTTAGGTACTTCAAATTTGACAATTCACGGAACAATAGTCGCTTTGTCTTTGTTCAATTTTCGCTCGTGCTCATTTTTCCCAATTATAATTATTATCACCCTTCCTACTCTGGCTTCTCACGGACATTGACTTGCAGCTTTCCTACGATTCTGCTTCATATTGCGGCTCCACTACTCGCGAAGTTGACCGTAGTTGACCTAAGTTAACGAAGTTGACCGAGGTGAAGTTGGCCGGACCATCGGAGCGATCCGGCCCGTCTTGGAGAGATGGGTCGGAAGAAAGGAGGGGTTTCTCTCCTTCCACCTTGCACTGGTCCTTTCGGGGCACGGCTGCTTCGGCAAATACCTGAGCAGGGTGGCAGGACGGGAACCGACAGCGGTATGCCACGAGTGCGGCGCCGCTGAAGACACGGCACAGCACACGCTGGAGGTGTGCCCAAGTTGGGCGGAGCAGCGGGCCGCACTCGTGGCCGTGGTGGGGAACGACCTCTCCCTGCCTGCCGTGGTAGAGGCCATGGTAGGCAGCGACAGGTCGTGGGAGGCGATGTCCTCCTTCTGCAAGGACGTGATGGCGCAGAAGGACGCAGCGGAGCGTGGCAGGGAGGACGATCCGGCCTCTCAGCCAATGCGCCGCAAACGCGTGGGGCGACGGCGGTTGGCCTACGACCGCCGATTACCCCCATAAGGGTACCTGTGGGTGGCAGACACGGGGACGTCTGTCGCCTACATGAAGGTCCCCGAGCGGGAGGCTGCCGGGTAATCGGCACGCCTGTCAGAAGGTGGGAGGAGGCTGGCTCTCCTCAGAGATGAGTCCGGAGTCCCGGACGGCCGCTGGCAAGGTTGCGGTAGTGTGCCTAGAGCGTTCCCGTGACCTTGCCCCATAGCACAGAGGTGGCAAATAGAGGGGTTTTTAGTGGGTACACCATAGGCCTCATTAGCCGACATGGGAGTCCCACATAACCACCGGGGTCCGTCCCCGCACCCTGGTGGTATGCGTAACGCATTTTCCCCTCTTCAAAAAAAAAAAGGTGAAGTTGGCCGAAGTATGGGTTTCCGCAGAGATGTGCTCCTCCACACTATCATATTCACCCAACCTCAGCCAACTTCGCGAGTAGTGTAGGCCGTAAAGGACATTGATTAGCAGGTTCCAACAACTTGGCTTTTCTGCGGAGTTGGGCGAGAAACTGCGCAGTGTCGGGGCAAGTGGCGTGCTCTTGTTTCGGAGGCTAAGATCCTGTTTGGGTCACTGAGTCAATATAGTTAGTTAGTTAGTTGGTTTTTCAATATAGGTTTTATACTTTTTGAGCAAAAGATGTTAATCGAATTCGCGCATAATTTTTAATGCAGGGATATCGGACTCTGGAATTGCGATAGTACGGCAAAGATGCGTAAGATGTCGCGTGAGATGAGAAATTCGGACGGTCTCGCAGGCTGATAGCCCAAAATAATAGAAGATGCAATAATAGAAGATTCTTCAAGAGGGGAGAAAATAGGTTCTTAAAGCGTCGGCAATGCAGGAGTGCTGCTCTTGGCATCGCAAGCGTCCATAGGCGGCGGTAACTGCTTAACATCAGGTGGGCCGCATGCTTGTTTGCCACCGTCGTAGTATTAAAAAAAATAAGTTCAGGGAGCAGGTTATTTGCCCTTATGTATTTATCCCTATATTTATCTCAATACTCTCACCTGGTACAGTCATTATTGTTAAAGACCTTGGTGTTACATTTGATTCACATCTTGATTTTCACGTCCATATGATAACCCTAACTACCGACTGCTACCGGAGATTGGGTTTTGTTATCCGCAATGCCCGCGAATTTGACAACACCCTCGCCATTAGGGTCATGTATACATCGCTCTAGTTAGGAGCAAACTGGAGGCAGCGTGTATAGTATGTAACCCCCACGAGGTTACTTACACCCTGTTATTAGAAAAAATCCAAAAAGCGTTTTTGCGTTTTTTATATCAAAAAACCTATGGATGTTATCCTTTTCTTTACCCGAATAAATTCTTGCTTGGCTCCCTGGGTTTTAACTCATTAGAAGCAAGGCGTAATTATGCACTCGTGACTGGGGCATGCCGAATATTGCGTGGAGATTCAGACTGTCCTCAACTGATCTCGCAACTGGTTCGCATCTTCGCGTCTTCTCTGTCGCAGTCAAAATTTAATTTTAGACCAAGTGATCGCGACCTATTGGCAGTTCCCAAAACGCGCACTGTAGCGTACCGGAAATCGCCGTTAGTTCGCGCTTTACAGTATCTGAACGCGCTTCTCAGATCAGCACCTGACTGCGATGTTTTTGCAAGCAGTTGGAAGATGATTTGTGATGAATGTAAGAGGTTATGTGAGGCGATGGATGATCGTATGTCTTCTGTTACCTATTAATATTGTTATTGTTGTATTGTATAAAACAATTTAAATGTTAGTATTTAAGATTAACATTGTATGCATTTCACAGCGCCTTGGTATCTCACTGTTAAGCTGTGTAATCTGTTTGAAATAAATAAATATAGTCCATTGAATAAAAAGTTCTAGAGTGCGTGAGTTAGTAACGTAAGATGTTTCTTCGGAAACATGTCAAGAGTCCCTAGGTAATAAACTTACTAAAACCCCGGGACACTAGGAGGAGCCCCGGAGTTGGGGGAGGGGGGG
This sequence comes from Apotomis capreana, assembly GCA_947623375.1. Lineage (NCBI taxonomy): Eukaryota > Metazoa > Arthropoda > Insecta > Lepidoptera > Tortricidae > Apotomis > Apotomis capreana. The sequence continues at coordinate 3,808,942 of OX392517.1, read as the reverse complement.
AAAGGGTCAATTTTTTCATTTTTCGCTTAAATCTCAAAAACGGTACATGTTAGAGAAAAACTTTCAAGGAAAAGTTGAAAGGCCATAAAATTATCTACAAGTTGTACCTAAATATTTTTTTCCTATATCCTACCGTTTCTGAGTTACACGCAGTAAAAAAATGATTTTGGCTCAAACAATTTCCCCATACTACATACCCATGTTTATCACATCAATCGATCAAAAAATATTTCTTTCTTCCAAAAAACTCAAATGTGCAACTTGTGACCGGTACTGATAGATTGCTCTTAATTAGGTCTATAATTGGTAAAGTAAACACATTCCTCCATGGAAGCCTTTAGGAGGAATCGATTGTCAAAATATTATATTAGGGTAGTTTGAGTTACTGAACTTGATCTTTTTATTTCTTCTTCCAAAAAAACTCAAAAGTGCAACTTGTGACTGGTACAGATAGATTGCTCATAATTAGGTCTATCATTGATAAAAATACCAGATTCCACCACGGAGGCGTTTACGGGGAATTGAATTTTATTAGGGTAGTTACGATACTTGAACTTTTTATTTTTTTTCTTCCAAAAACCTCAAAAGTGCAACTTGTGACCGGTACTGATAGATTGCTCTTAATTAGGTCTATAATTGGTAAAAAAAACACATTCCTCCATGGAAGCCTTTAGGAGGAATTGATTGTCAAAATATTATATTTGGGTAGTTACGCAACTTGACCTTTTTATTTTTTTTCTTCCAAAAAGCTAAAAAGTGCAACTTGCGACCGGTACTGATAGATTGCTCTTAATTAGGTCTATAATTGGTAAAAAAAACACATTCCTCCATGGAAGCCTTTAGGAGGAATCGATTGTCAAAATATTATATAAGGGTAGTTTTCGAATTTTTCACCTTTCATGGGATGTAGCTCGAAAACGGCTGCGAATAGAAAAAAAATATTTAGGTACAACTTGTAGATAATTTTATGGCCTTTCAACTTTTCCTTGAAAGTTTTTCTCTAACATGTACCGTTTTTGAGATTTAAGCGAAAAATGAAAAAATTGACCCTTTCCCCCCCTCCCCCCACTCCGGGGCTCCTCCTAGTGTCCCGGGGTTTTAGTATGTTTATTACCTAGGGACTCTTGACATGTTTCCGAAGAAACATCTTACGTTACTAACTCACGCACTCTAGACCCCCCTTGGAGGGACTCATTCAATGGACTAATAAACTAAATAAGTTATCAAAAGTACCTGACAATTTTACACAAATCAATACCTATCTTTATTCTATAAGTAGGCCACAAGGGAATTTTTACATACAAATAAAGACGCGTCTGAATTTAAATTTACCGGCATTTCACAAGAGGAGACGAAAGAAACTCAACAATAAGTACTTAAATACTAAACTGAGTTATTAAGCTTTTTATTTTTGAAATGATGTAATTAATTAGCAATAAAATCCACGTCAGTTTGAGATTTCGGGACAATCATGACAAAGTCTTTATTGACATTATTCAGTTTTTAACCGACTTCAAAAAAAGGAGGGGTTCTCAGTTCGGTTGTATGTTTATTTTTTATTTTATATTTTTTTAATGTTTGTTACCTCCGAACTCCGTCATTTATGAGTCGATTTGGAAAATTCTTTTTAGGTTCATGAAAAGACATCTCAAGGTTGGTCCCATAAAATTTTGGTGAAGATCGGATGACGAGATCCATGAGGAATCGAAGGAATTCCTGAAATTTTATAGGCACTTATAATATTTTTCAAATATTTTATACAACTATTTAAGTATTTGCATATGGTAGTCATCATCTTCCAATGCTGAGCTGATGATGGAAGGTACAACTCCTCAACGGTTAGGAGTTAGGAGATAATTCAAACGAGATGCACGCCTTCAAGACCTCCCTGATCACCCTGCCATAAGTGTTTTTAACAATCACTAAAAAGCAAAAAAAAAAATTTTTAACAAAAAATAGAACCGACTTCAGTAAAACTAAAAAGCCAAAAATAACCCGTTCAAGTACAGATTACCTTTGACTCACCCTTTGAAGTCGGGGCCAAACCTCACGTAAACTATAAAATATAAATATAATAACTGAGTGGTTTGGGATCGACTTCAAAGGGTGAGTCAAAGGTAATCTGTACTTGAACGGGTTATTTTTGGCTTTTTAGTTTTACTGAAGTCGGTTCTATTTTTTGTTAAATTTTTTTTTTTAAATAATAGGGGTCTCCAAAAAATATTTTTTGATAAAGTCAGCAGTTTTGTAAATAAATATTCGCTGCGGAAATGCAAAAAATACCGTCATCCCCCCTCTAACTATTCAACCACGGGTCAAAAAATTATGGATAAATAATGAATGAAACCTTATAAGTAATTTCAATGAAAACTATATTGAATAAAATCGGTCGAACCGTTTTTGAGTTATCGCAAGAATTAATAATTTTCTTTAAAATGACGAAGTGTGCCGTGTGGTATATTATACTAGTATAAATACTTCGAACGTTACACATATTGGTTAAGTGCCATACTGTATTAAACGATTCTGGGCTCCATGGTCCATTTCCTCCAATGTCCACTTAAACATTTCGCTCAATCTGGCGCGTATAATCGATAACTTCTTATAATTACAGTTACTTTGGCGTTTACGACCTTTTTATAGAGCTTGAAATCTTTTTAACCGACTTCAAAAAAAGGAGGGGGTTCTCAGTTCGGTTTTTTTTTTTATGTTTGTTACCTCAGAACTCCGCCATTTATGAGTCGATTTGGAAAATTCTTTTTAGGTTCATGAATAGACATCTCAAGGTTGGTCCCATAAAATTTTGGTGAAGATCGGATGACGGGATCCATGAGGAATCAAAGGACTTCCTGAAATTTTATAGGCACTTATAATATTTTTCACATATTTTATAAAACTATTTAAGTATTTTCATATGGTAGTCATCATCTTCCAATGCTGAGCTGATGATGGAAGGTACAACTCCTCAACGGTTAGGAGTTAGGAGATAATTCAAACGAGATGCATGCCTTCAAGACCTCCCTGATCACCCTGCCATAAGTGTTTTTAACAATCACTAAAAAGCGAAAAAAAAAAATTTAACAAAAAATAGAACCGACTTCAGTAAAACTAAAAAGCCAAAAATAACCCGTTCAAGTACAGATTACCTTTGACTCACCCTTTGAAGTCGGGGCCAAACCTCACGTAAACTATAAAATATAAATATAATAACTGAGTGGTTTGGGATCGACTTCAAAGGGTGAGTCAAAGGTAATCTGTACTTGAACGGGTTATTTTTGGCTTTTTAGTTTTACTGAAGTCGGTTCTATTTTTTGTTATCTTGTGTCATTTCAGTAACGTATACATCATCAATCATCATGCATTGATGGGTTAATATAGATACTTTTGTTGCTAACTGTAAAATATCATTTGGAAACTAACTTCTTCGTCATTTGAGGACAAAGTTCATGAAAGTATAATTTTCTAGATAATTAACTTGTATTCAGCTTGCTTTTGATCCGAGGTTATTTTGAACGGTGTCTGGTTTCGGCAAGTTGTCAGTGAGTTGTCAGTCGGCGGCAGAAAGTTTATAACTTGATCCAACTTTTGTTTAGAATTGTTATTTCATTTGGGGTAAAGGCAGAATGATAAAACTAAAATAAATAACAACCAACAACTTCGGGGAATACGTTTTACGTTTTTAGTTAGTTAAGAGGCCTTATTCCTTTTAATAATTTTTTTTTGGATATTATGACAAATATATTGGAATTACAACCAAATTTTTGAAGTGAATAATACTTTTTCCCGAGTTCTAGGTAGTAACATAGCTATTTCATGCTTTCATTGCGTGCAGTCGAAAATAAGTTGAAAAAACTAATTTTCCGCGTGAATTTTGTCAATTTCGAGTAGTTTTTGAAACAAAACCTATCAATGAAAAATTAAAAACTGTAGGTTTCAAATATATACCAATAAATCCCAATAGCCCTGTTCTAGGTAACATCAAGAATATGCTAAGAAACATGTTTAATCATAGAGAAAATATCTAAAACAATCAGCATTTTAAAAGGAATAAGACCTCTTAAATGGTGTTCAAAAGTAAGCCACTAAAATAGGTGCTTTCAATTTCCCGGCATTCACTGATTCAACTTTATTAATAGCCCAGCTATTGGGTAGACTGATAAAACGGAAATCACAACGATTTTTCAACTAAAGCCAAACAGTAGTCGATAAGGCTTACAAGGCTTATGAGAATGGAGGTCGCTGACCCCGCCACTAATCTCTCTCAGTCTTTTATTGTGATATATGACCGCTGAAAGATGCAAGAGAGACAACCTATACAGTAGGTCAGTCGCAGTTTGGGCTGCTTTTTTTTAGACATGACTTGAACTGTATTAGGGCTGTTTAGGCCTCACTACCAGTGAGTCGGACTTTGTGTACAAATATAAACCGCTAATGGGATTATCTCTGCGCCACAGGAGTAATTGTTGGACTACGTTGAAGCGAGGCTAAGGGGGTAGCTTAGCATATAAGCTGTATGCGACGTATAACCCTGCCTTACGATTCAATAAATAAATGAATAATGGGTAACTGAATATAGAAAGGCGTGGCGCGAGCTTATAAAGGCCCTCTGTATCTCCGGGTGTCGTTAGGCCACCAACAAACAACAACAGGCATAACCTCCTCATTTCAAAGATTCAACTTTGAAAAATAAAAATAAGATGAAGATAATATTACTATCGTGACTGAGACTTACAAAAACGGTTTAGACACGAAAAAAATTGTCAGGGACGGCCCGATATATTTCGAACTCATGTGGAGCTCTTCAACAGGGACCCACTCAATATTAGGTTGGCCGCGAGTCGCGTACCAGCGCGGTCCCTGCCGCTCCTGTACATTTGTATACAGGGCTTGTGCCCTGGACAGTACGGTAAGAGAGATTTCATACCTCAACTACGCGGGGACAACAAAATCATGAGACATATAATAAAAACAAGCAGAGATGAACACGTAGTGATTACATACTCTTTGAGATGAACAGTCGAGTTCATTTACATCTACACGCTTACGAGAACAAAAATATCTGAACACGACCCTATTGTCAGGAGCATAAAGTCGTGTTCAGATATTTTTGTTCTCGTAAGTGTGTAGATGTAAATGAACTCGACTGAACAACATGACGTTTTAATATATATATGTTTTTAGGCAGCTACCATAGCCATCAAGTTCCCGATAAAATGAACGTTCTGATGCCCCTTCTTTACAGGGGCGTTCTGATATGTTCCTGTATTGGAGAGCACACCTTTTTGGCGCAAACTGCTACCAGTGGCATATTACGCCCGTTACTACTAGCTGAGGTTAATGAACTCCATTCTGCTTACCTCTGTACCTTACTATAAGTGATCTCCTTCTGTACTGCTGTTCCTGTGCATTCAATCGTCTTATATTGGAGAGCGGGCGTTTTTGGCGCAAGCTGCCGCCAGTGACATATTACACCCGTTAACACGGACTGGGGTTAGTGTACTCTACTGTGCTTACTTCTATACCTTACTATAACACATGAACTACTGCACAATAGCTATTGTGCATTCAATTGTTTTATATTGGAGAGCACGCGTACGCGTTTATGGCTCCAGCTACGATCACTGACTATATTACACTAGTGACAAAACCTCCGTCACGTTTTGACAAAATGAGTGTGAGTGACAGATGCTTCGTCACTTATTTATCGCATGATAAACGCAACCAGCCCGCAGGCTACCTATCAAAAGTCCGAATTTTTTTTCCCCATCTTCTGTAACATTTCACCAAATTTTCATTTATGCGAAAGCCTTTTTTTTCAAAACTGTTCTTATTTCAGAATAATACTAAAACAAACCTAACCTAATGGCTTTTTAAATTGATGTTTATAAATTCCGGCACATAAATGTTTTCAAGAATAAAATACTTTCGGACAAACGAAAATCTGGCGAAACTTTACAGGAGGGAAACAATGTTTCGAAGTTGAGACACCCAGTTGAGGGTACCCAGTTAACAACAGTTAGGGTTAATAGAGTCCATTAAACCTAACCGTTTTTAACTCGGTTGTTAACTTTTGCATATAACTAATCTGGCATGCTACTGCAAAAGGACGTATCTTAGTATGACATCCGTATAAAGATACGACCTTTTACCGTAACACGGCAGTATTATAGTATGCCCAAATAAGAAAATATGACTGGGTTTAGCCAAAGGCAACGCTTTATTATTCTAAAACATCCGTTTAAAAAGTGTTTATTTAATGTGTGAATATTGGCTAAAGGCAAAGCTTGTTTGCTTAGGTACTTACCTGTCAACGCGTCCTTATGAAAACCCAAACAATGGCAGTTTTTCCTAAACACTGTCTCAAACACAAAAAAACAATAATTTATGATATTTATTTCGATAAACTTGAAACACGATACGGGCCAGAAAGTCATGCTTCCCATCATGCAGCAGTCATTCACATCAGGTATTTGTGCACACCAGAGCAGTATCGTTATTTTTGTTTTTTTTTACTTTCCTGTAAATATTAAAGTGTGACGTGAGAAGAAACCTTAGTATATAAGGCTGTTCACTGTTTAGCTCTGCACTTATTGTCATTAATCATATACTTTGAGGACCAGCTACGCGAGTGCCACATACAGTCGAAATTTACAATCGATACAATACAAAAGGCTTTATTGCACACCGGTTTACAAATTAAACACAGAAACAATTAATTAAATAACGGCAGACAACTGGCGGTCTTATCGCTAAAGAGCGATCTCTTCCAGACAACCTTTGGGTAGTGGAGTTGATCAGTATAAACCACACTATGAGTAGGTGAATTAACAATATTGTACGTATATTTCTCGTAAGATATAAATTTTTTCTTAGATCATTTTACATTTATAAATAACCAGGATCCCACCTGGGACTATATACATTAAATATTATGATAAACGAAGAACTGACACGTCGCTGTGTTGATGGATATCGTCTCTGGGGCTTCAAAGACGACTCGTCATGCCCGTGTAATACGTCTAAGCTTTCTAGATAAATTTTAACAAAACCGGCCTAGTACGAGTCGGACTCTCGCACCGAGGGTTCCGTACAAACACTTATTCCATATTAACTGGCTGGGTTAAGTTTGCACCTGGTATGTATGGCGCCACATACCAATGAGACGGAAGTACGTAAGTTAATGCAACCGATCACGTTTGTTGTATGGGATCCCTAATTAAATATTTATTTTATCCTGTTTTCAATATTTGTTGATATAGCGGCAACAGAAATACATCATCTGTAGAAATATCAACTATCACGGTTCATGAGATACAGCCTAGTGACAGACGAGCAGACGGACGGACATGATCATGGGTACGGAACCCTAAAAAGACAGTTGGGGAGTTTTGAGAATCAAATTTGACATCTACTTCTACTTCAAGTTTTAATATTATAATACCAAACTAAACACGTACATTACACTCTAGGAGCAAAAACCGATTTAATACGTTCATACAATGATTTGATATGGCCAATATATTGCTAACTTTGGGATAATTTGCAATGTGCCGTCAAATTGGGGCCAAAGTTTTTTGGAATCAGATATCTGGCAATATTTTAGTCCACTTGTATTGTATTGTATTTGTTTATTACTGTCATGAGTAGGTACAGTAGGGTGCTTACTATATGGCAATCAATACATCAGAGCATTGTAATTATCTTAAAAGCTAAAAAGTAAACTTCCTATGTTAGATTTTATATGTCAATTATAAATTAGTCAATCTTTATTTGACGACGGTATCTGTAAAGCTACCGAAACATCAGGGAGGCTCAAATAATTAATATACGTGATATAATCCGTTTAAATTGTTTTATTTAAATGTCAGTTAGGAAAACCGCAGTTTTTTTCTTAAATTAGTTAATTAAATCCTAAGCAATATCACCAATTGACATCAACACAGTCTCTCCTGCAGTACTATGATGGTTACGTTGCTTTTATCACGCGATAAATAAGTGACAAAGCATCCGTCACGTTTTGACAAGATGCGAGTGTGAGTGACAGATCGATACCTCCTACGTATACTGATACAACTGACATTTTTACGATTTTCGTTTTTTTGCATATTTAGGATCAAAATACTTATATCTACATGTTATAAAATTTTCATGACAAAATTACTGCTAGTTTTCGAAATAAAGTGACGTATACTGATACAACTAACACCGTTTTTTAATTTAGAACATCGTATACTGAGCTAAGTCACTTGTACCACTGTACGCAGTACACCTATCGGGGAAAGGCGGCGCGGGCGTGGTATAAGTGGCAGTTAGCTCAGTATGCGTGCTCGTCGTCGTTGCGGACGTAAGATGTCCAGTGGGCGCATAGTGATGCGCGACGGATAGTCGATGCGGCCTATGTCTTTTCTACCTACTACGTATCAAATTAGGCTTACTTTTGGTTATGATACAGTTTTCTCCAATCAGTACCGATGGTTGTTTGGAGTACAATAATAGCTATATGTCCCCATTACCTACGGATAAACCAGAGTCACCACTAGCGCTGATATCAGATTTGTCCTAGTTAGAAAATAAAGCTATTATTTTTTTAATTTTATTATTTTCGGGGAAAATGTGAGTTACGCCAAATGTCCGGGTTTTTAAGTCTTTGTCCATGTTCGGCGAATTTAGAGATGGCAGCTGCTTAGTTGGCACGACAGGCAATCGTAAAATAAAATAGCAAAAAGATGTCGGTAACTTACGTGTAATTTAAAAATTATTATGTGGATCAACGAACAAAGAAATTAAAAATCTAATCATGAGTTTAAATAACAATAAAAAACGGGAAAAACAAGCCAAGAAAACAAATAATAAACATGTAAGACAAAAATTACGTTAAATTTTAGTGTGTGAACGGTTTATTTTTTAAATAATAAATAAATATTAAGGGGCCTACTTACACAAATCGACCCAGTGTCCCAAGCAAAGTAAAGCTTGTACTATGGGTACTAGACGACGATATATACATAATTTATAAAGTACATAACATCCATGACAAGGAATAAATATTCAAATTCGTCACACACATTTTTGCTGACGGAAGTTTGAATTTCTTTGAAATGTATAATTTTTACAAGGAGTGGTTCAATTCTATCAAATACGAAGCACAAGCTTAGTCTGTTCGACAATACCGTGATATTTTCTTTCAAAATATTAAGTTGACGCTTGTCACATTTACGAGAATTTGAAAACACCTACTGAAAAACAAACACCCAAACACATTGAAACATGGAGGAAAGAGACTTGAAATAAATAGGAAAAAAAAACTTAACAAAAAAATGCGACTGCTGTATTCGACCTTCAAAAACCTTGTCATCTCCTCTAATATAAGCGTGTTTTATTTAAAAAAAAAAACTGTATAATTTCACAGCATTTGGTTCGGGAATGCTACTTGTTAGGTACTGTTGACATGACTAAATGACAAATTATTTCACTTAATTAAATGAATACTTCAAGATGATGTAGATGAATTCAGGTTTTGGTCTGACAATGGTGATGGACAAAATAGGAACCGGAATCTACTATAAATAAATGTTAAGACAGTAATAATGTTGATAATACCGCTGTAACAAAGACAAAAAACACCATTCCCTAAATGCGGGCTGTGATTTTAATTACCTTTTAAATAAACGTAATTTTTGTGTAAATTTGCTTTATTTATTGTCTTTCAAAAGTAATTTGCTTAAATATCCTAAATACCATCCTCTGAACTTACTATATTGGACATAACATACAAAATAACCTTAACAGTATACTGGTACATAACGGATTCATTCAGGCGTAATACTGGTACAAGTGACAAATCAGATGAAACTAACCGATCAGATCCATCCAAACACGAGCTGTGAGTTTGTTTATATATCTAATAAATGGTACATGTCGCATAATAGGCATAATAATAATATAATTATCCATATTCATCTAATCATAGTTTACGACGTATACTGGATCAAGTGGTAGTTGTCTCAGTATACCCGAAAACTAGAACTCGTAAATTTCACGTATACTGGTATAACTACCTTTTTTACTAAAAGTACAATTAATTTTGAAATAGTAAATATGTAGATTTAAGGAAAATATATTCATTAAAAGTATTTGAAAATTTCATTCCAATATTTCAACGTATGAGTTAGTTATGGCACTTTATACCTTTGAACAGCCCTCCTGTAAAAATCGTGATTTTGCACTTGTATCAGTATACGTAGGAGGTATCGAGATGCTTTGTCACTCACACGTGATAAACGCAACCATCATGGACCGCCTGATCAAGTGATCATGAATCGCGCACCGTATTTAAACACAGTCATACTGTAGTAAATCTTATCTCAGACCAAATTAAACTCCAACATGATAATTTTGATCGCAATTATGTTATTCTGCGGCCGATAAGCTCCGTCCCCTCTTCAAAGTTACTGACAAATCACACCCCCGTGGCTTCAAGTTACGAGAAGCTTGCTATCTTGAGGCTCCTTATCCCTTCAAAAATGCTGATTCATTTAGACATTTTTCTCTATGATCGAACATGTTTTTTAACATATGATACCTGGAGATGTTTCTAGCATGAACGCCGTGTTGTTGGGGCTTGACAAAATAAAACATCGACAATCGTGTTATCGATAAATACCACTTCAACGCCACAGAAGAAAAGTAAGTGGCAGAATCGTAACATGCATTTTCATTCATTCCTCTACTTAAAACCAACGTTAAATAAATTTAGTAATCAAAGCTTTTACATTCCTAGACTCCTTATTTAAATTAATATTTTTAATTAATGTAATTTTTTGAGTTCCACGACATTGTGAATATTATCATAATAACTATATACTTAATCATGCATTTCTTTTATATAACGTAGACGTGGTTGTTATCGATAACAGGTTGGTCGATATAATTATTTTGTAAGGACTAACCACCTGTTGTTCCTGCTAGAAATTTATCTAGGTATACATATGATCAATGTTACTACTTAGAACAGGGCCATAGCGATTTATTAGTATACTAGCTGTGCCCGCGCTGCCGTGCAATACTTAAACAACAGTAAGTGCTACTTTTGCGATTTTTTGTTTTTTCTTGATCGTAGATCACCGTGTCATGACGCACACATGTATATAGTCCACGTGCGATTATGACAATGGGAACATATAAAAATCGAAGCCTCCATGTACAGTAAATCAGAAGAATTTAGTAAATTATTGAGGTAAAACCAACTAAAATGCCGTAATAGAGTTGTCGGCTATGAATTTTAAGACTTCACTGATTAAAATACAGTAAAGGTCTCCTGTCAATCGTAAATTAACATGTAAACAGAAGTTAATATTTGCGCCAAAAACTGTTTAAAATACAGTACAATATAAATGTTCTAAAATATTTGTACTGTGTTTGGTATTTTAATTATTTTTCAGCATAATTACTAGTTAAAATGCAGTAACAGTATTTCCTTACTATAATTTAAGTGGTCGAACAGTCGTAAATAAGAGAGCAAAATACAACCTAAAGTACAGTATTAAGCTCACTTACTGTGACTTAAACTGTCATTTGGCTATTTTTAAATGTGTTTACTGCAATCATGACAGCAATTCACTGTAGATTAGGTTGAATTTTGCTCTTCAAACATAAAATGGTTTTAAAATACTTTGAGCCAAGCCACACTTTCATGTCTGATGACTCCTTCCACCACAATGTAGAGCAAAATTTACTTCAAAAAATGAGAAAAGTGTCCGTTTTTAGAGTTTTTACTCGAGCTTGTAACCCCAGGAAAAGTACAGGTAAAATCTATGAATATATCCGATTACTATGAATGATTGAATGAAAGTCATTGTAAAGCCATGGTACAGAGGGGACAGATATTGTTCATTTCGAGTCGCAAGAATACGACAAATTAACATGTCTGAAATAAAAAAAATCCCTGATGCACCAATGAAAACAGTGGCTAAAGGAGTCAATTTAATCAAAAAATTTAATCTCTTTAAAAAGCTATGGCAACTGATGGAATTTAGTAAAAAAATCATTCCAAGTCTATTTAAATAGACTTCTGCTTTGGAAAAATACCTGTTACTGCAGGCTCAGGTGAAGAAGAAGATTTGACAAATACAATACAAATACAAATACTCTTTATTGCACACCATTGATTTTGCGTTTGAAGACAGAGTGAAGATGTGTAAGTAACATATACTTAGATGTCTGTGAGTGTTTTTATTACAAGTATTTTTATTCAGTAGCCTTACCCGAACATTTCAGTGTCACGTCGGTGTCAACCTCGTGGTAAGGCTACAGCATGTAGACGAGAAGATAAAAATTTCATTTTTCTTGAATTTGTATGTATAACATAGTCACAAATTGGTATCCTGCCTTTTCGCCGAAATATTTTTCCAAACTGATTTATTTGCCAAACTGTTTCATTTCCCAACTCACGATTTTCTCTTAAGCAAAAAAAAAAATTAGTGTATTTTTTATACTCTTATAGAATACAGTAGGTTTAGGTTAGATTTGTTTTATGAAAGATCCGAAAAAAATATGGTTTCAGAGAAAACCGTGAGTTGGCAAATGAAACAGTTTGGGAAGTGATACTTTGAAAAACAATTTTTGGCCAAATATGTGTATTATTTATAAACATACCTTATTTGTACCACGACGTGTTGGTATCTCGAAGAACTCAATCAATATAAATACTAAGTAAATTGCAGTAAATTGTTATGAAATACTGTACTTTAGTCTGCAATTAATTCAAGTAGCTATTAGTGTACGAGGGTCACTTGCAGTAATCCGCTTTTTTACTGCACTTTATTCTGCATTTATTGTGTTTTTAGTTATTTTCGAGAGTACAGTAAAACTATGAAAAAAATTAAAATAGCAATAATTTATTCAATTATTGTTAAAATAAAAAAATGTTCACGTATTCGTATTGCATGTATTCCGTGCTATATTTTGATATTCAAGTATTTGTAAATAATCATCGAGAACACCAAAAAAAAACGCTTTGAAAGGGTTTTTTGCGTTTTTCTCGAAACTCACTTTTTGCACTTACTGTTGTTTAATTATTGCACGGCAGCGCGGCTTCGCACGCGTGGAAATCTGTCTGTGTCAGTTTTGCTTTATCACAGTTTCTTGATACCCCGCAGCACATATTACATAATACTACTAAAGGCAAAAGTGGCGGTCAGGGTTTTTGTTCGTTCGTGAAATTTCTATTTTCACTTAATAAAATTTAGGTTTCTAGCTCTCACAAAAATACAGTATGCTTTTAGAGCTAGTAAGATCATTATGCACCATTTCAAATATCGTGGGAGATAGTGCAATACCGCGTAAGTAACAAGTGTAGATACGAATCAATATATATTCAAACAAATGCTAAGTATTTTATTGAAATTAGAACTTTATCGACAGCTGTTATCTTACCGCGTAAGGTATTGCACCTATATACAAAGGAACTCTGTGTATTGCACTATCCCCGACGATATGTCAAAAATCGGTCAACTATCCTATTATTATTTGATAATTATTAGGTTCTGAGCGACCGATAAGGAACTGTCAAAACGCAAATTGGTCGATACGAGTCCGTCACCCTCTTCAAACTTACTGACAGATCACACCCCGGTGGCTCCGACTTGCGAGAAGCTTGCCTAAGGCGGCTTTCACACTGACGAGCTACGTACTACGCAACGAAGCGGAAGATTGCCGTCAAAGAATCTGCGTAGTGATTGTGAAGGTATTTTTTGGGAGGAGACGTTAAAATCCGTACAAAGATTTACCGAATGTTTACAATGAAGCTAACATTTTTGAAATTTAATGGAACCTGCGTATCCATCGGCTCTCCGGGCCAACACGGGCGACCTACTTATTGTACCACTTGATGCGAGAGATATTTATATATGATTTAAACAATTTCATGACAATTTCGTAGGTGGGTCCTCTACAAATAATTTTGATACTTTATGTAAAGCCTGACCAGAAATATATGATTGTCAAGAGGGCGCAATTTACAAGATTTATATTGCAACAATTTTGCAACCAATCGCAACACACTATAATGACCTCAGTTTAAATACCTGTCAGTTCCTATGGTATAGGTCGATTCACTAAAGCTGGCACGAATGGAATGAATGAGTGAACGATCATATTTATGTGTGCATCACAAAATGATTACATACAGGTTGATACAATAAGTGATTATGAATGTGAAAATTATCGAACCAAATTAAATTCAAAATGACGAATGGCTTTTTTTTCAAAATTTCAAATTGGTGCTAGGAAGCTGAAACTCGGTATCGGGGGGCATTTGGGGCTCACAAATATGAATCTGAAATCGGTGTTCGAAAATTCGGTCAAAGTCGGAAAATATCCAAAAAAACAATATTTGTATGGAAAATTTTTTTTTGGAGTCCCGTATCTCGTAAACGGCTGGAGATGGGTAGGGGGATGCTCAAACAAATATCATAGGGGACCCCCACCCGAGTACAGTCGTGGAAAAAAAAAATCAAAATGGCGATTTTTTTTTTTCGAAAATTTCAAATTGGTCCGAGGGGGCTGAAACTTGGTATTGGGGGGCTTTTGGGTCCTCCGACTCAGAATATGAAATCGGATTTTGAATATTCGGTCAACTTCGGATAACATCGGACAAACAAAATTTAGTAATCTTAGCTTGACGGAGGGCCGAGCCATTTCTGAGCATAACTTATTGAATCGAATGGGTCTTAGCCTCGAATACTAGTACTTTCAATGAAAACTATATTGAATAAAATCGGTCAAGCCGTTTTGAGTTATCGCAAAATTTCATAATTTTCTTTAAAATGACGTAAGTGCCGCGCGGTGTCCCTACACTTCGAACGCTACACATATTGGTTAAGTGCCAAACTATATTAAAACATTTCGCTCAATCTGTCACGTATTATAGATAACTTCCAAAAGATAATAAGTAATTACTGTTTCTTGGCGTGTACGACCTTTTTATAGGGCTTGAAATCTTTCTCGTAATTTTCGTCTATTGTGAAGGACGGGCAACTACGGGACCCTACACTGAGCAGTGAGCGTGGCCCGACATGCTCTTGGCCGGTTTTTTATAATTCGAACTAGTCGTCCGTCACCTATTAATTCTTGACATTAACCCTTTACCAGGCCGCGAAGACAAGAAGAAAATGTGGGTTACGTTAATACCATTGCATAGTCCCACATGGTTAAACTCATACGAGACAATGGAATAGTATCATCCCACATCCTAATTCTGGTCACAGTACAGATTGCATGAATATTAAGCAATATGTACAATTTTTTTACATTGCCTTACAACAGTCAAAATCTAAAGTATGTCAAAAAACTAGCGTCTTCATAAAACACCATGATAGTAAAATATTTTTGTATCAAACAGTTAAATATACCTTTCGGACATATATATTACTTGTTTAGTCTAAATATTGTGCGCATTATGCTTATATTATACCTAATAATTTTTATTTTTCTTGAATAACAAAAACCCATTTTGTTGTTGTTTACAAAATATTAGGAGGCCCCTGTATAAGAACGGCACTCACACTAACACTCAAAGTGACAAGTGACATAACTTTCATTCAATCCATTCACGCCAGCTTTAGTGAATCGACCTATAACCTCGTAATATTATTTAAAGGAATGCACTCTTTTGCTGACTGTTTTTTGTGTAGTAGACATGTGTACACTTTATATATAATATCACGTTCACGACTGTGAATAGTTTTCGGCATTTTCTTTGGGTATTATTAAATATTTGTCTTTTAAAGAAACCAGCACGAATGACACAGTGTTATATTCTCTTTGAATGACATTGACATTGTTGACCATCATAAAATCATTGCCAGTGTAAGAAATTAGTTCCAGTGAAATTCCGCAATATGGCGCATCCTCGTGATATTTCTGGTCAGGCTTTACTAGTTCCTACATTCCGATTGAGTTGAACTTTGGCATAGTACTTATGTAATTTTTCGGTAATAGATTGTTAATTGGTATCGAGCTAGGTCTTATTTACACATATGTTATTGTCGTTGACTGTACTGCACATAGTAACAGAAATTATGTGAGCTGACTATGAGTGTACGTCAACATATATTTAATTTATTTCCTTAGGTAGGTATACCTTACGTGTGCATAGAAAATCAAAAATATTCTCTAGTATCAAAACTATAATTCCTCCTACAATAAGTATTACCAGCCGCAGATTTTTTTAAATTTCCCGCCAATTTTATGAGTGATATTTCATTTTAGGGTGGCATCGTAGCGCCATCTACCAAACTCTGCCTGAACCATTCAATTCGGATCAAAAATCGTTGTACAGTTAAAACCGAAGATTGTCCCTACTCCCAATTGGTTAATAATATTCCAAATGTAGGTTAAGCACTCCTATAAGGGGTTTGTTTACCTCCTGAAGGGCCCGTATCGTCAATCACGCTATTTAAATGTCCACCCTTTTTCAAGAACTAAGACAAAGTTCCGGAGAGGTATTCTTAAAGCGCACGATACATAATTTATCGACCAATACAAAACTTATTTATTTATTTATTATTCAAATAAGTTTCACAGCATTATCTACAGTAAAAACCAAGGCACTGTGAACTACAGAAATACATATAAGCAAAGACTTAAAACTAGTTACATTTAGGCGACACAATGGCGTGGCTCCGTTGCGTCGTCTGATCTGGTGTAGAACACGGTAGATTGCCCCGGAACTGCCGAAACACGACACCCTTCGGCCAGAAGTCTGCACTTGCGATGGTGTCCTGCAGCAGCCGCGGCACGCGCACCACTTATGTACTTACCTAAATGTGACTTTTAACCGACTTCAATAAATCAATAAGAAAAGCTTCTGAAGTACGTATTTGAGTTTTTTAATGTTGTTCGTCAGTTGCGATTTGATTTTGAAAATTCGTTGTTGATTTGAAATCTTGGAATCTCGAAAATACTATTCCCGAAAAACATACTTCCCGGCTTAGGCTTTCAATTTTGTATGAAACCTAGTAAGGGGTTGAATTTTGCGGTAGCCTATTCAACATCAAATATTCCTTTTTGAGGCGCACATCTGCATTTACAAAGAACAAAGAACGTTATTCAGACGGTTCAGTCATCAGATTTTTTAGTTTTTTGGTCATCAGCTTAGCCGACGAGTTCCGGCGGGCATGGGCAGTACGAAATTCGCAATTTACAAATGGCTATCGCTTACACAAAGGATGAAAAGTGAATGATACAAAGTGCGAACAGAGGTGTTTTAAAACTGAAAATTGTATGATTAAGTTGTGTTTTTTATTATATTTTGACGTCGCGGTCGGCGCAGTTTGTAGTACACCTGCCTACTGAGCCGGCGGTCCTGGGTTCGAATCCCGGCCGGGGCATATTTTTGTGTGATGAACTCCAATATTTGTTCCTGGATCATAAATCATAAATGTTATCTACATAATATATATTTATATTATTTTATATGATGTAAATCGTAGTCTAGTAGCCGTTATTAGTACTAAGCGTTGCTTAGTTTGGGACTAGGTCGATTTGTGTAAGATTGTCCCTTAATATTTATATTTATTTCTTTATAGAGTAACAAATTGCTTAACTGTTGGCAATACATTTTTGCGTATGTAAAATATAGTGAAGCTTTAACGATCTCACTTAATAAATAACCATTTTATTTTACAACAAAAAAGCTCCCAAACGTATAAACCGATTTGAGTGCGTCTTTTTTCTTTTTCAAACTAAATTCTTGTCTTTAATTTGTATTGTGTTCTGGCTATATGTTTGGTGGATTCCAATCCCATTGTGGATTTATAATAAATATTGTGTTAAACACGACCTATACAATTTAATTCCGACTCATCTGATTTTTTAAATAGATAATCTTAATTTTATTGTTTCTAATTAGCCTTAGGCAATTATATATTATTATTATTTAAGACTTTCACTCTTGTCGGTGCTATTCTCTCCAGTCCGTTCTACTTAATGCCAGTTCTTTGACTTCCCGATACGACCCGACGTCTGCCCTTTTCTTGATCTGGTCCAAATAGCTAATCCTCGGCCTTCCTCTTCCTTCCTTCAATTTTCCCCTCCATTATCTTTTGTATTAGATCGTAGTGTCGTATCAAATAACCTATCATTTTCCCTCTTCGAGTTTCTATTGTATAAAGTATATGTCTCTTCTCCTTTACCCTTTCCAATACTTCCTCATTGGTGAGTCTTTCAGTCCAGCTTATTTCCTCCATCCTTCGCCAGCACCACACCTCGTACGCCTCAAGCTTTTCTCTGTCCCGTTGTGTCATGTCATGGTCCATATCTCGCAGCCATAACGTGCAATGCTCTAAATATAAGTTTTAATAAAACGTTTTCTTATAGATTTTATTCGTTTTCTATAAGGCAATTGTACATGAATATACTTTTTTATTTATCTATAGTTTTATGTGTTTATTTTAAAATATGGGCTCTTATGAAATATTACAATAGAATACAATAGAATACTCTTTATTGCACACCTCAAGAAGAAAGAAATACAAACTATACAGATAACACTTATCATTACAATAGAGGTAAACAATAGGGGATAAATATATATTCTTATTCCTTTTTCTTAATCAAAAAAATTCTTAAGATAGCCCGGTTGTCATAATAGCCCCCCGTGAGAAAATGTCATCCCCTGATATAAGTTGACTCACTCGAATAACCCTTGACCGGGACTGATGCCCAATGACGGGGTTTTTTGCTTCGGTCATACCCTATGTAAGGACGTATGTTAGTCACAGAGTCACCGTTAGGTTCGACGACGAGCTAAGCGAAGAGGAGTGATACGATATAGGTACCTTGTTATCATAAAACACCACACTTACTTTCGAAGAAGATTTGTCATAATGTTCTTTTATCTTTTAATACACTAATTATATTATTATGTTTATTATAAAAGTGGTTTAAACTTCCATAAAAATTTACAGGAACGGCCCGACATGTTTCGAACTCGTATGGAGCTCTTCATCAGGGACAGCTATCCGTGCTGCTTCACAACTACTTAACGGGCCGTTCCTGACAATTTTTAGGTGAGTTTATACCGTTTTACAATTATAATAAAAGTGTGAGGCCTTAATAGTATTGTAGGCAAATACTAACTAAATATTAGTTCAACATGTGCAGATTGCACCGGAAAGTTTCGAAGTTACATGCGCGAGCAGTAGGCGAGTGCTTAAATTAACCGCGACTGTACCGATCAATTTGCGTTACAGCGGATTAGCGCGTACTGGCGAGCACGAAAGTGTCGCACTTTTGTATACTAAGTAAAATGAAACATGGCATTATGGCCATATAAAACTGTCCGCGTAACAGCATGAGTGTGTGGCTACGACTGGCCACGAACGTTTCTAGGCTTCCGTACCTCAAAAGAAAAAAAAAAAGAACCCTTATAGGATCAGTTTGTTGTCCATCCGTCCGTCCGTCCGCCCGTTCGTCTGTTTGACAAGCAAGACCTTTTATCTCCGGAACAGGTAGAGGTATCGAGTTGACGCACGCACGCACGCACGCACGCACGCACGCACGCACGCACGCACGCACGCACGCACGCACGCACGCACGCACGCACGCACGCACGCACGCACGCACGCACGCACGCACGCACGCACGCACGCACGCACGCACGCACGCACGCACGCACGCACGCACGCACGCACGCACACACACACACACACACACACACACACACACACACACACACACACACACACAGCTTAAAATTAAATTTCTAGATGTATTTGTTTGTAAATCAACTCGTATATCTACTGACGTTATCTGACGTTATGCTAGTTTGTACTATAGTTTATATCCTACAATTCCAAAATTAGTTTCCTACATTTTTTTGTTAATTTACCTTGTTTATCTACTGCAGTTTGCTATGTTCTTTTATAATGTATATCCTACATTTCCTTAGCTGTAGACATCTGAAGGATGGAGACCTGGTGACCTGTCATACAGGCTCTGCCTAGTTCGGGCACCAGTCTCCACCGCATTAGAAATAAATAGTCTTAAGGAATTTATACTGTAACAAATGTAAACTTTGTGGCGGAGTCAATAAATACTTTATTATTATTATTATTATTATTATTATTATTATTACATATATTCTTCTCTGTTCGTAGTTATTGTGTTTGCATTGTAAAGACATTACTAACACTTGTGGGCGCGACTGTACGTAGCTCAGCAACAAAGTTATCCGCGGCGCAGCTTGCAACAACGATAGTGAGGGGAAAATGTGTCGATAAGAATAAATTAAATTCACCTATCACTGCTTAATACGAATACATTTTAACTTTGACGACGCGTTTGGCTCGGTTTGTTGTACACGACACCTGCCTACTGAGCCAGCGGTCCCGGGTTCGAATCCCGGCCAGGGCAAATATTTGCCTGCTACGGTCCTGACATATATCTTTCGCTTCGTCAATATTCATTAATGTCCTCATGCATGCTCGTCGGTTTATAGTACTTTCTGTTTCATATGGGCGTATAATGCTTAATATGTGTGTATTGTACATAACTAGAACTTAAATAAAACACTCGTGTGATCCTATTAACCACAACCACACTCGTTAAGTCACTTCGTTAAGACCTCTCATTATGTAAAAGTTGCATAAACTACTATTTTGAACTTGTAGTTTTAGTATTGTTAAAATACCTTTTTTATAAACGGCGTTTGTCTACCTTCTTCCCGTATTCACTCAATTGCTCAAAGAATAACTGGGAGAGATCTCTTATAGGAACAAGTTCACCTTAGTGGTGTTTAAATAAAACTATTGAAACGGGTTATACCTATCGCGTATATAAATTATTTGAGCCTCCCTGACGTTTCGGTAACTTTCCAGTTACAGTCAAAGGTTGACTACGTCCCGTTTAAATCGTTTTATTTAAATATGTGACAGTTGCGGTAACCGAAGAAAATATTAGTGTTATTTGTTATGAATATATTTGTGACGTAGTGTTTAGCCCCGCTAGGTGGATTAGGACGTAACGGGCCTAGACACTAGTACATATCCCTCGGTCCAGACGGGACCTTGAGGGTTTTCCGAGCTAGCTTCGTTCGGGAGGCAAGGAGCGGGGAATAAATCAAACCAGGATATCAAATACTAACAAACTGAGGGCTTTTATGCCTGTTTATTTATAGTCAACCTTAATCCTATCCTATGACCTAGACTACGTATCCTAGCGTCCCTAATTTCCCTAGGGGACCCGGTGTCCCAGCCACGCGTTAGGTTAGCGTCCCGTCGGAGGAACAGTTAGTGGTTAGTACGCGTGGGCAAGGGAGCCTGGTCGGTATCCTTCGTGGCAAACCACCCTTAGTCGCAGATGCGGCTAGAAACACACCGCGCTTAAGGATAGATTCCCCGGTTGCTTGGACGACTAGATGCGTGGTAAACACACCGCGCCGGCAACCTGGCCCTGGAGCGTAAGCACTAGGTTCCCGTGTCAGCGACGAAAAGCGTGGTAAACACTCTGCGCTGGGAACAGCCCCCGGTTGCAGCGAACAGATGCGTGGTAAACACTCCGCGCTAGGGACGGCTCTAGGACTTAGCTTAGGACACCTGGATATCGACCTAACACCATTACCTAGACTTTACGGGGAGACCTACTGCATCTCAAGAAGCGTGGTAAACACTCCGAGCTGCGGGGAGCGATGGTTTACAATGCCTCACAGTTGGAGCCGCTCACACGACCTTACTGCTTGAGATGGTAACACACCGCTGCCCGTACTGGGCGCGCATCGGCTTATATAGCGGCCTAACGGTACACGGCGCTTCGCCTTCCCTGCCGCCCGCGCTCCGGTGCCGCGCGCTGTGACGTCATGGCTCTGGCGGCGTGGTCTGCCCGCTGCTCGTTATACTGCCCTCCTTCTTCTGGAGATTTTTACCTGTAAAAATCCCCGATCAGTGATGTTGTACTAAAGAGGCAGGTTCAGGTACGGGATGGTGCTACCGGTCTGGTCAACGCGTATGCGTATTTATAACGAGCAGGCTATAACGAACTGGTTTCCCACCTTTGTTTACTTATATTTTTATTAATTGTAAGTGGTAAGGACAACTCCTTTAACTTTAAGAACTTTAATTATTGAATTAAAAGAGAAGGGAAAAAAAACAAAAATAAACTAACTTAATACGGAAAAAAAACAACAAACAACCCTGTTGTCTCTTAAAATCATTAAGGTTTCTGGATGTCCTGGTCTTTTCTTAGACGGGGACTACGTCTCGGAAAACAAATACTGTACTAATGTACTGGTCAGTGCATTAAGTTCTGCTTATATTATGATGTTCGCCAGATGCGGGAGATATGTACCAAATCTATGGATGACGGGAAAGTTCATGAATCTTCACGGAAAATAAGTTAAGTAATTTTCATAAAGTTAAATAATGACCGGTTGGTTACATTAAAAAAACGTGATACCCAAATCATTAAACGTGATTAGCGTACTATTTAAATTTTAATTTATTTCTCGACGCCCCGCCTTGTATTCTCATTCTTGTGCGTTCCTATTTATGGTATAATTTCCGGTTGTCTTCATTACGCTGGATTTGTATTACGGTCGATATTTTCTCCCTTTCTTTTTGGTATAATTCCCTTTAAAAACGTGTAAGTACCCCTTATTCCGTGTCTTATATACCTACTCGGCGTTATTTTGTTTAAAACGGCGGAGTAACATTTCGTATCGTTTCCTTTCTTTACGATACTGGAAATGTTATTAGTTCGATACCTTTAGACTCAATTGGCGTAAACGCCATTTTAGCCAAAATGACTTTTGAATGCAGTTCTATGTATTTTTTTTTTCTCTTTCGATCTGTATTATTGAAATTGCGAAATTCGTAAAAAAATGGCAAATATGACCCACGTGTTTTGCAAAATTTCATTTAAAGTTTGGTCATAACTAGAGGGTTATTTTGATTAACAGTGATATCCCGGTAATAAACACCATGCATAAAGATAAATAACGGTCATATTTACTAAAATTGCATGTGCGCCCTTATTATTTTAGTAATAAAATAAGCTGACTTGTACGCCATATTGCAATTCTCACAAAATTTTTGACGTATTGTCAGTTCCCGAGACCAATTGACTCATACATCCCTACTATACCTGTACATATATGAAATTGACTTATACAACCTGACAATGAATCTTGTAAAAAACCAATCTTGTCCTATACACTGAAAAAACTTTTATTATAGGTAGCTCATTTTTGTTTTTAACCGACTTCATTTAAATCCTACAAGATAATACGAAATCTGATCTAGCGCCGATGAGCACTGGCAAGCAATTCGAAACTTGTGTCAGATAGTTGTCTCTTTTTCACCCGCGAGTAACAGCTCTCTGTGTGAGCAGAACAGCGCATAAGGCGACGAGGGTTGGGGTATGCGCAGGGCTATCGGCCGCGCCCGGCTTTTAGTTGTTTGTAAACAAACGAAGAAGCAACGCGTGTGAGTTTGTTGGACATTTTTCTGTGTTTTGACCATACGTAAAATAATATTATAAAACTATCCCAGTTAAATAATGTGACAATGGATAAGGATAAAAATAAACTTGACGCTCTGAGAAGGCGTCGTGAATTTCTATCTTCGTTGGCTGTCCGTCGTCGCTTTTTAAGGTAAGTAATTGTTTTTAAATAAACCATGAATTAGTGTTAAACTTTTGAGACCCAACTTATTTTTGGATTATTTTATGAATTTGAAAGCTTAGATAATTTAAGCTTTTGAATGATGTACAAAATGTTGTAGGAATCCGAGGGTATTAAATCTGACGTAGATGTTTCTTTCGGTTCAGCTACTACTAATTTTAGTGCCGGTTTTACCAAACCATCTGTAATTATAAATACGGACTTTATACTTTTTCATATTTATGGTCATTTGTATATTTTATTTTAATGTTAATCAGTTCGCCATTTGTAGCTGGACCCATAATTACTTTATTACTTTATTTGTAAGCAATGATTGCACCAAATCATACTGGTTTGAAAATCAGTAATTCGTTCGGTGGATACGCAGTAAAAGATGTGAAGAATGTGGGTTATACACCCTTTGTAACAGAAGCTGGTAGTTGGCTTATACGCCCCTAAAAACAAACACTGGTGGGTTGACTGGCTTATACGCCCCTAAAAAGTTTAGTTCGGTGTCGTTTACGCACAATATATACACGTAATTATTTTGTTTATTATGTATGTAGGGAACAAATTTATAAGTAGCTTTCAATGGCCCACTTGAGTAATTATTTTTATTATTTTAGCTCATCGGCTACACCGAAACAACACGAAAACAAAGTAAACGATAATATTTTATCAAATGACAGCCATAGCTCCGACGTGATAGATGACAGTGATGTAGAAAATCACAATCGACGCTTGAATACTATAAGGTAAGTAACGACTTTAACTAAACTATAAAATGTGTGACGTAACCTTTCGAGATTCGATGTAAATATATGTCTCATTTTACGAATTTATACTTTACATAATTTAATCAAAGTTTAAAATAACCTCTTGATTAATGTTCAACATGAAAGTGAGGCCTCCGGAGGATAAGCTGCGTTCTACGTAGAAATCCAAATGAAAACCTTACTTACATAGAAGTTTCTTCCAGTTAAGCTAATACAAAATCTTCCCACTCTACATAGTGTCAATAATCATAATATTTACTAGAATCGTTTTACTGTTTTGTTCTTGACGAGTAGATTAAAGAAAAATATGTTAAGAATGTGGGTTATACACCCCTTGTAACAGAAGCTGGTAGTTGGCTTATACGCCCCTAAAAACAAACACTGGTGGGTTGACTGGCTTATACGCCCCTAAAAAGTTTAGGTCGGTGTCGTTTACGCACAATATATACACGTAATTATTTTGTTTATTATGTAGGGAACAAATTTATTAGTAGCTTTCAATGACCCACTTGAGTAATTATTTTTATTATTTTAGCTCATCGGCTACACCGAAACAACACGAAAACAAAGTAAACGATAATATTTTATCAAATGACAGCCATAGTTACGACGTGATAGATGACACTGATGTAGAAAATCACAATCGACGCTTGAATACTATAAGGTAAGTAACGACTTTAACTAAACTATAAAATGTGTGACGTAACCTTTCGAGATTCGATGTAAATATATGTCTCATTTTACGAATTTATACTTTACACCGACCTACTTTCAGTCAGCCAGGAAAAATCGACGCCCATACAAAGTCGAAGTGCTAGATCATTCTGACTTTTTTAATTATGAAGAGTTGGCGGAAACCATTTTCACAGCTCCGACCATGAAGAGATTGCGAATCTCCAAGTTAAGAACGGCAACGCTTAAAAAGAAGTACCCTGATCAAATAAGGGTAAAATATTCTATGGGTGATGCAGCAGAGGAGATTTGTATAATGTTGGGAGAGGAAGAAAAAAACACAAAAACATATAAAGGACAGCGGAAAGGCAAGAGTAAAGGTAAAGGAAAGGGCAAGTCAAAAGCAAACACAGAGTTGATAACGAAACAAGTAAAAAAAGATCCTGAAATTAAGCCTGCCTACAGTGCTAGACTGCCAATATCGTCAGCAAAATACAAAGACCTTATGCGGCTTTGTAAAAACGGAACTATTCCGAAGGCATACCACAACGAGTATCGTCAGATACCGAATGAAGATAATGTCATGGACTACTTTCCTTATACCGACGACGATCAAAATGAAGAAGACGACAAGACTGATTAGTGCCTTACCTAATACTTTTGTTTGTTGAGAGTTCTTGCTTGTAAACTCATGGTTATACCTCAAGGGTTTTAGCTACCTTGTTTTAAACTAAAGCAATTTTATTTTGTAAAAGTACTATTAGTTTTCGAACGCGTATGCGTTAATACGCACTGACATAAGGATACTTTAATTATTTTGTTTACGTTCCAAGAGTTACCTCTATTATTCTTATCGTGATTCTGTGATGTGATAGTACTCGTATGTTTAAAGGTAAGTTTCTTTTTAATTATGATTAAATGCTTGTTAATGTTTCAAAATTTTTATCTCTTATGTTTTGCTTAACATGGTTCTATTTTGTGAAGCTACTCTTATGTTCAATGATAATGATTATTTCCAAAAAAATATGTTCAAATGACGCTACTATGACTAGCTATTTCAATTACTATGATACGATCGATGTCATTACAAGAATCTTAGCACCTTATGTTGTGATGTTACTCTTATGTTTAATGACAATGATAAGTTTATGTATAAGTTTGTGAAACTGACAATACTGATTGTATTTCGGTAATGATTTAACGCTCGTTAATGTTCCAAGAGTTTCTACGTATAATACAACGATTAGCTCCTAAATACATTTGTTCGATTAAACTTCAAATCACTCATTCAATTGTTAATAAACGGTCTTACGAAACTTTAAAGTGTTTTGGTACCTCTATTTTCATTTGGTTCAGTTAAAATAGAGGTACCAAAATAGAGGTATACTCGTACATTAAATGGTAAGTATTAGTTCTTACATGTTTTGTTCACACCGAAATGGAAGGTCAATTGAGTTATGTTTTATTCCTGCTGGAAATACCAACGGTTGCCTATATTTATAAAGTATAATTGTGTGTTTAGTGCAAAAAATTCCCTTATTATAATTAAAACTGATGAAAACTATCTGTTTTTTATTTATCTATTATTTTTACTAATTAGGATTACAAAACTCAACAGCAAAGCTTTAATTTTTTTTCAGTTACTTGTGTAAAACGGGTATTCCTAAATATATTTCTGATTTAGACCCAAAATTAAAAAAAAAGTCTAAATAAAAATGTGCAACATTAATAAAGATCAACTCTGCCATCTAGGACACGATGTTTATAACTTATAACAAATTAAAATTTAATAGATATTGCTAGTTATTAGTAAATAACTTTCGCGGAGACTGTCTTATACACCCCATTTTTGGAAAAAGAATGCTTGAAACAACAGTTACACCCAATGCATTTGTAAATTATTACGATTTTCAGGGTCGTAAACGACATTTTTTTTTGTTTTTTTAGGACGTATAAGCCATCTATTTTCTTTATTTTTTGTTTTATCTTAAAAACAATAAAACTGTTATAAACGTTTCAAAAATCTAAGATTATTGGCCAAAAATTAAGTTTATAACTATAAAAACACAAAAGTTATGATTTTTTTTGCAAAACGTTTTTCTTTTTTTGCTTCTCCTGAAAAGTAGCCTTTTGGCGTTTACGCCAATTGAGTCTAAAGGTATCGAGTTGCATAATTCGTCTATTTTTAGTTTTAGATCTTATAATTTGTATTGTAACTTCGTACCAACTAATAGTATCTAACTATAACGGGCTTTAAAAAAAGAAATTTTCAATTCGGTGTTTTCGGTTTATATATAATACTGGGAATGTTATTTACTAAGTCTATTTTCTGGCTGAACATATGGCTAATAATTTTTTTTTTTGATTGTTTACGCGGGATTTCGAAGGTTTTCGGTCGCGGATCCTCTACGGCTTGTTCGGATCTGCGTTTCTTTTTTTTTTTGACTTACGGACAGGATATAATTTCCTCCATACGTCCATTTTAGGGTTCCCATTCGTTACTTTGTGATGTGATGGTTAAGACCACACCATATATCCCGCGACGACCTAGACAAGTCTAGACCGCAGAGGGTTTCCTAGCTAGCTTTCAGTGGTGGGACTTTCAAACAGAGGGCTTTAGTTAGAGGTGAGTAAGTAATACAAACGGAGTACCTTAATAAATACTATTTATTTACAATTAAAACTTAAACCTAATGATCACTCGCGGCTGGCTATAGGCTCGCGGGCCTTTTAAATACACTAACGGCGGTTCCCGTAGGATTTCGGATTCGCGGTAACGGTAGCGGGTGAGCTTTAGTAGCTGGCGCGATACGGAGTCGTACCGCTTCCGAGATACTAGAGCCCTGGATTCAAGTCAGTGCGATGCTGAACGCACCGCGCCTAGACTTGCCCTAAGGTGCCAATCCGGTGCTGTTATGATACTGGCTCGTACCGCACTCAGACGTGGCCCGGAGTCCTGAGGAGTGCAAGATGCTGAGACAGCGCACCGCTCCTACCTCAGGGACATTCAGAGATCAGAGTCTTGCTATTCGGAAACCTTTTAGAGCTCCGTACGGCACCGACGCTAACCTCCGAATGCTGGCCGGTCCAATGAGTCGCGGCTTTTATTCCGTCGGTGCGCGGGCGGTGATGACGCGCTCCGGCGGCTGGCTGCACCCCGCGCGCGCGGCGCCCGTTGACGCCCAGCGGTGCGAGTTGCGGGTCAGGTCGTTGCGCGCCTCTACGGGCGTCGCATACTCCTCCTACGCGCGGAGATTTGGACCTGGGGGAGAAATCACTGTGAGAAAACATTGTTAATAATGCGAGAGTGTCTGCACACTCTCGATATAATGACTATTATGCTGGTATGCTCCAAGAATCATTCTAATTCTCTCCGGATTTTTACTTCTATTTATACTTGTTTCATTTCTTTTTTTTTTGGTACATTTTAGTCGGTAGGTTCCTATTCGAATTTATCGTCTACCGCTCGGTCGCGCATGCGCCTCGTACCTTTCGTATTGCGCATGCGTCTCATACCTTTCGTATGTAAACAAACCGGTGTGTCGCCGCTTGGCTTGGTCTCGACTCGTCGCTTCAGTCTGCGCCTGGCGTCCGCCCGGTGCGCACCTGTATAGCGGTCCGTATGAATGTGTAGGTATGCCTCTGTTTACCTCCTCGGTGATGCGACGTTTGCCCTCCCGCAGCTTAATTTTACTCAGTTTTACTTTTTATTTATTTTTTCCGGTATGCAACACTGATTCATTGCTATTTTACGATATTTACCTCTACGGATGCCTATCTGTATTTCTATCTCTCAGCGCCGGCGCGCTGCGTGCATCTATGCGTCCTTGTCGCGCTCGTTGCATGGCGTTCACCTGTTGTAGGCACGGCGGTTGAGGTCATTAGCGTTATCTCTGTACCTGCTGTTTTTATAAGCTGCACCTGTCTGCATGTCGGGTTTTTTCTTATGGTTCATTGTTATGGTTTATGGCCCTCGTTCGTGCTTCATTGTTGACGGTGCGAGGTGATTATCGCCCTGTATTATCTGCTTAATGCGCCGGTTTCCGCCTATACTTTATACGGCGCGTGTTTGTTATTGTTTATATTGTTTTAAATCTTTTACGTGCGCTGTTATAATTGGTTTATTTCCGGTTGTTGCTTGTAGTAGGTATATCACTGACGATTTCTGTTGTACTATCTGGAAAGGTCCTTTGTACTTAGGTGCGAGTTTTGCGCAGAAGTTCTTGCTGGCGTCGGACAAAACATGGTTTTTTACCAGTACCTGGTCGCCTATTTCTGGCATCCAGTGTCTTCGCTGCTTATCATAGTGGCTCTTCTGGTTCTGTGAAGCTTTATTCTGTTGCCTCCGTACCAATTTATATATTTCATCCAATTTCTTGATTTCTTTCAACTGCGGTGTCGGGAAACTGTTTTTATCTCCGGGTTGTCGTAACTCCCTTCCATATAATAGGAATGCAGGTGAGTATTTAGTTGATTCTTGCACTGACGTATTTATTGCGAAATTGAATTCCGGTAAATATTGATCCCATTTCTTATGGTTTTCTTTAATAAATGTTGATATCATTGTTTCTAGGGTTCTATTCACTCGTTCGGTCGGATTGCACTGTGGTGAATACGGTGCCGTTAACCGATGTTTCGTACCGTATCTTTCTAGTGTTTCTGTGAACAGTTTACTGCGAAACTGCTTACCGTTGTCCGAGGTAAGCGTCTGCGGTGCGCCGTGTCGCAACGCAACGCATTCTTCGAAGGCTCTTGTGACCGCATTTGCTGTTGCAGTCCGTAAGGGTTTTATCTCGGTCCATTTAGTGAATTTGTCGTGAAATACTATTATCCATAAATAGCCTTTTGATGATCTCGGTAGTGGGCCGATCAAATCGGTCGTCACTGTCTCCCACGGGAATTGTGCGTTACTTATGTGCATTAATCCGGGTTTTTTCTGCTGTGATGTTTTATGGGTTTGGCATGCCTCGCATTTCCTTATATATTCTGCTACTTCTGCGTGCATTCCCGGCCAGTAATACCTTTGAGATATTTTCTTAAACGTCTTCGCCACCCCTAGGTGACCTGCGCTCGGTACATCGTGATTTTCACTTATGAGTTTCTCTCTTTCATTAGGTGGTACGCACAACTTCCAGTTTGTCGCTGGATCTGTGTATGACTGGTCTGCTGACGCGCTCGCCCTCTTATAAAGCTTGCCGTCCTTTATGCAGAAGTCTTGCTGCGAACTGTCCGACTGCGCCCTCTGTACGGTTTCTTCATACCAATCTTGTGTTTTCGATGCGTAAATGGGGTCCAGGACAATGGGTGAACTATACGGGCTGTCGGAGCTCTCGATCACGCCCTGCTCTAACATCTCGCTTACATGTGCGTCTACGATTTCGAGCTGCTTGGGGTTCCTTGGGTAGTATTTTTGTTTCACCGGTTCCGAATGTTTCAATTTAATTCTGTGTTGTACCCAGGTATTCCCTTTTGGTTCGCCTTCGCATAACTGGAACTGCTCGTTCACTGTTTCCTCTAGTGTCACCTTCTGCATGTCGGTTAGTCCTGCCCCAACCTGGATTTCTTGCCTTGATGTGCCCTGGTTTGTTACGGTTACCCCCTGGCTTTCTATCGCCCAGGTAGGCTCTGATATTGAACTCTGTTCTTCGCCATTCCAGACGATCTTCATGCCTATTCTTCGTAGCACATCCCTTCCTAGGATTATACAAGACGCGGTCGGCAGCACTCGTACCCAGTGTTTTATTCTGGCTTGTTTTGTTTGTAACTCTACTAGCGCGCCCTTCACGATCTGTGATATCGAACCGTCCGCTAAGGTTACTTTCCTTGGTTTATCTGCGGCCGCCGCCCCATTCCGTAGGCATTTCGCGTACACGCTCTCGCTGATGTAGGTATTCGTGGAACCCGTGTCGACCAAACAACTGTACTTCTCTCCCATGACGGATACGTCTATAAACGTTCGGTTATCTTCCCTACACTGTTCATTCGCCGACCCGAGCGATTCCCGTTTCCCCCACCTTTCTTTCTTGCAGCAGTTCCTGGTAAGTACCCCCAGTCTTCCGCATGTACTACAAAAAAGCTTCTTGCCACCTCGGCACGCCCTTGTGTCATGCCCTGGTTTTCCACAAGACCAGCAGCATGTCTTGGAGTCATACTTCGGATGTATTCTCCCCGGTTGTGATTTACTCTCGACGTGCCTTGGGAAAGGATCTTGTTTTCCTGTAGGGTGCGCCCGGCTTGTTCCCGGCTGTTCATACTCGCCAGGCCGCGGCTGCCAACTTTTACTAGTATCTGTGTTAGCTCTGGCGTCACCACGCTGCCCATTCCAGCTTTGCGGAGTGGCCGTCGGCGCTACTATCCCCTCGTATTCGGATGCCAATTTCAACAAACCGGCCAAATTTTTATAATCCTGTTTCTGTATATACAACTTATATTCGCGTAGCATATTCTCGTGTATGCGATGTAACTTTTCAGCTTCCGACAGCTTGCCGTATCTTCTCATCAGCGTTTGTAGATCCGTGACGTATTCGAAGAACTTCTCTCGAAATTTTTGCTTTCGTGCAACTATTTGCACGATCAAATCCTCCTCGTAGTTGCATGGGAAATAATAAAGTTTGAAGAGCTCTAAGAAGTCTTCCCAGGATTCCCATGAACTTACATTATTTCGGTACCACAGCAATGCCTTGCCCTGCAGGATTCTCGGCAGTAAAAGTAGGATCTCGTCCCATGACGCGTCACTCGCCTCGATGAGCTCGTTTATCCTTTCCACGAACTCCACGGCGCTGTCGGTGACTCGAAAAGTGATGTTCCACTCCTTGACTAATTTAGAGATCCTGCTGGACCTCCTATCCTGTTCGGTGTCGGTCATGGTCGCCGCCTCTTTCTTATTCGGGGTTTGAAACTCCTCGGCTTCCTTTACGCTTGCCGCGACAAGTTTTCTAATCTGTTCGACGGTTTGGCCCTCTGTCGCTATCTCTCTCCGTGCGGCTTCCTCTACCAGCTGTTCCTTCTTTAGTTGATAGATCCACGAAGTCGGCATGAGTGAGCTTTCGGCGTTGCGAAGTTTATAAGCAAAACGTTTTGATACAAACGGTGCTTTTTATACAGGACGGTAACGTAGAAATAACGTACTATATACGGAAATAAGGATTCTACTGACAACTAAACGGATTCTAGGGTGCCTAATTGAAATCTAGATTACTCTTTCAAAATCTGTATTTCCTGTCGGTTGATATCTTTACCTTATTTTAATCGCGTCGGACTCTTACGGATGCGGTGAAACGCGTACTATAATTACGCTCTCACTCGCGGTGATTCTAGGACTCAACCTCTATCCCTTGTTTATCCCGAGTTTAAGACTCTCCTGTGAGCTATTTACGTTGGGCGCCAAATGTGATGTGATGGTTTAGACCACACCATATATCCCGCGACGACCTAGACAAGTCTAGACCGCAGAGGGTTTCCTAGCTAGCTTTCAGTGGTGGGACTTTCAAACAGAGGGCTTTAGTTAGAGGTGAGTAAGTAATACAAACGGAGTACCTTAATAAATACTATTTATTTACAATTAAAACTTAAACCTAATGATCACTCGCGGCTGGCTATAGGCTCGCGGGCCTTTTAAATACACTAACGGCGGTTCCCGTAGGATTTCGGATTCGCGGTAACGGTAGCGGGTGAGCTTTAGTAGCTGGCGCGATACGGAGTCGTACCGCTTCCGAGATACTAGAGCCCTGGATTCAAGTCAGTGCGATGCTGAACGCACCGCGCCTAGACTTGCCCTAAGGTGCCAATCCGGTGCTGTTATGATACTGGCTCGTACCGCACTCAGACGTGGCCCGGAGTCCTGAGGAGTGCAAGATGCTGAGACAGCGCACCGCTCCTACCTCAGGGACATTCAGAGATCAGAGTCTTGCTATTCGGAAACCTTTTAGAGCTCCGTACGGCACCGACGCTAACCTCCGAATGCTGGCCGGTCCAATGAGTCGCGGCTTTTATTCCGTCGGTGCGCGGGCGGTGATGACGCGCTCCGGCGGCTGGCTGCACCCCGCGCGCGCGGCGCCCGTTGACGCCCAGCGGTGCGAGTTGCGGGTCAGGTCGTTGCGCGCCTCTACGGGCGTCGCAACTTGCCTATTATAGTAACTATTTCGTGTTTCGGTTGCCTTTCTATGGTTATTTCTTAATTGCGACATGGGGAATCGGGTCTTATTGGTAGGTGGGCTAAATTCCTTATCATATCTCATGATCATGAAGGCTGGCGGATCTCTGGTTGTACGGCGTATTTCCCTGTACTGTTTCTGGTTCTCGTAAATGCGGGATTCTCTTGGCTGCGCTTTTCTGATTGCTACTGGCTTGTACTCCTGCCAGTCTTGGTTCTGTGACGCGCCAATCGGGTTTCGGGATAATGTATTCGATTTCTGGTTACGTTTCGGGTTTCGGGGACAATATTTAGATTTTCCTGTTTGTTTATCATTCAAACGCATAGCTTTTACTGGTTTTTCTTCCGTAGTGGTTCTGGTAGTTTGGATATCTGGATCAGGTCGCGTACTTATACGGGTTGGGCGGTTCTCCTGTATACATCGATCTTCCTTCGATGTCCGAGATTGCGTGTCGCCTTTCCACGAAACTTGCATTCCTACCCTGCGGAGAACATCCATCCCAACGATAGTGCAGGTAGCAGTTGGAAGAACACGTACCCAGTGTCTTATTCTCGCGCCTTTAATTTCTAAGTCGACTAGCACGCTTTTCTCGGTATGTGTTGTTATCCCATTTGCGAGAACTAGCTCTCTTGGTTTATTTATCCTCGTCGCTGCTTTTGCCAAGCAGTCGCGGTATGTATTCTGATTTATATAGGTGTTTGTCGACCCTGTATCTACCAAACACTGGTATTTGTTCCCCATTATTTCGGCCTCCAGGTACATTCGGTTGTCATCTCTCCTCTGCTCATTGGCTGATTCCAAGTATTCCTGTTTTCCCCATTTCTGCCTTTTGCAGCAATTTCTACTTAGGGTACCTAACTTCCCGCACTGGCTGCAGAACACTTGTTGGTTTCCCCGGCATTCCTTCATATTGTGTCCCGGTTTTCCGCATGACCAACAACACGTGTTTGGATTGTAATTTGGATGAATCTTTGCGGTACAATTTTCGCTTCTCCTGGGCTCTCTCCCTTTTTTCCGAAACTCGTTACTAGGTCCTGCCCGCGTCTCCCCGTGTTGGCTCCATCTGTCCGGTGCTTCGGTCTCTTCCTGGTATGTCTTTCGCTGGTATCCCTCTCCATACGCCGAAGAGGAAATGTTCTCATACTCCGCGGCTAATTTTAATAGTCCGGGTAAGTTCGTATAGTCTTGTCTCTTTATATATAACTTATACTCCTTAAGCATGTTTTCGTGAATCCGGTGCAGTTGCTGTTCTCCTGTCAGGCTTCCATATCGCCTCATCAGCGTCTGCAGGTCCGTAACATAGTTAGTGAACTTTTCTCTGAACCTTTGTTTCCGTGCCACTATCCTCGCTATGAGGTCCTCCTCATAGTTGCTCGGGAAATAATACAATTTGAAAAGCTCAATAAATTCGTCCCATGACTTCCATGACTGGGCGTTGTTCCTATACCATTGTAATGCTTTTCCCTGCAAAATCCTCGGAAGTGCCTGCAGTATATCGTTTTGCTCGACGTTGCTGGCCTCCATCAATTCCTCTAGCCTCTCTAGGAATTCGACGGCATTGTCTGTTACCTTGAAAGATAGGTTCCAATCCTTTATTTGCTTTGACAGCTCTCTCCTGTCCTCATCCTTAGGACGATCGTTTTCAGACATGTCTGGTTGTTCTTGTTTTCCTGGTGTTCCGAATTCCTCGGCCTCCTTGATGATTTCTACGAGGTCCTTTCGTATTTGTTCTACGGTTAGTCCGTCTACCTGTAAGCCTCTCTCTTCGGCTTCTCTCATTAGTTCTGGTTTCTTAAGTCGGTATATCCAGGCTGTGGGCATCGCCTAGGTATCCTAAACTGTAACCTACCTTTCTCTGCAAGGCCTATAATTATAATAATTTATCTCTGGCGCGGGTATGGACAATATTCTGTATACGGACGGTTTGTCAATGGACGGATTAAACGGACGGACGGTAAGAGATTAAGATAGATCTAGATTAAGGATAGTCCTTGCCTGTAATGAGCTATAAAACTCCTGTATGAGCTATTTCGTTGGGTGCCAAATGTGACGTAGTGTTTAGCCCCGCTAGGTGGATTAGGACGTAACGGGCCTAGACACTAGTACATATCCCTCGGTCCAGACGGGACCTTGAGGGTTTTCCGAGCTAGCTTCGTTCGGGAGGCAAGGAGCGGGGAATAAATCAAACCAGGATATCAAATACTAACAAACTGAGGGCTTTTATGCCTGTTTATTTATAGTCAACCTTAATCCTATCCTATGACCTAGACTACGTATCCTAGCGTCCCTAATTTCCCTAGGGGACCCGGTGTCCCAGCCACGCGTTAGGTTAGCGTCCCGTCGGAGGAACAGTTAGTGGTTAGTACGCGTGGGCAAGGGAGCCTGGTCGGTATCCTTCGTGGCAAACCACCCTTAGTCGCAGATGCGGCTAGAAACACACCGCGCTTAAGGATAGATTCCCCGGTTGCTTGGACGACTAGATGCGTGGTAAACACACCGCGCCGGCAACCTGGCCCTGGAGCGTAAGCACTAGGTTCCCGTGTCAGCGACGAAAAGCGTGGTAAACACTCTGCGCTGGGAACAGCCCCCGGTTGCAGCGAACAGAAGCGTGGTAAACACTCCGCGCTAGGGACGGCTCTAGGACTTAGCTTAGGACACCTGGATATCGACCTAACACCATTACCTAGACTTTACGGGGAGACCTACTGCATCTCAAGAAGCGTGGTAAACACTCCGAGCTGCGGGGAGCGATGGTTTACAATGCCTCACAGTTGGAGCCACTCACACGACCTTACTGCTTGAGAGATGGTAACACACCGCTGCCCGTACTGGGCGCGCATCGGCTTATATAGCGGCCTAACGGTACACGGCGCTTCGCCTTCCCTGCCGCCCGCGCTCCGGTGCCGCGCGCTGTGACGTCATGGCTCTGGCGGCGTGGTCTGCCCGCTGCTCGTTATATATTTTTAAACACTTTTGTGTACAAACTTATAGCGTGGAACTAAGTGGAGCTCTGAATCACTATTCCACATCAGTGCAAACTGTACGATTGGTCCAGTCACGATCATCTCAACCAAACTCTGTGTCAGTGCAACACACCTTCAAAGACGTCAAGTCGATTGCACCGGCCTTTCAACATCTAAATTGCTATTAAGCGAGTGTAAACTCACGTCAAATTGTCAGGAACGGCCCGACATGTTTCGAACAGTTCCTGATAATTTCACGTGAGTGTAAACCAATACAATAATATGTCTCACGAAATTTTTAATAAGCTTATCTAAATTTATTTTTATGTTACGCTAAAAACTGGCTTCAATCTTCAAGAAAAGCGTAACACACGGTGAAAAGTAAGTTAATATTTATGACACATCATTTTGACGCGCTCCTTGGAGATGAGCCGGCCAGGAGAAAAGGGTCTTATCTTAAATGGATCTCATACATGTTTATAACGTTTTGAAAATGTAACAGGTTTAAGTATTATCGCGCACGGTCGTTTCGACCTACAGACGTTATTTTCTTAAGATTATTAAGGCTGAAGACTTGTCCTTTAACATAAATTGTATTCAAGATTATAAACGTTCTTAGTTTATAAAGAAGATGTGGTAGGTATCATAAAATAACGCCATACTGAAAGGAAAAGGGTAGAGTAGTTGAGAGAGATAACCATAATCTACTATAAATCAGACCCAATTACCAGACCCAGTAAACTACAGAAGAATCTTCTTTCTGATTTTCGTGAAAGACTAAATAAAAGAGACTAAAATAAATGTCAGATTAAATTACAGATTTAATTTTCTATATTTTCAAAAGCCGTCGTTTAAGTTGAGGATTGTATTTTATCGATTGTTTGTGAAAAATGCAATGCAAGCGTTTATGGAACCTGGTCAGAAAATTTCAGAAGAATCAGTTGCGAAATGCGAACTTACGGCGAAAATAGCAGGAAATCTGGACATATTAAGCATTTTCGACCAAACTGAAGCGAAGACGATTCGCTCGATAATTTTCGACAACACAAATCATCCTAAGTAGCACAGGGTTACATAATATTAAGCATTTATAAAGCCTTTATTCAGCTTAAATTAGTTGTATAAGAGCTGTATAAGCGCTTATGCAGCTTGTGTGCTGTACCTCTAGCATAACTGTCATACGCGACTATTTCTCGAGCGATATTATTACCCGTCCCTTTCTGTGCAGCAACGAGAGAGAGTGACAGGCGCTATGTCGCGCGACAAGAGCCGCAGCCCGCAAAGCTTAGTTATGCTAGACGGACTGCTTGGGATAAGTTACAAAAATATTGCCACAATATACAACGTGCCCCTGGCCTCTGGACAAACATGAAAGGTACGTGTTGATTAGGGTTTCTAACCGATGTACAAAATCCCACGCCAAACGGCACAGTATTTACGGATAAATGACTGATTTACGATTTATTACTTCGGAACAGCCTGTATGTAAATACATTGTAGTTCATTTGACGACCCGTTTGGCTCGGTTTGTGGACACCTGCCTACTGAGCCGGCGGTCCCGGGTACGAATCCCGGCCAGGGCAAATATTTGTGCGATGAACTCGAATATTTGTACTTGGGTCATGGTTGTTCTATGTATTTAAGTATATATTTATCTATATAAGTACGTAAATCGTCTTCTACTACCCATAACACAAGCCTTCTTAAGCTTAATTTGGGACTAGATCGATTTGTGTGAGGTTGTCCGATATTTATTATTTTTATTTATATGTCATTTCATTAGTGTCACTTCAATCTCAGCGTTATTGATGGCAAACAACTGATACAGTAGGTATGTTACTATTTTGTTAATTTTCCTCAATTAAAGTTGTTTTTTTTTGTCCTTTTTATCTATTCAAATATATTATTAGAGCATTCCCGAGACATAACTATACTCGGGATTTCGATCTTTGTCCAGAAGCCACAGACAGGTTGAGGTTGAGGACACGTTTTATTTGTATTTTATCGACTGGCCCCATCCCTACAACTACTAAACTCTCTTCTATGCTGAGACGCCTGATCGAACCGATTGGCAACCGCAACTAGATGAATCTACAATCTAAACCCTACTTTATACCCTAAACAGCAGGTTCCTTTCTTCTTTGACAAATATGCCTACATTTATAAAGAAATTTGCTCTGTTATCTTAGAGTGTAACGTTACTCAATAAAGCGTTTCATCTTCATTTAAAACCGGCCAAGTGCGAGGCGGGTCGCGCACCGAGGGTTCCGTACAAGCCCTTCCCATTTTAACTGGCCGAGTTAAGTTAAGTTTTCATACAGATGAGGTGCGAAGTTAACGTAACCGATCACGTTTGTTGTATGAAACTCTTGGAAAGTACTGGTCCTATTTCCACCAAACATAGCTGAGAGCCATCTCGACAGGTAAGTCTTTCGATTAAAAAACCCGCACTCAAATTGGTCTATCCCTTTGGGAGCTATAATTCCGCAGACAGGCACACAGATACAAATGTTAAAAACACCGCTCTTTTTTTGTCGGGGATTAAAAAAAAATGTTTTGTTTTACCTGCTCTACGAAGTAAACTAGGTACCAATATAAGAACAAACCAACAAAAAAATGACATTTATCATACTGATATTATATAGGCGAAAGGTTGTGCGTGTGTTTGTGTGTATGTTTGTTACTTCTTCACGCTCAAACGGTTGGAACAATTCTGATTAATTTTACTATGAAGGTAGTTGACACACTGGATTAACACGTAGGTTACTTTTTATCCCCAAAAAAATTAATGTTCCCGTGGGATGAGCGGGTAATACCACGCGGCACGTGTAGTATAAAAATAAGGATTTCCTTGTACAAAAACCATTATTAATTGATCTATTTTCCTTATTGAGCGAGGAAAGATCGTGAACGGATAAAGATCATAATTAAACGTATAAAGCAGGATGATAATGGATTCCTGGTAATTAAAGGCTTCGTTTCTGTGCTATAATTATGTTGGGTCTTCATAGAAATAAGGTTTGGGATTATTCTAATTATGATTTTTAGGGTACGCTATACATAGGAGTTCATATAACCAATAAGTATTTTGTTCCTAGCTCATTGCTTAGAATAGAGTACGCCTAGAACGAGAGTCTTCATACAAACAGATTTGCAAAAGATGAAGCTGCTTTTGGTTTCATGTGTGCGTGTCTACGAACCAATCATAACAGTTTTGCTTGTGACATTAACGTTGTGACAGATGCGCACACGGACGAAACTTACCCGTGGCTAACTAAAACTGACTTCACTTTATAATTTAAGCGCTTTCGCGGTGTATTTTTTCTAAGGATATTATCTTTTCCGTATTTATATCATGTATATCGAATCCATAGTTCTAGCATAGCTTAGTTCGCGGTTCAATGCCCGTCGGTTGTCTTTACAATTGGAAACGATTTTCCGCGCTAGTTATTACTAAAATATATTTATTCAGCATATTGCTACAGAAAGAGTGGAGGGGGGATTCGCGTCTGACTGAATTAGTTCTGCATTGTGGCTGTATCGATGCTGAATTGACCTGCCGTCCTCTAACTAAAAGGCCGTTAAAGGCTCTTACGACGTTTTGGAGTTAATAGTACAGCGCGATACAGCGAAAAATTCTCTACAAACCTATCTAGGTTTCATAGCTATATCTTTAAAAACACCTGAGATACAGCCATCGAACGAGCGGCTAACTACACAATTTTGGGACAGTTACTAGCAAAAAGGCCGCTATTAGATTGAGAAGTAATTAAAAAGCTGTTAAAGTCGTATAGCTGCTTCATTGTAGTTGATAGGTGATATACTGTACTAGTCATAAAAGCAGTTATTTTGATTTCCAGAACTAAAAAGCTGCTACAGAGTTTCACTACCTTCTAGTTTACGAACATCATATTCATTAACGTAGTATAATCATAGACTATAAGGCAGTTAGTCTTAATTATACTGAATTATAAAGCCGTTAAAGACCATAAGCCGCCTTTTATGTTGTACTTGTACTTGTGGTGATAATTGATTAAAAAAACATAGTTTAAAGGCAGTCACGTCCTTATAGTTCGGCAACGATAGTACCGAAAATAAAATAGATCCATAAGTAAATCGTCGCAACTTGACATTACATGCCAATAAGGCGGTTACTTGACTCCCGCTCGGACGAGGAAACTCAGTTGCGCAAGCGATCTCCGGCAGTGTAGTTCAATAAAATTAGCTGAAAATTTGGCAAAATTAAAGGACAACTTTTATCTATCAGGATATGTAGGTTATAGAGCAAATTTAAATAATCCTTGATAAATTTACCATAAACCCTTCATACATACAAAAGCGATATCACTTATGAATTCAGCGCAATCTGTTACCAAATACTAACGTTTTTAATAACTATTTTTTTTTCTGCTAAAAGGTGAGTTCACTCAAAAACTTCACACTTCACCGCCAAAATGTATATGAAAAAAGTAAAGAATAGAATATGCTCTTTCTAAAAAGGTATAATTCATATCTAAACTCTTTAATTTACTATTGCTATGCGATTTTATTTCCATAATAAGAGAGGTGTAAGGCAGGGGGACCGTAATAAGTAAGCTGGACTGGAAAGAACGCGACATAAGAGTAAAAATGAAATACCTGAGCCACCTACGTTTTGCCGACGATCTGGTACTGATAGCAGAGAATGGATCAGAACTACAATACATGATAGAGTTACTAAATAACGCTAGCACGCTCGCTGGCTTAAAATGAACCTGTCAAAAACAATGCTAATGACTAACAGCACCAAGGTCCACATATACGTCGGCAACGAGCCTCTTCAATATACTGAAAAATATATATACCTAGGCAAACAGATTAGCTTCGTCAAAGACTAACAACTACCAGGAAGTCGAGCGCAGGGCCCAGCTAACATGGAATAAATACTGGAGCTTGAAGGAAATATTTAAGAGTAATATGCCAATTAAACCTGAAGAGACCAAGGTTATGAACTCTTGCCTTATACCATGCTTGACCTAAGCTTGTCAGACGTGGAAATTCAATAAAAATATAAAAACAAAATTATTACATGCCAACGTGCAATAGGCCGCAGTATGTTAAATATTAAAAAAATACAAAAAATACGTCATACAAAAATAAGAAACGTCACAAAAGTTACAGACGGACTAGCAAAAGCACTTGCCCAAAAATGGAAGTGGGCCGGTCATGTGGCTCGTCTCTAAGACCAGAGATGGACAAAAAATGTGACAGCATTGAAGGTTCCAGTAGGAAAAAGAAAAAAGGGAAGACCACGCAAGAGATGGGAGGACGAAGTAGTCAAGACAGCCGGTCCAAACTGGATGCAATTAGCACAGTCCAGAGGAGAATGGCTAACTTTGGAGGAGGCCTTTACCTGCAGAGGGGTTCTCGCAGATTAGACAGAACAGACAAAAAAGAAAAAAAAATTGTAAACATTTTTTTTATTTTATGTATAAATAAAACAAAAGAAAAAGTACTGTACACTGAAATTCTGTGACAAATATAAGCTTTTTTTATATATATTTTTTTTTATTTATTTTATGCTATTTTATAAATTTAATTAATTTGTCCATTGAGCGAAATATAAATATTCGTATTGGTTAAACGGTGTTACTTTTAATACCATAGACTTCTTGTATGTTTTCCTGTAATCTATAGATATAGAACTATTTTCTGTATATTTTTAATTTTTAGACTCAGTATTTTAGGAGGTAAGGGGTGTGCGAGGACATCGTGAATTTTCGCCTATTTTCATAAATAACTTCAAATTTATGAAAAATGTATATGTATTTGAGATGTTCATAACGTACCCTTTGATTTGATATGTCACACGATATAGTCTGCATTTTTTTTTCTAATGGCCCCCATATTTAAAATTAATTGATTTACGTTACGTTACGTTACACGTCCATGTTTGGGTTATCAATTTACATATGTGTACCAAATTTCAACTCAGGTCTCGGGCCAGTAGTTTTGGAGAAAATTGGCTATGACAGACGGACGGACAGACACAGACATACGAGTGATCCTACTATATAATGCTTCCGTTTTTCCTTTTGAGGTAGGTACGGAACCTTAAAAAACTTCCAAAAATATACTTAAAACTTAACTTTTCAGACGCCCCTCGTAGGATTAATATAAGGATTCATTAGGTACCTAAGTAGTTCAAAACTGTGATCTAATTCCTAAGAGTTTAATTAAACATATTTAAATGATGTTTCTGTGTTGTTATAAATGAACATATATATTTTTTTTTATGTTAATAACTTTTTTGAAAAGTTTTTTTTTTGTTTTTATGATAAGGAGCACTTGTTTTAGTTAATAAAAGTTTAAACCATAAAATTGCAAGTTTTTTCTCTTACACTTGGTTAAGAAACTTCTGCATATTATTGGATTTGATTGTATTATTAAAGCTTTATTTCTAAACTAAAAAGCAGTTAATTTATGATGTTTTGTAAGTAACTGCTTTTTTGTCTGGCAAAAGTTATAAAACGTTTACATAACGTTCAATTGCAACCAATGTTTATAAACTAAAAGGCGTCTAAACTTAAGTAACTACTTTTTAGGCTTGTATGTACTGATAATGTTGACTTATTATACAAACTTAAAAAGTGGCTACATTAAGTAACCGCCTTTTAACTATGTTTTTATTTTTAACTTTTTATTATTTGTCAAACCATTTCACGTTACTCTTAATTAGGTACTAAGTTAGAAGGTCGCTAAACATACTCTAACCACCTTTTAGTTATTTGATTTCCCATTTTATGTTCAACAAATACAAAGCAAAAAAGGAAATTTGTAAATTAAACTTATTAATATCCACTAAATATCCATGATATTTACTTCAAAAATAGTACTTATTCAATACTACAATAATAAATTAAAAAAATAGGGTTATCTCCTACTAGTGTCTAGAGAAATAGTTTCCCACGTTTTTCGCTTATACTCAAAATAGCACTTCCGTATTTAGCGGCCTTTTTATTAAAGGACGGCAGAACATTTCATATTCATTTATTATAATTTTATTACTTTTATTCCGCTTAGAAAGAGGACTTAATCACTCGATCATTTTATATTAACTTTGACGACGCGTTTGGCTCGGTTTGTAGACACCTGCCTATTAACTGAGCCGGTGGTCCCGGGTTCGAATCCCGGCCAGGGCAAATATTTGTGTAATAAACTCGAATATTTGTGCTTGGGTCATTGTTGTTCTATGTATTTAAGTATATATTTATGTATATAAGTACGTATATATATCGTCGTCTAGTACCCATAACACAAGCCTTCTTGAGCTTAATTTGGGACTAGATCGATTTGTGTGAGGATTTCCGATATTTATTTATTATTATTATTACTTTAAAACGTTGGTTGAAATTTATGTATTTGTCATAATATGAAAAACATACAATTTAAAATGTATAAGGCCTCTTAACATACCACGATTCAGCTTTAATTTTAATCAATGATTAATGATGTCCTCAGCCTGCCGTTTTGACGTTCATTGCCGTTCATGGATTATTTAACAGCTAAGCGGAATATCAAAGGGTTGATGAATAGGCGGCTAGACGTTACACGGCGCTAATTCAAGTGTACTTTGAGACAACTAAATAAG
Source organism: Apotomis capreana (assembly GCA_947623375.1). Lineage (NCBI taxonomy): Eukaryota > Metazoa > Arthropoda > Insecta > Lepidoptera > Tortricidae > Apotomis > Apotomis capreana. Next base: position 3,765,092 of record OX392517.1, on the reverse strand, counting down.
CAATGTCTCAGATATATCACACTAATATTATAAAGGCGAAAGTTTGTGAGTGTTGTGTGTATGTTGGCGGTATGAAAGCATGAAATAGCTATGTTACTATCTAGAACTCTGGAAAAAGTATTATTAAGTTTAAAAAGTTGGTTGAAATTAGCAATATATTAGTCATCATATGGAAAAAATACATTTTAAAATGTATAAGCCGCTTAACGTACCACGATTCAGCTTTAATTTTAATTATTGTTTAATGATGTCCTCAGCCTGCCGTTTTGACGCCGCTCATGGATTTGTGTTTTTGTTAACCAATAGAATCAGTTGTGCTGAGCGAGGATAAGTAAATGAAGTTATTCCATTGGTTGACAAAAACACATCCCTCGCTACGCATCCTTGCACATCTCTGGTTTCGCTTCGAAATTGGTTTCGGTTTCAAGCGCAGACTAGGTTTCTAAAGTGTATTTATTGTACGATGAGCGGAAATAAAATACTAACGTTCGAATTGAAGCGACAACTATACTCAATACGCCCCAGAAATTTGCAGCAAGAGCAGTTGGCAAGTGCACCAACATCACATCGCACATATCCCGCCCCCGGGGCAAATGCGGCTCGCGATAATTTTCAACTAACCAACTCACTAATCCGGTCGGTGGAGCTTAATTCACAGCAAAGTTGGGGGTACACCGCATCATAAATAAGCAGGGGCAACTTAAATATACAGTAAAAAAATGATAATTAAAAAACAAATAAAATCTTAAATACATAAAGGTATATTTAGGATTATAAATATTACTAAGAATAGGTGCCTACACCTAGTGTGGTATGCTTAGGCTTACTAATAAATTAAAGATTTCCTCCATGTTTTGTAAAACCAAAAAAAAAACAGTAGGTAAGTGAAATAAACAGTTGTTTTTTTATTGATTTCGCAGCATTGGTTTTACTGAAAAAGTCTCTACTGAAAAATCTACATTAGTTCATTTTAATCTTATCAAATCTAAGAGACGAAGAACTTCACTGGATGATGAAACGAACCTACCTAAGGGAAGTTCGATCATAATTGACGACGCAGTTGGCGCAGTGGTAAACCGATTTACGTGTCTAAAAACCCGATGGTTACGTACTATTGATTAGGTTAGGGTAGGTTTCATTTATAAACATTCCTAGTGCCTTACAATAAAAAAAAAACTTTCTACGAATTTATGAAACATGTAATGTCCCATTTTTTAAGTGGGAACACACCACAATTGTTATGTTAAATCATTGATACAAAGATAATAGCTCAAAGAAAAATTTAAATGCGTAACCTGATGGAAGAGGCCGGGCATCGTACCCGTTATCTCTGGACTGACAATTCAGCGGACCGGGTTCGATTCCCGGTCTCTTATATATCTAATTATAATTTCTTGAAAATAAAGAGAACCACATAAAACCGCCTGTGCGCAGTGTGCCCCTGTCCTAGTTCGGAGCGGACATTTTACCGCCCGCTGTAATAGTGGCCCGATGAGATTAAGCCATCCAATCACGTGACACGTGGAAATGGAACTTGTACCGAGAATTACAGATCTTTCAGTTAGTTCATTTCAGAGCTTTAAACTGCCATTTGCCGAGTACTTATTTACCTAAACTTTGCTAAAGTGCGTAATCAAGTGGTTACGACCACCAATCATATTTTTTTACCCATACGGAAATTCCCTGATTAGTGATTACTCAAAAGGCTTAACACTTTTGAATATACTTATTATATTATATACATATATATATTTACTTATTTGAAATAGTACCTATATTTAGATTCCTATTTCCCACGGTCAGCCTATGTTATGTCCAGTTTGTGTTATCGACGAATAAGAATTTTAATAATTTGACCTGTTTAAACAATTTATGTGTACAAATATAAGAGTGGCAAGTGACAAAAGAGAGATCCCCTTCTTTTAAATACAAACGGTTCATAATTTTCATTTGCAGTTTGTAGTGCAAGTGCATGCAGGATGAACCTCAGAAGTCCAAAGACGAACATTGGGCGACGCGACGGCACTAAACTTGGCTCTCGCTCTAATCACAAGGCTGCCCAGTAACTTACTGTTAACTGTGTTTTCGCTACTCTAGTAAAGCTATTGCCACAGTTCGCATTTGAGATCTTGTGAAATTTTGCCTAAGGCTGCTGTCCACAGAAGTAGCAGTATAATACATGCATAATTTATCAGCAGCGTGCGAAGCCGGGGCACGTCGTTAGTATTATATAAATGTGATTACTGATTAAAAACGCCAATTTTCACCCCTACTCAATATCACTATTCATTAAGGTAGGTATCTAAGTAATAATACGCGGTACCTTATAAATCATGCTTCTACATCACCGCAGAACTCTTATAAAAAACCGTTCAAGTGCGAGTCGGACTCGCGCGCCGAGGGTTCCGTACAAACACTTTTCATCCTTAAGTGGTTAAGTTAAGTTTGCACCTGGTATGTATACCGCCCCATACAAATCAGGTACAAAGTTAACGCAACCAATCCTGTTCGTTGTATGGGAGCCCCCCTTAAATATATATATATTTTTTTATTTTTAGTTTTTGTTGTTATAGCGGCAATAGAAATACATCATCTGTGAAAATTTCAACTGTCTAGCTATCACCGTTCTTGAGATACAGCATGGTGACAAAGGGACGGACGGACAGCGAAGTCTCAGTAATAGGGTCCCGTTTTTACCCTTTGGGTACGGAACCCTAATAAAAACTGTGAATTTATAAGAATTCAAAGGCAACTCGTAGTTGTAAAGTTCCTTGAAATTGATATCCTAGAGATCAGAAGTTTCTTTAGATCCAACGAAGAACTATTTTGTATGAAAACTGAGAAATCTGCGTTTGTTTTGCATCATATACGGGTATTACATGTAATTTAATTCGTAGATATTAGGATAAAGTTTTGATACAACAAATTTGTGAATTTATACTATTATGGGATTTTATGCATTTATTTCAAAATAAACTTTTCACCCATTATAGGGTCAACTTCATCTTCATCCCCTTTTTCACCCTCTTCTCTCAAGGGCTATAAGAATATGTAAATTTTTGGGCTTGGGTAATATGAATTATAGTTATAATTTTAATTCTATACGCCAAATTTCACTAAAGCCGTTATGATAAGTGTTATACTTGTATTTATTTCTTCTTGACGTGTGCAATAAAGAGTAATTTATTCAAAAGCCGCCGTAAAGAAGTAACCGACAGACATAGTTCCCTTTGCATTTAATGTTTTACCCTTGCGCGTATGTATACATACAGGCGTAATATGTACTTAATGCCAATGCCTTTTTCCACATCCGTAAACAAAGTTTGAGACACTTTTTCTAGTAAAAACATAACAATTTCATACATGTAGTTTTAAGAATAGGTTCATGTACATCCAAGTAAACGCGTACTGCATCTTGCAAACTTAATAACTTTGATCATAATAACCAGTTTGCACATAAGCAACTGAGTCACATATACGTCTCTCTGTCTCACACATGACTAATGACCCTTATTATGCATCCGTCTCACTCTACAGGCTATCGTAAACTTGACCTTTTATGATTTTTCTTGTATCATTCTTATACTGTCATGCGCAAGCGATGCGTGTATAGAAATTAATTTTATACTAAGAAAACAATAGTGATATAAGTGTTTTAACGTTGAAAAATGGTAAGAAACGTGTTTTTCTAAAGTGTTGTTATAAAATATGGATTAGTGGTAATTGAAGTGAAGTTACCTAGTGGAAGTTTTTAATTGGTGTTTGTGCGATGATGATACCGGTTGTGGAGGTAGATTTTTTTAATTATTTACGACATAACGGACATTCTAGATGGAAGGACTGGTTTGTAGACTATTTCGCTAGTCACAACATTATTTAGGTTAATTTTCCTGCTGGTGAAATAATTAAAAAATTAAAATTTGTGTTTGTGACGACTATGATAGTGTATTTTTTTATCAGACTTATTTTATATCACGTTAAAAAATTAATTACTTTGCTTAATGTCATACTCAAAAACTATCGTGAATTAATATCATGATCGTCAAAAATACGGCAATAATGAATAGTAAAAAGTATAAGTTTAAATAATAAGCGAAGTCAACAAATAAAATATAAATCTTTTATATCCCAATAAGGAGCATCATCAGTATCATCACATGCTTAAAATAATATGAAATCAAACTAATATTAATAATAAAATAAAATGAGAACGAAAATAAACATGAATATATGAATATATACAATACATATAGTGGTTTGTGTCAACAATCAACAGGCGAAGTAGAGCCACTAGGTACTCGTATGTTGTGCCAATATAAAAAAAAACTGGTGCACGACACTTAACAAGTTATCTCAGTTTCATTGAAGTGGGAAGTATATATGCAGTTGACTGTACTTCTACGAAATTTTAACAGGAAAAATAGTAGTATGTTTAAATTATAGATTTGAATCAACGTACAAATAAATTTAATAACTGTTTTTTAGGGTTCCGTAGTCAACTAGGAACCCTTATAGTTTCGCCATGTCCGTCTGTCCGTCTGTCCGTCCGTCCGCGGCTTAGCTCCGTGACCATTAGTACTAGACAGCTGAAATTCGGTATGAGTATGTGTATGTATGACGCCGATAAAACGGTAAAATAAAAACTAAAAAAAAACTTTGGTGAATTTTTTTTTCGTTTCAACACTAGTGTGTGGGGTGTCGTTGAATAGGTCTTATAAAATAATAGGGGTCTTCTAACATATTTTTTTGATAAAGTGCGCAGTTTTGTAAGTATTCGCTCCGAAAATAAAAAATAGCGTCCTTCCCCCCCCCCCTCTAACTTTTAAACCACGAGTTAAAAAATTATGGAAAAATTCATGAAAAGTAGGCCTTGTAAGTACTTTCAATGAAAACTATATTGAATAAAATTGGTCAAGCCGTTTTTGAGTTATCGCAAAATTTCATAATTTTCTTTAAAATGACGTAATTGCCGCGCGGTGTCCTTATACTTCGAACGTTACACATACTTTGTTTTATACTGTGTAGTGATATCAAAGTTCTAATGCGTCAAAAATAAAAATAAACTTAGTCGAAACTTCCAACGGAACTTTTACACCTGTGATTATTCGGCCAACTTGACGTCAATATCCGCGAATAACCTACACAAAAAACAAGGAAAACTGACCATAATGGGAAACTATTACTTGTATATTTAACGTCGACATGAAATAACTTCACAAAACATATTGCTAAATAGAAATGTATATAGGTATAATTTTTAAACTCATTGCAAGTATACCTAATAAATATATTGTTTTGTTTTTAATTTAACATTTCATGTTTTAAACTTAGCTTAATAAAATAGGTACCGTTTTTAATACTTTCACGGAGGGCACGTCGAGAGACATGAATTAGGACCCTCGTGATACGGCACCACGTCTGTGGACGGCGGCTTTTATCTTCGCAAAACAGCCACTCCGTCTATAAACGAACATTTCTCATACTTTTTAGGGTTCCGTACGAAAGGGTAAAAACGGGACCCTGTCACTGAGACTTCGCTGTCCGTCCGTCTGTCATCAGGCTGTATCTCAAGAACGGTGATAGCTAGACAGTTGAAATTTTCACAGATGATGTATTTCTACTGCCGCTATAACAACAAATACTAAAAATAAAATAAAATAAATATTTAAGGGGGGCTCCCATACAACAAACTTACAGATAATGGTACGGAACCCTTCGTGCGCGAGTCCCACTCACACTTGGTGTATTTCTTCACAAACGCCAATGCCTGGTGCAGTTTGGCTAGAATATTTTTATGAGTTTTGTCTATGCTGCATGCAATTTCCACAATGGTCCTGTGTCAGTGAACGTGTTAAAATCTATAAAATTACTATAATATAGCAGACGATATTTACGCATCATCATCATCCTCCTAGCCTTTGTCCCATTTTTTGAGAATGAATTCTCAATCGGGGTCGGCTACCTAAATCCCAAGATGTGGCGTAGGCACTAGTTTTTACGCAAGCGACTGCCATCTGACCTTCCAACCCAGAGATATTTACGCATATTTATTAAATATTTAACTATACCTACCTAAGTCAACATATCGGTTCTACTGACCCGATGAACTGTCAATAATAGTTAAAATTACAAGTAAACAAAAGATAACTATAGATAATAATCGTCCATAGTCTTGGCAAACAATAGTTTGCGTCACAATAACACCGATCGAGGGATAAACCGCAGACTGGTTTATTATCATACCTCGGGGTTTTCGGTCTAGTGTCAAATCATTAATGCACCGTAAACCCCGGGGTATGTTTATTATACCCTTATAAATAAATAAATAAATATCGGACAACCTCACACAAATCGATCTAGTCCCAAATTAAGCTCAAGAAGGCTTGTGTTATGGGTACTAACTAGACGACGATATACATGCTTATATGGATAAATATATACTTAAATACATAGCACAACCATGACCCAAGCACAAATATTCGAGTTCATCACACAAATATTTGCCCTGGCCGGGATTCGAACCCGGGACCGCCGGCTCAGTAGGCAGGTCTACAAACCGAGCAAAACGCGTCGTCGCCTTATATTGTAACGTTATTTGATTATAATCGCATTTGTCAAAACAAATTAATTTTATTCTATTTTTAAATATAACAATAAACTTAAGAGGCGTTTTACATTTTAAAATGTATATTTTCATATTATGGCAAATATATTGATAATTTTAATCAACTTTTTAAAGTGAATAATGGGTGAAGACGAAAATGTTTGCTACCTTAAATTTTTTAATTAAAATTTGTATATTTTCCCTTGTGCGACGACAAATGAACCATCTAATAATGTACCTTAAGGTACTGTTTTGAGTTTCATTATTTTGTCGTAAAGTTTTGTCGTACAACGGAACTTTTTCCAATCGCTTTTTTTCTAAGGCCTACTACGCTTAAATTACGTCCAACTTTTTGGTCCTTACCCTAATACTTTTCCCTGAGTTTTAGACAGTAACATAGCTATTTCATGCTTTCATTGCGTGCAATCGAAAATAAGTCTTAAAAAATAACAGTTTTACTACGTGAATTTTGACAATTTCGAGTAGTTTATGAAACAAAAGTTATCAATGAATTCAAACTGTAGGTTTCAATTATATGCTTACCAATAAATCGCAATAAGAAACGCGAAGCTCCTGAATCAATTTAGATGAAATTTGGTATGGCCATAGTCCCGGGAAGGACATTAAATACATATATTTAAATATTTTATCCTGAAAATCATCCCTTAAAAGGGTGAAAAACGAGTTGGATCTTATATGGGGTATTAATTGGGCATTTTTTTTTTTCTGTACCTTGGCTTTTTGACCTGTCCGGTGACTTTGTCACACTATAAAACACTGTATACGGGTAAATTGATGATGATATAATTTTTTTTAGATAAATAAATTATTTAAGTTTTATATAATATCAATAAAATCAACAAGTAATATAAAATTTACTAGTTTTTTTAAGTTTTTGTGTTTAAAGATCCCTGATTTTACCTTGTCCATCACCAAAACGCAAACTTCGAGCACCATTTAAACTGATTAAATAAAGTTTCTCATGGATGGCAACATTTGTTTTGGATAGTTCAAAATCTTAATTTTCTAAAAGCGACCTTATTCTCGTGGTTTTAAAGTAAAAAATTATAAATACCTACAATTTAAATGTGTCCGTGAAAACGAGAAAAGGGAAATATCCCCCTATTCGTTACCAAGATATTTACACATTGGCGAATTTTTATGGCCAAATCATACGTTTATTTTGATCTAGCTACACCACTTTTCATATAGCAACATAGTTTGGTTTCTCAAAACGGTCAGTTTTGCTAAAAATCACGAAGAGTCAGGCGTGTGTCGAGGTGGCTAAAAAACTTTCTCCCATTTCCGTTACAGGATATGAAGGTAAAACTTTGATTTTCTTTATTGTGGTTTAAAGTAACTTGATCATTATTTATGTGACAATTTGATTTCGCTTGAATACTCACGTAATTAGTGGTAAAATGTGTTTCTAATTGCATTTTAAACTGCAAAGTGTTCGTTCCGTTACCTACCTTTCGTTACCACATTTATAGTCACGTATAAGGGGAACGTGAAAAAGTAACGAAAGGAAAACATAAAGCCGCGACCACTATTACACTTTGTATGAATTCAGGTTTTTTTTCCAAGTTTAATTTATTTATTTTATAAAACTTAAACGTCTTATACGTCTCGTAATATAAATTGTAGATTAGTGTTAATATTTCAACGCTAGCCTTATTAACCTTCCGGTTCGTTTTAACATTGATTACGTGGTTGAATTTTTTAATGACCTTTATAACCGCGGCTTTATGATTTCGTTACCTCTTTTTCGTTACCGTCCGATTTTAAAATGTAATATTATATTTTTTATCTCAACACAAATTAAGAAATATTCTTATTTTATTTATGAAATACTTAATTTAATATTTAAGGTTTTTCGGTAAAAAAGATTAAGCCAATAAACTTCGTAGTTTTTATTTAGAAGAGAAAATTGTGAGACGTTTTTGCCATTTGGTAACGAAATGGATCAAATATACATCTGTTCTTGTATATTTGTAAATATTTCCGAATAAATATCAATAATTATGATAATTTACTATATTAGTAAGAAAACGATACAATAATTTATTTCTCTTATACCTTCGTAACATTTAATATCAACAAAAGTTTATGGTAACGAAAGGGAGCATAAATCGAGGCCACCCTATATTAAAAACGGAATATTTATCAAATTCCTGCATATTTTACAATACCATTGCTCAATACAGGTACCTAAGACTACTAAAAATAGTTTACCTCCCTAATAGTCACTGATTATTTAAAAAACAAAAAAACACATAAAAATTTTTTTGGTAGCATTTCAAAAAAAAATGCCCAATAAATAGCCGCTGAACCGATCGAGATGAAATTCGGTATGGAGATAGTTTTAGCCTCGGGAAAGGACAATGGGATAGTTATCTCGGAAAAGACAAGTGGAATGCAACATAGGAAAGTACTAATTTGCAGACAAAGTTGCGAGTGTAAGCTAGTTTTTCTATTCAATTATACTTATTAAAATATGTCTGAGACTCACGATAGTTTTCTATGCAATTATACTTAGATCTTACAAGTCGAGATTGAATAAGCATTTTCTAAGAAAGCATGCTTCATCCTTTGGCTTCCTCGTTATTTTACACCTGGTAAGGCCAAAGTCAAAAGCTTACTTATTTTGAATAAAAAAATCTAGTTTCCTTACCTTCTTCTAAGAAACACTCAAGTTTGACGCACAACGTTTCTGAAATGAAATCATATATTCAGTAAGTAGGCCACAAGGGCACTTTTACACAATCTGACTTATGTGAATCTACCGGTATTAGGATGTATAATGATGGATATAACAAAACAACATTTTATATAATTTCACTAGATATAACAACAATAAGCAGACATTGGGTATAATTTCAATTAATATAAAAGACATTTGATATAACGTTCGCCTCGGCCTCGCGCCAATGGTTTCTGATCGTAAAAGAGCCTGTCAAATGCGCGGGCCCCTCTATCCCTCTAGGCACTTTGGGCACGTGCCCCCAGTCTCACGAGGGTCCCCAATCTCACGGTCCCCAGAAAAAATAGTTGGCGTGTTTTGAGGCCCCTAATTATGGAGTGCAAGGAGCAAGCTTTAAGAAGCCTTATTACTTTAAAAATTTAGTTTTTAGGGTTCCGTAGTCAACTAGGAACCCTTATAGTTTCGCCATGTCCGTCTGTCCGTCTGTCCGTCCGTCCGCGGCTTAGCTCCGTGACCATTAGTCCTAGAAAGCTGAAATTTGGTATCAGTATGTGTATGAATCACGCCGACAAAACGATAAAAAAACACTTTTTATCGGGTACCTCTCGAACACCTAAAGAGGGGTGATTTTTTTTTTTCGTTTTAACACTAGTGTGTGGGATGTCGTTGAATAGGTCTTTTAAAAATAATAGGAGTCTTCTAACATAATTTTTTGATAAAGTCAGCAGTTTTGTAAATATTCGCTCCGAAAATAAAAAAAATAGCGTCCCCCCCTCTAACTTTTAAACCACGGGTTAAAAAATTATGGAAAAATTCATGAAAATGAGGCCTTATAAGTACTTTCAATGAAAACTATATTAAATAAAATCGGTCCAGCCGTTTTTGAGTTATCGCAAAATTTCATAATTTTCTTTAAAATGACGTAAGTGCCGCGCGGTGTCCTTATACTTCGAACGTTACACATATTAGTTAACTGCCATACTGCCTGATCGTCCTGAGCGACGAGGCTAGAAAATGGCTGACGTCACTGAAATTGGATTTGTAATTACTTATAGTTAAATGAATTGTTTCTTTTGTTATCTGAAATAACATGCCATACGAATAATAAAAACTGCCATACTGCATTAAAAGATTCCGCTCAATCTGGCGCGTATAATCGATAACTTCTAGAAGGTAATAAGTAATTACAGTTACTTTGGCGTTTACGACCGTTTCGCTTGAAATCTTTCTCGTACCTAATTTAAGCCAATTGTGAAGGATGGGCAACTACGGAACCCTTCACTGAGCGTGGCCCGACATGCTCTTGGCCGGTTTTTTCTTATTATATGACAAATGTGTTGATATTTCAACCAACATTTTAAAATTAATAAATAATACTTATCCCTCAGTTCTGAGACCTAGTCACATAGTTATTTCATGTATGCATTGCGTTGCGTTGAAAAAAAACAGTTTTCTGCTTGAATTTTGTTAATTTCGGGTAGTTTTTGAAACATAAATTATCAATGAAAATTGAAACCGTAGGTTTCAAATATATAAGTTCCAATAAATCGAAATATCCCTGTTCTAAGTAGTTACATTACAATATGTTAAGAAACAGGTTTGATCATAGAGAATAATATCTAAAACAATCAGCATTTTTGTGCGAGTTGGACTCATGCACCGAGGTGGACCTTCTATAATATTTGATACAGGCCCCGCGCTCACTTAGGGCCAAAACACAATAACAAGATATGTACAACATCGCATCGTAAAAATGCATAAATGAACTTTATCTTCATGTGACAAGATGCAAAATTAAAATTCATTTTACAATCTCACGACGTCGCATCGTGGCACGATGTCGCGTCGTACCACGAGACAATATTGTATCTTGTAATTGTGTTTTGGCTCTTAATCTGGTACTGCTTCTATTTGTATCAAAAATCCTCAAACCCGCAAAGACGCCCTTGACATCAAGAAATATTTCACTTCATTCTTAGCGAGGAGGAAAACCCGGTAATTGCACGTCAGAGGCGCGTGCGATTGTTTGTGCCTCTTAATTGATTACCGACATAGGCCGAGAGCTCGTCTCGTCATATAACGTGCAGGTGGCAGCACTATCGATGACAATACAATCACTACATAGTATAAAAAAGTCACTTCCTGCTGTCTGGCTGTCTGTCTGTCCCAATGTATGCTTAGATCTTTAAAACTATGCAATTGATTTTGATACGGTTTTTTTATAGATAGTCATCCAAGAGGAAGATTTACACGTGCATAATTTATCAGCATTGCACCCGTGCGAAGCCGGGGTGGGTCGCTAGTACAATACAATTACTCTTTATTGCATACCTCATAAAACAAACAGGAGAAATACAACGCAAGAAATTACAATTAAAGGTAAATAACAGGCGGTTTTATCGCCAAAGAGCGATCTCTTTCAGACAACCTTTGGGTAGTGGAGAACTTGAAAATGTCTTTTGTTACTAGGCGGTGCAAAAATCTGAAAAAGGAACAATACATCTAGCTAGGAACTCTGTAATAGATTAAAGCAAACCTATCGTGGATGTTCAAAGAAAATTACAGTCAGATATTAAAAGCTTGTCAAAAAAGAAAATTTTGACAGAAACTTATCCAACAAAACACGATGGCAAAACATTATTCACTACATCTGTGTAGCTACTAATTAAGTAACGCACTACACAACTGCTTATTTCTTTAAGCACCACATAAATCTAACCCAATGCACCAATGGAGTCCCAGCCAAAACCAATACTTTCGTATTTTAACTTAAAATGGATAGGTACCTACTCCCATAGTTTGTCTATCAATGCGCTATCTTGAAATTTTTCCGGTAATAAAAGTTAGAAAGCACTTGGGGGCCGATTCTCAAATCGAAAGAAACGTCGAATGCATGAGAAGATGAAAATAAAATCTATATCTATCTGAGTTTGTCATTTCATTAAGAGAAACAAAACTTTTCTGTGTCTATTAGTATTTTAAGCTGAATAATAGATAATTTATTAGAGACCAAGTACAATTTTGTATGGGAATGCTGTAACGATGCTGGGAGTGCAGAACGTCGGAATCGGAACCATTACTTCGTAATATCTGATTTCTGTCAATACATAGTCCCGAAATGTTTTATAAACATTCGCTTGTATAAATATCACTATTTGATGGTTTATAAGTAGTAAAAAAACACGGGCACAAAATTGTTACCGAAACTCTTGTTTGTTTTGTAACCTATTATAACTCGAATTCACCGTTATTATAGTTGTCATTACTGATATTACGCAAATTATACGATGACGATGAGTTTTGAAGTAGATTTGAATTTACGTAGATAACATGACTCGTACGACTACTAAGATTATTGTCTTCGGTTTCCGCGACTGTCACACATTTAAATAAATACCGTTGTCAAAGGTTGACAACGGTAACTGTAAAGCTACCAACGCGTCAGAGGGGCTCAAATAATTAATATATGCGATATAATCCGTTTAAATTGTTTTATGTAGACTACTAAGATTGTTTTCGTATCTATGACTTCGGAATAGCACCCCTGGCTGTCGTCCAGTACGCGTCACAAATACCCCCCTCCTAATTTATAAGATTGGTCCGTCCAAGATTCTCATGAATGACCGCAGTTGGGAACTCCAATGTGATTGCTTCCCGCTACTTATGCCTATTAAGTTGGCTGCTAGCCAGTTCTATATAAAGTTTAGGAAATAAGGCTTTGCGGTACTAATTTGCAGAATGTAACTTTGATACTTTAAATTTATGTTCATCGATTCTGTTTTTAGATAAGTAGTTTGAGTTTGTGAAAGATTGATTGCAAGAGTTTCTACTGGGGTTTCAAAAACAAGTTAAAAATGTTATTCGTTGGATCCGGAGACTATTATAAATGAAATAAAAGAAAAAAACTATTAATATGTCATAAAAAATGATCCTATATTATTACAAATAATATCTTTCAAATAAAAGATAAAAGTAATTAAATAAAGATAAAAATATATGCAATTAACTCGGAAATAAAGCCCGACAGCTAGAAAATTGATTTATTTCGAGTTTGCACCAAATTCATCATATTTAACTAAAAAATATTACCATACCTCTCGCTGACTCATTACTGAGTTATGGGCTGAGCTGCTATGGAGTTACTTTTAAGACATATTTAGATAGGATAAAACAGCTACAGATAAGACTAATGAAATATCTAGTAGGCAAAGACATAAAGAGAAAATATAGGGCAAACTATGACGCACTGTTTTCGATCTGTAAAATTCTCCTTGTAGATTGTAAGACTAATATACCTAATTATCCTAGAAACTTATTATAGTGACGAGTATAAGGTACAAAGGCAGAAAAAACGTCACTGTACTAGGTCCACTAAAGGAAATTATTGATGCAGCCGGTTGCCAAAAATTATTACGCTAAAAGAACCAAAGAGTACCTTATTCCTAAAATATACAATAAATACCCTTTATTGCTTGACGAGGAAAAATTTAAAATTGGAAATTTAAAGAGTAAATTGAAAAAGATACTACATGATAATTACTAATTGTAGGTACCTCCTCCGGATTTGTAATTTGTATCTTGCACTCATAATAATTTCGTGTGTCGTACCTACCAACGCAGACTTCATTTACCATCCATCAGTAAAATATATACTCTATTTCAACGCTATAGAATCTGCATTGGTATGGCGACTACCTAATTCTTCGTTTGCATATTGCATGTTTGTTAAGTTAAGTAGTTAGTAAGTAAGCATCACTGTGCACAATAATTGTAGTGACAGAACGCGACGCCAACAAACTGTTTCACAGTTTGGCGCACTTTAAACACAGTGTAAAGTATGTGCTAATATTGATGAATAAATTAAAAAAAAAAAAACATCCCATGTATTTATTATGTAACTATGTTTTTTTATTAAATAAAGATTTTTTCAATAATGAGAAAATAATTGGTGCATAAAATTAACTGGTTTACTCTTAGCCTATAATGATACGCACGAAAATGCAACATAAGCGACTGTTTATGTCGTCACGCCACTCACCACAAAATTTAATAGCACACCTCAGTTCATGCAAAGCAATGACAAAATATGAAAATAATAAAACTTATACTACAAAACCCACGGATTATTATAAACATGTTAAATCTAACAAAAGCAAGCCTTTACTTTAGTCTGTCTTTAGGCAATTATCTAAAACTATTTTTAGATCGGTTAAACCGCAGAGGTCATTACAAAAAACCATACCCAGGCTTAAGGAACGTACATTTTCTAATGATGTAAGTTATAAATTGAATAATTAATACACCGAAAAGATATATGGAATCTGCCGACTAGCCGACTAATCGATTAAAACATTGCTGATTAGTCGGCCGATAAGGCATCAATGCCGACCGTACGACGTACATACCAGAAAAAAAAACGGATATTTTTACAGCAGATGTATTTTCGATCAAAAGCGTTGTAACTGGCCGGTTCCAAGTAAAAAGTAGATCGGTTATTTATACTATTAAAGGAAGACCGGGTATATTAACAAAAAAAATCCATACAAACTAAATTGCCCTATAGTAAATTCAAAACAACAAACTGACCAGATCTACAGTGCTTGAAACGTCAAATATGATGATAATTGTCGAATTTGGCTTAAATAATGGTAATATTTTATATGTTCTCATTTTCCAGTAGGTAGTGCCGACTATTCGGTGTTTTCATAGACTAGTCGCCGACTAATCGGCCGACTAGAAATGATGCCGAATAGTCGGCTTTCCCGACTAGTCGGCCCATATCTCACCGAAACACAATGCGTACGGTACAAGTAGTTTTGATTAGCTTTAAGCGATACACCTCCAAAGACGCTATGATGACGTCGTTGGCGTAAGGGGAACTTCGAATACTTCTTCTTCGTTCAAATCCGGTCCAAGCATAACATTTTTAAGGGAGGATCGGCCGATTTGTATGGACTCTGGCCTAGGGACCAATAACGACATATATTATTGGAATGGCATATTCTACAACTTTTTATATTGCGGGAAATCTCGAATCCCTGTCTAAAAAAGCGATACAGGTATTTAGTATCGAAAAACCCTACATAATGACGTTTCAACTCAAAACTTATTTTTTCTACTCCAGTAGATATAGTTACTAGCTCTAATATAAAGAGACATAAATTATGAAAGTCTGTAAAAGTCTATACTCTATTGCCCGCATCACTTAGTACCGCAGATTACAAGATAAACAGCTGCATTCACACAATTTGCAATTTAAAAAAAAGCTTATTGTACTAAGGCATTGTGGCAACTTAAAAAAAAAGTTTTATCTTCAGTGCATGGATGTTTAGTATAGTGAACGTATACCTTTATGTTTAAGTTCATATTTTTTTGACAGATGGACGTCAATAAAAAAAAAGTTTATCAGAAACAATTTTTTTTTAATTTTGTTGATTCCGAGCTCCCGCTCGTACAACATGTAATTATTTTCTTTGTTGTTTATTTGCATTTTATTTATGAAATGTCGAGTCGTAGAAAAAGTATCGTAGTAACGTTGTATAAGTAGGTTAAAAAACGCTCGTGGCATCTTTCATACGATGTTCGCTACGCTCACATAGTAACCCATGCCACTCGCGTTTTTTGCCCCCTCTTATACAACGGTTGCATAAAATACTATTATGCAGCGATAACTTTATTTACTTCCTGCCATAGTAAACGATTTAGAACTTAGAACAAGCTTTCCAGTGACATATCGCTTGTCCTTATTGGTCATATAGGCCAATTAGCCCACCTTCCTTTTTGCTTCAATATATTAAATATCTAAACAAACCAAAAAAAACCCAAGTGGCAAACTAGCTGCAGAAGCGCTTCTGCAGCTTTTTTTACTACTTGGGAAATCCTCCAAAGCCACTAATCTAAGTGTTTTGTTCTAGATCAGAGCCCTGCTCCTAACAATTGCTCTATTGGGGCCTTCGTGCCAGCAGAGTGCCCCTCACTCACCATGCCCCAACGTGTTCAGTTACGAGCCACCGGGCAGCGAGCCGGGCCGCTGGTACGGCGAGGTGAACCTGTCCACCGATAGCATCCTGCACTCCGTGTGGATCAACATCGTGTTGGACAGCAAGGCGGATATACTTGGAGTAAGTCACACCACCAACCCTTGCACCAACAGCGGTTTACCCTTCTTTTAGGCTGCCTTCAGAATCGGAGCGCAGCAGATAGGGTGAAGCCAGCCAAGCGTAATTTGAGTCGCGTAATTTCGGTCGCGACATACATCATGTCACGTGATCACGTCACACTAAATATTGCGCGACCGAAATTACGCGACTCAATTACGCTCTGGCTTCACCCATATCAACAAAATTAACTAATCGCATTTCTCAAATTTGAATGCGCTTTTATCGGTCTTACTGCGCCAAAATATATTTCCGTAAGTGGGATTTTCTGGGAGAATATCTTACTTCCTAGACAAGGCGACCTACGTAGCACACATGCTGCATAAAAGCTTATACAGCCCTTATTCAGTTTATTACAGCTGTGTAAGAGCTGTATAAGCATTCATACAGCCCTTATTCAGCTTATTACAGCTGTGTAAGAGCTTTATAAGCATTAATACAACCCTTATTCAACTTATTACAGCTGTGTAAGAGCTGTATAAGCATTAATACAGCCAATGTGCTACTTGGGAAAACGTAAAACTTTAGACACTCCACGGGCGGTATTTCATACCGCCCCATTTCGCATGTTAATCCACGAACATTGATCTGAGACATTTACGAATTCGCCGCCCTTAGTATGTATTTGTTCTGTATATCAAATTCTGTTCACCAAATACCTATTCACCCTATTGAGTTGAGGCTTTGTAACTTTGCTTATGACGTAGGTACGTAAAGTTCATGTTAAACGTGTTTGTAAAACATAATTACTATCGAGACGAAATGTTGAGTTGATTTGATTATTTAATGATGTGTAGAATCATGGTGGGAATTCCGTGGTAATATTGTAAAACCAAAATGCGTTGATTCACAGCGGTTGTGTTGATCTGTTCTGATAATAATCGACCATAAGCACATCTAGGTTCTATACCAGGAATTACATCATTACAACAACAAAGTTCGCATTATCGTGACGTAGATCGCTACGTAATAAATGAATATAATATGGTAAATCAAACTGCTCGACGCTTCCTTGAAGACTATTTAAGTATTTATACATTCCTAGTCATCTCAACATACATAACATAGTCATAGACAATATAATCGAATACCTACATACAATTTAGGTACTGTTTCTGTTTTATTATTTTTATATTACATAGATGCAGTTCACTTATTGGTACCTACCTTGTGTAAGTTGTCTTACAATTGCTTCTAGAAAAAAGCTGTAGCAATACTTTGTCGCGTAACCAAAGTTACTTAGGGCCAAAATATAATTACAAGACACGACATCGCATCGTGTTACGATGGAAATATCTGGATATTTATTTAGCCCTTACACAGCTGTAATAAGCTGAATAAGAACTGTTTAAGCCCTTATGCAGCGCGGGAGCACGAGGTTTTCTATAATTTCACTTACCTCATGTATTTTGGTTTGATATACCGCTGCTTTATAGAATGTAACGAATGATATAAGTCGTCTTAGATAGTTTTCAAATGATAATTTAATTTAAATCACCACTTGTTTGCTAGGTTTTAGGTTCATTAGGTACCTTGCGTCCTTCAGAGCGGCAATAGAAGCCCCGCGAAGCGAGGATTTGTCGACTTGCTCCCGTTATTTAAAATTATAACAAAATATAATAATAAACCATTATATGAAACGTTACATTATATTAAATGACTTTATGTCAATTTATTGTAAGTATATCAAGTTTATGTCTGACTGTTATAATGATTACGCTCAACTAGCTTAGATTATTATAGTTTATGCATGTAATGTTTTTTCTCAAGTAAGTGAATTATTGTTATTCTTTTGAGAAATAAAGATCTTTAAACCGAAACCGATGTCAGTTTTTCTGAAATTATATAAAACATTACGGACCCATGCAGCACGTGTGCTACGTGGTATATATCCAAAATAAACTTTATCTTCATGTAACTTCTTCCAGAACTGGGTCGGCGACGTCACAACGTCAGACAACATCGACTTCAAAATAGAGAACACGAAGATGAAAATCCACCCCGGCCCCGCGACCGCCGTACGATTCTTCGTCCAATACAATCCCTTAAACAAGGCCCCAAAACTCCAAGCCATAAGACTGAATGGCCGGGAAATCTGCAATGCGAATAACCCGTTACCAGCCGTAGAGAGGCCTGATGATAGAAGGACCACTTCGCGGCCTAGGCCGGACATAAGGCCTGAAGACATCCCTGAGTCGAAACCTGTACGCGGCCAGCAGTCGGGGATCGGGCCGGTGTATTCTTCGACGCAGGGACCTCCGCAGCCTCCTGTCAACCTTAATATGTAAGTAATTTCTATTGTTACTTTTAAATGTATTAATATTGTTCGTGCCAGTAGTTTACCACGCACTAGTTATCTATTTATCATATCTCATATTAAGATTTTCCACTATTTTCTATTTCTTCTATTCTCTATACCTCTAGGATAATAAATGCACCAGTAGTTGACCAGTTTATAATCATTTCATTCGTATGGGATTTCTGTCGTCAACTATGCGGTCAACTACTGGGTTTACTTGCTATGTTACTAGTACACTCACCCCACTTGATTATTATCAACATTACCGCACTGATATAGTGTAGTGTTGTCGATATCTATTTATAAGTAATTAATACTCATTGATATCACCAGAGCTTACGTAATAAATCGCACGTTTGAATAAGTAAAACATTAAAAGGGTTTTAAGCATTATTAACACATAAAAGGAAATATTTATTTCATATGTGCATTTTATAATTATTTTGTATTTTCTGGCACATTATCGTATACTTATTTGAAACGCAAACGGTTAGTTATGTTCAAGTGTTTATGTTCCTTATTAATTAAAAAACCAAGTTAAATCGGCTAAGTTGACACCGCATCAATCGATTGTTAATTTATATTTAGTAAAACTATTAAGTATAATGAAACCATTGACTCACTAGGTATCTCATTACATGAATCATCGTTTACAAACTACATAATTTAGAAAAGAGGAAAAGTACCTACAACGTCTTCGGCGTCTCATGAAAATCGGAAGTTTAAGGTCCAAGT
The DNA here is from genome assembly GCA_947623375.1 of Apotomis capreana. Taxonomy (NCBI): domain Eukaryota; kingdom Metazoa; phylum Arthropoda; class Insecta; order Lepidoptera; family Tortricidae; genus Apotomis; species Apotomis capreana. The sequence continues at coordinate 3,745,593 of OX392517.1, read as the reverse complement.
CGCGGGAAACGACTCGCAGACTTTTTTACCCGACTACTTCCAATCTTGGGTCTATAACTTTAGTTGTGTATAATATCGTGTATTTTAAAACGAAAACGTCTTGTTATGAATAGGGGTGCCATCCGTCCGGGTTTCCCCTGATTTGTCCTAGTCAAGTCAAGTCAAAATATTCTTTATTAAAGTAGGCCTAGCTACAAGCACTTTCGAATCGTCAGTTACAGAGAGTAGAGCAATTTATTGATAAACTTATAACTAAAAATAAAATAAAAAACATAAAAAACAACATTATAGTTAGAAGTAGCTAGTTCGGAGGCCGTCCGAGGGCCGTCCTGGGGGTTTTCAAAAAGTGTCCCGGACACTTTGTCAATTTTTTTTTATAATATTATTGTCGGGCACGTCCGGGGAAACATGCGATTTTGCGCCAAATGTCCGGGTTTTTTTTAAGTCTGTACGGATTCGGCGAATTTAGAGATGGCAGTCCCAGTTATGAATAAGTGCATTGAAATTTGCTCTTATTGTGGCGTTTTGATGAATCTATGTCATTTGAATGAGCCATAAAAATATGACAATCAAATCCCAACCAGACACTATTCAATTATTATTATTAACTCAAAGAATCCCAAGTTCCTCATACAAACTTTCACCTCCCATTTAACCTCTTTAGATGATGTGTTTTCAAAAATCCTAAAATTAGTTTTCTTGTTTTTAAAAGGAGAATCTGTACACTAAGTTTTATATCTCTAACTCAAAAATTACTCAATTTCCATACAAATTTTCAACCCCAATTTGACACCCTTAAGGGATGAATTTTGAAATATCCCTTCTTAGTGCTTGCCTGCATCGTATACTTGATCTATTCTAGAAATTTGAAGTTCCTAGGTTCAGTTGTTTCGGCTCTACAATGATGAGTAAGTCAGTCAGTCAGTCAGTCAGGACTTTTCCGTTTATATGTATAGATTTTACATAGAAAACTCTTGTGTGTCTCAGACATATTAAAATACATACAAAACGACATCAACATGTCGAGCGATATACCACTTCTACGACGTGAATATTTGGAAAAGCAACTATTTCATTGTTTTGTTTAGTAACTAATTAATATGAGCTGATATTAAAATACTTAAACGGGTTTACTCACGTCGTAGAAGTCGAATAACGCTCGACATGTTTCGAATCGGTACGCGATTCATCATCAGGAGAGACGATCAGCCGCGGCGGCGGCCAAACGGACACTGCGGGCACGCGCCCTGTCCGCGCGGCCGCTCGACGCGGGTGTCACCGGCGATGGCGCAAAACTACCCTCATCATCACGCACAATGTCAATTGTCGGGTTGCACACAACACTCACTACGTCATTTACTAAGGTCTCGTCCACACTAACCACCGATGTAGTATCCAAAACCGTCCTCCAACTAGGGGGCACTGAACATCCACAATCTCGATTAAAATTCGGATGACGACTAATTTCGATAGCCTCCCGTACTTTCCGCGGAATGCAAAACTTTTCTCTCGCCAGCACAGTTACCTTATCGAACCGAATATAGTGAGACGTATCCGAATTCAGTGAATGTTCCATCACCGCAGAACCCCGGGTATCTTGATTTTTCATACTACGTATGTGTTCAGTCACTCTTGTAGAAATGTTCCGGCCAGTCTCTCCTATATAATTCTTCCCACAGGAGCACGGAATCATATAAACTCCAGGATTACTTAGAGGTTCCTTATCTTTGGGGGAACGCATCAACTGCCTGAGCTGTATATGAGGGCGGAAAATCGTCTTGATGCAATACCTACGGCGTAACAAGTATCCGATTTTATCCGTCACGCCCTTAAGATAAGGCAAGTATAAAGGCAGCCTCTCCACTGCAGTTGGGCGGGGACGAGCCGATGCGTTCGCAACCCGATTACTCTGCCTCCAGTTGTAGCCGTTGCGCTCCAAAACATGTTTCACGTGACTTAGTTCACCATCCACAAACTGAGGATCACACAGACATAAGGCTCGATTGATCAACGTCCTAGGCACAGAAGACAAATGACTCGGGTGATGATGTGAATCCGCCCTAAGGTACCGGTCAGTATGAGTTGGTTTACGATACACTGTAGTCATCAGCCGCCCACAAGGTCTACGCATCACCAAAACATCCAAAAACGGCAACCGTCCTTCACTTTCCTTCTCCACCGTGAACTTGACCTTATGATGTAATGTATTAAGGTACCCCGTAAATTCCAGTAGGCCGGTCTCCGAGACAACAGCAAATACGTCATCCACATACCGCCACCAATATCTAGGTGTGATAGGCCCGCTATTTAAAGCACGTTCTTCCAACCACTCCATGAAAATATTGGCCGTGACGGGTGCTATGTAAAATATGAGCTGAGTTTATTGTAAGTTGGAATCTCCAAAAAATTTCAAATACCTATTATATATCAACATAATAAATATCGGACAAACTCACACAAATCGATCTAGTTCCAAATTAAGCTCAAGAATGCTGGTATTATGGGTACTAGACGACAATATACATACATAGATATAACATATATACATAGATATAACATAGAACAACCATGAACCAAGCTTAAATATTCTTTTACCCTTTCTCAACCGTCTTACTCCATGACCTAGAAGTAATGATATTTATTTATTTTTACCCCTCAATTCCGGAACTAGGTATTTTCCTGGCCCACTTAGAATCCCACTTATCGCTGCGTAACCTGAATGTTGGATTGCTTTCATTTGTATTAATTGAGCTGGTAACCTAAATAAGTCTTATTAAATTACGAAAAGGAGTTTTTCTTTAGTATAATTATGGGTGAATCAGTTTTTAGGGTTCTGCCCGTCCGCCCGTCCGTTAATAAATATTTAAGTGGAGAACTTAACCCGGCCAGTTAAGATGGGAAGTGTTTGTACGGAACCCTCGGTGCGCGAGTCCAACTCGCACATGGTTTTTTTAAGCCACACTGTTTGTCTTTTGCGTTTTTTTTTTAAGTCGGGGTTTTAAATACAATCATTACCTACTTATGAACTTTAAATTGTTAGACGTAGAACATGTATTTTATTAAACTGTTTTGTATTATCCGTTACTTAATTTTTCGTCTGTGACGAGAAAATAAGTGTGATATTAGTTTTACGTGGGTTCTGGACGTTTGTGTCACCGTATCTCATAAACTGATGACTCGATGTTGTTTTTTTAGGGTTCTGTACCTCAAAAGGAAAAAACGGAACCCTTATAGGATCACTTTGTTGTCCGTCTGTCCGTCCGTCTGTCAAGACCCTTTTTCTCAGGAACGCGTGGACGTATGAAGCTGAAATTTATATCAATTACTCAGGTCTACTGTCCCTTGAAGCTGTGAAAAAATCAAACTTCTAAGCCAACGCAATCAAAAGATACAGCCGTTTATGCCGCAAATTTTCGACACTTGCAAGGGAATCAAAACCTACAGGGTGCTTCCCGTGAACTCAGAATCTTGAAATTTGGTACGAAGCAACGTCTTATAGCATAGATAAAGGAATAATTACGAAAACAATAATTTTTTTTTTAATACCTATATAACTTTGCACCTAATTTGCAAATTTTCGACACTTGCAAGGGAATCAAAACCTACAGGGTGCTTCCCGTGAACTCAGAATCTTGAAATTTGGTACGAAGCAACGTCTTATAGCATAGATAAAGGAATAATTACGAAAACCATAAAAAAAATTTTTAATACCTAACTTTGCACCTAATTTATATGGGGCGCTATACATACCAGGTGCAAACTTAACTTAACCACTTAGGGATGGAAAGTGTTTGTACGGAACCCTCGGTGCGCGAGTCCGACTCGCACTTGGCCGGTTTTTTCTTTGAAAAGTGACTCGATTGTAAGTATCCTATCTGGGTAAGGACCAAACAGTTGAACTAAATTTAGGCGTAGTTAGCCACACAAAGCTAGAAAAAAAGCGAATTAAAAAAGTTCCGTTGTGTTACGAAAATTAACGATACAATAAAGAACCTTAAGGCATATTCGAGGGTTACCTAAGTCTAGAGCTTACTGTGGGTCTAGAGGTCTAGATTTGTGCAAGGCTGTCCGATATTTATTCATTACTACTACTCCCACGGGAGCACTAATTTTTTTCGGGATCAAGAGTAACCTATGTTTTAATCCAAGGTTGCAGCTACCTTCATACCAAAATTTGTCAAAATTGTTCCAGCCGTTTGAGCGTGAAGAAGTAACAAACATACACATAAACACACTCACAAACTTTCACCTTTATAATATTACTGTGGTTTATTTATTTATCTGTTTACCTATAAAGATTGAGTGTGTCAGGTTTCGTGTCGTCCCAGCGAGTAGGTACTTATTATATTTAATGGAAATAATGATTTAGGCGTGAATTAAACCAACGGCTGTTCACTGACAATGGGTGCAATAACCACACGTCATCGATGATAGCATCTGCGTTAACAATGTCCTGTGTAACATTATTATGATATTGCTGTCTAAAATGTTTTTTGCAAAAATAATTATCTTCACTTCTATACACGATGATTTTTAATCGGTGATCAGGTACCAACTTTTGTTAACTCGGTAATTGATGGCGGTCACGTTGAAGTCGTAATTACATGAAAACAAACAAAAAATCTATAATTTATTTTTAATTTGAAACCAATTTCGTCTTAAATTCCTTGCCACCCTACTGTGAGCTTACACCCTCTTTAATAATTTATTGGCAATGACAACTTATTAGTAATAATTTGTCATTGTCATTACGGAAACAAAGTAGTAGAACATTTCGTAAAATTTCCCGCTAAAGCGATGGCACTTGCCGTAGCTATCGTACTTCAATAATTTATGTAGGATGACCATGTATCTAGTGGTTATTAGTTTAAATTATGTTTTAACTTTTGTTTAATTAAACAGTGAGGTAATTGCGTGAGGCCTCGCCTATGAAGTTTAATTTTAGCTGGATATGAATATTTTTCTACTCCGATTAAGAATCATCGTGTATATCTATATATATCGAATATTATTATTTACTACCTGTGCTGCGATGTGTTACCCGCTCATACTGCGGGAACACAATTTTTTTCAGGATGAAAGTAGCCTATGTATTAATCCAGAGTGTCAGCTACCTTCATACCAAAATTTATCAAAATTGGTCCAGCCGTTTGAGCGTGAAGAAGTAACAAACAAACACATATACACACTCACAACCTTTAAAATATTAGTGTGGTGTTTTGGCATGTTAATAAACTCTCATGTTGTAATTCTTACAAAGTATTTAAATTCTGCAGCCCCAATTATCAATGAAAATTTCATAGAGACATAATAAAAAAAATGAACTGGTAAATAAATACCATTAGACTCCCCCTCTCTTTCTTTATACTGTCTGGGCTTTAGTTACAAGTGTTACTTTGTACTTTGTGAGGTACATTGGGCCATGATATCCCAAAAAACTTAATATTTTATCAAAACATGGCTTTTGGAATTATGAAAATTCGGATGATGCATTCGGGCAATGACGGATGACGAAGGACGACGGAGTATTGTAGTGTACCCCCTGATTAACTATAGCATTCTTTGCTATAATAGCCACTAAAATCCGTCTTAAACCCAAGCGTTACTTTGATGGCTTCCCATCGTAACAATGTTTCTTTAAGCATAATATCGCATAATGAACAAAAAGCACGCTTTATCACGTACTAAAAGCTTTACGAAGCTCAACAAAGTTGTTAACCGTTAACGCCGAAAAGTTCCTCAAATAATTAAGACTCGTAAAGGCTGTTGAAATTAAATTGAAATCGTAACGAAGTTATGTACGATATTGTGCGTATTTGACCTTTCAACACATGTACGTAAGTACAAATAAATAACTCAAAATTTGCGTTCAAACGATTAAAGACCTAAATTCCTTGTCACTAATTCTATTTGTTTTCGTACGGAACTCTGACTTGTGACATTGTAGTAGGGAAGGGTAAATAATGCGTTATTCTTTGTACGATGACGTAGGTAAATTAAGGTGTCACTACAAAGGGTCAGAATTTTATATCGCCCCAAATAAAATATGGGTGTGAAAGGGGTAAATAATTGTGGATATCTTTTCCTTGTTACAAAAGGGATTCCGAGTATGTCGTGGGGGTCATAAAGCCCTGTCGTTGGTTTTTGAATTGCCCTCAGGGTCAAGTTTATGGGACCCAGTACACTGTTAAAAATTTTCAGGGAATTTTACACAAAAGTGAGGGCAACTTTCGTTGCCCTCACTTTTTTGTGTTTTTACATAATTATGTAATTTTACAGGGCTATGTAATTTTACATAATTAACGATTTTACATATATGTAAAATTACATAAAGAAAATTTTACATATTTGTCAGTTATGTAAAATTACATAAATGTAATTTTACATATCTGTCAGATATGTAAAATTACATAAAATGTAATTTCACATAACTGAAACTGTCAGATATGTAAAATAATATTTTATGTAATTTTACATACCTCTTCATGTAAATTCTAGGATATGTAAAATTTTTATTTATGTAATTTTACATAGACGTTAATTATTTTTACATTTTTCCGGTACTATTACTGAAATATTATGTGTTTTTAGTACATATGTTTTCTGTAAAACTACATGTAGTTTCTGTGATATTAATGATATTTTATGGATTTTTACATTTATTCTGTATTGTTACAGAAATATTATGTGTTTTTTGTACATATGTTTTCTGTAAAACTACATGTAGTTTCTGTGTTATTAATGTTTTTTTGTTGATTTTTACATTTATTCTGTAATGTTACAGAAATCTTATGTGTTTTTTGTACATATATTTTCTGTAAAACTACTGTAGTTTCTGTGTTATTAATGTTTTTTTGTGGATTTTTACATTTATTCTGTAATGTTACAGAAATCTTATGTGTTTTTTGTACATATATTTTCTGTAAAACTACATGTAGTTTCTGTGTAAATACTGTTTATTTGTGGATTTTTACATTTATTCTGTAATGTTACAGAAATCTTATGTGTTTTTGTACATATATTTTCTGTAAAACTACATGTAGTTTCTGTATTTTTAATGTTTTTTGTGGATTTTTACATTTATTCTGTAATGTTACAGAAATATTATGTGTTTTTTGTACATATATTTTCTGTAAAACTACATGTAGTTTCTGTGTAAATACTGTTTATTTGTGGATTTTTACATTTATTCTGTAATATTACTGAAATACTATGTGGTTTTTTTACAGATATTGTATGTAAAACTACACGTAGTTTGTGTTTTATTAATGATTTTATTATGTAATTTCACATACATTCAGTAATATTACTGAATCCATTTATGTATTTTTACCTAAAGAAAATGTATTTTTAAGTAAGGGTAAGGTAAAATTACATGTTTATTATGCATTATTAACAATAAAATTAGTTAGTTTTACATGTAACTGTAAAATATTTTCTGTAAAATTTAATAATAATTCGGTACATTAACATAATATCTGTAATTCTCGGGATTTAGTTTTTTTTGCCAGATTTCTTTTTCTACGTATTTAAATTAGTGCAGTTGTATTAATCAAAATATATATGAAAAAGAAAACACTGGGAAACAATAAACTGGAAAGATTACTGATCTTGGTATAATCGTAGCTTCTGTATATAAGAACTATCCACCTATATAACATAATTACAGGGGTGATATGTACTCTTTATAAAATGCGTAGTCACACAGCAGTCAAATAAAAATACTGCTTTATGATTAACTTACTTGCTTTGAGGATACACATTTTACAAATATTACATATATCCCCTGTAATTTTGTTATAGGTGGACAGTTTCTATACAGAAGATACGATTATATCCAGATCAGTAATCTTCATAGTTAATTATTTCCCAGTGTTTTTGTTACATATATATTTCGATTAATACTATTGCACTATTAAAATACATAAAGAAGAACGTCCGTCAAAAAACCTAAATCCCGATAATTACAGACATTATATAAATCTACCGAATTATTATTAAATTTTACAGAAAATATTTTACAGTTACATGTCACATTAACTAATTTATAGTTATAATAATGCACACCAAAACAAGTAACCTGAAAAAAAAACAAATTAAAAAGTAGTAAATCAATTTATTGTCATACAATGATTAATATAAACAATACACATAACTGAAGTTATATATTATAACACCTTTTTTACAATGAAATACAGTGATTGAAATTGTAATTAATTAAGCGATTTTCGATTATATTTGAAATATTGATATGTGACTTGTAAAATGCATTTGCTTTTATTAATAAATTATCTGTATCTGTATCTGAATCCCCTTTACTTAAATCTAGTTTCAGTTAATAAGGTCAACGTCTTTCTAGCGGTAGCGAATGCGCAGTAACGTTATATCATATCAAATATACCGGGTGTTTCCTGTAATAGGAGCGATAAATTAAAACATAGATTCTTCGCTTGAAACTGGACATTTGTTAAGCAACTTCTGAAAACAACGTGTAAAAAAGGATATTTTGTAGAATAATGTTTAGACAAAGAAGCAATGTATTGCGAAATGTCCGATATTAGTAGAGTGACAGCTATTTCAATGCTCAGGGAATGTCAATGTTGGACGACGTACATTGAAAACACTATCTAGTTTGTTTGAAATAATAAAATTCTGAGAACTGACTTTTAAGTTGCTGAACAAATGTTGTTCAATTTGAAGAGTAGAATCTATATTATATTATTATTATTATATTTATTGCTCCTTTTACAGGAAACACCTGGTATTACATATTGCGAGTGTATTGCAACATATAAAAGAATCAGCCTTATTGTTATCGTGTTAGTAAGAATTTTCGACTATTTTTTTATTTCGTCTTCACATAACGACACGTTGATTCTTTTAACATGTAACATAAACTAATTTATCGTTATAATAATGCACACCGAAACAAGTAATTTATAGTTAAAATTAATTAGGTATCTGAGGTGGCTGACTAGAATTAATAAACTGGTAAGGTAATACAATTTGAACCTTCTAGAGAGTGAAATCACTATTTGAACAGATTCTTTAGTATTTCCTTGCAGCCACCTTAAACATACAAACTGAAATACAAAACAAAGTAAAACGATCAATTTATTGTCTTACAATAATAACAATAACAAAAATGAACAATACAAATAATTGAAGTTATATACTATAACTTTTTACAAGGTAATGTTATAAATTATTTTGATGTAGATAATGTTAAATATTACATTTCAGTTTAGAAACTGTTACATTAAATCATCAGAAGTGTTAAATCATGAGTCGAAAATTAAGCCGTCTAACGTGGAGCGACTAACTAAATTCTCTTGCCACTACAACTTTAAAACTAGATAAATGGGTAATTGTAACCATTAAGGGAGAATTGCTCTATGCCTATAGTCACGAAATAAGGCTTTAAAACAGAAATTATCGCACAAATACATAAAAACCTAAGTAGAATGCGAGGGGGTTTGGCTGTAATAGTGGTATATATATATATATATTAAGCTTTAGTCTCGAAGAAAGCCCGCGAACAGAGCGCTCACAACGGCAATGATTTCATAGATAATATACGGCTGATTGCTGTATATTATAAGAAGATATATCACACGTACCAAAGTGATAAGGTATATCTACTATATTGATTACATTATTTCCTTCCGAATTTCGTTCCTTGCATAATTTTATATATATATAGGCTCCTGTTTCCCGGCTCAAGGGTCACGGACCCTTTCAGGCACCTTTAGCCGGTGAACCTGAGCTAATATCATAAGAAACTATGTAGAATGCGAGGCGTTTTGGCTGTAATAGTGGTTTATATATATATATATATATATATAGGCTCCTGTTCCCCGCCTCAAGGGTCACGGACCCTTTCAGGCACCTTAAGCCGGTGAACCTGAGCTAAGATCATAAAAAACTATGTAGAATGCGAGGGGGTTTGGCTGTAATAGTGGTATATATATAATAATGAGTTATGTAAACCTTAAGTACTAATAATAATGAGTTAAGAGTAATAATAACAACATAAAGTTAAGAGTAATAATAAACATGGATATAATTAAACCGTTTTTCCAGACTGAATATCGTGAATTCTAGAATGGTATTCAAAATTTTTTGATAAAATTCTCTTATTACACACTGTACATTTATTATAGGATGAATTAATGTCAACATCAGCACTACTAGTTTCGGACTGGTGTAATCTAAAATTGTGATTCCTAGAAGACATAATTATTGAACATACTTTTACACAAAGGATCAATACACATAAATTTTACATTTTTACAGAATCTATGACATTTTTGGTGGTTATTGTACGAGATCACAGTTGAGAAATTCTAGTCACAATTTTCGCATTTAAATGACATGTTATTCAAACTTAAGTTTACCCATTAACGACAATACTTTTTTCAGCGTGACACCTTTACGGATTTTACAACCTTCTTTGGGATTTATTTTGAAAACATACCTTTGCATAAACTCTAAAATGTTTTGACATTCCACTGGATATTCCAAATTAAAGTTGAAGTAAGCTGCCATCAATAATTGTAACGACCTGGAGAAGCTCGCAGTTTCGCTGACGATGTTTTTTTCTACCAGCAAGTAATATATATTTTCAATATCTGTGCGAAAAAAAAAAAGGTTAAAACAGGCACTAAATGCTGCTTATGTTAATAGCTACCTAGTTACATAAAAAACGTTCAATTTCAACTTGGGCATTAATTATTTCCCCTGGTTGGTATTTCGGTAAGGCCGTTGAGCGTTTAAACCGTCGCTTCGTTCGTTCGTCTTTAAATGTAATTGCAAGCGATAGTTGAAACGCTCAGCGGCCTTCCCCATTTATAATTGTAGTAAAGTTACATCTCACCTGAAAATACAATATTAGGTGCAGCAACTTTGGGGAGGTCAGCAACTTCTGCCCGTCAATGGTTTCTGAAAAAAAAAAATAGATCAGTATAGATGAAACTACTAATAAAATTAAGCAAGGAACGAAATTCGGAAGGAAATAATGTAATAAATATAATAGATATACCTCATCACTTTGGTACATGTGTGATATATCTTCTTTAAAATATACAGCAATCAGCCGTATATTATCTATGAAATCATTGCCGTTGGGAGCGCTCTGTTCGCGGGCTTTCTTCGAGACACACCGGCCACTTCAACAATACTTGGTATCGCAGGTGTCGAGTTCAGAAATTTGCTCTGCTGTGAATAGGTTCTTCTTTCATTCTTTTCATTGGCTGCAATCAAGAAGATAATGTTATTTTTACAATTTTACAGTATATAATTGATATCCTCTTTTTTTAAACTGTTAACAAAGAAAAATATACAGCCATAGTAAGTCTTTTACATTTTATAGGAGATTTTAGAGAAGATAAGATAAAGATAGGATAAGATAAAGATAAGATAAATATAAGAAAGAAGATAAGATAAAGATAGGATCAAGATAAGATAAAGATAAGATAAGATAAATATAAGAAAGAAGACAAGATAAAGATAAGATAAAATAAAGATTAAATTTATTTTGTTAAAAAGAAGTACTTTATATGAAATAACATATTGTTAAATGATATTTTGTCAAGTGTAGTGTTTGTAAAATTATAATTTGCTAAGTGACTTTTTGTAATATGATACTTTTAGTCATATGTCTCGTTTGCCTAATGAATATTTATTGCAACGTTGTTTGGTCAAATGATCATTTGTCAAACGTTTTTTGGTCAAACATTAGTGAACCATTAAATTGGCTTTTGGATAGTATTTTTTATACACCAAGTTTAATACAAAAAATATGAAAATATGAGGGTTTGTTTACATTTTGTTAGTACTAAAAGTTTATTATTTTAAGGATTGCGTCATATTTTGCTACGGGACCCTAAAAACTGGCACAGGTAATGAATTGGGCATCATCTAATTACCGGATAACGCCACCGTGCTCGGCACCTTCGTGCTGTTCTTCTACGGCATCGCGCGCAGCGACGTGCGCGCGCAGCGAGCGCTGCTGCCGCGGGCGCAGCTTGTTCGCCGCGGGCGGGCCCCACGCTGCGCCGCCGCTCGTGCCGCGCGACCACCGCGACCGCTCCGTCAGCCGCGGCTCCGCGCGCCCCGCGTCCAACGCCAACAGCGCCGTGTACAAGGCGGGCGCCGAGCTCAACGGCCAGACGCTGCCGCGCGACGCCGAGGCGGCCGACGGCAAGTCGCCGAACATCAACCTGGTCGTGCTGCCACCCGGACGGTCGCGCTGTCGGCCCTGCGCCGTTCTACAATCCCGACGATAGATATTAGAAATATATACCAACTCGATTATATAGGACTTAAACCATAATTACATGGGGTCCCGCTGCATATACGTATATGTCGCTGCGCTCGCTGGTTTCGACTTCACGACCGGGACCTTCGCGCAGCGCGTGCTATTGCGACGAGTTTTGACTTGCCGTTTTCGTGGAAACGATCGGGTTCGCGGTATACGCGGTAATGTTTAGCCCTTAAATATCCCAAACCCACTTAAGTTGAATTTTTCAAAAATGTCATGTCCGCCATCTTGGATTTCAAAATTGACATCATTTTCGAATTTCCAACCCCCGATTTATTCGAAATCCATACCCCACATGATATGTTTAAAAAGTCATTACTTTTTTCAAAAATGTCATGTCCGCCATCTTGGATTTCAAAATTGACATCATTTTCGATTTTCTAACCCCCGATTTATTCGAAATCCATACCCCACATGATATGTTTAAAAAGTCATTACTTTTTTCAAAAATGTCATATCCGCCATCTTGGATTTCAAAATTGACAATATTTTCGAATTTCCAACCCCCGATTTATTCGAAATCCATACCCCACATGATATGTTTAAAAAGTCATTACTTTTTCAAAAATGTCATATCCGCCATCTTGGATTTCAAAATTGACATCATTTTCGAATTTACAACCCCCGATTTAGTCGAAAACCATACCCCACATGATATGTTTAAAAAGTCATTACTTTTTTTCAAAAATGTCATATCCGCCATCTTGGATTTCAAAATTGACATCATTTTCGAATTTCCAACCCCCGATTTATTCGAAATCCATACCCCACATGATATGTTTAGTCATTACTTTTTTCAAAAATGTCATATCCGCCATCTTGGATTTCAAAATTGACATCATTTTCGAATTTACAACCCCCGATTTAGTCGAAAACCATACCCCACACGATATGTTTAAAAATCGAAAATGATGTCAATTTTGAAATCCAAGATGGCGGACGACATTTTTGAAAAAAGTAATGACTTTTTAAACATATCATGTGGGGTATGGATTTCGAATAAATCGGGGGTTAGAAAATCGAAAATGATGTCAATTTTGAAATCCAAGATGGCGGACATGACATTTTTGAAAAAAGTAATGACTTTTTAAACATTATATCATGTGGGGTATGGATTTCGAATAAATCGGGGGTTAGAAAATCGAAAATGATGTCAATTTTGAAATGCTAGATGGCGGACATGACATTTTTGAAAAAAGTAATGACTTTTTAAACATATCATGTGGGGTATGGATTTCGAATAAATCGGGGGTTGGAAATTCGAAAATGATGTCAATTATGAAATCCAAGATGGCGGACATGACATTTTTGAAAAAATCTGTTAGGGTTCCGTTTTTTGCCATTTGGCTACGGAACCCTAAAAAATTTGCTTTCAAAAGTTATATAAGGACTACCCGTTTGGATTAAGTTTACACCTCATTTGTATGCGGGGCCATAGGTACCAGGTGCAAACTTAACTTAAATACAAAAAATATGAAAATATAAGGGTTTGTTTACATTTTGTTAGTACTGAAAGTTTATTATTTTAAGGATTGCGTCATATTTTGCTACGGGACCCTAAAAAACTGGCACAGGTAATGAATTGGGCATCATCTAATTACCGGATAACATCACCGTGCTCGGCACCTTCGTGCTGTTCTTCTACGGCATCGCGCGCAGCGACGTGCGCGCGCAGTGGGCGCTGCTGCCGTGCGCGCTGCGCCGCCGCTCGTGCCGCGCGCCCCGCGTCCAACGCCAACAGCGCCGTGTACACGCCGAGCTCAACGGCCAGACGCTGCCGCGCGACGCCGAGGCGGCCGACGGCAAGTCGCCGAACATCAACCTGGTCGTGCTGCCACCCGGACGGTCGCGCTGTCGGCCCTGCGCCGTTCTACAACCCCGACGATAGATATTAGAAATATATACCAACTCGATTATATAGGACTTAAACCATAATTACATGGGGTCCCGCTGCATATAAATAAATAAATAAATATTAAGGGACAATCATACACAAATCGACCTAGTCCCAAACTAAGCAAAGCTTGTACTATGGGTACTAGACGACGATATACATAATATATAAATACATATATAGATAACATCCATGACCCAAGAAAAATATTTTGCACAAATATTTGCCCCGGCCGGGATTCGAACCCGGGACCGTCGACTCAGTAGGCAGGTGTCTACAAACCGAGCCAAACGCGTCGTCAAAATATACGTATAAATATAAGTATACGTATATGTCGCTGCGCTCGCTGGTTTCGACTTCACGACCGGGACCTTCGCGCAGCGCGTGCTATCGCGACGAGTTTTGACTTGCCGTTTTCGTGGAAACGATCGGGTTCGCGGTATACGCGGTAATGTTTAATTCGTCAATAGAATCTTCTATGGCCCTCACGTAACGTAGGTATAGTTCGTGACTCGAAGCCATGAGTTGGACAGCCACTGTAATGGTTGTAGGTAACAGTTTTATTTATCATTAAACTCACAATTATTGATATACAACAAATATGGACACTGAAGCACAGTATGTTTGTGGATCACGAAAGATTTATTAACGTCTTAAAGTAATTAAATTGTAGTCTTAAAAATATGAAATTATGTCAATTTGTTAAATTAATAAATGCAAATAGTATCAATGTACGTAAATGACATGGAAAATATGGACATATTGGGCAGTAACGAAACTTAGTTTTAGTTATTAATGTAACTAGGATGTGAAGAATATGCATTTTATTATTTTTACGTGTCGGATGGCCGAGCTGTAAGGCCCATTAAATATGCATAGGCAAACCTAATGCCGATTTCACACGAGGGCAGAACAGTGAGGCTGAGGCAGAACAGTGAGCAGTACAGTACTGCTACAATCTGAACGCACACGCCGAGACAGAACAGTACTGTTGTGCCCACTGTTCTGCCTCACTGTTCTGCCCTCGTGTGAAATCGGCATTACCTATTAATTAACCAAGAAAAAGGACGTACTTACCTTTATACAATTACTTCGGTCTAGGTATATCACTACACAGTCACAAATCACAATAAATCAAAGAATCAATAAATCCAAGATGAACATTGAACACGCGTGCTCGCGCGCAGAATACTCAGAATAGAATACAATACAATACAACATTGGCGGGAAAAATGGCGGGCGCACGGCGCGCGCTGAACGCGCACAGAGTGTGAAACTACGTAGACGCGACGCGTCAAAAATGGCTTAGACCTTAGAGTAGCATTTATAAGTACTTGGTTGCAATAAAATATATTATTATTATAAACAGATTATTTTTGGCTTTTCAGTTTTATTTGAAGGTGGTTCTTTTTTTTTTGCTTTTTAGTGATTGAAATTGAATTATTATTATTGAGTAGTTTCAGTAGCCTATGTTTTCTATCATCAGCTCAACGTCACTAAATTATACTTTTCGATATAGGTATGTTAAGACTGTTAGTCATATTCTTTATAGTGTGTTCGTGAGGTAGTCCCCTTGTCACCAAGTCAGGATCTGATGATGGAATCCCAGGGAAATCGAGGGCAACCCTCAAATCCATACTAATATTATAAATGCGAAAGTGTGTCTGTCTGTTACCTCTTCACGCTTAAACCGCTGAATCGATTTTAATGAAATTTGGCATAGAGATAGTTTAAGATCCGAGGAAGGACATTGGATAGATTTCATCCTGGAAATTATACCTATATAACTAGGGGATAATTCAAACGAGAAGCATGTAAACAAGACCTACCCGATCACCCCGCCATACCTAAGTATTTTATTTGAATCACTGAAAAGTAAAAAAAAAATATTAAAAGAACCGACTTTAAAATAACTGAAAAGCCAAAAATAACCCGTTCATGTACAGATTACATTTGAACAAAAATACTCGTAAATACCAAATGGTAATAATTAAAGGCTTTATGCGCGGCATAATTTTTCATAGTAAAAGTTGAGTGGTTTGGCACCGACTTCAAAAAGTGGTTCGAATCCCGGCCAGTGCAAATATTTGTGTGATGAACTCGAATATTTGCGCTTGGGTCATGGTTGTTCTATGTATTTAAGTACGTATATCGTTCTCCTCGGTTCACTATTTAAGTACTTACCTACATTAACCTCATAAAATCCCGAGTGTTCTAAATCAATTATTACGACAATAGTCAAAGAAAAAGACTATGACACTTCTATAAATTCTAACGGCATTTAATCTATACAGAGATCATCATCGCGACCACAAAACGTCGTAAGCGCCGTGTAAATCATGGCGCTTAGGACGTTACGAAAGCGGGGCATTGAGTCTCTGGCAAACTCGCGTGCAGGCTCAGCCGAGAGCGGGTCAAAACGTTGTAAGCGCTGTGAATTCCACGGCACTTACGACGTTTTGACCAGCTCTCGGCTGAGCCTGCACGCGCGTTTGCCAGAGGGGATCGCTGACAAGAAGCCCTTTGGCTGGCTTCGACTAATTTGCTGATTGGAAAGATTATCGATTACTAATATCATAATTCAAATTTGAAATTAGTAGTATACTAATGTCGATAATCGAATGACGACTACTTGTCTTAAAGAAATCACCACGAATGATATTGATATTGTTGACAAACCATCATAAAATCATTGCCAGTGTAACACATTAGTTGTAAAGAAATAAAGGGAAGCTATTGCAATTTTAGATTGACAATAATATATTTTGACCAAAGGTTAGATAATTTGATTACACTAAAGCAAATTAGACTGCAGTTTTTGGTATTAATGTTGATGTTTTATGAAAACAATATTTGGTTAGCAAAAAATCCATTTTGGGAAGCAAAAAGATATACGGACTCAACGTAAAATTATTTTGGTGTATGTATATTGATTTTGGAATACAAAATGATTTAGTTTAGGGAGCTCTGTATAGAGTGGGTTTAATTTATATGGAAGTAATTCATTTTACTTGGAATTTAGTTTTAGGGTATAAAGAGCATTTAGTTTTTTGCCTGCCTAGTAGGCCTACAATCGTATAGTATAGAGTATACATTGAATTAAGTAGATTAGTATCATCATCTCAGCCATAGGACGTCCACTGCTGAACATAGGCCTCCCCTTCGGGCAAAGCAGATAAATTGTGGGCGGTGCAACTAACTTAAACAAGTTTTAATAAATAATATTTAGATAAATACATATATCATATAATATATACACATATAAATAAATACAGATGAAACATACTAATCAGATAACCTAAGAATTCACAACTGCTAGCGTAGAGGTCACGCAAACGTATGTTGGTACTTTGTCATTTGTGCTTCGCTCCGCTGACCGATTTTGATGATTCATGTGACATTCTTTTCTTCTCTTTAAATTCTATTAAGTGACAGTTTTCAAAATAGCCGGACGTGTTTTCCTAAAGTGAAAATAGTGAAACAAAGTTAACTTTCGTAATTTCACTTTAAGTGCGTGCGACGCCTCCAGATCATCGACGACCCCCGGGTTTTTTGCTACCATCCAAAGTGCTTGTTAAGCCTTCAACTCCCTGAATTTTCTCAGAATTTTCCGGCGGAAAACAGCCGAGTAAACGCCGAAAAACACTTTTTCTTTGTTCCCGTAACTTGCGACCTGGGATCGTCCGGCTGATTTTGAGGACGTATCAGCCTGCCTGACACCTTTCTGCGTTCAACCAAGAAAACAGAAAGAAAATCGGTCCAGAAACACCAGAGAAAAACAGGTTTTTATTGAACTTTGACAGTGAGTGACTTTTCTCCCCCCATTTCTCAGAACCTAGATCTTTTACCCCCATTTTTAGTGTACTGTTAATTAGCTTAAGTATCAATATAGTTCTGTGCAAAATTTCAGATTTTTCCTAGCTGTAGTTTTTTAGTAACGAATTTTCTCGCAAAACCAGCCGTTCAGAGCACAATATTTACGTAATTTTTATTCATTTTTTGACTTTTTTCCCTTCAAACTTTTGCAATTTTTTCTTTCATAATTTGCTCTGTCTCATCAAATAAATGCGTTCTGGGCTGTTTCCAACCCACACATGTATATAGTTTAGTTTTTATTTAAGTTTTAAATTTATCGATCTCGCGTTGTGTAAATATCAATATCCTTCTTCCATTCCACAACAATCTCACTTTATTGTTTATATATTTGTTAGCTTAGCTATCATTAGATTACTGTGCAAAATTACAGACCTATTATGTCAATAGTTTATACGTTATTAAAATAAAATAAATATTTAAGGGGGGCTCCCATACAACAAAGGGATTGGTTGCGTTAACTTTGCACCTCATTTGTATGGAGCGCTATACATACCAGGTGCAAACTTAACTTAACCACTTAAGGATGGAAAGTGTTTGTACGGAACCCTCGGTGCGCGAGTCCGACTCGCACTTGACCGGTTTTTTAATGATGTGTTATATGAATACAAGCTTTTGCCCGCGACTACGCAACCGCAACCTCGTACAACACGCTAGATATCCACGTAATCACCTTAATTAAACTATGTAACCTCGGATTAAATTATACTTTTCGAGATGTCCTTTCCCGGGTCTCAAACTATCTCCATACCAAATTACATCTAAATCGGTTCAGCGGTTTAAGCGTGATTCATAAATATCTGAACACGACTCTTATTGACTGGGCGTTACAGATATTTATGAACGCCTTATATGGTGATGATGATGTTGGTGTCATTATAACACCTATTTATTATTGTTTTATCGTAAAGATTACGCTAAAATAAGCATGTTTTATGGAAACAACTTTTCTCTAAAATCAAAAATGGCCGAGATATTCGCCCTCAAAGATTGATGTTTTTCAAGGGAGCTGGGACAGAAAAATTTTGATGGATGTTGGTGTCATTATAACACCTATTTATTATTGTTTTATCGTAAAGATTACGCTAAAATAAGCATGTTTTATGGGAACAACTTTTCTCTAAAATCAAAAATGGCCGAGATATTCGCCCTCAAAGATTGATGTCTTTCAAGGGAGCTGGGACAGAAAAATTTTGATGGATGTTGGTGTCATTATAACACCTATTTATTATTGTTATATCGTAAAGATTACGCTAAAATAAGCATGTTTTATGGAAACAAATTTTCTCTAAAATCAAAAATGGCCGAGATATTCGCCCTCAAAGATTGATGTTTTTCAAGGGAGCTGGGACATAGAAAAATTTTGATGGATGTTGGTGTCATTATAACACCTATTTATTATTGTTTTATCGTAAAGATTACGCTAAAATAAGCACGTTTTATGGAAACAACTTTTCTCTAAAATCAAAAATGGCTGAGATATTCGCCCTCAAAGATTGATGTTTTTCAAGGGAGCTGGGACATTTTGATGGATGTTGGTGTCATTATAACACCTATTTTTTATGATGCTATCGTATATAATCGCCTTTTGTATTGTACGAGCGCGCGGCGCTTTGCCAGTCTAGAGCATGTTGGTTATAATTTCTTTGTCCTCTTATCGAACCGAAACGGCTAGATGAATTTTAAGTTTTAACCAATTTTGGTAATACAGGGTTTGCTGGACGCCCAAATATGGTTAAAAAATACTTTTTACCCGACTACGGTAAAGAATAAGTTTCTGTCAAAAATGACATTTTAGTGGCAAGCTTTTATAGCCGACTGTACTTTTCTTTGGATATCCATCAAATGCTCACTGAGACGATTCTAAAGAGCCCAAGCTCGGTAGGATTGCTTTTTTCTATTATAGAGTTCCTATGGCCACCTTCCGGCTCCATTATCAGATCACTCCCATGGTACCATATTATTGTATTGTCATCAAAGTTAAGTAAGTATGCAAAATTTCAGCTCAATCGGTTGACGATATCTGCTTCAAAATTGAGTTGCAAGATTTCACCCGAACAAACATAACTTAATAGATACATAAAAAAAGTTATCAGATCCCAGGAAAAGCCAAGTCCCTAAGCCCTGACTTTTCTAACCTACACCTTGGTTTAAAAAGTATGGCTTGGCCATTTCACACATCAGTTTATGTCTTTAATATTGTGATACAATTATTAATCTAAATTCCTAATATCTATGAAACAAATCGGCCATTAAATACTCCGCGCCTACTGAAGTTTTAAGAGCAATATTAATGTAGCGTTACCTGTGGTCTATTATTTTATATAGGAGATACAGACTGTTGCTTGGTTTTTTGACTCAAAAGTGGTTTGTTTTGTCATCAAATGCAGTATTCAGGCATGGACTTAGAGGACCAGGGCCCCTAGGCACTTGGCATTTGGGGCCCCCTCCACTGTCTCGAAACACTTCTATTTTTTTAGCAAATGAAATCATATAATATACAATCGAGTTTAATTGAATAACTAAATGAAATAATGAACTTTATTTTGTAAGGAGGCCACAAGGGCATTTTACATTTTACATTTTCCGTTGTTAGGGTTCCGTACCCAAAGGGTAAAAACGGGACCCTATTACTGAGACTTCGCTGTCCGTCCGTCCGTCTGTCACCAGGCTGTATCTCAAGAACGGTGCTAGCTAGACAGTTGAAATTTTCACAGATGATGTATTTCTGTTGCCACTATAACAACAAATACTAAAAATAAAATAAAATAAATATTTAAGGGGGGCTCCCATACAACAAAGGGATTGGTTGCGTTAACTTTGCACCTCATTTGTATGGAGCGCTATACATACCAGGTGCAAACTTAACTTAACCACTTAAGGATGGAAAGTGTTTGTACGGAACCCTCGGTGCGCGAGTCCGACTCACACTTGACCGGTTTTTTTACTTTTGAGGTACGGAAACCTAAAAATATGTTTTCTTAATTTTACGCGCGCGTAGATTTTTTCCAAAATGAGCCATAATGTAATAAAAATAAGAATAGTAATTTAGGAACGGCAGCTACCTATACCTAATATTTCATGGATATATACAGTCTGTTGACAACCAAAACACTAAGTAACAAATACCTACTTATATAAAGCTCGTATATCAGTGTCTATCTACTTACTAGATACGAGGTTTTGAAGAGTAGTGACAGAAATTTTAGTGAGTTTTGGTTGTCACCAGGCTATATACGACTATATCGTTCAGATATTTGTGAACACCTTGTTGAACTGTATATAAATGCCATTCAATCTCTCTTGTAAAATTATTGACGGCGATTGTATTCATATTAGTACAAGATTTACTTAGGTTGGGACTTTATAGGCCAATTGGTGTAAATAGTCACAAGATATTAATCTATTTATTTATTTATTTAAATGTTCCAGACATTTTATGTAATTATGCAGGTTTTATGTAAACGTCCATGTTTAGGTGATTATTACATATTTTTTTAGGCAAAAACACACACTAAAATTGAAAATTACACGATACTTTGAAAAATAAAGTACAAACTGTACAATGACATAGTATCTTTTGTAATCTTACACACACTTTTGTGAATATTCCAAAAAGGTTCAGGAAATATACAAAAAACTGTGTTTTTCAGAAAGAAATGTAAAATAACAAGTATTGTATGTAATAATAGCCGTTTCAATCGTTGTAAATACATATCTAAATGTACTTTTCCCATATATTCAATGTAATTATACAGATTTTATGTAAATGTCCAAGTTTTTAGTGATTCTGACATGCCTTTTATGTAAAAACACACACTATAATTGAAAATTCCACGATATTTTGTGAAATAAAGAAAAACCTGTATAATTACGGAATATTTATGAGAACTTACAGATACTTTAGGGAAAATTCCAAAAAGTTACAGGAAATTTGCAAAAAAATGTGTTTTTCAGAAAGATATGTAAAATAACAAGTTTCGTATGTAAGATAGCCGTTTCAATCGTTGTAAATACATGTCTAAATGTACTTTGCCTACACATTCAATGTAATTATACAGATTTTATGTAAACGTCCAAGTTTTTAGTGATTTTTACATGACTTTTATGTAAAAACACACACAATAATTGAAAATTACACGATATTTTGTGAAATAAAGAAAAACCTGTATAATTACAGAATATTTATGAAATCTTACTGATACATTTGGGATAATTACAAAACTATGTAAAATGACGAGTTCCGTATGTAATAAAAGCGTTATAAATACATATTGAAATGTATTTTTCCCAAACATTCCATGTAATTATACAGAGTTTATGTACATATACAAATTTTTTATGATTATTACATATTGTTTATGTAAAAACACAGAATTAAATTGAAAATTACACGATATATTGAAAAATAAAGAAAAAACTGAAAATTTACTTAATATTCTACGTAATCCTACTGAAATTATTATGATCATTACAAAAAACTTATGTAATTTCACATAAAAATGGGTTTTTTCTGAAGATGTGTAGAATGACGACTTATGTATGTAAAATTACAGTTTTAAGCGTTATAAATACATATTGAAATGTATTTATCCCAGACGCTCTATGTAATTTTACAGATTTTATGTAAACGTACACATATTATTAATTATTACATATTTTTTTTGTAAAAAGACATCAAAATCGTTGAATTTAACGAAGATATTTAAAATTACCAAAAATTATGGAAAAAAACCAAAATTTTGGTACTTTTCCCAGGTTTTGAGGGAATTATACAGGTTTCTGTAATTTTTTTGTGTGTAAAATCACATAATTTTTAACAGTGTACAGTCGGCATGAAATAGCCTGTTACAGCCGAAGTGCCAAATTATATCCTTATAGATGTAGTGAACAAATTTCACTATGTATAAATTGTAGATTGTTTCAAGGGGCTAAAATAAGTCATTATGACATGAAGTATTAATCTGAGTGGACGCAAAAATATATATATTTTGAGACAAGCTCACAAAATCAGGCTAGTCCCAAAATGAGCTCTAGTAGGCTTGTGTTGAGTGTACTAGACGAAACACACAAATTATCAGCTCTTGCTGGGATTCGAACCCGGGACCCACGGCTCAGTAAGTGACTTAAAATTAACAACTGTACTTAAAATTAATAGAAATGTTTAAATCAAGCGAAAAGTTAGGCTCCAACATGTATCATTGTTGTTGCTGAATTTTTTATCTCACCACCTACTCTTTCATTCTTCTACCCAAAGGTTGTCTGGAGGAGATCGCTCTTTAGCGATAAGACCGCCTATTGTCTATACCATTTATAAATTAAGGTTTCAATTGCAACCTTTTTCTTGTTGGTGTGCAATAAAGAATTGTTGTATTGTATTGTATTGTATTGTTCAAGAAAATTCGGCGCGTGGTTGTAATAAGACCACAATAACAAACATAATCACAATTTCACAATGATAACCGACTTCAACGAGAAGTAATCGTATTTCCGAGAGCAAATTAATGAAGTAGGTACTATAAAAAAAATACCGGAAGCGCCATGGATGAGCCTATAATATTTGAAGTCCCTTCGGGTCCTCATAAATCTTGTTATCAGATTTTAACCAACATTTTGAAGACTATATTCTAGTTTGTTGTTCCTATTACATGTCACACCCGGTATAAGTGCAGTATATTACACGTAGATAGATGGAGAATGAAGCTAATCTTGGCTCCGAAATCCGGATTTTCTAGAAAATATGCGAAACCCCAGCTGGGTCTGAGTGCCCATCACTCTTTCTTGAGTCGGCGGCAGGACGCATTCCTCGCCCCATTTTACAAAGAACATGCAAAGAAAATGTAAAACTTTGAAGTTATTCCATCATTCGTTATCATGCACACCTTTGTGTTACGCAGACAGGGAAATAACTTTTCTCAAAATGGTCGGGAATGTTGTTTTTATTGATAAATAATCATGATGCGAAATTAAAAAAAGCCTTGACAGCCAAAACAGAAGATCAGTAGGTAGCTACGAGTTATCGCGACTTTTTAGTTGCCTAAAATAGCTTACAGCATTTTCAGAAAAAATACACTTCTACGTTTTTATTTAAAAAAAATAGCCCTTTGTCAAACTATCTAGGTACTAAAAAAATAACTTAATCTCAGAAAACTCTTAAAGTAGTCAATTCTTGAATCCTAAATTTTATCAGAACATTATTTCTTTAAACTAGTTGTGAGTTGAGTACTAAAACTTCATGCTGAAAAGCTTTTAACGTTGAATTATCGAGAGGTCCTTACATATCAAAGAAAGTACTTAAATTAAAATGGTTTTTAGACTCGTTTTCAGTGCTTGACATTTTTAGGGTTCCCAATCAAAAAGACCCTGTCAGTAACGACCCGGCCACGGCGGCAAGCGGCAGGGGGTGCGGTGGCCATACGAGTGAGCGAGATGCTTTCAGACTGTTATCGCCTAGAGACGCACTTTTTATCTGATTCTCATAAAATTTTGTGAGTAGATACGATAAGCATATAGTTTTTTTAGTCGATTCAGATTTTTCGATTTTTTTAAAATGGCTGAGTTATGCTTATGAGGGTAGGAAACATAAAATATGTTAAATTTCCGCAATAACATTTCTAAGCAAACTGGCGAGGTCCCCAGTTCACAAAGCCATTAGTAATATAATAATAGATGTAGCAAATTTATTTCCAAGTTCTAAGCACTGAGTATCATCGAAAACCGTAATCCTGAATTCCTGACCTAATTTTCAAAGGAACCAACAAGGCACTGTTTAATTTCAATAGTATCTCCGTTTACGCTCGGATGCGCGTAAATAATACAGGCAGGGATGCTGAAGTTACTGATTAAAGAGTTGTTTATCACTTAGATTTATACATTTACACCCGTCCTTATATAAGTCTTAGACGAAGAGGAGACGAAAAGTCTAAAACCTGCCAAGCGCGAGTCGGACTCGCGCACTGAGAGTTCCGTACAGACACTTATCCCATCTTAACTGGCCGGGTTAAGTTACTGGTATGTATGGCGCCGGATACAAATGAGGTGCAGAGTTAACGTCACCGATCACGTTTGCTGCATGGGGCAAATATTTATTATATATTTTGTAGTTATAAAATTGTATGAATTAAATCTTTGTCCTTTCATCAAGCCCAAACGGCTGGATCGATTTCATTAATTTTTGGTATACGGGTAGCTTCGCATTCCCAAATGGTTATTGGGGACTTTTTACCCCACTACTTAGAAGAACAAAAGGGGGTTATGACTTTTTCTACCAGGCGGGCGAAGTTCACGGGTATATCTAGTTTACAATAACCACATTTTATGTTGTAACTATTATTTATCATTATTCATTATCTTATTCATCAGTTAAAATAATGAACATTTGTTATGTAAAGTATTATTAGCTTTTTCTCCTGACTAGATAAATAATTAGAGAGATAGGTAATTGGGTGCAAAAGTTAGTAAATTACACAGACACAAAACTTAAAAAATCTCGATGGTGTGAAAATATTATCTTAACATTAAAGTCGACGGAGAACCGATTTGCGGAGCTCCTGTATCTGGTTGGTTTGCCCTTGGGGTCTACCTAATGAACCTAACCTATCATCCCTGAGTCCCTATAATTACTATTTAAAAGATTTTATGACAAACTTTGTTAGTTTAGCATATTCTACAACATAAATGATTAATTAGTGAACAAAACTTTTTATGTTATATGACTTAATTGGTTGATGATAACAGTTTTTAAGTCCATGGTCAACCGCTCATATTCCTACCTAAATGAATTAGTTAGGTATATTATTATAGTGAAAACTATATTTATATGTGTAGCTAATATAGCATTTCACTGACCTAATAGAATTTTGTCACTTTACGACATCTTTTGTTTCACAGTAGGTAGTGCACTTTTCCTGCTTTCATTAACATAGTAAACCTTCTTTCATGCTTGTTAACAGTGGTGGAGGCCAACTACCCGCACAAAGCATTGGCACCCAAACCGGTAGCAGCTTCGGTGCCAGCAATACCGGTAGTACCGGTAATTTCAATACCGATACGCATAGCATCGGTAGCAGCTTGAGCACGCAGAGCCTTAGCGGTAGCGGTAGCGGCAGCGGCAGCAACTCCAAATTCGGTACCGGTACCGGTACTAGCTCCAGTTTCGGTACGAATACCGGTAGCAGTCCCAGTTTCGGTACTAATACCGGTAGCAGCAGCTTCAGTACGAACACTGGTAGCGGTAGCGGTAGCAACTTCGCAACGAATACCGGTAGCAACTATAATGATGACCGAATAAGGCCGGATAGTGGATACCGCCTGACAACTGCTGCTCCGATGCGCACCACTTCCAGATTCGACGACGAGGAAGATGGGTAAAGTAAAGCACTGTTACTTGAATCTATCTATCGTTTTATACTATTGCTTCCAATCCACAGATTTTTTGTATTTGTAATACTAAATGGGGACCCGGAATTGGGAGCCCTTTGTATTAAAAAAAAACTTTATTTATTTTACAGAAATGTTATTCACGTCGCTAAAATCGAGTATAGTGTTCCTCATTTTTTGCGTACATCGCGGCCTCATGGTTGTGATTTCTGGAACAACCATTACCTACTATAATTTAGAGTATGCTTTGAATAGCTTTTCTGTAATGTTTGGGTTTAACTGTAGGTAGCTTATACTGTATGTGCACTGGCTAAGTATTGCAAAGCTATTAGCGTATACGTATACCTAACTAATATATATCTAAGTAGTTCTTTAGAGTATCTAAATATGCCTTTTACTAATATCTGATTCTTACCAAACCAAAGTTGTCATTAAACAACAATACTAAATAGTAGTAAATCAATATACTTAATCACATTCGCAAGTTGTCTATTAGTTTCCTACCTACAACTCAGTGACCGAAACAAGATATTTATAAATAGGATGTGAACACTCATTAAACAGCTCTAGACATCATGACTCACTGTGGTTTTGCGGATATAATGATAAATATCATTATATCATTAACGGAAGACAAGGCCGTTATCGGTTTTGAATGCTTTTTAATGACGTAGTACGATGATACGTATCCGTAAAAAGATTAAGAATTTTAACTTACGTGGGTAAAATACCCAGTATTTTCCAGTTACAATACCTTGATGTAAATTTAGTGTACGTCACCCTAGGGCGTAAGTGGGATTTTCTGGGAGATAATCTCACTTTCTGGCCAAGGCAAGACGTAAAACTTTAGACAAACCACGGGCGTTAATGCATAAAGCCCCAGATTGCATATTTATGGCCCTCACCTTCGGTTCGGGACACAAACACCTGCGATCTGGGACATTCGCGAATTCACGGCCGTAGGTACGTAATTTTCTATTAAATTCCGAGCGTCTTGTTCTAGAAAACGAAAGAAGCAGTCATTTAGTACGACACGACAGCACAAACTTTGGCAAAACAAATTAGAATCATATCATAACATAGTGTGAGCTAACAAGTAATAGGAGTTGGTCAAAAACACATTTAAATTTAAAATCTGGTGTTTAACTTTATTGAACATGACATACAGCCATGTCAGCGATGTGTCGATTATATCATAGATCAAATTATATCAAGGACACACCGTTCAATAATTTTGCAATTCGAACAGCATTAACTGACATTAAAACCTTTAACTTTACCTTTAAAATAAATCAATCAGGCCGTATAGTGGTAATCTGTCATTAGAAATGTCGAGTTTAGCCATAGATATAGTACAAGTAGTTAGCCCTTAGGGCCAAAACACAATTACATGACACGACATCGCATCGTCGTACGACGCGACGACGTGCCACGATGCGACGTAGTGTTGTGGAAATGTGTCGTGGCACGACGTCGCGTCGTACCGCGATGCGATGTCGTATCTTGTAATTGTGTTTTGGCCCTTATTTAGACTATTTTATGTCATGCAAATATAGCTAATAGGTATTGCTATTATGTACTCCGCAACACACCCTGACTGTTATGGCCGAAAACTCATATTTGTTTTCATTGCAGGAACGATTACTTTACGGGCGGGCAGCCAACGTTCATCGTTCCCACCAACCCGAACAACAACAACAACAACAACCGCAACAGAGGACAGGTATGTGACCCAGTGACCGGACGGATTAATTTGATAACATCAGAGTTTGCATAAGTTCAGCTAAAGTTCGGACAGGTATCCATTAAAATGTTCCTTTTCGTTACATCTATAGGTACTCTGTTATACAATTGACAACGTCTCAAATTTCTAACAGGTGGAAATTAATAAAGAGATGGAGAGAGCATGGCGTCGTGTACACACTAAAAAATTCTTGGAATTTATTTTTCTGCATATAAAGATATATAATACATAAATTAACCGAAATCTACGACCACTATGCCTGAATAGAGTTGTAGTCTTCGACCTATCCTTATTATTATCCTATCGTTTATTTATGTATTATTTTAGTAGTTTTTTTTTTCCACAGAATCGCCTACTCATTTCTGACGTTTTTATTTAATTTCGCTACCCAAAGGTTGTCTGGAAGAGATCGCTCTTTAGCGATAAGACCGCCTGTTGTTTACCTCTATTGAATGTTACTTGTAATCTGATTTTGTTTGTATTTATTTCCTGTTGAGGTGTGCAATAATAGTATATTACTGCCGAGGCCGGGAAAAGTCAGTTCGTGGATGAGTATGATTTTGAAGGACGAGGCGTAGCCGAGTCCTTCAATAATACGAATCTGCGAACTGACATTCCCGCCGAGGCTTGTATAGTGCTTTTCTCCAAATATGCTTGGAAATAATCACCAATCTACATTTTAATTTAATATATCAGTACCATGAAGTTCATTTGGTACTTGTTTTTTTTAGGAATAGGAATAAAATTTCGGGTCCGAATCATATGTTTGATTTAAAACAAAATATATGAATAAGAATGAAATATATATGAAAACACAATAACAAAAAATATGCACATAGGTAATTATAATTTTTAGTTAAATTAACTAACTTCTAAACACACTGTTTTTTTTTAGAAACCATACCATATTTATCATTCGGAGAAGATCATAAGTTCAAAATAACTTTTATATTGATTTGGACACAATCAATTTCTGTTTTATTTTTTATTTGTTTACGTTTGGTACACTTATTAATTTTCAACTCACTCATTAAATATCATCATATTATTAAAATTAAAACTTTCGTGTGAAATCTCTAATAAATAACTAAGAATCATGAAAATAAATTAACCGCATATAAGATTATTATATAAATTGTTTGTCCGTTATTCGAAATTTGTCGACATTTCAAATGCAGAGCAAAAAAATGTTCAGTGCAAGAACTAAACGCAGGGAACAATTAAAAAGTTTATAATAGTTTTTATTTTTTAAATTTAGTGGACAATTGGCTGTTTGGTGAATTATCAAAGTCTTTGAAAAAATTAAAAGTAAAAATGCAGTAACCGGCCAAATTAAGATTACCCTCATTTGTATGAGACGTCATAAACGGAAGGTGTGTTTTTTACTTAATCGTCTTATTTAAATAATATTGATTTCCCGGCTAAGGCCAATAATATATATTTTTTTTAATTTTCATTAACGCCTTCTAAATATAACGAACGATTTCGCGGTCCAGTTTTACTACATTAATGGGAACATTTCCAAGCAAGTTGGAGAAAAGAATATTCTATTCTATTCTATTCTATTATATTCTATCCGTATTTAACGTCATTCGTATTTTTTAATTAGACGCCAGACTAAAGTAACCTTTCCATTGTGTCATAGATTTTGGAGTTACTACATTTTAGAATTTAATAATAAAATAATTAGTAATCTTAGGAAAATAAGTATAAAAACAGTGATTACGCCCTCTTTCTAAGCGGTATACAGAAAAGTAATAAAATTGTACTTAGTCTTAAAAATATGAAATCTGGTCAATTCTGAAATTGTAGGGAAAAATCAGATTTTTTTTATAGAGGGTCCATTATTTCAGAAAAATCTTAACAACTTAGCAAGACTTGACTTGCTTTGTTTAATAGTCCTTACGGCGTATCAAGATTCCGCGGAGCAGTTTTAGAATAATCGCTTTAGTGTTTGGTATTCCGTTGAGTATTTTCCTTCATCCACCATCTTGGTAAACAAAGGGCCGAACCGACGGGCTTTTCCTGATATGTTACGCTTTTTAGTCTCTCCACTGTATTTTATGAAAAAGGTCTTAAGTACCGGGATCGTTCTTGCAAGTTAGGCTGTTACGTATTTGCAGTATTTTGAGATCAGTCTGATCTTAATCCGAAGCCACGGATCGCTTCTTGAAGCGGACGGACAAAAAACTGTTTAATATTAATTATGTTCCGTCGTTCGCGTCCGCTTCTATATCACCTGCACAGTTCACTTAATAAACAGTAGAGTAATTATTCAAAAAAGTCCCGGGTTTGTTATATTTTAAGTGTGAAAATCGCGTTAGTATAATCAGTAATGTCTTGAAAAAACGTCCTCGATTCGTTATTTTCTGTACAATACAAAAAAGGTTAGGTATTTCCAATTTTAGGGAATAGAAAAATTGTTTTTTTTTAAGAATATTAAATTATACAAACTGCTGCTTTTTAATTTTTCGTTTCAATGGTTTTTGCAAAATCAATTTTTAAAGTTTTGACATGACAGTGTTCAACTGTATTGGCTGAAGGGCTCTCTGCCCTTAGATCCCAATTTAAAAAGGAATTGTCGATGTCAGTTTGACATTGACAAGTACCACCTGCTAGCATTATTTTTAGTGGAACAACCGCAATCAAAGTAAAGCCAAGGACTAATTACTTATTTTACCAAAATTAAAATTCACAAAGAGACCAATTGTGGTTCATAAGACAGCATTTAAATACTAACGAAATTATGCGTGAAAAAAAAATACTTAGGTACCTACGCATAATTTTCGTGAACAGATGTTTTGTTTTCGAATTCGTTTACGACCCATTAAATGATATACTTACCTACTTAATATCATTTTTCAGTTAAATATTTAATATCCGCGCTTACTGTTTCCAACTTTACTGTTCCTGGAACAGACAAAATCATTTGAATAATCACATCCTGCTCTTATACCGTGAAGAACATTAAGACATTCTCGAAACAAAATAACGGGACATCTTGAAAAAAATATTTAGACAATATTTTTAGACAGTCTATACTCGTTACTCGAATGTTCAATCAGTTACGAGACACTAATTCTTAAAAATTTGTTAGAAGAGTAGTCAGTTTTTACAAGTCTTTGTTTATGATGTAAAGCCTGACCAGAAATATATGAGGATGCGCCATATTACGGAATTTCACTGGAACTAATTTCTTACACTGGCAATGATTTTATGATAATTTGTCAACAATGTCAATGTCATTCGTGGTGCTTTCTTTAAAAGACAAATATTCAAAATTATACAAAGAAAATGCCGAAAACCATTCACAGTCGTGAACATAAGATTATACATAAAGTGTACACGTGTTTACTACACAAAACACAGTCAGGAAAAGAGTGCATTCCATTAAATTATATTACGAGGCTAACATAGTGGAACTGACAGGTATTTAAACTAATGTCATTAAATTGTTGCCATATAAATCATATAAATAGCGCCCTCTTGACAATCCTCATATATTTCTGGCCAGGCTATACTTATTACATCATAGATAGTGATAGTGTGGAGAGGCGCCGCTCTATTAAACATTGCTTTTAAACCTTGTGTGTCAATTCGATAATTTGTTTGCAGACTATTTGATGTTTTGTTTGCAGACAGAATGCGGCAAGGTGGTGAGGAACAACCCAAACCCACTGGTGGTGAATGGCCACCCCACGCTGGAAGGCCAGTGGCCATGGCAGATCGCTCTGTACCAAACTCAGGTAAAATTACCCAAAAAAACCGGCCAAGAGCATGTCGGGCCACGCCACAGAAAACTTAACCCTATAGACCCCGCTTCATAAAACTTTCTCTAGTATCTCATGTTGCCAAATTGGCGGGGTGAGGAGGGCAACAAGTGCACTGTGATTGGCTAGTTCAAGGTCACCGAGCAATGACGCATGCGGTATAAGATGCGCGCCATTTCTGATAGTGATGGGACACACTCGAAAAAGAAACTGCAGAATGTAAGTAGATATGTTTTTAATTGGAATCAATAATAATACGAGAATGGTTTAAAATGCGTTTCAATTAAAAATATTATATGTAAATCTACTCATATTATTAGAAAAAGCAATAAATAATGAAACCAGACATTATTGCTAACGGAGATGTGGCTTGAACCGCTTGAGTTTCAATCTATAAATCTAAATGAATACTGTATCGCACCTGAAACTTCCCGCCATATAACTAAGGGTGGTGGTACACTTTTCTTTATTAAAAGATTGAAATCTGATTCAACATTGCACACTCTCGATGCAGATGTATGTTGATAATATCCAAAAGGAATGAGAAATGTGTGGTTTAAGCGTAAATATAGGTCAATTAAAACTCCATGTAATTGTTCTTTACAGATGTCCTCAGCCAAGTGTAAAATCATTGCTCCATACTATCACAAAAAATAATTTTAGATTTAAGCACCATTAAAAACACGAACGTAGTAATATTATGTGGCGACTTTAATATTGATTTTTCAGACCAAAAGGTGTCGATACTAAGGAATTGTTAAGTACAAATATTTCGCGAAGCATAAAATGAAGCCAACCACGGACTACAACAAAAACAGCTTCAACAATAGATAACTTTGTTACTGATAGCCAGGACATTTCAAAGGCTTTGGTAGACCTAACTCATTTTCTTACCATGATGCCCAGATAATATACTTAAATAACAATACAGCTATAAATAACTTCAATGCCGTACAAAATGCTCACAAATGGAGAAGGTTCACAAAAAATTACAATATATGCTTTACAAATGCACTCGAATTGCTATAGATTGCTGGGATATTCTTATTAATAGTTTCGATTATTCAATAATAAAAAAAGTTTATCTTCTATAAAAAGTTCAATATTGTTTAACGGGTATCGGTTACGTACCTACGTAAGTATAATTAATCAGTCACATCACTACTAAAAACACTGCAAAGGTAGACAAAGACGGAATTACAAAATTAGCAAGCGAAAGTAAGAGACAGTTGACAGTTGACACAAGACATCAACGCGTCGCTAGGTTACCAACCTACATTTATAACTTATTACATTCTTTGTAAAATAGTAAAATATAGCTTATTTGTGAAATGAAATCCCATAGTTTTGAAGACTAGATGTTTTGCTGCAGTTTCCATACAATAAGGCATATTTTGAACACTTTATAAGCCAAGTAAGCAGTGGAATATTGCATGTTACTTCGTCAACAGTCGACCGCGAACTAAGAGAGCGTTTGGGGGCGTGGTGAGCGCTTCTTGTTTGTTGAGCTTAACCTTGGCTCACCCGGGCGCCCTTATAAGCGGGGTCTATAGGTTAAGTGGTCTGTGGGCCACGCTCAGTGTAGGGTTCCGTAGTTGCTCATCCTTCACAATAGACGGGCTTAAAACAGCGGTTTTAAGCCCGAGGTTTAAGTTACGACTAAGATTTCAAGCTCTATAAAAAGGTCGTAAACGCCAATGTAACTGTAATTACTTATTACCTTCTGGAAGTCAACTTACGTCCTTTTAAAGAAAATTATGAATTATATGTCCGCGTAGATTTTTGATGATGACAAAGATATTAAAATAGGTGAGTGAATTTTATTCTTAATTAAAATGGTCTAGACATAATACATTTCAAACAGTGGCAGACACTGATATGCAATTGTTAAAGAATTTTAGAAGATTTTCCAATTAGATTACGGGAATTGTTTCCAGGATGCTTAATATTTATTCCGTCAGTTACCTGATACTTATTTTAATCTTTGGCAAAAATG
This sequence comes from Apotomis capreana, assembly GCA_947623375.1. Taxonomy (NCBI): domain Eukaryota; kingdom Metazoa; phylum Arthropoda; class Insecta; order Lepidoptera; family Tortricidae; genus Apotomis; species Apotomis capreana. The sequence continues at coordinate 3,711,615 of OX392517.1, read as the reverse complement.
ACTCTGCATGATATAGAGCGACGCATAGATTTGGAGTTAGAAAATGGGGATCTTAGTTATTATGAGTGAGATTAAAAAAAGAGTTAAATATCGTAAGGCTGTTAAAACGATCTTAAACTCAGCACTGGAAATCGAGAGATGGAGGCAGTTTAATGAAGAGTATCTCTTTTAATAATAATAAATAATAAACTTTATTTCAAAACAATAATAAATAATGACCTCTTTTCATAAGAAGGGAGCACTGATGGTATTTGTACACGCCGGCCTGGCTATTAAACGAAAAGAGTGGTGTGGCGAAGTTCCCGAGGCTGGCCAATATGTTTCTAAATGGTCTAGCAGGTAGGTACCCCACTTATTAAAAAGGCTAGTGTTTAAAGAAAATGCTGAAATGTGACCATTAAAAACTTAATGCACATAAGCGAATTTAATGATGCGATTACTATTTTGGTCTACAGGCTAGTAGTATTGTTTGAAGAGTGATTCAATATATTCTGGTGCTACAGTTCTCTATATTTCTGAAGAAGATAAATAAAGTAAGAATCCTATATAAAGTATAGATTATTCATGTGCTGATAGACAACTCACTAAATATAGGAACACATAAACTTTGGAACACAATTACTTAATAAGAGACATCACTAAGAAAATATTGTTGACAGTCAACCATAGAAAAGGGGGTGCAAGTTTGTTTTAAAAAAATTACGTAGTCACTGGGTAGAAGACAGGAAATAAAAAAAATATAAACTGATAACCTTAGCGTAACACTTCTTTATAAACAACATTAGCGGTGTTCCCCACACAAACTTTGCACCCCTTTTTAACCCCCTTAGAGGTGAAATTTTCCAAAACGCTGAAATTACTACTTTTTGTATTTGATTAAGTAAGCTACCTACAAAGTTTCAAGTCTCTAGTTCAAAAAATAAAGTTTCTCCCATATAAACATTGCACCCCTTTTTAACCCCCTTAGGGGTGAAATTTTCTAAAACGCTGAAAGTACTTTTTGTGTTTCTGAATAAGTAATCATTCTACAAAGTTTCAAGTCTCTAGCTCAAAAAAAAAGTTTACCCCATACAAACTTTGCACCCCTTTTTAACCCCCTTAAAGGTAAAATTTTCCAAAACGCTGAAATATTTTTTTTTGTATTGGATTAAGTAAGCTTTCTACAAAGTTTCAAGTTTCTAGTTCGAAAAATAAAGTTTCTCTTATATAAACATTGCACCCCTATTTAACCCCCTTAGGGGTAAAATTTTTAAAAACGCTGAAATCACTTTTTGTGTTTTTTAATAAGTAATCTTTTAACAAAGTTTCAAGTCTCTAGCTCAAAAAAAAAAGTTTCCCCCATACAAACTTTGCACCCCTTTTTAACAACCTTAGGGATTGAATTTTTCAAAATCGCTTCTTATCTCTAGCCCACGTTATAAAAGTAACCTACTGTGCAAAAATCAACTCTCTTACATTAGTAGTTTTGGCTGTGCGTTGATGAGTCATTAAGGACTTCTTCTTTTATATATATAGATTGCGATAACTCAAAAACGGGTCAACTGATTTTGTTCAATATAGTTTTCATAAAAAGTACTTATAAGGGGGGAACGCATTTTTTTTTATTTTCGGAGCGAATATTCCCAAAACTGCTGACTTTATCAAAAAATAATGTTTAAAAACCCCTATTATTTTCAAAAGACCTATTCAACGACACCCCACACACTAGTGTTGGAACGAATAATAGATTTTATTTTACCGTTTGTCGGCGTGATACATACACATACTCATACCAAATTTCAGATTTCTAAGTACTAATGATCACGGAGCTAAGCCGCGGACGGACAGACGGACAGACGGACAGACGGACAGACGGACATGGCGAAACTATAAGGGTTCCTGGTTGACTACGGAACCCAAAAAACACTAAACACTATACCCCGGGGTTTCCGGTGCACGAATAATTTGATGCCACTGTCGGCCTAGTGTTAAATCATCTGTGCACCGAAAACCCCGTCGTATGCTAAACACACATTATTCAGTTATAAAATGGATAAAAATTTCCTGAAGGCAAGCCAGGACCGATTTAGCTTACTTTTATACAAAAACAATATGGGCAAGCTGGTGGGAATCGGCTTCTATGGACGCCACGCCACTCATACTCTCCATAGTCATTATAATTCTGTCAAAGACAATTTCTACAGACTTTGCTCAAAGGTTTTGGCACAATAACGCAATTGAAGTTTCGTACATTCAATTCGGGACACACCGGAAAATGGGGAAATACCCATCCCATATACTTACTTATTATCATTAAAATCGGAAGAAATAATAATATAGACTACAAAAGAGAGATCACCCTATTTTTTCACCCAAAGATTGAAACTTTGTGGGTCTACTTTAATGGCTGGAAGAGCAACAGCCCCGATACCCAAGTAGCACACCAGGCTGCGTAAGCGCTTATATAGGGCACTTATACAGCTTATTAAATTAGAGTTCTAAGGGCTTTATATTATAAGCGTTTATGCAGCCAGTGTCTTACTGAGTAGTTATCTATAAGTCAAACTGAAACAATCATACTTTCAAATTACCAGACGGTAGACAACAAATACATCTGCGGCGGTACCCTGGTCACGCGCAGCCACGTGATCACGGCTGCACATTGCGTCACCCGCAAGGGCTCCAGTCGCGTTGTCAACCAGAACACCCTAACTGTCTACCTGGGGAAACACAACCTGAGGACTTCTGTGGAGGGCGTGCAAATCAAACTTGTAAGTTATGGGCAGTTTCCGATGCATCAGCAACCACAACACACACCGTTTACTTCAGCAAGTAACATCGCGTGGTTGTTCATGAGAACGCGCTCATCTACCAGGATAAATTAGTTTAAGGTAACATGAACAGGATCACGGGTAGTATCCGTCAGAACAGAACCAGCTTAGATCACGCTTTGCAGTCTACCTAATGAGCACAGTTTCAGAAGACAAGGCCAAAGCATATGTACGACGTTAATCCATTATAGTAATATTGGATTCCTTGCTCACCTTTAAATGTCATCTGACCAAGGGCTAAAGTTTTGCTCTCAATCTTAGGCTGCCTTTCCAGTCCACGCGTAAGGAAGAAAATTAACCAATCAGCCTTCGTCTTTGTGAAGCCTAAAACAAGTGCGTTGGAATCTGAGGAATGTGATTGGTTCATTTTACATAGCTCCGCTCTGATTCAATGGACAGGCAGCCTAATTACAGCCATCATTCTGTGAACGCCCTTGACCATGCACCGTCATTTATTTTGCCCAAATGTCTCTTGAAACATGTATTTAAGGTAAATTTTGACCTGTTTCCAGGTTTCTGAGATCAGAGTGCATCCGCAATACAACGCGTCGTCCTACAGCCGTGACGTCAGCGTACTCAAGCTGAGAGAACGAGTCAGCTACTCAGATTTCGTCCGTCCCGCTTGCCTGTGGCCTGACAACGAAGTAGAGCTGACCAATGTTATAGGGAAGAAGGGATCCGTAAGTAATGACCTAACGTACCTAATGACGTCGCCAGAGCGAGTCTGCGAGAGCGAGTCAGCTATAGACTTCGTGCTTCCTGCTTGCTTGTAGATGGCGAGGCTCAGTCGCTGTCCAAAGTAGCTGCCAGCCCTCTGGTCACCTCAAGCTTCGACCAGGCGTTCCGATATCTATATCAATTTATTTACAAATGAAACGTTATCAATTAAATACGTCAGCAGTCCTTTTCCCTTTCAGCATTTTCGATTTTAAATAAACGGATCCATCAAATTGTGAATTGGGGCGGCCGCGGTCGGCAGCAATTAATTAACCACTAATTGATCGTCTCGTGTTTGAGTCTGTCTGTTGTTTGCTGACGGGACGGGGAGCGGCTGACCAGAAACTGCCGAATAAATCAATATTAATTTATTTTAGTATTGTACGCCTTTTTGCTATTGGCCAAAAGCAGTTGGAATCGAGTGAATCACTTTGGTTACATTAATAATAAACGCTAATGTGTCATATTTAAACAATACAAATTATATACTTATACATAAACAAAGACTTAAAACTAGTAAGATTTAGGCGACACAATCTCGTGGCTCCATTGTGACGATTGATCTGAGGGCCTATGATGGTTGCGTTTATCACGTGATACATAAGTGACAAAGTATCTGTCACAAACACTCGCATTTTGTCGAAACGTGACGGATACTTTGTCATTTATTTATCGCTTGATAAAAGCAACCATCCTAGTCTGGTGTAGAATACGGCAGATTACCCCGAAACTGTCGAATAATGTGTTCGGATCAAAATAAATAAATACAGCTGTCTCGGCGCCCAATACGACTTTATCGCTTTTGGCGTCGAGACACTTGGTCCGTGGGGCCAGGGTGCGCGCGGACTCCACAGGGAGCTCAGCAAGCGACCCAGGGGACCCACGCGTGGGCAGTTTTCTCGCGCAAAGGCTTTCCATAGCCATACAGCGTGGAAATGCTGCCTGCGTCATGGGCACCCTACCTAGAGGTCTTAGTTTTATAAATATATTTCAATCTTAGTTTAATTTTTAGTTTTAATCCCACGAATTTGTAATTTTTTTATGTGTTTAATAAGAATAATGTGTTTGTCAGGTTGTGGGCTGGGGCTTCGACGACAAAGGCGTGGCGACTGAAGAACTGACCCTCGTGGAGATGCCGGTGGTGGACCAGGAGACCTGCATCCGCTCCTACAGCGAGTTCTTCGCCAGGTTCACCTCGGAGTACACCTTCTGCGCGGGATATAAGGACGGTTAGTCTCATAGACATTGATAGTTTTCTCACAAAACAGATAGGTACCTACAGAAATCAATCTACATACAAGCGCGCTCGAGCAAACGCACACATAGACATTGCTCACGGACACGTCAAGCGGTGGCACTCGCGCTCGCACTGGTCTGAACTGGTCCGAGATATCGTGTCCGTGAGCAATGTCTATGTGTGCGTTTGCTCGAGCGCGCTTGTATGTAGATTGATTTCTGTACCTATTTGTTTTGTGGTTTTCTGCAGCCCACGACACCACCAAATGAATTTTCTGCAGCTTATGTCACTACCAAATGAATTTTCTGCAGCTTATGTCACTACCAAATGAATTTTCTGCAGCTTATGTCACTACCAAATGAGTTTTCTGCAGCCTATGCGCTACCAAATGGTTCATCTTTAGCGGCAGTGTCAGCTGCTGAAAAAATACCGTCTGGCTTCCCCATCACCTACCTTCCACGCAACTTGCAATTATCTTTCTTTATCTTTTACATGAGTCGTTTTCAAAAATTATGTAGCTATATATTTAAAGGCTAAAACTACGACCGCGGCCTTTGTGTTACGAAAGCTAGTCACACAAAAGATACAGGTAATTTTCGTTACACAAAATAATCAATTTAAGTTTGTTTAAATAATAGCTTTCTTAACTAAACACGAGAACCTAGGTACATGATTTTTGGAAACGACCCACATACGTACCACCTACCTATGTAAATGTATATGCTGAAAAAAAATGCATACTAAAGCAACAGTACCTATAATATACTATCATATTATTACTTAACCTTTTGAACACCACGGTCGTCGAGTCACGACATCGGAAAATTGCGACGCTGACGCCAGCGTCGTTAATTGACGGTCATCCACATTACAATAATCAAACAATTCGTAATTCAAACCGCAATAAATATTTTTCAAACCCTGTTGAATTTGGAGCACGTCTTTTTTTGCTAGGGAATCATGGGCACAGTTAACTGCGTCACCGCTTGGCGTTCAAAAGGATAAAAATACCTAAATACTTATATTTATGTATGACGCATTATATTGATTACAGGAGCCATCGATAAAAGAACAGGCACTAGGAAAAGTATGTCACATTTGTAATGTTGAAAACTAAAATGTTAATCTAATCATTTTAATATTACTTACTGTTACACAACTGTTTGTGTTACATAACTGTGTAAAACTTTAATTTAATGTATTAAAGTACTAATTACGACACAATTACTTCTTTGCTAATGATAACGCGATATAACGCTTATCCTACTTATGTATTTAACCGATTAACTAATTAGGTATTTTCTACATAATTACAAACTTACCCATTAGTTTTAAGATTTTTAAGTAATCAATCAGCGATTGGTTTCTTCGATAACTGTTCTCAATTTCTTCATATTAACGCTGTCTAAGTTTAGGGCATGTTGTACAAACATTACTCATTCCATTAAGTTACGCAATTTTATCAATAAAGATACTTTTATAATTATGTATTAAGATAAATCAAAAGAAATCATTAATTTTTTCGCGACTGCAAGCAAGCACACGTAGAAAAATTTTACTGTCCTTTATTCTTAACTTTTTGAACGCCTAAAATGGCTGCGGCCGACAGCGGAAAATTCATCCACTAAAAAGTCAAACCGCTCGCTACAAGTATTTTAAAATACCGGGTGATTTTGTAGCGCTTTTTTATTTATTTGTTGTCTCAGGAGCACTGTGAATTGCTGCCGTTTGTCGTTCAAAAGGTTAACCATTATAAGGAAAGGCTGAAAACCCAAGAATATAACACTTATACACTCTCGGTCTCTACACATAATTCATACTTATTACACCAATAATATCTTAGCACGGCGCGTGCAACCGTGTTGAAACGTCAGACATTAATAGCACAGGAAAAATTTCATATTTTGGCGGCAAAAGAGTTTTGTTTTATAACTTTATCTTGGCACTAGAAATGAGGATCTACTAAGCCCTGTCAAAATTTTGGCCTTCTACACCCATTAGGAGAGGTAGGGGCGGGGGCACATTTTAAAAGATGAACATAATATCACAAACATGGCGAGTGAAGTATCATTTTGTATGTAATTTCGCGTGCCAAATCGAATGAGACCATGCACATACTTAAAGGATCAATATTTTGCGAGATAGGTAGAGGGGTTAGTCAGTTCTCAGTACTTTGGATTGGAAGACACTATTTTGAACCTATTTTGCCGCCATAATGCCACAATTAGTCTTATTTTACCTCTAGTAAAATAAAATCGCGACAGAACCGATGATATTAGTGTTAAAAAATTGCCAGTGAATCCTCCTGACATTACAGTAAACCTACTTAACTGTTATTGCAGTTAGACTTACTGAAATGTCAGTAGGATCACAAAACAGAAAGGTACAGAAATCAATCTAGGTACAAGCGCGCTCGAGCAACGGATGGCACTCGCGCTCGCACTGGTCTGAACTGGTCCGAGATATCGTGTCCGTGAGCAATGTCTATGTGTGCGTTTGCTCGAGCGCGCTCGTATGTAGATTGATTTCTGTACCTATCTGTTTTGTGGTAGGATTCACTGGCTTTTTTTTCAGTTTAATGAAAACTAGAAAGTTTAAGTACTGTACATCTCAATTCCAGGCAGCAGCGTGTGCAACGGCGACAGCGGCGGCGGCATGGTGTTCTTTATGCGCAACTCCTGGTTCCTCCGCGGACTCGTGTCGCTGTCCGTCGCGCGACAGAACGAGTACAGATGCGACCCGACGCATTACGTCGTCTTCACGGACCTGGCCAAGTTCCTGCCGTGGATCCAGCAGAATATTAGTGATGAATAGATCTAGATAGATGTCAATTTTCTCTTTTGTATGGACACGTGTGGACGTAACGGTGCCGAAAACAATTTGGTAATGTTTACAATGAAGCTAAAAATTAATGAGGCCTTATTCCTTTTAAAAAACGTTTTTTTCTTATTATGACAAATATAATTTCAGCCAACTTTTTGAAGTGAATAATACTTTTCCCCGAGTTCTAGGTAGTAAATTTTCCGCTTGAATTTTAACAATTTCGAGTAGTTTTTGAAACATAAATTATCAATGAAAAATTCAAACTGTAGGTTTCAAATATATACCAATAAATCCCAATAGCCCTGTTGTAGGTAGTAACATCAATAATATGTTAAGAAACATGTTTGATCAAAGAGAAAAATGTCAGAAACAATCAGCATTTTAAAAGGAATAAAGCCTCTTAATGGTTCAGACAGTGTACGAACCTGAGTACCTACAACAATTATTATTATTTTCTATTCATTGTAAACATTTGGTTTACGCTAGCAGACGTTACTGCTTTAATAAAAAATATCAATTTGGTAATCCTAAATATGCTTGAACCTGATGTCAATATCCTCCTTGGCTCGCTGACTCAGCATATTTAGTATAGCCGAAAGCCTAACAACAAGTGTCGGTTTTGCCCAGGGATAGTGGCGCTACAAGCAGCTTTCATATGGAAATAATGTGAATATGCCATATATTTGCATTATCAAACGTCAGTAGTGGTTTGTCAAGGATTTGTCATCTACCAAACAAATTCAAAACATTGTTTACCGGAATGCTGCTCAATCCTTCGTTCTTCTTGCGATATAAATACTAAAACCTATTGAAAAAGACTTGACTTTCATCAACGTGGATAGTTTTGGTTTCCTTAACAAAAAAATACTTGAAAGCGGAATATTTAGTCCTGTTTCCTCTTTCTTTATATCAGTGACATTCTCTGACTTTCAACGTCAGTTATGGTGGAAAGCACCTTTACGGTTTCAAATGTAAGCTCTCTTATTTACGTGTGTGCGTTAGAACTAACGGCTAACGGAGATGGCAGGACTTTGCGCGACAGCGGCAGCGGTGCGCGGTACGTGTATCTCGCTCACTCGTATGGCCACCGCGCTCGGATCTCGCTCAACCGCTGGTTGCGCCAAGTCGTCGCATCTCCGTAACAATAACATTTAAAAGCAGGATGACCATCAATAATGTCCGGCATAAAAAGTGAGACAGTAGTTGTTTGCTATAAAAAAAAGGGACGGTAGCTATTACAAAGTGTTTTTCTAAATTTTTGGCCTAAATAAATATACTGTAATATGAACCCGATATCAATTTCGTGGCTATATTTTTGTCCTATGACCTATTTAGAGTAATTTGGATATCATGTTCCACTGCTCTTTAAGAAAACAAGCCGAAAATACTCTAACATTACCAAGAATATGTTTGAGGCAACTTAAGGTGCATTTCCACTGTCGCAGGGCTGGCCGGTGCGTTTCATCAATCAGTGTTGCAAATCTCTATAAAGTGTTTTAAGGTGGATACCCATTATACCGTATCATGCTATGACCGTAATATGAACGTGTCAGGCACGGAATGTAACGCGACACGGACCGCTATGCCCACTACAACGTGCCCACATCATTTCATATCCGTGCATAACGAGCTTAGTGACCGTAGTGTCCGCGTATCATCCCCGTAGCATAAGCGAGTTTAGTGACCGTAGTGTCCGCGTATCATCCCCGTAGCATAAGCGGATTTAGTGACCGTAGTGTCCGCGTATCATCCCCGTAGCATAAGCGTTCATACCCGGCGTTACAGTTCTATGTAGTTTCATCTATCTGGAAGAGCAATCGAATACTTTTGACAAGAAAATTAATCCTATACTTACCTATACTTTTACAATGCCTATTAGAAAATTTACCATGAGGGAATTAGTAATGATAGCCATTATCTTAGACTTGGAAGATCAAGAAAACAACAGAATTCATATTTCCGGTGTCCCCTTGTTTCGCAGACAGAAATCTCACAGAATTTCGTTTCGCAGAAAATGTTTTAATGAATATGTGGATCATATATTTTGAGTTAAAATATTATTGTTTTAAAGACTACTTACTTGAAAGAAACATATTTCACATTCACAGAAACATAAATCAATGAATATTATTATCTCTTTTTTTTTATTAACAGACTCATAGGTATATTATATTAGTTGAATATAAATATTTTTATGTATTCTTAATTCGCTGATAGATTTTTTTTATAGAATATTGTTTCACAGTTTTCTATAATGTTTAGTCCCAGTATTTTTCTTTAGAATATTATTTTTTCAGCACCGCTTTACTACAAATTATTTCGAAAACCTAAATCAAATAAAAAGGAGGCGTTAGTAGGTTAGGTTAAAGACCGTAAACTGTAGGTTAGGTTAGGTTTGTTTTATGACCATGGATAGCGGAACGTCAGAATGCTTGCTTGCATGGAAGTATATTAAAATTTAGCAGTTAGTAGGTAATAAAATCTATAAAACTGTAGTATATGAAACAAAGTACAACCCAATTTTCGAACAGCCTCAACAAATCAATTTTTCGTCATCCATTATAATTATCCATTATAATATATAAGTATTGCAAATAACGAGCGTCTTCTAAACTGACGGTATCAGACTGGTAAGAGTGGGTAGAAATATGACAACGCGTTTATAACGTGCTTAGAACGGTCACCATACGCGGTTTTAACCCGTTTGGCCGCCTGCACGCACCGTTCTAGCACTGTTGCGTGCCATTCACGGAGCGTTTCGACACCGGCAAAATATCCTCGCCGACAATATTTGACGGTCCGTGCATGGCACGCGACGGGTATGGTTGGTGACGGAACGGGCTAGTATGCATAGTCTTATACTTTGTAATACAAAGAATATTTTTTTGCCTGACACGTTCATAGCACGGTCATAGCATGATACGGTATAATGGGTATCCACCTTTAGCGGAAACATTTTGGTTGGTCAATTCACGCTCGGTTCCGCTTTATCCTTATTAACTACAGTGGAAACTCACTCTAAGTATCACTTGCTGTTGGTTGCTCTTAAGGAATGCAATTTAATTATGTAAGATTGCGCAACGATTTTTAATTTATAATGTTAATATTAGTATTATAATTTAATGGTTATTGAATTGTGCGTAATCATGTTTGCATTTCACTTGATTATATTTTTCTAATATAATATGAACAGACCTAAAGGTATAATAAGGCAAATAAATACTGAACAAACTGAAAACTCATAGATTTTTTAACTAAATTGACATGATTATTTTATATTATGTATCTTAGTAATTCGCTGTCTTAATCATTATGTGCGCGAATGTAATAAAAAGCTCAAAATGACATGAAACTTGCACGTGTAATTAGAATAATATATTGAGATTAAATTATATATTTTTACGAATTGCTTGTTTTATTATTTTTTTGATTTAGCCTTTTGTCAGCCAAGCGATGAGGCAATTCACCGCCCCCTGACGCCACAGCAAGTCTAGGAGCTGGCAAAACACCTTTAATATTAAATTATATTTTATAAATATTGACAAAAAGGTAAATAGGAAAAAACTTGTGAGTGATTTGGTGTGATTAACGTTACGATGTGATAGCTCAATTCGGAGAGTACTACGCCGGAAACATAGGGTCGCAGGTTCGAGTCCTGCTTAAATTCGGTGGATCACATTACATTTTTCTTTCATATTTTACGTTTGTGTCAATATTCGTAAAAATGAAGAACCTCCCCAAAATCAACAGTTTGCAAAATACTTGTAGCGGTTTGCATTACGACGTTTTTGACATTGAAATTACGACTTCATTTGAATTTTGAAGACGTTGGCCTCTTCGATTTTATTTTCCGTTTTTGGCGCTCAAAAGGTTCCTTCTAACGTTCCAGTCAACATGTCGAAGCAAATACGAAAAGTTATTTTCTATTAAATAGGTTTTTAAATGAAACAAATATCACTTTTCATTATCTGTAATGTTAATACAAGAACCTCAGGTAACAATAAAACAAACGAACTAGAAGAAAGACAGGAAAATTTACAAAAAGCTAAACTTAAATTCTTACACACTTAAAATAAACAGAATTCGGCAAAACCGAAATCAAAATCATATCGCAAACGAAACTTGTGAAGCAAATTCTCCAATTTTATTTCATTGAAAACACTTGTTAATATCACAAACTAAATTAATAATTTGAAAAACGAAAAAATCCATCTTATCTCGCAAGCAAATTATACAAAAAATACCCTACGTCGTACCGCCAAGTACTACTTTAGTACTTTCACTGGTTTTTGTTTATTTTTTATCGATACTTTATAAAGGAAACATTCAATTATAAGGTGTTTCAAGCCGCCTGTAATCTTAAGTTACGTACATGAAAATGATGTAGTACCTTTTTGGGTACTTATTCGACAAATCTCTTAGAAATGAGATGATAAGTTGAAGGCGCCATTTTAACAGGTCTGTTAAATTTTATGTAACGCACCTTGAAAGTAATAAGCGGGCATACTCCAGATTTTTTAAATGACAGCCCTGAGTGGGCCAGGGTATATAGTGACATGCTCAGTCCAATAGCCTCACGATTAGTCAGGGTGCTAACTATTTGTATTCCTTCTATCATCGAGATAGAAATCCTTGAATCGAATTTATAAGAAGAAAATCAGTCATACACGAAAACAAGTCTTGAGTCTCTTCTTATTTTTCACTGGATGCAAATGCAAAATTTTCTAGGGCTTGATTTCCAAAATGGTGTTGCTGGTGTCCATGGGCGACGGACATCGCTTATGATCAGACGATCCATCTGCTCTTTTGCCTTCTATATCATAAAAAAAAAAAAGAAAAAAAAAGTCAATACTGTCGCCCCTTTTTTAAACATGCCTTGGCTACTAAGATTCCAACTAACATGCATCGAGAACATGTACAATTTATAGTTAAAGCGTAATAATATCGACATGGTTTCGTAAAGAGTTCTGTGACAACCCTATTGTCTCTCTCAAAACTTAAAAATATATACACCAACGAGATCAAAAGCAACCTCCAGAAAATATAATTTTCCAACAAATTCAAATCCAACTTTATAGTCTGGGGGGCCTACCAATAAGGAGTGGGGCCGTTTCTGAGGCGTTGGCCTCTGAAGCGTTCTTCTCCGAAGTTCGGGGCCCAGGGCAAGTTCCGGCCTCTGTTGGGTCGGGGGCCTTTCCCCGGGTAGTGCGGGTAGCCGGGGCGCGCGTTGGCGCAGGCGCCGGGCCGGCAGCCGGCGCGCGGCGTGCCGGGGTGGCTGCCGCCGAGCGGGGGCGAAGAGAACTCTTCCCAGGGCTCAGGGGGTATCATACAGTTGCCGCAGCTCCAGTTGTAATCGCCTGAGGAAAGAAAGAAGAAGGTATTTGAAAGGTCATATGTAATACTGATCAATGATTAAATCGCCTGGTGACGACCGAAACTCACTAAAATTTCTGTCACTGCTCAAAACCTTGTATCTAGTACAGTCGCCATCAAATATATCGCAGCATATAAGGCGTTCATTAATATCTGAACACGACTCTTATTTACTAGGCGGTACAGTACATGTTCAGATATTTATGGACGCCTTATATGCTGCGATATATCTGATGGCGACTGTACATTGACACAAAGATACGAGCTTTGTTTTAAGTAGGTATTTGTTACTTAGTGATTTTTGGTTGTCAACTGACGAAATATAAAATCACAAGTACTGCCTTTTTTTTACTGTGTGCTATAAAACGCATGTTAACGATATATCCGTTTTCACCGATGCCCTGAAAGTATAAAATTCATAGTAACCAAGCACACAGTAATTTCAAGTTACTTTAGTTTAACGTTCTGGGCTCTGTGTGGAAATAAGAAATCGTCTATATATATTACAGACAGTGAAAGGGCTAGTGCAATATAATTATTAGTACATTACATACATAGGGCGGTGAATTCGTGAATGTCCCAGATCGCAGGTGTTTGGCCATAAATATGCAATCTGAGGCTTTACGTATTACCGCCCGTTGTGTCGCACATTATGACAAATATTACCCGGTAATGGTGGTAATGAAGTTTTCTGGCAGCTGTCAAATTTTTTTTTTATTCATAGACAAACTAGAGTCGGCCCCAACTATCATATCGTTCGATATCTTACTTACGTGCGACATTTGTCAAATTTGATTACAAATTGACAATTCATTTCGAACTAAACGTCATCTCGACTGATATTAGAATAGAGTTCAAATCAAATTTCTTTGTTTTTCAGAGATGTTCGAAATTTGAATAAATAATATGATCGAAATCGATGTTATTATTTAGCAATAATAACATTTTTACAGATAAGAAATTTGTTGTAAAACAGTCTGGTTTTATGGTGGTCATAATGTGCGGTTTTTGAACGCATCATGGAGGGTTTATGATATTTGGATAGATAAAATGAATAAAGCTAGACAAATTTAAAAAGTCTAACCTGGATCCATGTTTGCTCAAATATAAGACATATAAGACATAATATTATCTGAAATTAAAAACGTCAGAAATGTCTCGCATCTCGCAATGTGCAATTCACAACAAACTGAGCGATAAATGCAGTGAATGTTAACATTCAAAGAATCACTGCATTTGTCGCCATTTTTTATTTATTATGAATTCATAATTCTCCTGCCATTTAGGGATGACCAAAGTTTGCTGTGATTCCACAATATTTAGCTACCGAGGTTTGGATACACATGTGCATTAGTTACCGGGGTTAGTTATCGGGGTGACACACAAATGATAACCAAAGAAATGCCGTGTCATGAATAATTTTTATTATATATCATAACTATCATTTTGGCCAGAATTTGGAAGAATACTTTTCGTCTTTCGTTTGACCTATAAGTGTTTACAATTTAATCACAAAATTACATTTTAAACCCTAAAAGTTCAATTTATTAATATTATTTCTTTTGAAAGTAAAATTGTCGTAAAAGCCAACTCAACGCAAAGAGACGTTTACGACATTTTCTTCTTTCTTGTTACGACAACTTTTTAAGTAAAAATGATAAAATCATTAATGGGTATATTCTTCTAACATTTATAATGCGATCTGCTAGAGAAACATAATTAACATAAATGACTAGCTCGTAACTTCTATGTATATAGTTATTTAAAAATATGACGAATATTATTCTCCTCGCAAAAATAAACAACACCCCAAAAAGATATTTACGTTAATGTAAGGCTATTTATAAATATAAATTATCTATGTTGACATATCGCTTTAAATTATAATAAGCGTTTGTAAATAATTAATTGATTTAAATATCGATTATTAATGGAGTAAACTTACTAAATAATATATATATATCTAGTACATTTATAATCACAATAATGATAAGTATATGAGGTGACCAGGGGGCATATTGCCTACAATACATAATAAATTCTACTCCATTAATTATCTGAAATGCTTAGGCCACTAATAACAAGCTACGTAAACGTAACAAATCGCTCAATATTTAATAATAACATATTAAATAGATTTCGACATTTCGATTTAAAACTAGCTTAAACTTGCATTACATATGGATATTTAAACTAAAATTTAACTTTTTACACCGACATCACCGTGTGATTTCAACCATTACATTGTGATTTATCAAACGTTATTGATATAAATATAACAAATATATTGAATACGGGTATCAGAGGTATCATAAAATAGACGTAAAAGATAGCCATAAATTTTTACAAGAATCAAGTCTTGAACGGAATCAATGCTGATCATATTTTTGTGGTGATACCACATTTTTAATTTTGTACATAGATACGAAGGAGGCGGTCCTGCAGCTCAGTTGGAAGAGCACTGTTCCGGTTAAACAGATCGAGACTTATCGTGTGTTTGAGTCACACTTGGACTGCAGTAGATAACATACCATTTTGGCTTCTTATTTATGATTTGTATCTATATACAAGAATCGAGTAAGCAATTAGCTTATTAGGTAACTCTTATGCGGTTGACCAAAAGTGATGAACTTCGGCATTATATACATCAAAACATCAACATTATTTTTGTCGATTCTACCTATCGTATTTTAATTTAGAATCACATAACAGATCACGTCTATTTTGTGAACCTGAAAGCAAACTGTACTTTCGATTATCATAAGGCGAATTAAATCTCAATAATTACAAGCTAGAAATTTAATTATTACTACCTCATTCGGGTGTAGATACGAAGAAGTTAAGATCACATCAGACACATTTATATTTAAAAGAATCAAAGTAACATTGAATCAAGTAAAACGTTTCATTATTCAATTTCACTTTGATTATTTTATAAAACAATTGTGAAAAGTCTCTGAATGTATTATTAACATCTATAGCACTAATTAAATATACGTATTCAAACCAAAGTAACATTATCCCTTGCATTTTTTTCGTAGTTACTGAAAATGTTCATTAAGAATTACTTGGTGTGATGTAACCTTCTTCTTTGGTAGGTAATTCAAATTCTATTATAACTTTCTATATCGATACCTAAATCATCCGAAATCTACATAATTATTATTCTAAGCGAGCATCATATCAAAACATAGTGCTAAATAGTAGCAACGTCTAGAATAATCCCTGGCCGATATATAAAGCCAACTTTTGCTTATGTCCACTGTGACCCCCCTACTAATCAGCCCAAACGGTGTTGCATAACTATTATAATAATAAGACATTCATTCGCTGTTTGCATATTTACATCTTTGGTTTCGGCTTGTCCTGTTGTTTGTGTTTATTTTATATTGTATTATAGTGCAAAACAATGAAAAGATAGATGGCACAACTAACGCCAGATCACGTTGACGGAAAGTTGTGTCCCAGACGTCACGACGTCGTTGGCCGATATACCATGCCATACTATCTGCTGGCAGCTTGCCGTCTTGGACACAGCTTCTCGCTGACGAGCTAGGCGGTCAAAAGGTTATTTCCGAAAAAACCTTATTCCAGTTTGGGCTAGCCTTTTTTCCATGGTATGCCCACTCGCGGCATTGGTAGGACACGGGATCGCGAACATGTCACCGCCAACACCCCCTGCCGCTGCCAGCCGAAGCCGTCCCCTCGCTGGTGAAAAGCCAAAAAGCCCCACCGCGTCAGACGCATGCGGGGCGATACCTCACTCATCCGACGTACCCTCACAGTTTGGTCTAGCCTAAGCCAAAAATATTTTTTTTTAATATATCAGTCGCAACGGCAGCTAATTGAACACACAACATGTCCATCAATATTTTCGATTTAACCGACGTGAGTAAACCATGTGGATTTTAATATGGCTGAGACTCACGGAACTTCTACTCAAGTCATTACAACAATAATGCATTCACTGAATTCTAAGAACTTAACTCTTCTTTATATCGTAAGCGTAAGCTTATACTTGCACTAACACGATAAAAGACTGTCAGTAAGAGAGTCACGACACGACTAATTATAAAGATGCTAGTTAATACCGCATTAACAAGATTAAAACGTTATTAGCATGCGTCGCAATCGACCAGAAATCAAGCGAATACGACATTCGGGTTTTTGAAAATAACTGTGCCATCCCTCTCGAATTCCTATCAAACATTTGGAGTGGGACGTCACAATGTGAAATCCGAATTTCAATAACAAGTTAACGACATCCACGTCCACGTTACTGACGTGTACACTCAATGACCGCTCAATTAAGATGCATGGTTATTAAACATCTCGTGAATCAGTACATTAGTTAGAAATTACGCTTCGTTTAGGCACAAATCACATTTGGAAACTATTTCTAGCATTCTATACCTACGCAGTGTGGGAAGACCTTCGCTTTATGTTAAGGTCTAATAATTTAACAACGTTTATTAGCCCCACAATTTTATACGCAAAATATTTTATAAATACGACACTACTTCAATATACATTTTATAGATAGCACTATGCTATGAGGGGACGAGAAAGGCTGTGATGGATATCGAAAATTTCATCCAAATATACAATTCGATTTTTACATATTTACGACTAATTTCAGAAGGTCTAGCCAGACCATCCAGAGATTAATTCATCCAAATTCTCATCTAGCACAATTCTTTTTAATAATTCTTATTACATATCATTATCTAAGGTCTTACCAATTTACTCATTTTTCTGATACCCATCACAGAGAAAGTACGATTAGGAAGGGACAGTCATTACGTTATGCTTAGATTTTGTCCGGTTTCCGAAAGTAAAATGCACCTGTTCTATAAAATATTTAAATAACAATGACAAGAGATAGAAGATATGAGAATAGAACCTCATTTGAAAAAAAGGAGAACTTACCGAAGTTTATATTATTAAATGTTTAAGTGAACCAAGAAAAGTATAATCCCATCAAAAACATAAATGTAAAATGAGAGCCAAGTTCAATATCGCGTGCACTTCGCCGACAAAAGAATTGAGATCTGCCAGGGCGCCAAGTTCTTTGCTCTAAAATTTTTAGATACAAGGACATGCGACATACTCAATGCATTTATTTTACTTGGGGAGTAATTCAATATCAAGATTTGACTTGGCTAGTTTTCACGAACTAACTAAATTTTATAAAAGTAACATAGTCATAGTGATAGTTCATTATCAAGCTAACAGTATAAGTAACAAGACGTACACTAACTTGCGTACTTACCTTTACGAAAATAGGTTAATGAGTTGATTGATTTTGATTTATAATATAAATT
The DNA here is from genome assembly GCA_947623375.1 of Apotomis capreana. NCBI lineage: Eukaryota > Metazoa > Arthropoda > Insecta > Lepidoptera > Tortricidae > Apotomis > Apotomis capreana. The sequence continues at coordinate 3,693,331 of OX392517.1, read as the reverse complement.
TATATTTTAAAACTAGCCAAGTCACGTCTTGATATTGAATTACTCCCCAAGTAAAATAAATGCATTGAGTATGTCGCATGTCCTTGTATCTAAAAATTTTAGAGCAAAGAACTTGGCGCCCTGGCAGATCTCAATTCTTTTGTCGGCGAAGTGCACGCGATATTGAACTTGGCTCTCATTTTACATTTATGTTTTTGATGGGATATCATTACTTTTTGTACAGAAATTATTATGATGTGTAAATTACTTAATTATTATTTGTTAATTAGTTCTGTGTGCTATTCTAGTACATATTTTGAAAGTTTTGAACAAACAAAGAATTTTCCAAAACGGTTAGTACGTATTGGATTTTTATGTGCATGTATGTGTAAGTGTGTGCGTGTGAGTGTATATGCTATTCTAGTATATCTTTCAAACAAAAAAAGAATTTTCCAAATCGGTTTATAAATGACAGAGTTCTGAGGCAACAACCATCAATAATAATAATAATAATAAAAAAACGTAAAAAAATCACTGTTTTAGATTTTTATATGTATACACACACAATTACTAAGCTGGATGCCAAATTTCACCTTTCTAGGTCACCTGAAAGTGGGTTAGGTTTTTGATTACTAGTGAGTCAGTCAGTCAGTGATAAAAATACCGTTTTTTGGACTTTAATATCTCAATAACTATTTAACCTATATTAATGAAATTTGGGGTTCTACTTGTTCTAAAGGATCTTAATACATAAGCCAAATTTCATTTTTTTATGTTAAATATATTTGGAGTTATTGGGGGGTCAAAAGTGGCTCCAAACGGTTCGTGTAATATAACACACGGCTGCTGCTCGCCAGTTCCTGCGGTGAACTTGGCTGGACACGCTGCCGCGTGTCTAGATATATGAATATAATGCGACAAAGATACATTTTCGCTTTATTAAGTTTACCTTTGTTTAGTACAGTCATTTAAGTGTTTTCAATTTGCTAGTATTATGTGTTTTTGTTTGGATGCGTTTATTTTCGAAACCGGTCAAATTTAAACTGATTATTAGGGGAAACAAGAACAACACTCATAAACTCCGAAACAACTACGAAACATTCCAATCACCGCATTGTATTGTCAATGTAACGACTCCGTACACAACGTACGCGTAAATAAATAAATATATATATTTTTTATATCTAAAAAGCTGTAACCAACGACAAAAAAAATAATAATTAAATGCGTAACCTAGCGGAAGAGACCGGTAGTCGAACCCGGTACCTCTGAATTATCGGTTCAACATCTCAACCACCCCAACGCCAGGTGACCTATCGAATTTTTTCTTGTGCTTTATGCTTGAAAGTTTATTTATTTAAATCTTTATTCAATGGATCAGTAAAAAAAAATGGTATTTCCACATTAGAAAAAAACATTATATGTTTCACGTAATTAATAGCCAACTATACAAAAATAATCAATTTTCAATTTCAAACTTCCTTAGGTTACTATATATGTTAAGTTTGAAACCCATCTACTCATAAAATAAGAGTCTGACATTCGTCAAACGTATTGGTGCACATTAGTGCCAACCAGTGATTTTTCGCTCGGTGACACTTATTAGCTGACACATTTTTTATTTATGATAACTGTATTGGCGTTTATGCCAAACAATATACTTTTATAACTATCACTATGAACTCAAATTAAACAATTTGTATAATTATATGAAGTTATTAAATCCTGATAAGAACAATTCAATCTTAAATGCCAAAAGGCACTTTCATTATGATAGGTCTCATAGTCACGAAATATAATGTAAATTTTGTATAAAATGGAAAGACGCAACAAAAACGTCTGCAACGCGTATGTGATAAAATAACTTGTATTTATACTAGAAATGTCAGCGCGAGACATTTGATTACTGTCAAAGAACATCCAATATTATAAATTATAAATGTCGTAACGGTCAAAAATTATAAATTAAAAATGTCGTAACGGTTAAATATTATACATTAAAAAAAAACGCGTACGATGTGCACAAAATCTACCAAGTTTACACGAAACTAACACCGATACACTGAGATACTATTTCACATGTATATAGATCCCAGCCAAATTCCTATTGAAAACGGGGTTTAATTGTTTTTCAACCCAAGCTGATCTTACATAAAATTATTAATTATATTAATAGGCAACTGATCGATTATTATTTATTACAAACATCATCCAGGTTTCATAGAGATAAAGGAAAACGATGGTGAGAAACGAAACAAAATTGCCTCATGATGGCCAAAATAATTACCTACTAACAAAGTTTCCTTATTAAAAGAAATTACCTTTAGGACAAAAAGGTGTATTTTGAGACTGAAATGTTGTTTATAGACTCTTGAGAAGGCAATTTAATTACTTTTGATTTGCTGTAAACGCCAACTAACCAAGTTGACATACGAATAAACCCCTTTCTCACACACCATCCAAACCTTTATCTATACAAACAGTATGTAGTGTAAGCATAATTGGTCACAACCTTAGCACGCGACAAACATTTTTTTTTTCAGCACAGTGCAAAAGAGGCAATTGATATGTCGCACGAAAAAATGGCGACCAGTTATGTTATTCTGGCTAGACTTGGATACAACAGTTCCGTATAGACGTAATAACAACGAAGCTCCTATTATAAGGTAAGCTATAATAATGCTGTTTAACAGACATTTATTCTATTGAGCACATATCGTGAATCATAAGCCAATACATTGCGTGGCGCATTCGATTTTATACCATAAGTATCGATACAGTTTAAAATCGTATACTGTTTCAAGAACAATAAAATCGCATAGTAACTTTCTATTTTCTTTTAAACTACGTAAGAACGATAAATACTAATATAAACGGTGCAATCAAAGTATTGGTATTAGTAGTAATTACAAAAAAAATACCCGAAGAGATCTAGTGACACAGTACAACATTTAAATCCTTTAACTTTCTTACTTTCCACGCAGTTTTGTCACCTCTTTTGGAGCATACAGAAACGATTCTATTTAGTCTCAGCAAGCCCATTCGGACGTACGAGTACATACCTGACAACTCTTACTATTTCACACCGTCAGAAATTGGCAAAGACTGACTCTTCTATGCGAATTTATTATTCTTTTATAATCTTGACTTGAGAATAAAAAGGATACAACATTTTTCTTTGAGTAGTTGCATTTTGAGTTTATGTGGTTGTTTAGTTCCTATTCCTTTCTATTATTAAGTCAAGTAGTGTTTAATAGTGATATTTAAATACGGATGATATCGTTATATAAAATTATTAAATTGACTTTAGCACAACTTATGTTAGTAAAATTATTTTCCGTTCTAACAAGACACCGATCAAAGACTTTTTTATAGACTACAAATCCCAACCGTTACACCAATTTGACGCTGTATCATAAAAAATAAGATTAATGAATTGAAGGACGTAAAATTACGACCTCATAAGACGCTTTATCTAAATCTGTATGTTATCCATAACCCATTACTGTTTCTCAAATACCGGGACTTCTGCATATATTGTGTACGATTATAATAATTACTATAAGATTACTTGTTTGCTGGTTCAAAGGCCCGGTTGGGACATAGTATTTTATGTAAAGTTATGTAATGTAGGATTTATTTCAATATTGAGTATTTGAATTTATTTATATGTGTTGAGTGACGTAAGATATGACAGATGTTAATTAGAAAATTAGAGTCGAACCCAAATACATTAAATTATTTTGTCCTTTCTCTTATCAGCATCAAACTCGGAAATTAATCCCAGGACTTACTTTTGGACACAAGGTTTTTTTTTTTTTTCAAATAATAACGATGCGTACCATTCGCAATGTGTTGCCTGCTTGCCCAAAGTTATTCATGTTTAAGCAAAACAATTTGATGTTATTTGGGTTACCTAGATATTTTTATTGTAATCGGTGTCAAAACCTAACGGACCTAAATTGGATTTAAGTACAAATTTAGAAACCCATGAACTAGTGTCACAGTGCGTGTCTACATCTAGCCTAGAATGGGTTAGGAAGTCTAGACTATCTAGATAACAGTGGATTTGTGCTGAAACAGGGTCCCTTGTTTTTTTGTAACACTATAGAAGTATTATAAATATTTGGATAGGCTTCAGCCGTATCTTTGGTACAGTGGCGGCGCTAGATTATGGTGCCGGCATCATAAACTTTGCGAGGTTATTTTCACATTGCTAAATTTATGGTCGCGTTATTTAGTTTTTTTTTTGGGAGGCCCCTAGACGCAGTAGGCTGTCTACGATTGCAAGCCAAGTGGCGCTACCGTTTGGTGGGTTAGGTTAGGTTAGAGTACTTATTCTGTCTTTCGTACACTTGTTAAATACTACTTAAACACTCCGTACAGGCACGGCGAGTTAGCCCCGCTCCCTGTAAATTAAGACATACGGCGAAAACATTAAGACATGCAGCCATATTAGGCTTCCTTCTTCACAAAGTACCGAAAAAAAAACTTGCTAAATTCGCACGTTCACAGCAGCCTGTAATGTCATCATCACCATCATCGACAAATACGTCCACTAGTGTTGTATGGAGGTCGTCGCGAAATATCATGTCCTAGGCATATCTTAAAATACTGGAATTTTAATAGGGATTCTGTGTAAGAACTGTAGTAGTAGTTCGGCCTGGTCCGTTCCTAAGAACAGAAATATGTAGAAGCCTCGCGACTCGGGGCTTCGTCGACTCAATTTCAAGCCGAAACAGCTGCACGTATCAAAGCTATTATATTTTAATTACAGGATTTTCTCAGGTTTTTTTTCCGATTACGTTAAAGAAAAAAGTTGCGGACACCAAGTGCAATTTATAATACTTCTATCGAGTTCTCGATGGGGATCATGTGATTTCGTGCTGAGTTAAATTACTTGTATGCGTTCGAAAGGGTAAAAATCGTGTACCTACCGATAATTATTCAAAATTACAACAGGTTAAAATACATACGAAACGTGTTTACTGACGTCGATTATCCCTCGACATATTTCGAATCGGTTCAGTGCTCGATTGGCCGCCGCCGCGACTGATCGGCTCACCTGATAATGAATGGCGAACCGATTCGAAAACGATATGCAACTTCTACGACGCGAGTAAACCCGTTGCGTATGTAATTGAAAATATCTGAGACACGGTAGTTTTCCATGTAAAATACAACAGGTCGGTGAAACGTACCTATAGCTATTGGCAGTTAACTTGAATTATTAACCCAGACTAAACAACCAAAATATCCAGAAATCAGTTAGGTACCGTTAATTACTTAAGTCGAGAAAGTCGTAGGTTTATGTTGTTTTTTGTTTTTAATTTTCTTTAAAAATGTAATTACAAAATAGGGTTAGGTTACATTTAGCTGAAGATTCAAAAATATTATTGTTATACAAAATGCTAGTAGGTATAGTATTTTATGTACTCGAATATACAATCTATTTCTAGGATATAAACATTGTAATAAAAATGCATTCGTGTTTTACAGGATTTGAAGATGAATATTATTTATACTTGTGGCATGTGTTTTTATCAATCTATGAACATGAGATTCGGGTATTTACATTATTTTCATAGGTAAAAACTAAAAATCTTATTTTAACTCAGCACGAATAATTTACTACACATTTTCCAATATTTAGAAAGACGCAATCTTAGTTTTTTTATTTGTTTTTTTTTTTTTTTATCTCTTCAATACCTCATTCGTAACAAACATTTACCGTTTTTGTGAACAATTTTTGTTCATAACATTTTTAGTAACATATGTATTTAGTTTAATTAAAAGTATTAAGAGACCTTTAATCACAGTTCGGTACGAAAAGCACTATTTATTGAGCAAAATAAATGATAAAATAATGAAATAGGTACATACTTTTTTTAAAGCTGGTAAGTTACAAAAAATGTCCACAAAACTGTTGAAAATCGTATGGACAAAGCGTATGGAGGTAAAACGGTAACACTGATAGAAATATGCATATCTATTTTCTATGGGAAAAGTTGTATGAACAAAGACTGTGTCCAGGGATGCATTCTACAAGAACATCAGAGCCGTTGCGCTATTCCTACTAAAAGTTAAATGGCAGGTTATTATTTATTGCTATTGTAAGAGTGGCGTTTCGTACAAATTAAATCGGAGCCTTTTTTGTGAGAAACTTATTTCAACGAATATTTCATTTTGATGAAAAATTATTTCGAAGAATATTTATTCCTATTCATAAACTTTTCATGATTCTTGCAATGGATGGAAGGATGATAATCCTATTGATTAGGCTAGGTTTGTTTTATAACAATGTCAAATAGTTTGAGCATTTCTCAAAAAGTTTGTACACAATTAAGACAGAAAATTAAAGTCCAATATAATTTTCCTATTTTGTTACCAATTTTCTTTGTGATTTCCAATACATTGGTATCAGATTATGTATCATTAAAAAAGTATACGCATAACAGAACCTTAATAATCGAACATAGCCATAACACTGATATAAAATTACTAAAATAATTGGTAACAAAATAGGAAAATTATATTGACTTTAATTTTCTGTCTTAATTGTGTACAAACTATTTCAGAAATGCTCGTTTACGGTAGCAAAGAATAATGCTTTCTCCGAAATGATCTTTCAGCGAAATTAAATTATTGAAAAAAAAAAAAAAACCAGGAGTCAATATAGACCCAAATTACACAGATATGATGGATTTTGTGCTGCTACTGAATCTGTATGTTAGGTTTGCTCGCGCACCGCGCCATTCAACTATTTCCAAAGTATTTCCAAAGTTACATATTTCCTTGCAGTGTTACTTTAATACTTCCATACTCTTTGTTAAGGGAACATTCTCGGTACAGTCGAGTCTATCATTATGCTTAGTATATAGAACAAGCTTGGGAAGATAACAGTGGACAGGGAGCTAATTATACACAAACTACTATGTGACCTAACGTAGTCTGTTGTTCTAGAATATTTTGAAAATATCTCGGCCAATTTGAATACCAAATTAAAAAGACAAAAATCATATACTTATTCATGCTATGATTAACGTTTATGTAATTAATTGATGAATTTTAGTATTATTTGGTAACTTACTGCTAAAATAATGCACCATAAAAAGCATTTCTACGTACATTGGGTACAATTAAATTTAAAATAACGTATTAAATTTAAAACACGTCTCACCCCGCACTGACTACACAAATTGAACTTCGATTGAAATACTCCCTGTATACCATTAAAGCAATGTAGTATTGTTACTAAGAAACCAATAAATAATAAAGTACGACGTCGAGCAAAGTGAAAAGTCATCGCTTCGCTCGTCGTCGAGCGTAGCATTTATTACAGAATTTTGCCTCAAAATATCCCAGACAACGGCTCCGCAGACCTTAAGCTACACTACACGAACCAAAGTCCCCCGCCTATATCCGACTATCGGACAAGCGGAACTTTTTACAAATAGCCCCTTTTCAAAACGGGCGATGGTGGCTCATATAAGCCGGTTGGTTGTAAAAGTCGCGGCGCACGTATCGGTTGGAAGGGTTGGAGTACATATTGTAACCGGTCGAGTATTCTTGTCTGTGCAGCATGTCTAGTTGGTCGAGGCTGTGGTGGCGTTGGGGGAGCATCGGGCGAGGAGGGTCCACTAGGCAGCGTGCGGGTGACGGTAAGGTTAGTTTGTTGCGTAGATAAGTTAATTTTCCCAATTAGTATTATATAGTAATTTAAACTTACACGAATTTTACATATTTTTGTTATACAACCAACTGGGACTCAAAAATATATCCTTCATAAAACACTTACTCAAGTCGTAAAGTAGACGACAGGATTTATATTACTCCCCGTGTGAACATTTCGTAATCTACATATCGAAGGCAACAATTCGAAATGCTGTAACCGCCAACTCAACAAATATACAGAATTTCAATTTCTTAAATTGTGTTGCATTTAAATAAATTACATTAATTTATTTGATTATTAACATACTAATTATGGACATATACAAAAATAATGTGGAAAAATTGCGTCACCCCAAAATTGTTCCGTTAAATCCGTCTTAGTTTTAATACCGCTGTTTCTAATATCCTGACACTTACGCTATTATAAAATGAAGAACTTTAGAAATGGGTTTTTAAGCAGAAATTAGGATATATTCGTAAATGTAATATTTCATCCTTTATTTGATTTTGTTGAAAGAAATCTTGGTTTAAAAAAATATGTTGTCAAGTGGCGGTTACAGCGTTTGCTCTTTTTGTCCTCAATATATTAATAGACTGAAAGTATGATTTATTTAAATTTATTTACTTACCTCGATTGTGATGGAATCCCGCCGCCCATCCCGCGTAGTACGCAGCCTTCTGCTTCCCGTGTTCTTCCGCTACCTGTGAACATACAAACGAACATATTACACAACTACTAACATTTTAAGGGATCGACGAGAAATTGCTATACAACAATTTACATTAATTCAAGCGATTGATGATTTGGTCCACCTTATCATATTTGAGGATATTTTCATCGCCTTTTCTATCAAAAAATATTTATTTCGTCATCGGTAAAATAAGGTGATATTTGTGGTAAGACAGGCATGTGATTTTTGGCGTACGTCACCTTAACAACAAAATAGAATATTCTCAAACAAAGGTTAAAGAATATTGATTTAGTGTGTTCTACAATAACGTATAGAGTTATTAAAAAATGCCGAATAAAGATCCTAAACTGAATGTGCGATAGAGGCATAAAAACCTTGAAAACATACATTAAAATAATTCCGTTAGTATTTTCGGATAAAAATACTACAATTCTACAACTTTACTCTTATACACTATGCAAATCAATTAAAAAGACGTAACCCCGCAACGCAATAAAGAAACCCTGGAAGGAAAAATACAAATTCACCAGATAAAAACTCGAGCAAGAAAATAAAATGTCTATAAAGTTGTTCAAAAGCCAACAAAACAATTTAGCAAGCAAATTGCTACAAATAGTTACGCCAATAACAAAACACGAAAATATCAATGTTGTTGAATGTTACTTACATAACTCATTGGGCCCCCATAGTACAAAAGTACAGTACGATTATTTAGAGTTTACCATAATCTAAATAAGTTTCTGCCAAAAATTTCATTTTAGTGACAAGCTTTTATAGCCGACTGTACTATTTTTTGGATATCCATCAAATGCTCACTGAGACGATTCTAAAGAGCCCAAATTGGGTAGGATTGCTTTTTCTATTATAGAGTTCCTATGGCCACCTTCTGGCTCCATCATCATATCAGCCCCATGGAACCATATTATTGTCTTGTCATCAAAGTTATGTAAGTACGCAAAATTTCAGCTCAATTGGTTGACGATATCTGCTTCAAAATTGAGTTGCAAGATTCCACCCGACATACATACATAAAAATCAGATGCAGCAGCAGTTGAAACGCTCCTGAGCGTTGCCCATTAATGGACTTTTATCGTGATTTTCACCAAATTACTCATGATCATCATAAATATTCTGCTGTTCCTAGTTAATGACAGACATACAAAACAGGTGTAGTGGTCAATAAATAGAAATAAAGCAAACAATAACAAATATAGGCTAAAATATTGAAAGATTTGAACACTAATTAATTTACATGCTAACACATTTAGATATACATAATGTTCTAAGAAGCAGTCATTGTGCAGTTTGGATCTGTTTTACAGACCTCACTCGACAGTGGCGCCATCTCGTGAGCACAAAAACGGCCCACATTTGCGACACAGACGTTTGTTCGAAAATGCACCTTTGTTCGTCCTTGTTTCAGACGCGTGTTCATAGACATTCGCGTGTCTGAAGTAAAGGTGCTCAAAAAATGGTGACGGTGTTCGTACCGTTTTACTGCAAGCTCCACACAGCTGCTCTAAAACTCTGAAGCACGCCAAATATATGAAAAAGACGTGACGAGAACATCACGAATCTATTGTTTTTCATACATTTTATTGCGTTTACGGTGCGTTTTTTGAGCAGCAGCTATGTAGTCACACTTAAACCAAATGTCATTTAAATAAACCGGCCAGCGTACCTTAAAATATTGAGCTAAGAACCCCTAATCCTTCTAAGGCTGGATTCAACTAAACTGAAGTAAGACTTACTCGGAAATAAAGTTTACAAATAACATAGAAACTTGACGAGAAATTAACCTTACCCCACGCTGGTCAAATCAAACCTAAGTTACATTTTTTACGTCATCCTGGGCCGTAAGTGGAATTTTCTTCCCGCTACGCAGGGAGATAATATCACTTCCTGGCCAAGGCTAGACGTAAAACTTTAGGCAATCCCAGGGACGTTAATTGGTAAAGCTCCAGATCGCATATTTCTGGCCCTCACCTTCGGTTCGTGCCACAATCACCTGGGACACTCACGGATTCACCGCCCTAGGTTTGGTATGTTTATTTATTTATTTTATAATAATTACATATATGCAACTTACAGCTAATTTCCAAGGCGTTACAGATCTTAACTTAAAATTAAATAACAAGCATATACCTACATATCCTTAAGAGTTAATAGTTAAAAATTAAGAACAGAAAAAAAAAGAATGTAACTAGTACCACGGGCCACGGCGTGCATTGCGACCGTTTACTTTACTCGCATCATGCACTATACATATGTATTGGATATGTGCAAAGCCAATACAAAATATCGCATACACAGGGTGGAACAGATCGAGAGACTTTTAAGCAAACAGGGAATTGTTAAGACTGAATACTTCATTTTATTCATTATATATTTCTATCCATTTTTGAGATACTTTCTTAAACATTAGTGTAAAAATCTGCACATATCAACCCTAGCTTATCTTTTGAACATCGTTTAAGTCAGACCGGTGTCAATTCAAAATCTAAATAAAACCTTTGAACTAGCAGGGTTGTCACGGATATTAAAATATTTTATTTTGATGACTTTTTTTACTTTCAAATCCAGCTTTACAATTATAATAGGTCGATTGTAAATCACTCAGATGACACTATCCTGTCAGCCTAGTCTTTAGAAATGTTCCACCCTGTATATTACTGTATAGACTCGATGCATACTATTATACAATGCTATCTATTAGTGCAATGTATACTTACGACTCGACTGAGTTAACTCCAAGTAACCGTATTGTACAAAATAACCCCTATACTTATAGGAACAGTAGTATAAAGGTGCTTAAAAAAAAACCCTATCCGCTAACAAAATAACAAAAGAAGCGTGATTAAGAGCCAGCGCACACTACGGCTTCTTGTGGCCGCGACAGTACATCTTTCTTTTTCGCAGTTTGAGCGTGGAAAAGAGACAAGCGGCATATGGCGGTCACAAGAGTAGTGTGCGCCAATCACAGACTACCCCCACTAGACGGAGCATATAAGGCAACCCGCGCGCACCAACGATATGGTACGGCAGAACATTAAAGTATCAACACGGCGGCCACCGTTTAGTTGCGTCCATGTTTATGATCCATGCGTACGTCAACGAGAAAAGAAATTAAATAAATAACATGGTAAATTGTAGTGTTAAGTGATGTAGAGAGACCTCATAAACATGGATGCAACTAAACGGTGGCCGCCGTGTTGATACTTTAATGTTTTGCCGTACCATATCGTTGGTGCGCGCGGGTCGCCTTACATGTGCCTTACATGCTCCGTCTAGTGGGGGTGGTCTGTGGCGCCAGTAAAGCGATCTAAGCGCACCGTATCGCCGTGTAAGTGCTGGCGGCTCGCCGACCACTGCGGCGCGAGCGGCCGCCCCGCCTGCTCATAGTACACGTGCGCGTCCCGCAGTGCCTACGTAACAATACCCCGTGTTCATTGTAGGTTATGCAACCGTTACATAATTAGAGGTCTTAAAACACGGGTGTGTCTTTATGAAAAGAGTCGAAGGCGAGTTTCATGATAGGGTCATAGTAGTGTTTTAAGATCTAATTATGTACAGTTGCATACACTACTTTATCTACACCCATATTCATCATTATAATTATAGATTTTCTTTTATGTAGATACGAAGTATTCGGTACCGCCAGTCGGTCCGCCGAGCTGAGGAATGAATGAGGTCACCTTAACAGTATCATATATACATACATCATCATATTTGATACTGTTAAGGTGAGCACGCGGGGCCTATGGTACTGTTATGAAATTACATCTTTGATTTTGCACGCTGCCAAGTAATGTTGGTATCTATAGTTCTGAAATTATTATAAGTAATTTAGCAATATGGGTGTAGATAAAATAACATAATAAGCATTCTTAACCTACAGCCTTCTAAACTATGTATTATAAACGCTTAAGTTACCAGCAGCAAATACCAACCTAACTAACTCATCGTGCCCCTACTTAATGTGAACTTCTATGCGAATCGACATATACCCCTGTGGACATGACAGCCCCACTTAAATAGATGAAATCGAGCGTAATGTATCTAGACGCCACATATGCTGGGAGTAAACAACATACGATAATTCTCTTCCAATAAAAATACGCCACTTGTAAAAAGTTGAATCTGAGAATAGCCTATATTAACTACTATAACAATCGCGTCTAGCATAACTTTGGCACGCGACTTTTTGTCCCGTAACAAATACTACCTATCACTTTCCTTTCAATACCGTGCGAGCAAGACGGGTGATGCTGAAGCGCGCGACAAGCGAAGTCGCGGCAATATATGCTAGCACGGCTGCACGCATTTCGACTAAAATATGGCCACGAAACTGATGCGAAACCAACGTTCGAATAATTAACATTTTGACCGCCCCACAGTGCCAAATAATGCCACATTTTTCGCCATGGACAACCTGATACAGAATTGGTTAGAACTTATCATTAGAAACCTCGGAATATACTACAACAGGTAGCTATTGTGTTTATTTTCCGACTTATTCATGTTGGTAAAGTGACGTAATTTTTTTAATACTGATTTATACACAAAGGTAATAATTTGTAAGATTCAAATAATTATAATAACATTATTACTATTCAGTCAAATATTATTGACCGAAAAGTATCAACCCTAGACGATGATATTTTTATCAAAACCGAAGTTGATATTTCTTCGAGACCCCACGAGCTACCGCGCCCATTTTAATATCACATGTTCAGGACACTCAGAGGTACTTCCCATATCAAAATTATCAGCCACTACTTGCCCGTTTGGGAGAAAAAAAATAAAAACAAAAAACTAAAATAGTTAATATCTTGACTTCTAATGCCTGTAGAAGGTTGTAAATCATTTCTAAACATAAAGCTACGATCAATATTACGTTTTAAATATTATAATTCAAAATATTTCTTAAAGTTGAAGAGATGAATTACTTTGATTTTCTTTTGCCCGAAAATTACGTCACTTTACCAACATGAATAAGTTGGAAAATAAACACAATAGCTACCTGTTGTAGTATATTCCGAGGTTTCTAATGATAAGTTCTAACCAATTCTGTATCAGGTTGCCCGTGGCGAAAAATTTGGCATTATTTGCGCGCCCTGGTCAACAGAAAGCTTTGTCCCACACGCCAAACTGACAGCGGGGAACGTACACAACTAAAGTGTACACACGTACACAACTGGTGCCACCAAATCGAATCTTTTAATTTCATATTGACGTTGATAGTGTTGCCATGTATCGTTAGAAATAAAGAACGTGCACGAGGAAGGTGCTGCCAACTGGTGACACCAATCCGAATCTTTTAAGTCGATATAGACGTTTACAGTGCTGCCATCTAAGGTTCGTGCAAGGAAACGTACACAACGAAGGTGCTGCTAACTGGTGACAACAATCCGAATCTTTTAAGTTGATATTGACGTTGACAGTGCTGCCATCTATAGTTCGTGCAAGGGAACGTACACAAGGAAAGTGCTGCCAGCTGGTGTCACCAATTCGAATCTTTTAAGTTGACATTGACGTTGATAGTGCTGCCATCTATAAGTTCGTGCTAAATAACATTCACAAGGAACGTGAACGTGCTGCCAAATGGTGCCACCTATCCGAATCTTTCAAGTTTACATTGACTTTGGTAGTGCAGCCATCTATAATTCGTGCACAACGAAGGTGCTGCTAATTGGTGTCACTTATCCGAATCTTTCAAGTTTACATTGACTTTGGTAGTGCAGCCATCTATAATTCGTGCACAACGAAGGTGCTGCTAAATGGTGTCACCTATCCGAATCTAAAGTTGACATTGACTTAGATAGTGATGCCACCTGTTCGTGCACATTTCCTATATGATGACGTGGCGTGGCACGTTGACAGTGCTGCCATCTATAGTTCGTGCAAGTGAACGTACAGGTGCTGCCAACCGGTGTCACCTATCCGAATTTTTTATTGACATTGACTTTGATAGTGCTGCCATCTATAGTTCGTGCACAACGAAGGTGCTGCCAAATGGTCACCTATCCGAATCTATTAAGTTAACATTGACGTTGATAGTGCTGCCACCTGTTCGTGCACATTTCCTATATGATGACGTGGCGTGGCACAGCTTTGCGTCGTCGTTATCTGCCGTCTCTAGCATCAAAAGATGAATGAATAACCCAGAAAGTTAATGTGACATCACATCTTTTTTGGTCGTCGACACAAGCCTCTGAGTATTTAGTCTAATGGATATATCACACGTGAACTTTCTGAACATTTTTGTTCGCCTTTAGCGGGAGGTACGCGTACTGCAGACCACCAAAATATGAATGCACATTACACTCACAAATAAACACACATATAACGCCAAAATCGACCAATGTATTTCGGCAGAGGGGTTCACCCGAGATTGGCTCCATAGACTAAATACTCAAAGAAACAAGCCGATATTTTAGCCAATGAAAAGAAGCGAAAACAAAGCGTCATTAAACCCGCACCGTGTCGCTGTGGAGCCGTAGCCGGCTGGTGGAGCGCGGCGCGCGCTTCACGTCTGCGACGACGGGCTGCGCACACAACACACAATTTAGACCCCCCATCCAATCAGAGGCCCCGGGACAAGTGCGGACACGGGGCACTATCGTACAATATAAAAAAAATCATTGACAACCTAGTGGAAATAAAGAGTAAAATAAAAATTATAGCACTACTCTTGCGATCGAGCATTCATCATCATCGGCTTTTTACATCTATAACAGATGAGTTAAGCAGCGTCTAATAAACTGCGGCATTTACGAAGATGGCTGGATAGCCAGTACGAGAGCGGCAGCCGCGGCCGCACAATTGACAAATAAATGTTGCGCCTATCGCTTAAACATTAACTTAAGAAAATCCTGCTAAAATTGTTATCCAACGTGAGGCCAATTAAGTTTGTTTTTACAGTATCGATTTTAAGACCAAATCAAGTATTAGATTACAATCATGTGAAAATCAGCTAGCAATGCAAATGAGGTAAAGCATTTTTTACCAGTATCTTCAGATACCCGTTTGACGGCATACCACCAAACATTTTTAATGTTTTGGATTATAGCTATATTTCTCAAATAAATCTAATAAACTAGAATAAAAGAATCAATAAATAAATAAATTCTAATGTGTCAAACCCGTGTACGCACTTACACATCATGCTTTCATTATGTCCATAAGACAACGCATCACAAATCTTAGAGAGCAACAGTTCTCATGCAGTGAAGCAGTTGGTGCGCTAAGGTTCGTGTTAGTTCGCTACAGTTCCGCTAGATGGCGCTTACCTTGACGCTTAGTGGCTCGGTGCCGCCCTCTGGTATCACGTTGTTCAGCGCTGCTATCGCCTCTTGCGCCTCCTCCCGCTTATCGAACCTGAAAGCGTGGAATTTGAAGTGAAATATACATATTTTTTGGGACGGGGCCGGCCCAGTCGGAGATTGCGGGATGACACAGACTCATTCAGCAACTGGTCGGAGGTAGCGTCAGACAGGGACCTGTGGAAATCAAAGGGAGAGGCCTTTTTGCCCAGCCGTGGGACGATCATATAGGCTAGCTAAAAAAATACATATTTTTACTGGCGTAATGCTATCCCCTCTGCGAAAAATGAGTCATATACACATATCACTTAAACGAATTCAATATGTAATTTATTATCCTCAGTGCGGAATGATGCTATGGGGTAAAATTTACGTCACAGTCGAAATCATCTGCTTTATATACTTAAAACCAACCATAAAACCCCTGCCACTGCTATGGCATGTTATGGTATATATATTGAATCTTGATTATATGATGTTTTCATGTTTAGAGACGCTACGATGCTACCCTAAGGCATGCAAAAAGCAACTGGTTGAAAAATTCAATGCTCTCGATCGATTCTCGCATCAGGTTCAGTGGTCCAATAGGAAGGACGCCCGTGTTTAACCGGAAAGCCGTTGGAGACGCGGGTGCTAACCCCACCTGAACCATACTAATAAAACTTTACGTTACTGCTTTAATAATAAAGTTGCCCGCAACTTCGTACAACGTAGTCAGGTAAAAAGTGTCCTATAACCATCTTTGGA
This sequence comes from Apotomis capreana, assembly GCA_947623375.1. Taxonomy (NCBI): domain Eukaryota; kingdom Metazoa; phylum Arthropoda; class Insecta; order Lepidoptera; family Tortricidae; genus Apotomis; species Apotomis capreana. The sequence continues at coordinate 3,676,914 of OX392517.1, read as the reverse complement.
TTAAACAATATTTTCAAGGTTGCTTGATATTATTTGTTTAGTTATAAACAAAATAAAAAGGTCCTTCAGACGGGGATGGATGCCAACTGTATGGGTTAGATGCCGCGATTATATTTTGACTCGTGGGATAGTAAACAAATAAAATAAATAATATCAAGCTACTTTGAAAATATTGTTTATTAATGAGTATACAAACTAACACTGTGTTGTAAGAGTTTTAAATGCTTATCTTCTGTATTTTATTCACCTTTTTCAAAAATTTCATTCATTCATTCATTCATAATTCCTTCATTCATTCAAAAAGTATGGCAACCCACATTTACCCTAATCTGTCGCGGCGTAAAATAGTATTTCGCAATAAATCACAACAAGCAAGGACACGACAAACACAACAACTAACAAGAAGGAGCAAAGGAGTCAGTTTACAAATAAAAAAAGAATTGCAAGCGTTGAATTCGCACAAGTCGCTATGTGTAAATTTGGGCATCTATCCCTCTATGGCATCTATCCCACATTTACCCTATATTAACTAACCTAACGAACGCAACGCCGCGCGGCGTGCCGTTGCTCTTGTCCCGGAGGATGTGTTTCTGCACGATGCGGCCATATTTTCCGAATATCGTCTCCAACTGGTCCTCGGTGATGGCGCGGGGTAAGTTCGTCACGTACAGGTTCGTCTCTTTTATTTCGTCGCCTGACGGTCGGGCGTATGATACCTGGAAATTACGTTTTAATATGTTCATAATACAGATAAAAATTAATGTCCATTTTTCTCAAAGTTTTTCATTTCACCTCTCCTACCCACTTCGATTTTCCTCTAAAGGAAGGTGGGGTAATTGGCCTTTATGACCAATAAGGACAAACGATATGTCACTGCACTGGACTAGCTTATTCTAAGTTCTAAAACGTTTACTGTGGCAGGAAGTGAATAAAGTTATCGTTGTATAAAAGTAGTTTCGAGTTGAAACGTTATTATTATTATGAAAGGGATTTTCGATAATAAGTTCCTAAATCGCTTTATTATTAACTTTGTTTACACAACGATTTGAGGTTTACACAATTATTGTATAAAGCTGTTTACACTCACGTGAAATTGTCAGGAACGGCCCGACACGTCTCATGTTTCGACATACGCCGGTGTACGGGTAGCATTCCCTGATGATGATTTCGAAACATGTCGGGCCGTTCCTGACAATTTTACATGAGTGTAAACCTCTTAATACAATAATTAAATGTCTCACGAAAGTTTTAATAGGTATAAATCTTGTGTACCTTTAGCCGTTTATTCCTGAGCTGATAACCATTGAACGTGTCAATGGCTCTGGCCGCATCCTCCTCGCGCGTGAAGTTCACGAACCCGAAGCCGTAACTGTACCCCGTCTGGAAATATACCACTTTCTATCAGGCAAGCACAAACAAAACAAGCTACAAGCACATGTTGCGCAAGCATCTCACTAGTAAGCTCCTGGACTGACTGTCGGTTGTGATGTTTTGCACTGGGTACAAGAAATAATGTTTAATGTAAGTATATTTTATATTAAAACATACAAATTTACAGTCTCTAATAATATAAAATGTTAACAAATACAAAAGCTTACTCAAATAACCCGCCCCGCACCATTCCAGGCGCAAAAGTTCCCAACACACTCGCTGCGTTACCGTTTGCAATATTGTATTGCATATTTGTTTATGTTTATTTATTGTGTTCTTTATATTATTGATATACAATAAGTTTCTCTTTTGGTATAATGTTGATAGTTAACAGGCCCTGCACCATAAAATGTTTCTGTTTAGCCCAATGGTTGACTGGTACAGAATGCCTTATGGCATTCAGTCCGCCATTTGTACACTTTTTGTTTTAAATAAAACAATTTAAACGGATTATATCGCGTATATTAATTATTTGAGGTTGACTGAGGTCAGTCAACCTTTGACAACGGTATCTGTAAAGGTACTGTCCTCAGTCAACCTTTGACATCGGTATCTGTAAAGGTACTGAAACGTCAGGGAGGCTCAAATAATTAATATACGCGATATCATCCTCATCCTCCTAGCCTTGTCCCATTTTTTGAGAATGAATTCTCAATCGGGGTCGGCTACCTAAAATCCCAAGATGTGGCGTAGGCACTAGTTTTTACGCAAGCGACTGCCATCTGACCTTCCAACCCAGAGGGGAAACTAGGCCTTATTGGGCTTAGGTGGTTTCCTCACGATGTTTTCCTTCACCGAAAAGCGAGTGGTAAATATCAAATGACATTCCGTACATAAGTTCCGAAAAACTCATTGGTACGGGCCGGGTTCGAACCCGCGACCTCCGGATTGAAAGTCGCATGCCCTAACCAGTAGGCTACCACCGCCGCTCAAGGCTACCACCGCCGCTCTAATATACGCTAATATACGCGATATAATCCGTTTAAATTGTTTTATTTAAATGTGTGACAGTCGCGGAAACCGAAGAAAACTTTTTGTTTTGTGCAATAAAGTTTAAATAAATAAATATACAGGAGTAGTACATTACTGCAGACGCCGGGAAAGAAGAGCATGCCGGATGAGTAGGCATAGACGACGGCGGATAGTGATACGAAGCCGGCAAGCCCTTTTCACGGCTAAGCCCTAAATCAGTTGATGAGGAACACAGAATAATCACACTTATCCTACCTATACTATACAGGCGAAAGTTTGTTTGTGTATGTTTGTTACTTCTTCACACTCAAACGGCTGGACCAATTTTAATAAAATTCGGTATATAGGTAGCTGACACAGTGGATTAACACATATACTACTTGTCCAAACACGGTAACACGCGGGTCGCAGCTAGTAAATTAGTAATACGAACAAATGAAGATGTCCACTCAGAATGATGATGGACCTAAAGAACTGTCCTCTACTAAGAAAAATTACACTGTATTTTACGTATCTATTAGTTTGGCACTTTAAGTCAGCCCTATCGCACTAATCAATTCGAAGTTAAGTTTTTTTTAAACGCTTTGAAATTGGAACACGCTTACCACAAAAACAATAAAGTTCTAATATTAATAACATGGATTCGAAAGTCTTTCACGCAAAGCAGGCTCGACTGGGTCAAACACAGCCGAAAAACCCCTGCCCGAACCAAACATAGCTATAGAACCATTTCGACAGACAAAGCTTTCGATTAACAAAAGCCTTCATTCAAATCGGACCATCTGTTTGCGAGCTACGATGCCACAATCAGACATGCAGATACACAGACACACGTAATACGTGTTAAACTTATTACACCCCTCTTTTTTGTAGGGGGTTAAAAAAAGAAAAGTCATCTCTCCTGTGGTCATAATCTTATAACCTAAATACCAGTAAGTTATGATTTTATCACATAGGATTACAGACCAAGACACCGTATATAGGGATACTTGTTTAATCCGAAAATGAGGCTATGACATTCCTAACTTGGCACTTGTTCACAAGAAAAACGTGAACCCAACCTTGAGTATGACCCATATACATTTATATCCACCTACAAAAGCTACAGTACGGGAGGAATGGCGACGGATTGTAAAGTTTGCTACCAACCCTGATGTGACGACCACGACCACTCTGCCAAGAGTGTGACGACAAAGAAGAAGAACAAAAGCTTAATGCTCTTAGCAATTTACAGCCAGAACACATACAATCTAGCTTGGTTCCATTACTGATATTTGGTAAACATCCAAACATATACATTTCGTTCGAACGCACTTATAAGGCAATTTTTATTAATGTGTCACTCACTGCTCTCTGGGAGAGTCATATGTAGCTTGAAGGTAGGTCCATGTATTATTAACCTCGGCAAGTGTGTAGCACAATCAATTAATCATAGAGAGAACTGAGAAACGTAGCTACCCAGGGATACAAGTTTATCTGGTAAGTTGCATAATTCTGAATACGTCCCAACCATTGTTTGAGTCTAAACTGAACCATGTTGTAACACAAACTGTACCTATAATGTATATATAGACTGATTAAGATTTTGTCTTTATTTCGTTTTGTTTTTTACAGCTTTCACTTTGTGTTTAGTTAAGTATCAATGCTAAAAATAGTAGTGTCGAAGTTAACGTTACTGTAAATTGTCTTAGTCGCTTAAGTCACTCCCAGCACATTGCTGAGCTTGTCCTTTTGCAATTCTTTTATAATTGGATATTTTTATATTGTGTTTCTTTTTTATTCTTTTTTTTTACATAAATATAAAACTGTACCGTCTAGCAATAAATATATTTTCTTTCTTTCTTTTCTTGGCATTTTCTTCGTTCGGTTACATAGCCACGCATAACACGTAGTTATTAACGTAAACAGTCCACAACATTTAAACGATTCATTCCCTTTTTACAATCTGATAATCAGCTAACGTGACGCACGCACACTGATAACGTTATCGGCACCTTTAATGAATTTTGTGACTTAACATTATAGCAAGAAACCATTAAATCCTGCGATATAAATTCACGCTTTCTATAATTAACCCTAGACATAGTACGTCCTTTACAATCCTTCACATTCCAAAACGAACTATATTCAATTTAATTTGAGTTTATTATCCAGTGTATCCTTTGTACGGACTTAAATCCTTTTTGGTTGGGGTATATAGGATCGATTGCCACGAATATAGCCGAAGTTGGCTTTTAATTGTGACCACATAAAGTTTTAGGGGTGTTATTTAAAGAGATTATTGCCAGCGCTTTTTAAGTTAAGTGAGTTTATATGGAAACTTCCTTAAGTTAGTGGGGATACTAAATCTTTTCTTTCGCGGCCGAATGCCCACAAGCTGACAGTGGGTTATTATTTATTTTACGCTCGTCCTTCGGGAAATTTGTACTCTGTTTTGGTATAATAAGTAGATTAGTCGATAACATCATGATGAAATTAAATACCAAAACATTGGACGATATCTATCCCCAGGTTACCTATCTGAAACACTAATTTTTGTGTCCCATTTGTAACGTTTCACCCAATTTCCATTTATCCGAAAGCCATTTCTTTTCAAAGCTGTTAATGTTCCAACCTCAACCGCGTATTTTTTTACCGTAGACGGTAAAAGTATCCTATAACCATCGTTGAATGTCCAGCTATCCTTGTACCATTATTTTAAATTGGTCCAGTCGCTTGGACTTGATGACTGATGAGAGGGCAAAGGAAATTATGTCCAACAGATGGCGCCAGACTGGCATGGACCCATACAAAACAAATAACGATCCTGCATCACGCTATTAAGATTTTTCCTGAAATCATGACCCCTCTCGACAGAAAAAAGATTTTCAATACATATATCTAGAACTAGCTGTGCCCCGCGGTGTTACCCGCTCATCCCACGGGAACACTAAATTTATTGGGGATGAAAAGTATCCTATATCCTTTCCCGGGTCTCAAACTATCTCCATACCAAATTTCATCTAAGTCGGTTCAGCGGTTGAAGCGTGAAGAGGTAACAGACAGACACACTTTCGCATTTATAATATTATTAGTATGGATTCTATAATAGTATAGATATCCATATAATCTTTATCAGCTATATCACCAATATTTTCATCACCAACTGACATACACTGAGATGGTTCACAAAAGATCTCACACAGTCGAAGCGACGCCTCTATCTTTTCTTCAAAGATAAAAAATCACGAGTTCCAGAAACTTCTACTAACCTTAAAATCCTTCATAACCCGACAGCTCTCAATTGGTCCTATGGTCATGAACATAGCGTATAGATCCTTCTCAGTCATAGTCTGTGGCAGATAGTTGACTATAAGGTTTGTTTTGCAGGAGTCCCCTGCAGCCGACACGCCGCCACCTTCGGACATGCTGCCCCAACAGCGAGGTGGGCCGCCGTAACGACCTCTGTACTGTTGTTGGATTTGCTGGAAACGAAATAGTAAATGTGAAGGCACCATGATATGCATATGTATATACATATATGCATCAAAATTTACAGATGACAAGAAATGTTTTCTTATTGACGTATTGACGGGAACAAGCACGATAACCCACAGTGACTTTACAACGATGCAGTCGGGATACCCGTGGAAAAAGGGACCGGGAAATATTACTACGGCAGTTCTGGTTGCCCGTCACTGCAGTGCAGGCCCTAGTTATAGACTATATAGGTTAAATAGGGCAAATAGCTACGCAGTAATTAAAATCAATAAAAAAACATCGTATCGTCGAATTCAAAACCACAACTTTTTTTGAAGTCGGTTAAAACGTTATTCTACGTGTTCGACTACATAGACTATAGCGCTATTTGATTTGACCATTGTTGTGCTTTTGCGAGTCAAAAATTGCGGCAAACGTGCAATGTCGCACTTGGCTGCATTACTGCAAAGTCGTCATGGGCGATCGTTTATAAAAGCCATACCCCGGGATATTCAGTGCAAAAATGATTTGACGCCTGTCAAATGGCACCGAAAATCCCGGGGTATGTTTATAACTATCATGGCACAAGTACATCACGAGTCCGATTTCCCCATAAACTAATAATATATGAAGTCTCATCAGAGTTAAACTAAACAGCTACATAATTACTACATAATACGTTTCTTCTCACAGGATTATGCCTGGTTTAGTCATTTTCCAATTTAACAGTGGCAAACAACAATCGGATTTCGGAGCAATGTAATTATGCCATCTATGATCAGACTAAGATAAACTGAACTACATAAAAAGGCGAAATCATTTTTTTGTGAATGCCTTTTGGATGTCATAACGCACCTGCCACTTCCAAGGTTTAGTTACAATACACGGTATTATTCTACATCACAACAAGAGAAATGGTATAGCGTCAAAACTTTAATTGAAAAATGAATGCCATGATGAAATAACACTATAATAATTATATCTACCAATATTTGAGGGCAATGAAGAGATCTAAAGGTGTTTTTATTGGGCAGATTTTATATCTAAAATAAAGCACTAAGCCTAGTTAATACACATTGTAGAAGCGTTCAAGTAACATAAATAATCATAAATGTGGGGTCACCACAACAACATCCGAGGTAATCATATTGAACCTTTCGATAGCCAATGATATTGATAATGACGGTTGTACTTATGTCATACGTGACGGAAGGTGACCGCAAACACCTCTCTAAAGAAGAACTCCATACTACATGTGTAATTGTGTAACCAGGCTATAACCGTAGGCAAAATCGTCATTATATACGTTGAATGACTGGATTATGAATTTCTCCACTTCCGCGAACAAAGTTGCGGGTAAATTTCAGCACTTAACAAATAAACATTCCATTTTCATCCAACCGCACCCCTATAAATCTGCAATAGTGTGAAACTGAGACAGGAAACAAAAAGTACTAAGTTTACATATATGTTGCCAATCGCAAACATAAAACCAGTCTTTTAAGTCCAAAAGCGATACAAAGGTAGTTTTGGCTTGGCTTTCTTTCCGAGCAATCCCCTGACCTAAATATCTTGTTATTTCCAATTTCAACTTATTTAACACAGATGTTAAATATAAACTCTGCATTGCAGGGTAAACGCTATTTTTTGGCTAGAGAAATATGGATATATCAAGAATAAAACCGACTTCAACAAAAAATTGTATTTTCGAGGAAATGTATTTCGGTGTTTGTTATAGTAGGTAACTTAAAGAGTTCCTATAACAAACACCGACATCGTAATAGATTTGCCTATAATTATTGAGAAGTTAAATATCGGACAACCTCACACAAATCGATCTAGTCCCAAATTAAGCTCAAGAAGGCTTGTGTTATGGGTACTAGACGACGATATACGTACTTATATAGATAGATATACCCAAGCACAAATATTCGAGTTTATCACACAAATATTTGCCCCGGCCGGGATTCGAACCCGGGACCGCCGGCTCAGTAGGCAGGTGTCTACAAACCGAGCCAAACGCGTCGTCATCTTCGTCATATATTACATCTTCACAAAAAAAATGGGACCAAGGAGGTGGCAACTTCTTCTTGAACTCCCCGAACAATTTGAGGTAAACATTAAGGGCTTTATCACACTTGCGATTTGCGAGCGAATTTTGTATGAAGACGATCACGCAGCGAGTTCGCTGCGACGTTTATTTGTATTGAAAACTCTTTGAGCTCCCAAATTGTGACAAGGCCCTAAAGAATATGCAACCAAACTGAGAACCTGCTCTTTCTAGAACTCGGTTGAAAACACTACAGTGTAGTGACTACACACTCATCTCTTTTGATCTTCACAAAAGCCGGCCGTGAGAATATTAAGGCACAAAAATTAAACTGAAAGAAGTCTTATAACACCCAATAATCGGGGAACGGCTATACTACAAATCTGATACAGCGTTCGTTAGCCGCTTAATCCGACTCGAGCATCAAAGAACCTTGGCATGGTATTATATTAAAACTGAATTTATTAACGCGAATATGCCGGTCAAGTTTAGTTTACACCCTATTTGTACAGGGTATCATAAATACGGCGTGTACCTTAACTTAACCATTGTGCATACTTTCACCATCATCATGATCCTGGCGTTAAGTCCCGCTTTCCGTAACTTTGCCTTCCACTTAGTCCGATCTTTTACAATCTCTATAGTGATATTATTTGCAGTCATGTCTTCTTCTTTCACGACATCAAGTTAACACTTTTTCGGCTTTCCACGAGATCATAATCCAGGATCTAATAGGTCGAGACACCTATTCCAAACATATTCTTTGGATTTACGACCGATATGCGCCAGGCGACCCGGCTCCGCCTTCCATCTTTGTTCGGACAAAATCAGTGCGCATTTGTAGCCTCTCTTTGATGCACACATACACGTCGGCCGGTCACGTGGCTACACTATATTGCGTTGCCTTTTACACAAACAACGAATAATGTATAGTTAGTGTTTTATTATGTCTACTAACTTTAAACACACACTTTTGGCAGCTAAATGTACCCCAGTTCATGTCCAATTAGCATAACCTTCGCTCGCAACTTATGTTTTTTGGGTGTCAATTTACAAAAGGCTAATTGTGTTTGCAGTCGCTTCCCGGGTATAATTTCACTGCCGCGCTGCCCTACTTTCGTATGGAAATGTGATTGTTTGATTAATATACGGCTTTTTACAAGCTTTTATTTTGCTTCATGTTTATCTTTCTGACTTCGAAAATGGAAGAGGTATTCAGTCTGGTTCGGGATGTTTGTTTTTTAAAGGTTCTGAAAACCTTTAGAAGTTAGAACAAACAGAAATTAATTTTCAAAGTTCGAACCCTGGCTCCGTAGCGCGTAGGGACTAAGTGCGCGTTTTTTGATCATAATTATAACAGTTTTTTATTTTTATTTTTCTAAAAAAGTTTGTATGTACTTTTTTGGAATTTTATTTTTGAGATCATCTTTAGTCAAGACAGTTTACACATTCAAACCTCATACAAGAAAAAAGTGTCCTAAAACGTCCCGTTTTTGTATGAATGTCTATGAACGTGACGCACTGGAAAAAAAAATACTAAAATATTGGGACACTTTTTTCTTGTATGGGATTTAAATATAAAAACGATTCTGAGTAAGATGAGCTTAAAAAAAGCAATTTTTTTAAAAAAGTACATGTTCACATGAAAAAGACTGAACTTCAATATGATTTAAAACTCAATGAGTCCAGATCCCTACTTGTCAAATAACAGTAATCCTACCTCCACGTATCGAGAACGCCGTCGAACACCAGATTCCGAAGCACTCGCAAACTCCACGGATATAGGTCGCGACCGTGACCCACTAGAGGCTGAACCATTGTGAATTTGCGTTACAGCCGATAGATTAATCGCCCCGATGTGCATATCTTTGCCTTATACGGGAAGAAGGATACGCCTTTCGAAATTAATCGGGTTATCATAAAAATTAAGCTAAGAAAAGGCACTATAGAATTTCACGATCGATAAATTAGCCAGATTATGATGTGCATATCTTTGCATTGTGCGAGAATATGGAAGGGACTTTGAAATTAACGGGGTTATCGGTTATCATAAAAATAAAGCTAACTGCACGATTTCAATTGAAATAGATGTCTGCCTTACGCGGAAAAAAATGGGTTATAAAATAAGCCAAGATGAAAATATTTCTCTTAACTGCTACTAAACAAACCTTTAATATTAAAGTTTATATACATGATGATGCATTTATATATAAATGAGGTTGACATACGGTAATTAATCGCCCAGATTCTGATGTGCATATATTTACTTTTTGTGGGAATAAGGAAGCGTCTTTTGAAATGTACGGGGTTATCATAAGAATAAAGCTAAGAAGAGCCATTATTGCATTTTGTGGTAGATACCGACCCAAACTCGATACACTTTTGCCTTATGCGGGAATAAGTATAGGCGTCTTTTGAAATTAATGGAGTTATCATAAAAACAAAGCTGTGATAAGACATTACATTTCATGGTAGATTATTCGACGGTTCGATTATGGTTTTATGACGTGTATATTTTTGCCTTGAATGGAATAACGAAGCGTCTTTTGAAATTAACTGGGTTACAAAAGAAACCACAATATGTAGGTACATAAAAAAACACGATCCCTATTTTACGATCATAAATCACCAGTCTGTACTTAATTCTTATTTAGCACCAATTTAGACAAAAGTTATCAAACTTTTTTTTTTATTTACTTATCAATTCATCATCATTGCCTTGCCCTTGTCCCATTTATTTGATGTTGGCGCAGCATGTTTTCTTCCTCCGTTCCTATACTCGTCATCGAGTCGTTTGCTTCCTTCTTATTCATACCATCTTTCACATAATCCATCCTTCTCTTAGGTCTTTAAAAGTCCACGTTTCCTTCTCTATCATAAGCTTCTCTTTCGTTTCTCCTAGAACGTGCTTCGCCGTCTCTCGTATACAATCTGACATCTGCATCCAAGATTCATTTACAGGCATTCCATTCAAATCATTACTTTCAATCATTTGATTTACCACTTTTTCTTTGAATTGAGTGGCACAATAATTCTTCTCTAACATTAACTTTTTTTTATTTACTGTTCCACGTTATGTGCTGTCATCATAACTAAATTTGTAAAGAAACTAAGGATACTTCGTGATTTCGTCTTCCTCTAAACTAGTCAATATCCGAGTCAGATAGGATGATTACCTCGCACATATTAAATGTAACCGGGGTCATTACACGGTATGAATTTGTAATAAGGCAGGAGAGGTTGGAACAAGACGCAGCGTACACATACATATAGCGTAAGAGTATATAGGTGTGTGTGTATACAATAACGCAAGGATCCCATCACCAAATATCTATACTATATACGAGTGAAGACCAAAAAGTTTACTATATACTCATTTAGTTAAAATTTGTATCAAATTTTCCATTCAAATTAACCATCGAATAATGTACTGTTTTCAGGTTCATTATTGTGTCGTCAATTTTTGTCGCAAAACGGAACTTTTTCCGATCACTTTTTCTCTAAGGCTAACTACGCCTCAATTGCGTCCAACTTTTTGGTCCTTACCCAATTTACCTATACAGTGATCATTTCAAATGTGTCACTAGGGAGAAAACGAAAACTATAAGAAATAGGGAAATCTGTTCTTAAGAACCATGGCGTCGATTTAAGAATTAGTGAAACTATATACTTTAATTTTTTTTTGGAGCGGAGCGAGCGAAGCGAGCGAAGCTCCCATGGATCGACTCGAATGGACTTTGTAACAATGCGCAGATCTCAGCGAGTTCTCAACCGATTTTAGAAATTTTTGTTTTAAAATGCAATAATTAAATTTCGCTAGGTCGTGACGAAGAGAAAATTTCGAATAATAAAAAAAAAAAAAACCGCTCCAATTTATGGTGCAAGCTTAGCCGGTGGCTGACTCTGCATCGACCTAGTTAATCTTTCTTTTTGTTTAATGTTTGATCACCCGGTATACTAAGTAGTGGCTCTAAGGGCTGTAGAACTCGCGATAATTTTTCGAAATGCTTAAAATATTACCTGTTTACTTTTTCAATCACCATATTTCAAACATTCTCAAAAAATTCAAAAATATGGCTCGGTAAAAAGATCTTAAACCTGCTAACAACATACTCGTTTTTTTTAATGGCAGCGGCATGGGGATGTTGAAACGTTCCCGTTAAAAATGCCAAAATTTCAGCAATTACGAAACAAAAGCATAACTGTGACTGTGACATGCGACACTCGCGCGAGATATATTACTTATCTCTTTCTGTACAGTACTGTGAAAAAGTGATGGGTGACGCCAAGACGCGCGACAAGAGTCGCGATGCATAATTGTGCTAGACAGGCTGGAAAACCTAGATACGAATCGAACTTAATCCTGTAAACGCTCGCATATGACACTGACCTTCATTTGACAGGTGTCATCGCTTTAAACTGAGCTAATCCCGTTAGCACCACGAAATAACCATGGAAAGTCATGGCGTCGCAGAACTTTCGTTTTTGATGCCAAGTCTAGTAATACAGGTATTACATACACAGAAGAAATATGAAATGAAATATTAATTATTCCACTAACTTCTCCCCGCGGTGTTACCCGCTTATCCTACGGGAACCCTATTTTTCGGGATACAAATTAGCCTATGTGCTAAACCGGGGTGTGCTGACACCCTTCACACCAAAATTCTGCCGTCATAACGAAAAAGGGCATATCTAAATTTTTTTGTGAAAATTTAAAAAACATATAAACAGATGCGCCTTTTTTCCGAATATGTATCTAACTCAATTTCACAAAAAATGTTAGATGTGCCCTTTTTCGTTATGACGGCAGAATTTATCAAATTGGTCCAGCTGTTTGAGCGTGAAGAAGTAACAAACATACACTTAAACGAACTCACAAACTTTCGCCGTTATAATATTAGTGTAAAAATAATATTTATTAAAATCTTCGGACAACCAGTTTGAGAAATCACCTGACTTCCACAGCACGTCGAGACGTAAATTAAGACCCTCATGTGATGGCACCACGTCTGTGGACGACTTTTCTTCTGGCAAAACTGCCGTTTACAGGCATTTCTCGTAGTTTTTACATAAATGTCTTGTACCATTTTATGCTGTATTTTTTGTATGTATTATGTTTATGTCTGCGCCGCAGCGTGCATTTTAAAAACGGTCCCGCGTCCGTGAACTTTTTATCCTGTATTTCCAATTGACTTGATAAAGAGGGAAGTTTCCGTTCGGTTGTTATTTTTCTGTTAATGTTTGTTACTCGTAGTTAAGAAATCCATCATTTAAATTACAAAGCTATTCGAAACTTATATTAGGGGGGAACCCTAATATAATTTTCCGTTAGCCCGAAAAACTTTCATCCTAATTTCATGGGCCCTAATTTTGGTAACCCTAAAATCACAAACCCGAATTTTCATTCATCCTAATTAATGAATAGCCCTAATTTCAGGATTCCGAATTTTCATAATGCCTAATTACTTCATACCGAATTTTCACTAGCCCTAATTTGCACTTAGCCGATTTTTTTACTACTAATATTATAATACCTAATTATGCTAATACCTACATTTTATTAAACCTATATACCAATAAACCTAAGGCGAGGGCTGCTCTCCCTCCGCGCCTCCGGTTTTAGAATAACACTCTAGGCTAGGGGTAGGACAGACAAGACCACGTGGAGTCGGGATTGCCATAGACTCTGGATGTACATGGGAATCTTTTGACGCTCCGCTATATGTGGTCACAATACAAACCTAACCTAACCTACAGTTTTCGGGGTTCAGCAAATTCGATATTTGTCCAAATCCGTTTTTTTCTGTTTTAACGTAAAAAATAGGTTAAATAATCTTTAGTACTCTTGAAATTTAGTGTCAGTAATGATTAGGTCTAATAATCATTAGGTGTGGTAATTATTAGGTTATTTCATATTAGTATTGTTGACAATTAGTACAACTCATTATTAGAGTATTGGATTATTAGGTCTAACAACTAATTAGGGTATAAAAATTTGTCGAAATTACATTATAGGGCTAATGAAAATTAGAGCTAACGTTGATAGGTGTAATAATAGTAGCACTTGCGTTATTAGGTCAAGTAGGGGAGTACCTTATTTTAGCGTTCGAGAAGGTCCCATAACATTTGTTGATCTATTGACGAGAACCATGAGGAATCGAAGGGACTCCTCAAATATTACAGGCACATCTATAGATGTTCTTTTCTCATACGAATCGGGAAACTTTCTCGAAAACGGCACAACCCTAGATGGCGCTTTCTGTGTTCTAAATAGAGACCCGTTCAAGCTCTCGGAAATACAACTTCTTCATGTGTGTGAACCTAGCATATCAAATGTTGGAATCTCACAATTTAAGGACAGTTCTAGTAGCATCCCCAATAGTTCTACAGTTCCTCATACTTTTTTTCAAAAGTTCTGTTCAACTTTCTGAAAAAAAAAAATTTCAAAATGAGATGCTAACTTCACACTACCCCGATCAGCATCTCACCAGTTCTTGATTGCTAGACCATAAATACGTCAGAAACTGCATAGTTCTATCGCCTGGAGCCAGCACAGCAATAGTTCTGGCCCAAAAACCAAAAAAAAATGAGATTCTAACTTCACGATACACCTACTAGCATCTCAGTAGTTCTCGGTAACTAGGTCACAAATACGTTTGAATCTGCATAGTTCTATCACTTGGAAGCAACACAAAAATAGTTCCAGCGACAAAACGAAACAAATCACCCTATTCTAGGTAAAAAAAAAATATACACTATTCTAGCTAAAAAAAAAAAAAGTTTTTTTTGATATGCTCGATTTTAAGCGAGAGTTCTGCACAGCATCTCAGCTGTTTTGGATGGCAACGTCACGAATACGTATAGAACTGCCGAGTTCTACCTTCTGCGGGCGAAACTGCAATAGTTCTAGCGAAAAGACGAAAAAAAATTAGATTTTTTTGATGTGCTACATTTTATGCGAGAGTTCTGCACAGCATCTCAGCTGTTTTGGATGGCAACGTCACGAATACGTATAGAACTGCCGAGTTCTACCTTCTGCGGGCGAAACAGCAATAGTTCTAGCGAAAAAACGAAAAAAAATTAGATTTTTTTGATGTGCTACATTTTATGCGAGAGTTCTGCACAGCATCTCAGCTGTTTTGGATGGCAACGTCACGAATACGTATAGAACTGCCGAGTTCTACCTTCTGCGGGCGAAACAGCAATAGTTCTAGCGAAAAAACGAAAAGAAAATAAGATTTTCTTGATATGCTACATTTTATGTAAGAGTTCTGCACAGCATCTCAGCTGTTTTGGATGGCAACGCCACAAATACGTATAGAACTGACGAGTTCTGCTATCAGCGGGCGAAACAGCAATAGTTCTAGCGAAAAAACGAAAAAATATAAGATTTTTTTGATATGCTACATTTTATGAGACAGTTCTGCACAACATCTCAGCTGTTTTGGATGGCAACGTCACGAATACGTATAGAACTGTAGAGTTCTACCTTCTGCGGGCGAAACAGCAATAGTTCTAGCGAAAAAACGAAAAAAAATAAATTATTTTTGTGATTTGCTACATTTTATGCGAGAGTTCTGCGCAGCATCTCAGCTGTTTTGGATGGCAACGTCACGAATACGTATAGAACTGCCGAGTTCTACCTTCTGCGGGCGAAACAGCAATAGTTCTAGCGAAAAAACAAAAAAAAATAAGTTTTTTTTGAAATGCTACATTTTATGTAAGAGTTCTGCACAGCATCTCAGCTGTTTTGGATGGCAACGCCACAAATACGTATAGAACTGACGAGTTCTGCTATCAGCGGGCGAAACAGCAATAGTTCTAGCGAAAAAACGAAAAAATATAAGATTTTTTTGATATGCTACATTTTATGAGACAGTTCTGCACAGCATCTCAGCTGTTTTGGATGGCAACGTCACGAATACGTATAGAACTGTAGAGTTCTACCTTCTGCGGGCGAAACAGCAATAGTTCTAGCGAAAAAACGAAAAAAAAAAAAGATTTTTGTGATATGCTACATTTTATGCGAGAGTTCTGCGCAGCATCTCAGCTGTTTTGTATGGCAACGTCACGAATACGTATAGAACTGCCGAGTTCTACCTTCTGCGGGCGAAACAGTAATAGTTCTAGCGAAAAAACGAAAAAAAAAATGATTTTTGTGATATGCTACATTTTATGCGAGAGTTCTGCGCAGCATCTCAGCTGTTTTGGATGGCAACGCCACAAATACGTATAGAACTGACGAGTTCTGCTATCAGCGGGCGAAACAGCAATAGTTCTAGCGAAAAAACGAAAAAATATAAGATTTTTTTGATATGCTACATTTTATGAGACAGATCTGCACAGCATCTCAGCTGTTTTGGATGGCAACGTCACGAATACGTATAGAACTGTAGAGTTCTACCTTCTGCGGGCGAAACAGCAATAGTTCTAGCGAAAAAACGAAAAAAAAAATGATTTTTGTGATATGCTACATTTTATGCGAGAGTTCTGCGCAGCATCTCAGCTGTTTTGGATGGCAACGTCACGAATACGTATAGAACTGCCGAGTTCTACCTTCTGCGGGCTAAACAACAATAGTTCTAGCGAAAAAACGAAAAAAATGATGATTTTTTTGATATGCTACATTTTATTAGACAGTTCTGCACAGCATCTCAGCTGTTTTAGATGGCAGAAACACGAATACGTATAGAACTGCTGAGTTCTACCATCTGCGGGCGAAACAGCAATAGTTCTAGCGAAAAAACGAAAAAAATGATGATTTTTTTGATATGCCAGATTTTATGAGACAGTTCTGCACAGCATCTCAGCTGTTTTGGATGTCAACGCCACGAATACGTATAGAACTGCCGAATTCTACCATCCACGGGCGAAACAGCAATAGTTCTGGCGAAAAAACGAAAAAAATAATGATTTTTTTGATATGCTCCATTTTATGAGACAGTTCTGCACAGCATCTCAGCTGTTTTAGATGGCAACGCCACAAATACGTTTAGAACTGCCGAGTTCTACCATCTGCGGGCTAAACAACAATAGTTCTAGCGAAAAAACGAAAAAAATGATGTTTTTTTTGATATGCTACATTTTATTAGACAGTTCTGCACAGCATCTCAGCTGTTTTGGATGGCAACGCCACGAATACGTTTAGAACTGCCGAGTTCTACCATCTGCGGACGAAACAACAATAGTTCTAGCGAAAAAACGAAAAAAATGATGATTTTTTTGACATGCTACATTTTATTAGACAGTTCTGCACAGCATCTCAGCTGTTTTGGATGACAACGCCACGAATACGTATAGAACTGCCGAATTCTACCATCCACGGGCGAAACAGCAATAGTTCTGGCGAAAAAACGAAAAAAATGATGTTTTTTTTGATATGCTACATTTTATTAGACAGTTCTGCACAGCATCTCAGCTGTTTTGGACGGCAATGCCACAAATACGTTTAGAACTACTGAGTTCTACCATCTGCGGGCGAAACAACAATAGTTCTAGCGAAAAAACGAAAAAAATAATGATTTTTTTGATATGCTACATTTTATGAGACAGTTCTGCACAGCATCTCAGCTGTTTTAGATGGCAACGCCACAAATACGTTTAGAACTGCCGAGTTCTACCATCTGCGGGCTACACAACAATAGTTCTAGCGAAAAAACGAAAAAAATGATGATTTTTTTGATATGCTACATTTTATTAGACAGTTCTGCACAGCATCTCAGCTGTTTTAGATGGCAGAAACACGAATACGTATAGAACTGCTGAGTTCTACCATCTGCGGGCGAAACAGCAATAGTTCTAGCGAAAAAACGAAAAAAATGATGATTTTTTTGATATGCTTCATTTTATGAAACAGTTCTGCACAGCATCTCAGCTGTTTTGGATGGCAACGCCACAAATACGTTTAGAACTGCCGAGTTCTACCATCTGCGGACGAAACAACAATAATTCTAGCGAAAAAACGAAAAAAATGATGATTTTTTTGATATGCCAGATTTTATGAGACAGTTCTGCACAGCATCTCAGCTGTTTTGGATGGCAACGCCACGAATACGTATAGAACTGCCGAATTCTACCATCCACGGGCGAAACAGCAATAGTTCTAACGAAAACACGAAAAAAATTGTATTTTTTTTTATATGCAAGATTTTATGAGATAGTTCTGCACAGCATCTCAGCTGTTTTGGATGGCAGAAACACGAATACGTATAGAACTGCTGAGTTCTATCATCTGCGGGCGAAACAGCAATAGTTCTAGCGAAAAAACGAAAAAAATGATGATTTTTTTGATATGCTACATTTTATGAAACAGTTCTGCACAGCATCTCAGCTGTTTTGGATGGCAACGCCACAAATACATTTAGAACTGCCGAGTTCTACCATCTGCGGACGAAACAACAATAGTTCTAGCGAAAAAACGAAAAAAATGAGGATTTTTTGATATGCCAGATTTTATGAGACAGTTCTGCACAGCATCTCAGCTGTTTTGGATGGCAACGCCACGAATACGTATAGAACTGCACAATTCTACCATCCACGGGCGAAACAGCAATAGTTCTGGCGAAAAAACGAAAAAAATAATGATTTTTTTGATATGCTCCATTTTATGAGACAGTTCTGCACAGCATCTCAGCTGTTTTAGATGGCAACGCCACAAATACGTTTAGAACTGCCGAGTTCTACCATCTGCGGGCTAAACAACAATAGTTCTAGCGAAAAAACTAAAAAAATGATGTTTTTTTTGATATGCTACATTTTATTAGACAGTTCTGCACAGCATCTCAGCTGTTTTGGATGGCAACGCCACAAATACGTTTAGAACTGCCGAGTTCTACCATCTGCGGGCGAAACAACAATAGTTCTAGCGATAAAACGAAAAAAATGATGATTTTTTTGATATGCTACATTTTATCAGACAGTTCTGCACAGCATCTCAGCTGTTTTGGATGGGAACGCCACAAATACGTATAGAACTGATGAGTTCTACCATCTGCGGGCGAAACAGCAATAGTTCTAGCGAAAAAACGAAAAAAAAATAAGATTTTTTTGAAATGCTACATTTTATAAGACGGTTCTGCACAGCATCTCAGCTGTTTTGGATGGCAACCTCACAAATACGTATAGAACTGACGAGTTTTACTATCTGCGGGCGAAACAGCAATAGTTCTAGCGAAAAAACTCAAAAAAATAAGATTTTTGTGATATGCTACATTTTATGAGACAGTTCTGCACAGCATCTCAGCTGTTTTGGATGGCAACGTCACGAATACGTATAGAACTGTAGAGTTCTACCTTCTGCGGGCGAAACAGCAATAGTTCTAGCGAAAAAACTAAAAAAAAAATTATTTTTGTGATATGCTACATTTTATGCGAGAGTTCTGCGCAGCATCTCAGCTGTTTTGGATGGGAACGCCACGAATACGTATAGAAATGACGAGTTCTACCTTCTGCGGGCGAAACAGCAATAGTTCTAGCGAATAAACGAAAAAAAATAAGATTTTCTTGATATGCTACATTTTATGTAAGAGTTCTGCACAGCATCTCAGCTGTTTTGGATGGCAACGCCACAAATACGTATAGAACTGACGAGTTTTACTATCTGCGGGCGAAACAGCAATAGTTCTGGCGAAAAAACGAAAAAAATAAGATTTTTTGTGATATGCTACATTTTATGCGAGAGTTCTGCGCAGCATCTCAGCTGTTTTGGATGGCAACGTCACGAATACGTATAGAACTGTAGAGTTCTACCTTCTGCGGGCGAAACAGCAATAGTTCTAGCGAAAAAACGAAAAAAAATAAGATTTTTTTGATATGCTACATTTTATAAGACGGTTCTGCACAGCATCTCAGCTGTTTTGGATAGCAACGCCACAAACAAGTAGAGAACTGACGAGTTCTACCATCGGCGGGCGAAACAGCAATAGTTCTAGCGAAAAAACGAAAAAAAATAAGATTTTTGTGATATGCTACATTTTATGCGAGAGTTCTGCGCAGCATCTCAGCTGTTTTGGATGGCAACGTCACGAATACGTATAGAACTGACGAGTTCTACCTTCTGCGGGCGAAACAGCAATAGTTCTAGCGAAAATACGAAAAAAAATAAGATTTTTTTGATATGCTACATTTTATGCGAGAGTTCTGCACAGCATCTCAGCTGTTTTGGATGGCAACGTCACGAATACGTATAGAACTGACGAGTTTTACTATCTGCGGGCGAAACAGCAATAGTTCTAGCGAAAAAACGAAAAAATATAAGATTTTTTTGATATGCTACATTTTATGAGACAGTTCTGCACAGCATCTCAGCTGTTTTGGATGGCAACGTCACGAATACGTATAGAACTGTAGAGTTCTACCATCTGCGGGCGAAACAGCAATAGTTCTAGCGAAAAAACGAAAAAAATGATGATTTTTTTGATATGCCAGATTTTATGAGACAGTTCTGCACAGCATCTCAGCTGTTTTGGATGGCAACGTCACGAATACGTATAGAACTGACGAGTTTTACTATCTGCGGGCGAAACAGCAATAGTTCTAGCGAAAAAACGAAAAGAAATAAGATTTTTGTGATATGCTACATTTTAAGCGAGAGTTCTGCGCAGCATCTCAGCTGTTTTAGATGGCAACGTCACGAATACGTATAGAACTGCCAAGTTCTACCTTCTGCGGGCGAAACAGCAATAGTTCTAGCGAAAATACGAAAAAAAATAAGATTTTTTTGATATGCTACATTTTATGCGAGAGTTCTGCACAGCATCACAGCTGTTTTGGATGGCAACGTCACGAATACGTATAGAACTGCCGAGTTCTACCTTCTGCGGGCGAAACAGCAATAGTTCTAGCGAAAAAACGAAAAAATATAAGATTTTTTTGATATGCTACATTTTATGAGACAGTTCTGCACAGCATCTCAGCTGTTTTGGATGGCAACGTCACGAATACGTATAGAACTGTAGAGTTCTACCTTCTGCGGGCGAAACAGCAATAGTTCTAGCGAAAAAACAAAAAAAAATAAGTTTTTTTTGAAATGCTACATTTTATGTAAGAGTTCTGCACAGCATCTCAGCTGTTTTGGATGGCAACGCCACAAATACGTATAGAACTGACGAGTTCTGCTATCAGCGGGCGAAACAGCAATAGTTCTAGCGAAAAAACGAAAAAATATAAGATTTTTTTGATATGCTACATTTTATGAGACAGTTCTGCACAGCATCTCAGCTGTTTTGGATGGCAACGTCACGAATACGTATAGAACTGCCGAGTTCTACCTTCTGCGGGCGAAACAGCAATAGTTCTAGCGAAAAAATGAAAAAAAAAATGATTTTTGTGATATGCTACATTTTATGCGAGAGTTCTGCGCAGCATCTCAGCTGTTTTGGATGGCAACGTCACGAATACGTATAGAACTGCCGAGTTCTACCTTCTGCGGGCGAAACAGCAATAGTTCTAGCGAAAAAACGAAAAAAAATAAGATTTTTTTGAAATGCTACATTTTATGCGAAAGTTCTGCGCCGTATCTCAGCTGTTTTGGATGGCAACGTCACGAATACGTATAGAACTGCCGAGTTCTACCTTCTGCGGGCGAAACAGCAATAGTTCTAGTGAAAAAACTACAAAAAATAAGATTTTTTTGATATGCTACATTTTATAAGACAGTTCTGCACAGCATCTCAGCTGTTTTGGATGGCAACGTCACGAATACGTATAGAACTGCCGAGTTCTACCTTCTGCGGGCGAAACAGCAATAGTTCTAGCGAAAAAACAAAAAAAAATAAGATTTTTTTGAAATGCTACATTTTATGCGAGAGTTCTGCACAGCATCTCAGCTGTTTTGGATGGCAACGTCACGAATACGTATACAACTGCCGAGTTCTACCTTCTGCGGGCGAAACAGCAATAGTTCTAGCGAAAAAACGAAAAAAAAATAAGATTTTCTTGATATGCTACATTTTATGTAAGAGTTCTGCACAGCATCTCAGCTGTTTTGGATGGCAACGCCACAAACACGTATAGAACTGACGAGTTCTACCATCGGCGGGCGAAACAGCAGTAGTTTTAGCGAAAAAACGAAAAAAAATAAGATTTTCTTGATATGCTGCATTTTATGAAAGAGTTCTTGCACAGCATCTCAGCTGTTTTGGATGGCAACGCCACGAATACGTATAGAACTGCCGAGTTCTACAATCCAAGGGCAAAACAGCAAAAGGTTAGCGAAAAAACGTACAAAATTGAGTTTTTTTTTATATGCCAGATTTTATGAGACAGTTCTGCACAGCATCTTAGCTGTTTTGGATGGCAAAGCTGCATTGTGGTCTTTTCTGGTCCTAGCGAAATATAATTGCTGCCGTTCTGACCTTCTTTTACTTTTTCATCTCCAATATTCACACCTCAATGGTTTGTATGTATGTATGTATGTAAACACTTTATTGTACATAAAAACAAGAAAAACACATTGCAAAGGAATAAGCATGTACAAAGGCGAACTTATCCCTTTAAGGGATCTCTTCCAGTTAACCTTTGAGCAAATGAGTGCTAAACAAATGTAAATGGTAGACAAACCAAGCAACATGTAAAGGAGTAACTATAACTATACATTAATACACATGAAAATGCAAAAACCAACAGAGAGAGCATGTTTATTGGAAATTATGTACCTAGTCATCCTGCTGATGGCGTTGTTTATTGTAAATTTGTATCTTACTTTTTGTCCATATGTTTAATGTAAATAACCAGAAAATACATAAGTCACTCATTCATTGATACATGTATTGCCCTTTTAATTTGCTCGCCGCAATTTTCAACTAATGATGTTAATTGTTATTTCTTTAATGACAGATAGTAACATTATGTATACATTTGTTTTCTGTTTTAAGCTGATGGCCGTTTTGCCAGTGCTTATAGTAAATTAAAAAAATATATACAGAAAAAAGTTAGTTGTCAATCGTTATCGTTTAATGTCTATTTTTACTTATTTATTTGTTATATACTCCCAAATTTGATGAAAAATATTGTGTGTATGTCGGGTAGTAAGAGGTTTACAAACTCAGGACATTAAAAGCCTTCTAATAGTCCTTCGTTAGTAATCCCCTACTTACTACCCTTATGACACAATATACTATACTTACTATAGTTAGTATCAGCATTGCACCTGTGCGAATGCGAAGGCGGGGGCGGGTCGCTATTTGATAAGTGATAACATGTCGAGGAACATGTTTAATCATAGAGAAAACTGTCTTAAACAATCAGCATTTTTTACGGATAAGGAGCCTTAATGACGGCAGCGTAGCACATAAAGTTAAATTGCGTGGTTTCATTTAAAATACTAAGAGACCTAAAACAATAAAGTACCTAAATCCTACTTCACGGACAATCATGCATTGAGATCACACTGACCTACGCTTAATATTATTTACTAGCTTACTTAATATTATTTACAGAAAATATTACCAATCTTACTCAAAGAACCTCATGCTCTTCATACAAACTTTCAGCTCCCACTTTAGCCCATTAGGGGTAGAATTTTCAAAAACGCTGAGATCCATATTCTCCGTTTTTTTTTAAATAAAAAGCAAACATGGCATTTTTGAATCTTTTCTGCTTTTTAATTTATTTTCTTTTGTTAGAAAGTGCATCACTTTTGTTAAAAAAATGATTCCTCATCCTTAAATTATCCGAAAATTATTTATCACATGCCCTATTGTGTATAGTTTGAGGCGACAGCGTCGAACTCGAATTAAATGAGCGGTGGCTCTCGATGGCTGGACGGGTTAAGTGAGAAGTGAGAAAAATTTTTTTGGACGACTGGGGCAAAAATAAAGGGTTAAAAACTCTACCTGGCCCACAATTTATAACAGTCTCCGCAAACAAAAAGGTTTCTCAAAAAGATAAATCGATCAGCATGGAAAAATTTGGAAAGAAAATTTTAATTTGGCAAGCAATTTGCCAATGCGGGCTGAAATCAAAACCATATTTCGCTACGGGAACTATAAAAACTGGAGTCTACCGCGACGAGTGCCTACAAAAAAAAAATGGTTGCCTGTAAAGTCGGTTTTACGGGCGAAGGAAGATTTTACGTGACAACGTCTTATTCTCGGTAAAATATTTATTGATATGAATATTATTAAATTGCACAATAGGAACAATGAATGAAAATAAGAATTGCACAAATTTTAACTATAGAAATATATTTTGTTCCTCTTCCCTATTCCCTCTTTCCTCTTCCCTCTTCCCTCTTCGCTCTTCGCTCTTCGCTCTTCCCTCTTCCCTCTTCCCTCTTCCCTCTTCGCTCTTCGCTCTTCGCTCTTCGCTCTTCGCTCTTCGCTCTTCGCTCTTCGCTCTTCGCTCTTCGCTCTTCGCTCTTCGCTCTTCGCTCTTCCCTCTTCCCTCTTCCCTCTTCCCTCTTCCCTCTTCCCTCTTCCCTCTTCCCTCTTCCCTCTTCCCTCTTCCCTCTTCCATCTTCCCTCTTCCCTCTTCCCTCTTCCCTCTTCCCTCTTCCCTCTTCCCTCTTCCCTCTTCCCTCTTCCGCCCTCTTCCCTCTTGTTACAGTAATGCTCGATGAATGAAAATATTTTGTCTCTCTCTCTCATCAGACGTGAGCGGGCGTTACACTTTTTCATGAGTGACTCCGAGCCGCAACCTAATTTAAGACGTTGTCACGTCAAAATTTAAGTCCGCCATCTTGGATTTCAAAATCACAAAATGGACGTCATTTTCGTATCCGGAACCCCGAGGAACCTCGGAGATGACACCCATATCGATTTATAAGAAAAAATTATGTCCGCCATCTTGGATTTCAAAATCGAAGTCATTTTCGTAATCGGAACCCCGAGGAAACTTGGAGATGACACCCATATCGATTTTTAAGAAAAAATAATGTCCGCCATCTTGGATTTCAAAATGGATGTCATTTTCGTAATCGGAACCCCGAGGAACCTTGGAGATGACACCCATATCGATTTTTAAGATAAAATAATGTCCGCCATCTTGGATTTCAAAATCGAAGTCATTTTCGTAATCGGAACCCCGAGGAAACTTGGAGATGGCACCCATATCGATTTTTAAGAAAAAATAATGTCCGCCATCTTGGATTTCAAAATGGATGTCATTTTCGTAATCGGAAACCCGAGGAAACTTGGGAGATGACACCCATATCGATTTTTAAGAAAAAATAATGTCCGCCATCTTGGATTTCAAAATGGATGTCATTTTCGTAATCGGAACCCCGAGGAACCTTGGAGATGACACCCATATCGATTTTTAAGAAAAAATAATGTCCGCCATCTTGGATTTCAAAATCGAAGTCATTTTCGTAATCGGAACCCCGAGGAAACTTGGAGATGACTCCCATATCGATTTTTAAGAAAAAATAATGTCCGCCATCTTGGATTTCAAAATGGATGTCATTTTCGTAATCGGAACCCCGAGGAACCTTGGAGATGACACCCATATCGATTTTTAAGAAAAAATAATGTCCGCCATCTTGGATTTCAAAATGGATGTCATTTTCGTAATCGGAACCCCGAGGAAACTTGGAGATGACACCCATATCGATTTTTAAGAAAAAATAAAGTCCACCATCTTGGATTTCAAAATGGATGTCATTTTCGTAATCGGAACCCCGAGGAACCTCGGAGATGACACCCATATCGATTTTTAAGAAAAAATAATGTCCACCATCTTGGATTTCAAAATGGATGTCATTTTCGTAATCGGAACCCCGAGGAACCTCGGAGATGACACCCATATCGATTTTTAAGAAAAAATATTGTCCGCCATCTTCGATTTCAAAATGGATGTCATTTTCGTAACCGGAACCCCGAGGAACCTCGGAGATGACACCCATATCGATTTTTAAGAAAAAATTGTCCGCCATCTTCCCTCTTCCCTCTTCCCTCTTCCGCCCTCTTCCCTCTTGTTACAGTAATGTTCGATGAATGAAAATAAGAATTGCACAAATTTTAACTATAGAAATATATTTTTCATCTCTCCTGTTCGGAAAGTGTCATTTTCATGAGTAGATAGCCGGGTGGAAAATAGCTTTTCCATCCCTAGGGTGGAAAGTAATTTTTTTTTAATTGCCACGCAGGCAAAGACAATTGCCATCTAGATGCACGTCGTGACCAACTCAATTAGGTACAATCTAGTCGGCCGTGGTAAGTGGCCATTAAAAAAAAATCTCCAAAGGTTAGATATATTTATTTATATCCAATTATTATTAAATATAAATATGTATTAATATATTTATAATACATACATATAATTCTGTCCCTCATTTTATAGATAGAATCATACATTTATAAAGAAAACAAAATTGAAACCATTGGATTTGTTTTTTTTTAAATTTTGGCGGTACGTATATTTTAACTTTTTTTTCTATTAAAAATAATTATAATGAAAGTGCAATAGAAAAAGCGGGAACACGAGATTAAATATAAATACCATGTCTTTTATTGATCATTGGTTAAAAATAACATGGACATTAATTTAACTCACTCATGACATGTGAGTGTAGTATTTTATTTTCCTCGCAGTCGAAATGAAAAGTAGAGTGTTTAACTCGGGTGAAATTACCCATTTCACCCTCGAACTATTGGCGCTCTCACTTCGTTCGAGCGCCAGAAATATCTCGGGTGCAATGGGTAACTTTCTACCCTTGGTTAACAATCTACTATTGTCTCTCTCACTCATCAGACGTGAGCGGGCGTTACACTTTTTCATGAGTGACTCCGAGCGCAACTTAAATTAAGACGTTGTCACGTCAAAAGTTATTGCCTTTTATCAAGAAGCATAGGATGCCTACATTATTTTGGCCAGACTTGGCCACTTGTAATTATTCGAAAGTGACTAGAAAGTGGTATACCTACGGCCAATAAGGTAGATATTGTAGAGAAAGACATGAGCCCGCCTAACTATCCAGAATTCCGCCCTATTGAGAGATATTGATATTATTATTATTAAAAGATATCTTCAAAAAAATACTAAGGCTGCAACTTCACTTACTGACTTTAAAAGAAAGTGGAATAAGGCTTCTGAAAACGTGGCCACTAAAGTCGTCCAAAACCTGATGCAGAACATAAAAAAAAAAGTCAGATTGCAGGCAAAGAAGGGGTGTTGGACATGTTTATCTTAAAACAATAGTTTTTTTAGATTGTATACTTTAATTTGGTTTTGTTATTTTTCAAATATGCGATTTAAATAAATAGTTTTTTGACTTAGAAGTTGTCTACTTACTTTCTTTTCGATACGGTCCTTAAGACCACATAACGATCAACTATGCCAAGTTTTAGCGTATAGTCAAAAGTGTAAGGTGTCGTTTTTAGGGTTCCGTAGCCAAATGGCAAAAAACGGATCCCTTATAGATTCGTCATGTCTGTCTGTCTGTCTGTCTGTCTGTCCGTCTGTCCGTCCGTATGTCACAGCCATTTTATTCCGAAACTATAAGAGCTATACTGTTGAAACTTGGTAGATAGATGTATTCTGTGAACCGCAATAAGATTTTGATGCAAAAATAAAAAAATAATAATAAATATTGGGGGCTCCCCATACTTAGAACTGAAACTCAAAATTTTTTTTTCATCAAACACATACGTGTGGGGTATCTATGGATAGGTCTTCAAAAATGATATCGAGGTTTCTAAAATATTTTTTTTCTAAACCGAATAGTTTGCGTGACAGACGCTTCCAAAGTGGAAAAAAGTTGGTCCCCCCCCCTCTAACTTCTAAAATAAGAAAATGAAAAATCTAAAAAAAACATATGATGTACAGTACTATAAAAACTACCAACGAAAATTGTTTTGAACGAGATCTAGTAAGTAGTTTTTTTAATACCTAACTTTGCACCTAATTTATATGGGGCGCTATACATACCAGGTGCAAACTTAACTTAACCACTTAGGGATGGAAAGTGTTTGTACGGAACCCTCGGTGCGCGAGTCCGACTCGCACTTGGCCGGTTTTTTAATACTGTAGCTACTCAGACTGTTCGGTTCGGTTGCAACTCGGGTCAGAATAGCCCTACCCCCATTCTTTCCGAGTGTATCATAAGATTCGACTAAGCGAATCGGGCAATATCACTTTTCGTCAATCGTAAAACCCGCATTTGCACTAGCCGAATAAAGGCGGAGCAATGGCAAGACCGGGTCACAATTGTGCCCCGAAATTAGTAGGTATGTTTCGTCACACGCGGCGCGGAGTGAATCCCCCTTGGCTTGGGCTATGCAGCGTAAATATACAATCTACGTGCTGCAACCACCTTATCAGTGTTGCCAGGTCTCCAGATTTTTCAAGAGATTGCTGGTTTTGGGCCGTGTTTGGGCCTGATATAAGTACCTGCTGAATTTTCAAGAGAGTATTTTCATATAGATATTTTAATTTTCACGGTTCTAACCACGTGCTACTTTGAATTTGTGGTTTCGTTGAGAAAAATTGGTTTGAAATGCACGGAACTTATTAAACAATAGGTACATGTCAATTTATCTGGTTAATTAACGAACAAGTACCTAAAGCATACCTATGTGTTTTAATAAGTATGTGTATGTTTAAAAAGAGGGGCGCTTTAAATTTAACATGTGTATATGTGTATCTGTAAATCTGTCTGTGGCATCGTAGCTCCCAAACGGATGGATCGATTGCGGGCTTTATAACCGACTTCAAAAAAGGAGGGGGTCCTCAATTCGGTTGTATTTTTTTTTAATGTTTGCTACCTCAGAACTCCGTCATTTATGAGTCGATTTGGAAAATTCTTTTTAGGTTCATGAAAAGACATCTCAAGGTTGGTCCCATAAAATTTTGGTGACGATCTGATGACGAGATCCATGAGGAATCGAAGGAATTCCTGAAATTTTATAGGCACTCATAATATATTTCATATATTTTCTAAAACTATTTAACTATTTGAATATGGTAGTCATCATCTTCCAATACTGAGCTGATGATGGAAGGTACAACTCCTTAACGGTTAGGAGTTAGAGGAGATAATTCAACCGAGATGAATGCCTTCAAGACCTCCCCGATCACCCCGCCATAAGTATTTTAAATGTATGAATTACTAAAAAGCAAAAAAACAATCACATAAAAAGAACCGACTTCAATAAAACTAAAAAGCCAAAAATAACCCGTTCAAGTACAATTTACATTTGACTTACCCTTTGAAGTCGGTGCCAAACCTCACGTAAACAATAAATAAATATAATAATTGAGTGGTCTCTTTATTGAAGTCGGCTCTTTTTAGGGTTCCGTAGCCAAATGGCAAAAAACGGAACCCTTATAGATTCGTCATGTCTGTCTGTCTGTCCGTCTGTCCGTCTGTCCGTCCGTATGTCACAGCCATTTTTTTCCGAAACTATAAGAGCTATACAGTTGAAACTTGGTAGGTAGATGTATTCTGTGAACCGCATTAAGATTTTGATGTAAAAATAAAAAAATAATAATAAATATTGGGGGCTCCCCATACTTAGAACTGAAACTCAAAATTTTTTTTTTCGTCAAACACATACGTGTGGGTTATCTATGGGTAGGTCTTTAAAAATGATATCGAGGTTTCTAAAATATTTTTTTTCTAAACCGAATAGTTTGCGTGACAGACGCTTCCAAAGTGGAAAAAAGTTGGTCCCCCCCCCTCTAACTTCTAAAATAAGAAAATGAAAAATCTAAAAAAAACATATAATGTACATTACTATAAAAACTACCAACGAAAATTGTTTTGAACGAGATCTAGTAAGTAGTTTTTTTTTAATACCTATTAATACCTAACTTTGCACCTACTTTATATGGGGCGCTATACATACCAGGTGCAAACTTAACTTAACCACTTAGGGATGGAGTGTTTCTACGGAACCCTCGGTGCGCGAGTCCGACTCGCACTTGGCCGGTTTTTTTGTTATTTTTTTTTTAAGCGAAATACTTGTTCGTCGAGATAGTTCTTAGCTATGTTTGGTGAAAATAGGGCCAGTAGTTTTTTAAGATATTAAGCTAAAAATTCCAAATATTGTAGTTAGCCCTGGCCGGGATTCGAACCCAGGACCGCCAGCTCAGTAGGCAGCAGCACTACAAACCGGGCCAACCCCGTCGTCAAATAAATTAAAGAATATAAAAACAATGCATTTAATCATTTTAGACATCATGTCTCATAGTTAAATTGACTCTTTAAGACCTACACAATTGATATCTACGAGTAGGTAAGTAGAAATAATGTTAGTGTCATTTTTCAAAACGTCCCGGTTCGATTCCCGAGCCGTAATAGTAGATTGTACGACAAGTGCATAAAACGCATCATTTTACACGAGACGTTTATCCATCCGAGCGAGCTTGCGAGCGAGGATGAATATAAAGTCGAGTGTAAAATGCGTTTTATGGACGAGTTGCACACTCTACTTTTCACTTCGATTGCGAGGAAGTGAAACTGTATCATGTAAATAACATATATACACATATCATGCATACCTACTTAAAAACAAATTTAATTAAAATTTAAAGTTACTTTAAATATTTAATAGTTTAAAAAAGTAATAGTTTAAAAAGTAATAAATGATAGTACATAAAAGTTACAAGTTTATTTCAAGAAGTTTTATTGTGTACTTTGGCTGTTGGTATATTTGCCTTGGTCTTAGAATACTAACAAAACGAAATAAAATAAAGAGTTAAAACCCGTTTCAGACCTTCCGATCCGATCCGATTTATCGGAAGAAATCGGATAATGTTGTGTAGTGCAATTGTTAGGATCTTATACTTACACTACACATTATCCGATTTCTCCCGATAAATCGGATCGGATCGGAAGGTCTGGAACGGGTTTTATTGTATGAAGTTTTATGGTTTTTAGGGTTCCGTAGCCAAATGGCAAAAAACGGATCCCTTATAGATTCGTCATGTCTGTCTGTCTGTCTGTCTGTCTGTCCGTCTGTCCGTCCGTATGTCACAGCCATTTTTTTCCGAAACTATAAGAGCTATACTGTTGAAACTTGGTAGGTAGATGTATTCTGTGAACCGCATTAAGATTTTGATGCAAAAATAAAAAAATAATAATAAATATTGGGGGCTCCCCATACTTAGAACTGAAACTCAAAATTTTTTTTTTCATCAAACACATACGTGTGGGGTATCTATGGATAGGTCTTCAAAAATGATATCGAGGTTTCTAAAACATTTTTTTTCTAAACCGAATAGTTTGCGTGACAGACGCTTCCAAAGTGGAAAAAAGTTGGTCCCCCCCCCTCTAACTTCTAAAATAAGAAAATGAAAAATCTAAAAAAAACATATGATGTACATTACTATAAAAACTACCAACGAAAATTGTTTTGAACGAGATCTAGTAAGTAGTTTTTTTTTAATACCTAACTTTGCAAGTTTGCACCTAATTTATATGGGGCGCTATACATACCAGGTGCAAACTTAACTTAAACACTTAGGGATGGAAAGTGTTTGTACGGAACCCTCGGTGCGCGAGTCCGACTCGCACTTTTTTAACTGTTTTCGTGTGGCTGTTGGACCGATCGCCTTGGTCTTCGACGACGATTTTACTTTATGCTCTAGAGCATAAAAAGCGAATTTATGTCGCCTACGCACAGCATAAAGTCGAACTTTTAGAGCGAGAGAAGTGAAAAGGTTTTTTTTAATGTATGGGTGCAGTTTTTCTTGTTATTAAAATCGATGTCATGGTTCCAAAGAACAGATCTTCGTATGTCTTATAATTTCAGATCTTCCCATACAGACTAATCTAAAAGGGGCCATCCTACAGTATTAACTATGTATATCGTCGTCTAGTACCCATAGTACAAGCATTGCTTAGTTTGGTGAAATATTGTCCCTTAATATATTTTTTTAACGTATATACATTTTATTTTCTTCGGTTTCCGCGACTGTCACACATTTAAATAAAACAATTTAAACGGATTATATCGCGTATATTAATTATTTGAGCCTCCCTGACGTTTCAGTACTTTTACAGATACCGTTGTCAAAGGTTGACTGAGAAAAACATAATTTTCCTCGAACGGTGTAAAACAAATTAGTGTTAAAAGTAGTATATGTAGAGTTTTTGTTTAAAAGTATTTTATAGTAATAAACTAGGTCGATGCAGAGTCAGCCACCGGCTAAGCTTGCACCATAGATTGGAGCGGAGTTTTTTTTTTTTCGAATTTTTTTCTTCGTCACGACCTAGCGAAATTTAATTTGTGCATTTTAAAACAAAAATTTCTAAAATCGGTTGAGGACTCGCTGAGATCTGCGCATTGTTACAAAGTCCATTCGAGTCGATCCATGGGAGCTTCGCTCGCTTCGCTCGCTCCGCTCCAATAAGGCAATCTGGGAGTTTTCTTTGGCGGTTCTTTCTCCTCAGTAAGCCTTATAGTGAACCGCTGGTAGATATTTTCAGTAAAATAATAAATGCCCTTCTGGCACATGTGTAACTGTCTTTGCACATTAGGCCCATCTGGCATGTATGAACACCTTTATTTTGAAATTAATATTTATAAAATGGGTAGTTTGCACAAATGTAACTTTGACAGAGAAAAATTATGTTTTTCTCAGTCAACCTTTGACAACGGTATCTGTAAAGGTACTGAAACGTCAGGGAGGCTCAAATAATTAATATACGCGATATAATCCGTTTAAATTGTTTTATTTAAATGTATATACATTTTGTAAAGCATTTTAAAGTCGAGTACCGCGTTTAGGTCCTAATTATGTAACTAATTGCATACGGTACTTACTTTTTATACGAGCAAAACGCAGAAATATATAATGTAAACTTGCTTTTTCGATCAATTCAAACTGCCCTATTAAAAAAAACATGATCGCGATGGTCAATTGGTCATGGCGGGTGCCTCGTGAATATTTATTGTTTTTGACAAGTAATTTCAACCAATCAGGGAAAAGTAGCTTTTTTTTTATAAAATATATGCTGATTGGTGTTGCTCTTTTTAGGGTTCCGTAGCCAAATGGCAAAAAACGGAACCCTTATAGATTCGTCATGTCTGTCTGTCCGTCTGTCCGTCTGTCTGTCCGTCCGTATGTCACAGCCATTTTTTTCCGAAACTATAAGAGCTATACTGTTGAAACTTGGTAGGTAGATGTATTCTGTGAACCGCATTAAGATTTTGATGCAAAAATAAAATAATAATAATAAATATTGGGGGCTCCCCATACTTAGAACAGACACTCAAAAAATTTTTTTTCATCAAACACATACGTGTGGGGTATCTATGGATAGGTCTTCAAAAATGATATCGAGGTTTCTAAAACATTTTTTTTCTAAACCGAATAGTTTGCGTGACAGACGCCTCCAAAGTGGAAAAAAGTTGGTCCCCCCCCCTCTAACTTCTAAAATAAGAAAATTAAAAATCTAAAAAAAACATATGATGTACATTACTATAAAAACTACCAACGAAAATTGTTTTGAACGAGATCTAGTAAGTAGTTTTTTTAATACCTAACTTTGCACCTAATTTATATGGGGCGCTATACATACCAGGTGCAAACTTAACTTAACCACTTAGGGATGGAAAGTGTTTGTACGGAACCCTCGGTGCGCGAGTCCGACTCGCACTTGGCCGGTTTTTTAAATTCATTAGAGTTGAGTCTTATGAAATAATAAAGTTCAGTAGCGGATACCATAGAGTGCATAGAGTATAGAATTTTTTTTTTCTAAACCGAATAGTTTGCGTGACAGACGCCTCCAAAGTGGAAAAAAGTTGGTCCCCCCCCCTCTAACTTCTAAAATAAGAAAATTAAAAATCTAAAAAAAACATATGATGTACATTACTATAAAAACTACCAACGAAAATTGTTTTGAACGAGATCTAGTAAGTAGTTTTTTTAATACCTAACTTTGCACCTAATTTATATGGGGCGCTATACATACCAGGTGCAAACTTAACTTAACCACTTAGGGATGGAAAGTGTTTGTACGGAACCCTCGGTGCGCGAGTCCGACTCGCACTTGGCCGGTTTTTTAAATTCATTAGAGTTGAGTCTTATGAAATAATAAAGTTCAGTAGCGGATACCATAGAGTGCATAGAGTATAGAATTTTGGTTCAGGTTTAAAAAGTGCGTAGTTTTGATTTTGTCTTTAAACGAAAATAAGAACGCAAGTATAAAAAAGAAATTAACGTCAAATAATTAAATTTGCCGATTATTTTGAGACATCACATTTATTATAGCTACATTGGTATAAATTATGGAGACTTTCTTAATACTTTTCACTGAACGAAATAAAACACAAAAGGAATAAGTATGATAATATCTTTGAGCAGTTTGAGTCTATAGGATTCACTGAAGGAAATGAAGGAGATCGAAGAAATTAGTGATATATATCGTGATATATATCCCTAATTCAGCTCCGGTGAGAGCTAAAGACGTACCTAATTGGTTCTCCTTCATTTTAATGAAATGAATTGCGCATCTCTAACCATGGACATCAGGTGACCAACATCTAGCCTAATGTATGTGGATGGTAGCGCTATAGGTTGCCTGTATACGATGCAGTAGCATCTTTGCAAGTAATCTTAGAAATACACAGTCTAAATATTTCGGCCACGACATTTACCATGGCGCGGCAAAAATCACACAACACAATAAGTCAGCGAGGTGCATCCTTTGCCAGAATGGATTTTTTCCGTTTTTTCGCTAGAACTATTGCTGTTTCGCCCGCAGAAGGTAGAACTCTACAGTTCTATACGTATTCGTGACGTTGCCATCCAAAACAGCTGAGATGCTGTGCAGAACTGTCTCATAAAATGTAGCATATCAAAAAAATCTTATATTTTTTCGTTTTTTCGCTAGAACTATTGCTGTTTCGCCCGCTGATAGCAGAACTCGTCAGTTCTATACGTATTTGTGGCGTTGCCATCCAAAGCAGCTGAGATGCTGTGCAGAACTCTTACATAAAATGTAGCATTTCAAAAAAAACTTATTTTTTTTGTTTTTTCGCTAGAACTATTGCTGTTTCGCCCGCAGAAGGTAGAACTCTACAGTTCTATACGTATTCGTGACGTTGCCATCCAAAACAGCTGAGATGCTGTGCAGAACTGTCTCATAAAATGTAGCATATCACAAAAATCTTATTTTTTTTCGTTTTTTCGCTAGAACTATTGCTGTTTCGCCCGCAGATAGTAAAACTCGTCAGTTCTATACGTATTTGTGAGGTTGCCATCCAAAACAGCTGAGATGCTGTGCAGAACCGTCTTATAAAATGTAGCATTTCAAAAAATCTTATTTTTTTTTCGTTTTTTCGCTATAACTATTGCTGTTTCGCCCGCAGATGGTAGAACTCGTCAGTTCTATACGTATTTGTGGCGTTCCCATCCAAAACAGCTGAGATGCTGCGCAGAACTCTCGCATAAAATGTAGCATATAACAAAAATCATTTTTTTTTAGTTTTTTCGCTAGAACTATTGCTGTTTCGCCCGCAGAAGGTAGAACTCTACAGTTCTATACGTATTTGTGACGTTGCCATCCAAAACAGCTGAGATGCTGTGCAGAACTGTCTCATAAAATGTAGCATTTCAAAAAAAACTTATTTTTTTTTGTTTTTTCGCTAGAACTATTGCTGTTTCGCCCGCAGAAGGTAGAACTCGGCAGTTCTATACGTATTCGTGACGTTGCCATCCAAAACAGCTGAGATGCTGTGCAGAACTCTTACATAAAATGTAGCATATCAAGAAAATCTTATTTTCTTTTCGTTTTTTCGCTAGAACTATTGCTGTTTCGCCCGCAGAAGGTAGAACTCGGCAGTTCTATACGTATTCGTGACGTTGCCATCCAAAACAGCTGAGATGCTGTGCAGAACTCTCGCATAAAATGTAGCACATCAAAAAAATCTAATTTTTTTTCGTTTTTTCGCTAGAACTATTGCTGTTTCGCCCGCAGAAGGTAGAACTCGGCAGTTCTATACGTATTCGTGACGTTGCCATCCAAAACAGCTGAGATGCTGTGCAGAACTCTCGCATAAAATGTAGCACATCAAAAAAATCTAATTTTTTTTCGTCTTTTCGCTAGAACTATTGCAGTTTCGCCCGCAGAAGGTAGAACTCGGCAGTTCTATACGTATTCGTGACGTTGCCATCCAAAACAGCTGAGATGCTGTGCAGAACTCTCGCTTAAAATCGAGCATATCAAAAAAAACTTTTTTTTTTTTTTTAGCTAGAATAGTGTATATTTTTTTTTACCTAGAATAGGGTGATTTGTTTCGTTTTGTCGCTGGAACTATTTTTGTGTTGCTTCCTAGTGATAGAACTATGCAGATTCAGACGTATTTGTGACCTAGTTACCGAGAACTACTGAGATGCTAGTAGGTGTATCGTGAAGTTAGAATCTCATTTTTTTTTGGTTTTTGGGCCAGAACTATTGCTGTGCTGGCTCCAGGCGATAGAACTATGCAGTTTCTGACGTATTTATGGTCTAGCAATCAAGAACTGGTGAGATGCTGATCGGGGTAGTGTGAAGTTAGCATCTCATTTTGAAATTTTTTTTTTCAGAAAGTTGAACAGAACTTTTGAAAAAAAGTATGAGGAACTGTAGAACTATTGGGGATGCTACTAGAACTGTCCTTAAATTATGAGATTCTAACATTTGATATGCTAGGTTCACACACATAACTTCTTCTCGTTGATATAGTTTTTTTGGATGCGCAAGTTTTCACATAACGATTGATGGTCTTAACGGATTGCTTGTCATAAAATCGTTAGCCATAACTCTGAAAATTTAACTTTACAAGAGTTTTTAGAGTAAAACCCATTAACTTAGGTTAGGTTTGTATCATTCTTAACAATCCTGAAAGTTATTTGTTTCAGAGAAATAGAAATTATGCCTACGAAAATTATGACGACAAATATGATTAAGATTTTATGTGAGCCAATATGGACCCAGTTTTTTTTTTCAAAAAAATAAGTTCATAGTTTTTGTGCCGAACGTCACACTGTTGATCGTGTATGAGGTTTAAAAAAAAAAATGTTCATATGGGATGTGACTGGCGACAATGTCTTAAAGTCCAAGTGGGCCAAAGTTCTTATTACCAAAACGTAACCGATCAAGCTGTCTTCTTCACGCTATAGGAAGACGATCGGTGTGGGAAAGGGGTGGACGTCTCTGGCGCACTTCCAATGTAAATGGGGATCGTTGGGCATTACTTGCCGGGTTCATTAATAATGGATTAGCGGCACCCAAAAAATATGATCCATGGTGTATGGAAACTTGCGACCTCTTGTTTGTGTAAAAC
Organism: Apotomis capreana; assembly: GCA_947623375.1. Lineage (NCBI taxonomy): Eukaryota > Metazoa > Arthropoda > Insecta > Lepidoptera > Tortricidae > Apotomis > Apotomis capreana. The sequence continues at coordinate 3,639,786 of OX392517.1, read as the reverse complement.
TTTTTTGTTTTACATTTCCGTATCCAATGGTCAATTTTAATTAAATTTGTATATGTAGCTTAGAATAAATACGCCTGGAACGATAATCTTCAATGATACAACAGATTTGCGAAAGATGAAGCTGATTTTGGTTATATGTGTGCGTGTCTACGAACCAATCGGAGACGTTTTCTTGTGATATTGACGTTGTAACGGATACGCACACGGAAGAAAATGAGCCCGTGACAGGCCGTGGCTCACTAAAACTAGCTTCACTTTCAAACGCTGAGTATGTTTCTAAGTGTATTTACACACTGTCTGAATGACGTCAGCAAGCGAGACATCGCCATACGACAGACAGAGACACTTTCTGACGTCATTCCATACGGGAACCGGATCGGAATTAAGACTGTGTGGCCGGGTTGAGATTATTATTATTTCGTTTATGGCGGCTCGAAGCTTCTGCCAACGTTAGTTTTTTTGGTATATAAACAATTCAATAATGCATGACTTTCGTGTTAAAAAAGATTTATAAAAAAAACATGAGAAGAGATGAACATGAACAAAGATGGCCGGTCCCGGGGTAAGACTGTAGTCCTGTCCGTCTAGCACAACTACGCTTCGCGACTTGTCGCGCGACGTAGCACCGCCCGTCACTCTCTCACAGTACAGCGAAGAGAGAGATAGGTAATATTTCTCGCGCGAGAAAGAGTCGCGTGTCCCAGTTGTGCTAGAGGTACTGACTTCACTTTCAAGTGCTAGTCAGCGCTTGAAAGCGATATGTTTCCAGGTGTATTCTAAGATATATAGTACACAGGGAGGTTAAGATCTTGTCAAACAAAATTTGAATGAGCGGGACAACACGATACGAAGTTCGAATATCGAACATAATCCTCGTACGGATAATCCAATTTTGAATTAATATTTATTTAAAGGGGACGTGTTCTTAGGTTTGAACCGGGAAAATTGGTTCAAATTTTTAAAGACTTCTCTCTGGTTGTCTCGGGGGTATTTTAAAAATAACGCCAATTACATGTAAATTTTTCCTTTTTATAAAAACATTCAGATTCCACCAGCAGTAGTATTCTGCTTTAATAAGAACATTTTCTAGATATCTACTTAATTATAATAGGTACAGGTACTTACATATAAACCTCCAACCTTCTCAGGCTGAAGACACACTAAAACACTACTACACGATCAGCTAATTACGAATAACATAGAAAATTCAAATCAATAAACTAGATTTAAAGCAAAAGATGAAAAAACGTCCTCTACGCAGAAACAAAGAACAAAAACTGTTTTTCTTGACCAACTAGATCGGAGTTCAATGACCTTGTAGATTTTTGGATTCCGAAAATGATGCACGATTTGTTCCGTTCAAAAATTAGAAAAAATAATGCGATGAAAAATTACTTTTTTTATAATTATAGATAAAGATATTATATTGTGTGAAAGGCAATTTAGTTTTGATATAAATTACGATATGGTGATTTTGTTTATGACAAGCTGAATTTATGATAAAAAGTTACATACTATTTTTACTAATTACCTACTTAATTGATATGCTAAAAGTATGCCTACTCACTTAACTACCTACTTATATTATAAAAAAAAAACACTCCAATGCAGTACGACATAAAAGAGTAGAAATAAATAAAAATTGCAATATTGTACTGTCGCCCCTGTCTAATCAATCTTAAAAAAACGGGACGACACTACAGTATTGCCACTTTTTAATTTCTATACTTGCTTGTCGGACTACGGACTACTTATATAATAATATAGGCAATAGGATACTATATTTATTGCATATGCCTAAATAATTACTAGGCACAATTCTTAAGAAAGCATACAGATACCAAATATGAAATGTGACTAAATAAACCACAGCACAACGTCAAGCGGACGATGTGACCCCGCTTATGGGGTCAAAAGTGACATGTGGGGTTACATTTGACGCAGTGGCATAGTTAGCGGGCCCTTTATTTTTGATTTAGTGGTGGCTCTAATCTGACCCATGCCAATTACTGTATCTATTCTATGATATAAATAAATTCGCATAATATGTATTAGTACTTTAATTAAAATGTCGAGGTCTACTTGTAACCACAAATCGCATGACACAAGCCAAAACAAGGTAAGATCAGGTGGGGTTGAAGAAGTAACGGCCTTAAATTTAGGATGTGCTGTACAAAAAAGTATATACACCCAGAACCCAGAGCCCCATTGCATTTGTTAAGATGGCATTCGGACCTTGGCGACGGCGACCAAGACCAGCTTTTTATAGATTAATATGAAGCCAGCGAACTACTTGAGTCGCGCGACTATTTCATAGACGCATCGTGATCGCGTGACCCAGCCGAAACGCGACCGTTTAACCCGTTTGCCGACAGTAAGAGACAAAATGTGTCCCAGCCTATAGGAAAGAAAGGATAAGAATATAAATGCGCGTCAACGACAGTGATGCTGCAAAAGTGCACAACTGTAATACGCGACTCTTTCTCGAGATATTTATCTCTATTTCTATGCAGTACTGTGAGAGAGTGACAGGAGACGCTATGCCGCGCGACAAGAGTCGCGAAGCATAGTTGTTCTAGACGGACTGTTTCGCCGGTCGCTTCGCTTTGGTCACGTTGATCACATACCGTTGATATCTGTCGCATGGCAGTAAACAAGCATGGTCGATAAATAAAATAAATAAATATTAAGGGATAATCATACACAAATCGACCTAGTCCCAAACTAAGCAAAGCTTGTACTATGGGTACTAGACGACGATATACATAATATATAAATACATATATAGATAACATCCATGACCCAAGAACAAATATTTGCCCCGGCCGGGATTCGAACCCGGGACCGCCGACTCGGTAGGCAGGTGTCTACAAACCGAGCCAAACGCGTCGTCAAATCGTAATATCGGGATAGGTCGCAAGATCGTAATGCCATCTTATGTATTTACGCCCGCGTCCCTCTCACCCTATCTGACCTTACTCAATACCTAATCAAATCCAAATTTCTCTTATATTGTCTAGTGTAGGCATTAAAGCTCGATAAGCTAAAAACATACGTTGAACTCAAGGTCGGGGTAACCCATCACGACAGCTTTGGGCTTGTGCCGGCTACGGGGCAACGTGACGCCATAGGAGTCATGAAGTCGGAGCTAAAAGAATACAGTGTCAGTGTGGTGTTCCTTTTCACCCCTTAATTGGGGTAACTTTAACTCAGTGGCGGTTTTAGGGGTAGGTTCATCGGGTCGCGAAATTAGTTTTTCGGAACTCAACATTTTAGGGTATGTTTTCTTCCCACTGACTTGGAGCTGGGCGTAAGACTCGTCTGACCAATCACAGTACTCGCACGGCGGCATCATTGGATAAAGTGTAACTGGTCAAATTACGGGGCAGTGTAAACGCACCCTTATTGCAGAATAAGGGTGCATTTACACTGACCCCTATTTTTCGTGCAATACAGATCTAAATTTATATTTCTTTTATTCTTAATTTGTATTTGCGTCCTCTAAAGATTGGGCTAGTTTCATAAATGTCTATGTGTACCTACAACTTTGTGTAGTTTCACCCTAATTAAGTAATTACTTAATAACTCTGGGCGGTATAATTATATAGTAAACGTTGTTTTTAAGTTTTGAAATATAAGTCTTCACATATAGAATAGACTAGACTATAATTATGATATATTGTTTAGAGCTACGCGAATATACCTAATACAGGGTATAACATATCAGCACCTACACTTCTATTTATCATATCGATCAGTCAACTATTTAAAGTGCGTGAGCTGCGATTCGCTTTTTATACCTGCCTTACGCGATCTCTCGATCTCGATCGAGTCTAGATAAGAACGTCTCAGTTTTCACCCCAAATCCGAATTGCAATCTGAGAGCTCAGATTGTATATAAAAACATTCCAACAGTTTGCAATTCAGTTCGTACAAAATTATTGAAAAAAAAAAATCTGTCAAAATTTCTTTTTAGTGACAAGCTTTTATTGCTGACTGTACTTTTCCTTGAACATCCATTAATTGCTCACTGAGAAGATAAGAAGGACTCCAAACTCCGTAGCATTGCCTTATTATTACAGTTACTAGGGCCACTTTCTGGCTCCATCATCAGACCTGGCCCATGGTACCGAGTTATTGTATTATCATCAAAGTTAAGTACGTATGCAAAATTTCGGCTCAATATATCTAGATTGACTCGCAAGATTCGACCAGAACAAACACACACATAAATTGCAAGTTAAATAAAAGCTTGTAAAATGGAAATAGTACTCACGTTCTCCAATGAGTTGAAACTCCTGTCCCAACTACTCACGGGAGTCCCTCCGAACAAGTATCCTGGGTACCGTTCACCCATCACACTAGCGGGTGCAACCCGGTTACTAAACACTACTTTAATATTGAGCAACCAATTTAACACTTCATTATGATCTTAGAAACATTATACTATCATCTTATTGCCTCTATGTGTAGATTACCTGAAATAACAGAAAGGTTACATTTTTTAAACTGTTAAATAGGCACAAAGAGCGACATGCGAAGTCAAAATTAAATTGCGATCACATGTGGTCCACACTGGGACCCGAACCCGGTATCTTTGAATTACCGGTCCAATATCTTGTTTAATGTATGTTCTCATAAATGGTATTAAGGTTAAATACCTTTCAAACATAAAATAGGTACAGAGATCAAAATGGATGGAGAAATTGACCGTAGTTATGCAGAAAGCGTCCAAAGTTTTTTTTTCATAATGCAAATAGCGACCAAACTCATTAATTGATAAGTCACTTTGACAAAAAATTATGCTGGTCGCTTTCTGTATTGCTCATTAGGTTAAGACATAGGACTGGTAATCCAAAGAAACTTTTAAATCAGTCTATCAGTAAAATTATTATAACCTACATTAATTTAAAACACCCTTGCCACAAGTAGCTGGTGATCATGAGACCCTCATTCAATGAGTGATATAGAAAATGCTGCTAAAACTCAAAATAACTATAAAAGGAATTTTTAGCTTTAATATTAGCTTAGATCTTTTGACTTGTACCAATTAAAGCTAAATATCTTGGCGACTACAGGTACTATTTCCAGCGAACATGTCTTTCAATAAAAAAAACACACTCAAATTGATCCATATTTGGGATACACAAAAACACAGATACACATATTAAACATATAACCCCTATTTTTCGTCAGGGGTTACAAAGCAAAGAATAGAACCTACCCTTGACCCAATTCAGATCATAAAGTGGCAAACCTCTTATAACAATATATTTGGGTCATGTTGGAGAATTAATTGGTATGAATATAGGTTTTTTGATGAAGGGTTAAGAAATGTATGAATTCAAAAACACAGAAAATATTTCAATTCAAATCAAAAGTATTACTTCGCTTATTATCTTATTACAGTATTGTATGGAATGTCAATCTGTAGATTCAAATAGAAAATACAATACAAGTCTTTATTGCACACCTCATAAAACATACAGGAGAAATACAATGCAAGAAATTATAATTAGAGGTAAAGAACAGGCGGTATTATCGCTAAAGAGCGATCTCTTCCAGACAACCTTTGGGTATTAGAGTAGATAATTGTCCAAAATAGGTACTAAATAAGGGGTATGCAAATACTTAAGTTCTTGTTAGGATGCTTGCTTTTTCTTTCAATTACAGATAGACATTGTATAAAAGTTAGGAGTCAATTTCAAACTTTAATCATTTATTTGCTTACCAAAGTCTTCAACTGTAATTTTAAGTTATCAGATTAAATTGCCTATTTTACTTACCAAACAAAATAACAATAAAAAAATAAAATAAAGATATAAACTTCAATATCCAATCTTCAATAGTTAAACAGAAAAATGTTTACATGATTTTATGTCCAAATTAAGTCGAAAACTGATAAAGAATCTAAAACTATTGAAATATTTACGTGAAGTATTATGTTTCAATATCATAAATACAGTCTGAATAAGGAGTATGTTGAAAAATCCACTTATATAACGGAAGAAAAAATGTACTCACGTTTAATAAAATAACAAATAACTATAATCGTCTTATTCCTTGAAACTACAATCTTGTTAGCAAATTTACGCAAATTCTTTACTTGCGATGCGATGGACGATTTTTCGTGACAGTTATTGAAGGGAGGTGTAACGAAATGAAATTACCCCAAAATATATTTCTTATTCATCTTTACAACTTGGTGAAAATAAAAACGCAGCATATTAACTTTACAACTTATGTCTTAAAAAATAATTATTCTTATGAAAAAAATAATTATCCTATAGGTATATTTTTTTTATACTTAAATATTAAAGGACAATCTTACACAAATTGTCGCGACGACTCGCGATTATATTCATACTTCTTTGACAACGTTTTGGCTTTCCACCTTACTGATTCTTCTTAGATTGTCTATGGTGAGATATTTGAATTTCTTATTTTTACTAGTCAATTATTTTCTTTGACAAGGCAATTTAGTTTGTTTTTGGACCCTTGGAGTGCACACGTATTAATTCTGTAATTGCTCAGCTCGCCTGCTCTATCAGTTAAGTTTGTTGCTTTGTGTCTCTTATTGCCAATATAATTACACATTATTTGCAGTTTTATACGCATCGCACAGTCAGGCGGATGCTTTCTCGGGCATGTGATAGCATCCGTTTTGACCGGGGAGGCATTGGGAACGGGTAACTTATGTGGAGAAGTATTCTCAAGTATTCTCCTTACTTACTTACTTATTTGTACCTAGTTGTACCTATTTATTTGACCGAAAGATTGACGAATCTGATGGTCCCTATATGCTGGCTTAACATGCTCCTCGTATCCCCTCAACGCTCTGTCGCAGGCGAGTGATTGAAGTTCGTAATGGATGAGATCAGGTCCAATCCTCGTAAATGGTGTATTCCTTGAGGACTGTGGGGAACTGACTTCATACTGTACCATATGTTTTAATATATTAACTGCAAGACGTTACACAGAGATAAATAGTCTGGTAATGTCAACTTTATGCGAGGACACAAGGCGCAAACAATACATGACAATGGAAGTCATGTATATACCTCTTTCAGAAAGGAGACGACAATCCTGTGAGAGGAGATTCCTGTGAGATGAAGGAACACAAATAATGATACTACACGGATGTGAGGATAGCAGCAGAGTGGAGCGAGCTTGTAAATTAGCAGGTATGAACTATTGCATTACATCTGACGCATTCCTATTCAACACATTCAAGGGCTGTTATTTCAGTAGCGAAGCGAGTTACAGGTTAGGTTAAATACTATGAACCCGGGCAATGTTAAATTAGTTTGTTGTCGCAGTAACCCCTCATGCTGTGACGACACAAATCAACCTAGTCCCAAAGCCAAACTAAGCAATGCTTGTACTATGTGACTATGTGTACTAGACAACGATAATATATAAATACATCAATAGATAACAACCATGACATGAGCCAGGAACAAAATATTCGAGTTCATCACACAAATATTTGTCCTTACCAGGCTACGAACCCAGGACCATGGGCTCAGAAGGCAGGTGCAATACAAACTGCGCTTACTGCGTCAACCATGTATTATTTTTATTTTGTTTAATATTTCACGCTGACAAGTAATAAACTTGAGGCTTAATGGCAAACATTTGGATTCAGTATCAATGTTTGATAAATAATTTACCCTACTAATAAGAGAAGTTTTGATTTCCTGGCAACTCTAAAATCAGCTGTCATTTTCCAGATTAGCCAACTGCATTTTTTCGACAAAGCGTCATGCGTTTCGTTCTCATTTTTACAGAAGAACTTTTATAGAAGAGCATTTTTAAATGCCAGTTATTTAAATGAATAAATTTTTAATTTTTACTTAAATTAAATTATATTAGATGTTATAGTTTTTCTCATATGATCTTTAACTTCGAAGTGAAATAATCGCTGAAATTTGATCAATGATGACTGATTATAAGTAATCAAATAACGTAACAAAACGCTTGTTGCTTGCAATTCGACTTCCGCTTGTTTTCTGACTGACATATTTCCGGAGGCCATTTTGTGACATCGTCTCAACTTTCGTCTGTGTAAACTCAAAATTGCAAAGAAATATTTAACTTCGAATGATTTAGATCTACGAATGTGATTTAATATATTGTGAACTATTGTGTGTAAAATGATTTTATAATTTAGTGTCTGGATTTGCCGTCTTAGATTTAACTAGGTAAGTACGTGATCATGAGCATGGCGTCTCCTCCAGGACAAGAAAAGCGTCAGTAGTCAGATTAATCTAATGGGTTCTTATCAAATTGTTATTATTTGTTAATTCTGTACTAGATACATCGGAAATCGAACAAATAAGTTGGATTTCGGCATAATTCTCGTGAACGTACCTTATCATTGATTTTGCAATATTACTACATCGAAGCCTACAGTCGTAAATTTTGTTACATAAAATGAAATGATCTGAGCGTTTTATCGTCTAAAACCAGTTTGAACGTGTGCGTGTTATCGCTATGGTCATTCATATTGATTCAGCTCAAACAATTGTAGATATTTATGTGTTATAAGTCATTTTGGACACTTAAAACAACACTGAGTCATTCTTGGAATTAAAACCTTTTTAGTACTACCCGGACACATGAATTCTAGATGGGAACTCAGTATGTCACCAATCACCTATATACTAACTGACCTGTAGTCTCCCAATTTCTTCACATGATCTGCCCTGAATTAATTAGGGATTTCTCTACTGAATGTTTAAGCTAGCTAATTTATTTAGTGTCACATGTTTGATATTGTAAATACAAGATGAATTATAATTATATAAGTATAAACAATTTACTAATATTATCTAAATTTGAAGTCTTGACAACAAGTTGTTTAAGTCACAGTATACAAATATAATAAATCAGTAAATAACGGAACTTTATCTGATTACTGCTTGCTGTAGCGCTATGAAAATAAAGATTAGAGAACAGACATTCACAAATCAATCTGGTTCCAAATTAATCCGGTTCCAAATTAATCCCTGCTTGTAGTATAAGTACTAGACTACTACTACTATAAATAGGAGCAAATACCTATTCAAGCTCTTTAAGCAAATACTGCCACAACTCAAGTCAAATATTGCTATATCGCTAGCTACATATGTAGATTCACTATTACTGATCTAACCACATCATCAAATACATATGCATTGCAGTTTACCTGTTTTTTTTTGTCATTTTACACCATTAAATATTTTTAACATATTCACTTGGTGTAAGGTGTGGTCATAAGGCCCTATATACCATATGAGGTTAGTTAAAAGTTAACCGCCATAGTTAATCCAAGTTAACTGTTAGTGAATCCAAAAATACAGATACGAGGTTTGGCCAGATTAAATTGAAACTATAGTACTTAACACATTCACTGTCTGAATCTGAATGAAACAGCAACCTTACGACTTTGTAATAAAATACATGGACAGGATATGTGCTAAAACATTTTTTAATTACAAACTTTATTCTTGTGAGACCCAATGTACAGTCGCCATCAGATATATCGCAGCATAGGGCATCCATAAATATCTGAACATGTACTGTAACGCCCAGTCAATAAGAGTTGTGTTCAGATATTTATGAACGCTTTATATGCTGCGATATATCTGATGGAGAATGTACCTCTATGCGCAAAGTAACATTTATAACTCAGACCCAGACAGTTTATGCTGTACGCACGCATAAACGCCAAGTGTACATGATGATGTACAAAATACATAAATACATTTGTTGCATTCTATTCATCCTAGAGCATCTTGAAAAAATATAAAAAATCTGTTGTGACACAAAAAATAATAATGATAAGTTTGGGTGCAGGTACATTAAAGGAATTGTATATTGGGCGTTTAAGCCTTATGGCTTTATTTGGGTTTGGGCCTCACAAGGTTATAGAAAGTCAATGAAAAGTTAGCTGCAATAAAATAATAATTGCAGATAAAATTACGTCAAAACCGTGTAGTCAAATATAATAAGTAATTAATTAACCAGACATATAGGACATACAGATAGGGGGAACAAATGAATACCTTATAAACTCTAGCAGCACAAACAAACTAAAACTGACATGTGGATACCAATCTCTTGTGAGTGAAATGAAGTATGAATTGGAAAATGGACAGGCTATTTTAACTTTTTTATAGGTACAGTGCAGAGCAGCAGCCATGAGTGTCATCATAAGGCTACAGAACCTTCCTTGGTCCGCAAATGCCCTGGACATTAGGAATTACTTTCGGGGCCTCTCGATACCAGAGGGGGGAGTTCACATCGTAGGAGGCGAGCTTGGAGATGCGTTCATTGCGTTCAGGTAGCTATATCGTAATCTTCACAAACAATATTTAGAGTCATGGTAATATTTTCCTTGGATATGTTTCACTGAAAATATTCCTTACTTATGATCTCAATATCTTTAAGTATATTAAGTAGATATAAGGATTAATATATTTATACTCTGAAGTATTTTAATAAATGAAAGAGACTTCCCCTACATCAAAAATATGTTTTTGCAAATTGAATCAACCACAAAATTCCACCTTTTTATTTTTCTTTTAAATAGGTATAAGAAAAATTATGTGAATATTATTTTATTGCATTCATATCTATATAATAATTACACATAAGAATATTGTTCATATTTTCTGATGTTCACAATTTCTTTTGCAACAAACAGCCATATTACTAACAACTGAATCAGAGTTGTACTTAATATAGTCTAATTACAAGCTCTATTACATAACATGAGAGTGCTTAGTATTTTTTAAAGTTATGATACAGGGCTGCATTTAAAAGGTGTCTTTGAAACACAAGGATAATACAATACTGACTTGATCGAAAATATCTCAGGCACAAAATAGACTGCTACATCTTCATCAACCAACAGGAGGTTCACTCTATTGACCTTAGTTATTGATAATTTATAATAAAAAAAAACAGTATTCAATCCAATATCCGCTGAAAAAATATTAGCTCAGAGTTTTTTGGTGTACAGTGAATGTTGAGAGGTCACAGGTACTAGGATCTCTAAGTTTCAAATACACGACCTTAACATCCTCTGAACCCATCTCAAGCAACATGCAATAGTGCCTATGAGGCATCCAAGGATTCCACAGAATATTGGTTAGTATCCTAATAGGAACACTTTGCTTCAAAACTAGCTACTGAACAGCAATTGGAATATTCAAACAGAATTGTAATCTGTTCATCAACTGGTAAGTATGATTGCAATGTTGATTTGATTTTTAGAAGTTGAGAAAACATTAGATTGTTGCTATGAGAATTGGTTCATCAATTTGCTTAAGTTGTGTATTTACATGTAAGTTTCTATCTTTTTAATATACCCTTTATTGATTGCCTATGCGTTTCAAAAGTTATGCAGCTGAAGTTGTCTAAATAGATAATGATTATATTTAGGCTCTGTATAAGTGTTTATAACATTCAAACCATGTGAATCTAATTCTAATAAAATAGCTACGGAGGTAACTGATGGCACTAGGTCCCAGTCTCGGTCTTAGCTAGTGGTCACTGGTGTTGGCCACAGATTAACAGTTGTATTTCATTAGTTACGAAACTAAAGCTCACTAATTACATTTAATCATTTATAAGTTTCACTCTTCAGACATGAATAATTTTCCTTATACACATATTTATGTAATTAATGAGTTTTTGCTGGCACCAATGAAATACCTCTATTAATAAAAAAATATGTCTGTGGTGAAAAATATTAAAAATAACAGAGTTCTTTTCGTATGGAGTGTCCTCAAACTATTAAGAATAATGATTTTCCGGAACTACCTGATTATCTTTATGAAAAACTTAAATATACCACAAACCCTAAAAATACCGGTCGCTGTATCTTGTGATAAAGGAATAGAAGAACTTTCCCTTGGACTAGTTGGGTATGAAACGAGTTGCAAAAATAGGAATACAATTTCGTAGGAAAATATACTACCCGTTCTACTCTATGAAATTCTACTGGTATTTTTACTGCTGTTTTTGTCCTTTGTATACTAACTAAGCGTACATTTTAGTGAATGCTCCGAGTATATCGAGTATGGTGCTTCTCGTCAGCTTTGTAGGTATTACAAGGACATCAATGGTCCTAATTGAAATGCACAGTAGAATGCCAGTCTATACTTTCGTATACCTATAAATAATAATAAAGCAGTTGTATATATAAGGCTACTCGGGACAAGTGGGCCAGTGCCCCTACCATATCAATATCTATCTGTATTTTTAGATATTTCTATATGGTAGGTGGGTATGCCAGTCCTGACTGACCTTATGTCTACTAGGAAAGTTAACCCAGCAGCATCGGCTTCTAGTTTTACTATAGGTACGTGATTTCTGGGATGGGGATCGAGGTACCGAGAACGTACTAGGTAAATATTAGATCTTAAGTAGGTCAAAATGAAAACGAGTCCTCATTAACCGCAATCTTCAACATTTCTGCAAGTCCTTCCGTACCTGAGAAGCAGAACACTAAGGGCCCTTGCACACCGCGTATTTGAAACGCGCCGATGACGCGCGTTTTATTCAACGGAACAGTTTGATTGCGGTTGTCACAAACGCCACAAACAAACTGCTCCATGGAATGTAAAACGCGTCGTCGGCGCGTTTCAAATACGCCGTGTGCAAAGGCTCTAGTGCTATGTTAAATACATGAACTCAGTTTTACGGAGATGCCCTAGAATCAGTCTTAGCGGCGAGCGGCGAGGGGCGCGCTACGTGTGTCTCGCTCACTCGTATGGCCGCGGCCCGCCGGCGCGCTCGTATCTCTCGCTCGACCGCTCGCCGTACCGCTGGTCGAGCAAAGCTGTGGCATCTCTTTTATGTTTCTCAGGAACGGAGGCGCTTACAGATACAGTGGTATGTTTTTCAGGTACGGATGTATATTTCCATCATTTTGGTACCAGTAATATCTGGAATTTTTCTTTCTATTTGATACCGAAAGAAAATTCACTTCAACCGAATTTAGATTGGTTATTGTCAATTTTATCACGAACCTACTGGCGATTTTTATTCTGTTTTTTTCTAAGATTTAAAAACAAATCTCTGTATAAATAAAATTCTTTAACAAATCTATATACTTTCAAAAGTTTCAAACTCTAAACCGATGCTAAAAAAGATTTACCCTCGAGTGAACGATTTCTGCACTTGTGGAGCTTGTACCGTTAATGGTATTCAGTATAACTAAATGGAATCTGTTAAATGGTTAAGTCACGTCTGATTGATAATTTTTCCTATTTCATGTTTTTTGTCACATATTTTCATAGATATTATTTGTCTCAGTAGTGTTTTTAATCTTATAGCACATTGTTCACCCATCCCGTCTGTAATTAAACTTCATAAAAAAAATAACTTTAAAAATTAAAGAAACTGTGGCAAAAAACTTGGTTAAAGAAAAGCAACGAACTTTACAAACGCTATGTTTCGTGACCAGGATTGTAGATTAACAAATTAAAATCAAAACTTGCTGGCCTACAATTTTCCAGGGTATAAAATAGATAAATTCTCTTCGTAGAGCATTTAAAAGTACTTGGTGACTGAATTCGTCAATATGTAATGTAGTTTTAAGCGGTCGATTACGATTTTAAACGTACTAAACGGGATAATAATTTATAAATAATGACACAAAGGTAAATTAAGAAAGAACAATCGAATGCGATCCCCTACAATCTAAGCAGGACTCGAACCTGCGACCTCTGCGTTTCCGGCGCATTGCTCTCCCAACTAAGCTATTAGATCGCTACGTCAATCACACCAAATCTTTCATTCCATAATTCTTACGCTACTGGAGCGCCCTCTGCGTCATATGTGTTTGAAATGCTTATGCGCATTAGCCATACCCTAGGATGTGCGCTTTACACGCACGATCCCCTGTCCCCATTGCTTTACAGCAAGTGGGAATAATAATTATTAAAAACTTCGTATTATATCATACCTAGAACAAGTTCCGGACCCGTAGTAAGTAGGTATATTCCGCGCAATAAAAAAAGGAAGACATAAACAAAAAACTTTCGCGTCATCATCGAGCTGACTTAATACTTATGGATGCTATGCTGCAATGTTTTAGTCCTGATATCATCATCGTCATAGGCCCTTCAGTCTATTACAGACGATTTGTGGTCTCGAGTCTGCGAAGTACTGTCTTTGGTGGCTGAAAAGACCGATACGCTATCGGCATATCCGACCGCAAACACTGATCTAGCACCTGACTAACTTACATAAGTAATATAAATATGCGATACGATGGTCACCGTCACGGCGAGGTAGTAGAAAAAGCTATAAGCTGCAATACATATGAGGTCGCTTCGGAAACTTGCATATCGGATGGGGAGATCTTCTGCGACTGTCAATTCTGAGATGTTCTTGGCAAAACGACTATCACTTTATGGTAGACAAGTGATAAGCCACGACTTGTTGGACCTACTAAAGAGCTACTTACTCGTAGGTACGTACCATCTAATGTCAATCTGGTCAAGTGCGCCATCGAGGCAAGCACATCTATCTTTTATCGTTGTTATCGAAAAGTACAGGTGCTATACCTGTTACTAACGTCGTCATCTTACTTTTGCCAAATGACTATAGTTGCGTGATTGTAAGATGGCGTCGGTAGTATATAACATCTGTAAACTGGGTCTACCTCGAAATCCCTAACAACGTTTGTCCTCAAATCCATTTTCCATAATGCTCGTGAGGCCTAAAGGCTCTTTTGTCCTATAAGTCAAAATCCATAATATCAAATGACCTAATACTCTTATGCCCTAATCTATTTTATCCTAATATTGTTATCTGTATCCTTAATACGTGGTTAAGGTGCTTGGTAGGTACGACGACGAGCGAAGCGAGGAGGAGTGTTAGGAAGAAAATGCGACGATACGCACGCGAGCCGAGCGAGCGTGCCGCAGCAGCGGCCGGCGATGCGCCAGAACCTAAATTTTTGTTCCTCGCGTTAAAAGAATACTTGCGTCCATCGTCGTGCATAAAATATTGGGCCAGTGGTGTTAGGACATTTGATACTTATGTCATATAAATTAGATATGTAATCGTTAGGACAAATTCGTATTAGTACATAAAAAATGAGAGCAAATACGTATTAGGATAATTAAAATAAGGAAAAAAATATTAGGGCAAATAACGCCAGGACGAACAATCATTAGGATAAAAGATACCAGGGAAAATAAAAACAGGACAAATAGTTTTGGGGATTCCCAAAACTGTGAATTTCGGTAAGGTAGAAAAGTGAAATTACCGTATAACCTGGGTTTCCTCACCTTCTCTTGAAGAACCTTTTTGATAGACGATGTTGCTGGAATAACGGCTAAGCAAATGTCTGCCAAGAAACATCTAAGGACGTGTGGGAAAACCTAAAACTAAATATACAGAAGGAGGTAGAGAGAGATGCAGTGCTGCCATGGTGCGACGAGCCGACTAATGGTTGGCTACTCGTCAAGGCATCGCGGTCTAAAGGTTTCCTTTACAGTGGATGTGAGCAGGGTTCCTGCAGAATGTTCCTTTCTTTCCTGCACAACTTTTGAAAGTATTGCTTATGAAAGATATTCTGTTAGACGAACGTTATTTTCGTTTGTTATAAAAAAGCGACCTAAAACTATTTTTGCAATATTTAAACTGGCACAAACGTTACTAGCGTAAGTAACTCTTGGGCCGAGGCACCTCAGATAAGAATTCATCTGAGAGTCAGGGTCTCAGAGCACATTGTGGGACGTAAAAACTGATGAAATTCTTATCCGCTATTTGATGAAATTAGGAAAGAAAAAGGGGAGAAATAATTTCTATAAAAGAGTGAGTACTGGAAATATGTCATGTCACCACGAGGTACGAGGCTTTCTAAATGATAAGAGTTGATAAGCTGGCAGTGCGTCCGTTAAATGGTAACAGGTAATTCGCTAGTTTGTCATCACTTGCCATAAAACTATGAAAATCTCGGTGGAAATCTAACACAAGTATTAATTCCTCCGTGCATCGTAATCCTCATTGCTGAGGGTCGTGACATCCACCACGGATCCTCTTCCTCCGGATGATGTTGCGCCACCTTCCACGGTCCGCGGCCACCTTGAGCACGTCGTAAACGAAGTGGAAGGCATTTTGTCTGCCTGTCCACCGTCCAGACTATAGGGTAAAATATTCCTCGTTTCGTTACTGATTACGTCATCGCTATTCTCAATACTTTGCTCTTTACATAGACATGACGTGTACGTATTCTCTAAATTGGGATCCGCTATCAGAAATAGTTTCAGAAGTTCCGAATATCAACAATAGTGTCGAGCCCTGGCCCGAGTTTTATTTTCATTGATGAGGTAAGATTCTTATGTAGATAACGTTATCCTATTTACCAGTTTATTTGTGTATATACTCCGCTCAAAACCAGAACACGGAATTTCCAAGATAAGGCAATTGTCGGCTTCATCGTTAAAGATTAGTGAGTTCTTCGACGACGCTATTTTACCACGAGTACGTGAAATCGCTTAAGTTCTTCGACGCTATTTTACCACGAGTACGTCCACAAACTCAGTCCCACGCATGAACCAGGAGGGCGTGTTTCCATGTCCAGTTTTGTTGGTTGTTCCGGACCAGATCCAGATCTCGAAACTGATACTTACTGTTAGTCTTGACTTGAAACATGCAGGAAAGAGTTCTAGGCAAAAGCTGTCATAGTAAATTCTAAGGAATAGAGCCGCTGTGATTATAATTATTTCTCAAAGATGAATGAATCCTTCTGTATCATTTTACATTCTGCAACTCTTCAGAATAAAATAACCACCATAAAACAGTCCATATAAACATCATGTCGAATCTAACAACTGGTTTCCCGATAAATCACTGGCTATATATAGGAACTGATTATATGTGATAGTTTGATAGGTAAAATGATAATAATAATAATATCGTTTATTGCATATCACATAGCTATAAAGGTAAGGTACAATATAGGGCAGTTTTACATGTGATACCCTGCATAGGGCACAGCAATATGAGAGGTCATCTACAGCTTAATAACTATTATTTTTAAGTAAGTTATCCATAAAAATTATTAAGACTTCAGATTCTACACTTTATCATTAAAGAAATCGTCTATATTATACTAGCATTTATCGACTAAATACGCTTTTAAGTTTGTACAGAACGATTTTAGTTCGGTCTCATTTTTAGGGTTCCGTACCCAAAGGGTAAAAACGGGACCCTATTACTGAGACTTCGCTGTCCGTCCGTCCGTCCGTCCGTCTGTCACCAGGCTGTATCTCAAGAACGGTGATAGTTAGACAGTTGAAATTTTCACAGATGATGTAGTTCTATTGCCGCTATAACAACAAATACTAAAAATAAAATAAATATTTAAGGGGGGCTCCCATACAACAAACTTGTTATAGATTATATATATATATAGGTACGGAACCCTTCATGCGCGAGTCAGACTCGCACTTGCCCAATTTTTTATAAAGTAAGTGGTTATAAATTTTTATTGTCACAGTGCGGGCTAGATGTAACGAACTTTAATTTTGAAAAAGGTAATCTTAGTTTATTTAAATTTCGGTAATTTATTTTGGTTTGCGTTATCTGTGAATATAAATCTATATGTTTTCTAACAAATTTACTCGACTCCAAAATGTACCATGTACATGGACGTGACAGTCAATATTTTGTATTTTTAACCGACTTCAAAAAAGGAGGAGGTTCTCAATTCGAACTAATATATATATATATATATATATATATATATATTTTTTCTATGTATGTTACTCGATATCCGAGAATCGTGAACCGATTTTTAATTTTTTTTTTTAATCGAAAATCGTAATCTTAAATCTCTAATAAAATTACTATAAAATTCTAGATTTGTATTGAAAATATTTTTTTCTATGGAGAGAGGTCATGATTTCAGGAATATCTTAATAGCGTGATGCATGCCAACCTGGCGCCATCTGTTTTCATAATTTCCTTTGTCCTCGCATCACGCCGAATCGGCTAGGCAAATAACCAATTTTGGTACAGAGATAGCTGGACATCCAAAAATGATTAGAATATTTAAATTCGTCTGCGACAAAGAAAAAAATACGCTAACGAAGTTGCGGGCACCTCCTAGTATTGATAATGATAATCATCAATCTTTCAATCTCTCTCAAGAAACGCAGGAATAATGTCAGTGACGGATATCTATTGACATTAACATTTGACAGTGTCTCTTTATATTATTTCTTAAGAAAGCTACCTAATACGCTACGCAGTATGCAGGTTCGCGTTACTCATGTAGAACGCGTGGTCCGATTGGTAGGACCACGTGGTCTAAGAAAACGACAGTTTCTATAGTCCGCCTAGTTAATCGGACCAACAGGAAATCAAAAGTTCACGTGGTTCGATCGGCGGGACCACGTAGTCTAAAAAAATTATAGTTTCAATAGTCCGATTAGTTAATCGAACCATCCGGAAAAAAAAGTTCATGTGGTACGATCGGTAGGACAAAGGCAGTAGGACCACGTGGCCAGAGGGTTAAATTGTATAATTTTTGTTTTTTTAATGTTGAGCTCAAGATTATGTATTTGTAACCAGTTTAGTATTTTATCTAGAATTAAATTTAGTTTAGTTTCAACTTCGTCGATTTTAACACACGGAAATAATACGGAAATGTCGTCACCAAATAGTGTTCAATGATCATTTAGGATATCTGGGAGGTCGTTTATATACACTAGAAATAAAATACAGCCTAGCACGCTTCCTTAGGGAATAGAGCCATTTACAGGGACTCTATCAGATCTGAGATGACGAACTATTCCAGTTTCAAAGTCTGTAATTTCTATCTCTGTGTATTGAGATCGAGTTTCAAAGTACGATTTGAACCATTTGATTGATTGCAATTACAAGATTTGGAAAGTATTCCGGAGACAGCCACTCGTTCTTCAGACTCACCAACAAACACTATTAGTTATAATTGAAACCTTGCGGCTAGGAATCGATATGATTTGAAATTTTGTAATTCGTTTACCTTGAGAATAGCTTTCTGTTATTTTGAGTATGAAACTAGAAAAGCATCACTTTCACTGTCAGCTTTCTGATTTCCCGATTCACCTGTCTACATCGCTCTACTGTTCTATCAACTCCTTGATCTATTCACATGTCGACAATGTGTTCACTGATGATACCTACACGAGCACCGATTTCTCCACGATACACGATACCATCATGGCGGGGCCTTTGGACGAGACTTAATTCAGCAAGTGGAGCTTTTGCTTAGAGAACGGACAGACGAACGGAGAATTATCTATATATATAAAAGAAGAAGTCCTGACTGACTCATCAACGCACAGCCGAAACTACCAATGTTAGAGAGTTGATTTTTGCACAGTAGGTTACTCTTATAACGTGGGCTAGAGATAAGAAGCGATTTTGAAAAATTCAATCCCTAAGGGTGTTAAAAAGGGGTGCAAAGTTTGTATGGGGGAAACTTTTTTTTTTGAGCTAGAGACTTGAAACTTTGTAAAAAGGTATTAAAATAAAATGAAAGAAAACTAATTTCAGCGTTTTTGAAAATTCACCCCCTAAGGTGGTAAAAAATGGGTTGAAAGTTTGTATGGAGATTAAGTATTTTGTTGAGCGCGGGACTTGAATTTTTGTTTAAAGGTACACTATTAGAATACAAGAAAAGTAATTTCAGCGTTTTCAAAAATTCGTCCTTTAAAAGGGTTAAAAGGGGTTAAAAGTTTGTATGGGGGAACTTTTTTTTTCAGCTAAAGACTTGAAACTTTGTAGAAAGATTACTTATTAAAAAACACAAAAAGTACTTTCAGCGTTTTAGAAAATTCCACCCCTTAAGGGGTTAAATAGGGGTGCAATGTTTATATGGGAACTTGTTTATATGGGAAGAAACTTTATTTATTGAACTAGAGAGTTGAAACTTTGTAGAACGCTTACTTAATCAAATACAAAAAAGTGATTTCAGCGTTTTGAAAAATTCTGCCCCTAAGGGGGTGAATTAACTAAGAATAAAATTCCTTACCTACCTATTTTAATATCTTTGTCATCATCGAAAATCTACGCGGACGAAGTCGCGGGCGGCCGCTAGTGTATAATAAATATGGGCCAAATTTCGTTATTTAGGACAACTCTCGACTGGACAGTCGATAACAGTCCTAACCTAACCTACCCTAAAGAGGACCTGCAAATTCAAGTTAACAATGCTTGATGAACAAGATTGATCAAAAGAAAGGTTCTTCAATTTTTGCACGGATTTTACTTAGGTACCTATGTGCCTACGTTTACATTCTAATCTACTGCTCTAACAGAAACAATACGTCACACCTTCTCCGGCTTTACCAACGATATGCTGACCCCACGCACGGCACTGCTACCTACAATCAAACTGAGAATTTTGAAGATTGGTTTACGTAAATTTACAGTTTTTAATTTTCACTAAACTATTGTTTAGTTTTTGTTATTAACTATTGATAGCGGCATGAGTATTAGTTGTTACAGTTAATAAACGTGCCAAACAGAGTATCGTGAGTTAGAGAGGAAGCATTATAATGACCTCTTCAACCGGTACAATGGAAATCGGCTGAAAGGCGAACGTTTGAAACACTTGTCTGCGCCTTTGCTTAGCTTCGAGATATGCGCTGCAGGTGAGTTGGGTAGGTGCATTGCGAAGTTGCTGATCTGCGGGTCGGGAGCTGTCTCACCAGTTTTATTTTCTATGCTTAGGCTAGGTATCTACTTACAGCAAAAGCAGCTAAGCATTATAACACGCTCATAATTATCTGTACAACACCCTTATTCTCTATTAGGTACAGAGTCCGTGTGCATAATATCATTTTGATCACTAGGCGTGTGCGTAGCATAGCAACTTTAGCTGACTGTTCCAAGGCCACACCTACATCTCGCATAACTTCAAGGAAATTTGCACTATAAGTACGTTTAAAAAACAGCGTCCATTTTGCTGTAATTGCTCTCCATAAAATCGAATTTTTCGTAGCCTGGATGAGGAATCTAAAATAGTTCTCTACCGTGGGTTTGTGTTCATAATTCGTGGCGATTTCTATCCACCCAAAAAGGTTTAAGCTTAAGGAAATTCGAAGCGAAATTAGAGTATAATATTTTCGTTTGTAATTAATGTTTTTCAGCACACTTGTTAGGAATAAAAGTTTTAAATAGACGTGTATTACAAAATACCACACCTAACCTAATCTAACTTGTTCAAAAAAAGAAATTTCTGCCATCTTGAAATCCAAAATTGATGCAAATGTATATTTAATTTTTTGGGGAGGTTTCATACCCGTCCCTTCTTAACTTGATTGACTAACTGCCTTAGGGTGGCATTGCAGCGCCATGTACACTAAGATTCAGAGTTCATAATCGGCACCGTCGTCTAAAATTTTGATGAGAATCGATATGGTAACGATATACCACACTAAAGCATTCAAGAAGCAACTGGTAGGACGCCCGTGTTGGCCCTGAAAGCCGGTGGAGACGCGGGTTCGAACCCTGCCTGAACCATTGAATTTTTAAATTTTTCGCTTCATTGCAAACATTTAGTTTACGCCAGCGGATGTTACTGCTTTAATAAAAAAAAATATGGATGCAAATATTTGAAAATCTGCACACCCAGCAACCTTATTTATTTTATTTATTTAAATTTTATTGCACCAAACAAAAATCAGTACAATTGGCGAGCTTAATTCCATATCTGTCCTACCCACAAAAACTAGAATACGGGATTCTACGACATAGGTAGGTATATGTCATAGGTAACCCAAGTCATGGCAGGTAGCTGACCAACCTGCCATGACTTGTTTGGTTGATTGACTGCCTGAGCAAACTGAGCAACCCAGAATTTTCCTTAATTTGGTATGAGAAAAGATTCCTGCTGCTGGTGCTGTCTACGACCTATTTGCTTTTGGCCGTTTCAAATGTCCTTATTGCTTTTTAAATAATCTACAAATCTGCGTACCTTTAAAGTTAATATGTCAAAGTCCCTTTAATTTCTTTTTCTTTATATCATGATATATTGAGCTAATTTTATTCATTTATGTACTGTTAGTGATCAGAAAGGAAACGGCTTAATATTCCTCGAACAACTGATAAAATTATATATGTTTATAACTACAATTATGCACAACACACGCACACCTCGTACACCACCCGAAAGACAGCCTGGCGCTCCAGCGCAGCCCTTTTATTGATCATTAAACCCCGCCCATCGCCCGTGGTAGGACCCCAACTTCATCCTTGACGAATAGATAGCGCCAAAGTCGGCGCTGCAATGCTGATGATGTACTTTCACCCGCCGCCAACAGTACTAGTACTGTTTACTGTAGAATTCAACCTCGGCCTCCTATTATTACTAGATAACGTCACTACGGCTGCCAGCGTGCCAGCGTCTCGTCTCGTCAGTAACTAGTCCGTCAAAACTGCGTTGGATAGATGAGGTTCAAGGATCCACCCAATTTTGTTCTTTCGCCTATTGTGGTTCAGTTATATAACCTCAATATGCAAGACAATTTTAAACACGAGCTTAGCAAAACTCCGATTTATGAAACTTAGGTAAATGCTACGGGTCTGATGCGATATTGGTTATTCACGTTTCTGCACGTTATCTTGGACTTGAAGGTGCTGCCAACTGGTGCCGCCAATCCGAATCATTCACCGTGTCATAAATTGAAATTGACTCACTGTTGTTAAAACCTAAAAAAGCCCTCAAGCGTCAACCACCCTGGCTCCTGCAGCTACCCTTGTGGTCCGAAACTGCTCAGAGATTATAGCCGTTTTATGCAAAAACCGCATCGAAATCGGTCCAGTAGGCATTTTTCCAGGAAAATGTTTAGTTAAGAGACATACAAACCACCTTTTACCCCAAACGGTATACCTACCGCTTGGTCCGTTCCGATCGTTGCAAGGATTGTGTTATGTGCAAATTGCATGGTGTTTTACCGATACCAGCGCACAATTTGATAATGGTACATTCTGTACTAAGGGCGGTAAAGCAGGAATTACAAACGAGAATCCAAAAGAAGCCGGAAACGAAGATTATGTATTTTCAACTCGAAACATTAGAGTTGGAAATACCTATAACGCCCATGATGCACACAATGTTTTTCATTAGGTACACGTTACAAAAAAGGAGAAAGTTGTAAATAACCTAACCATTAAAAGTCATCATAGAGTCGTCCATCGGAGATGTCTAACCAGAGTAATCGTGCGATGAGTCTTTTCTGTGTTTTGAAAATATGGATGCCATTTTTTTAATTCCATATAGCCAAAACCCTACAAAAAGATAACCATGGCAATTAAAAAAAAAGTTTTTAGAACAAATGCTATTTGCTAGTGCAGTACGTCTCATTTCTTGCCTGGCGTCTGAGGAAGAGTTTGCTGTTAGTGGACTGGGCGCTCTAAAGGTTATTAAGTTATTATTTGCAACTCACAAAACCTTGAAAATGACACCCAAGTCAACTGTTAATTAACAGTTATATTTTTAAGATGCTTCTCTACCAGCCAGGCAAGGCGGGCAAAGGACTACATAGAACTTTGAATCTGTTTTTATCAAATTTGTTTTTGGGCTTATCTTACTCAAAATCGTGCCTATTCTCAGGTTCCTTTTTTTAAATCTGACGCAAACAGAACAGTGGGAAATAGAGGATTTTTTTTACGAAACTTGATTTTTTATATTTTACTAGAAAAAAGTTATAGCTTTTTTGTAGCTTTAAAGATATCAAAATGTTTTTTCCGCCTTGTATATGTACGGGCCTTATGCGTCAATCTCAACGGAGGTCCGTTTTGAACGACTGATGGGCTGGGGTGCTATTGCTTGCAAAACTTCGAATACAGTTTTGTTTCTTTTTATAAGTAAAATAGCCAACTTTTAAAAGGAAGTTATCCTCCAGGGAATTCCACACGCCTTACCACATTACAACACAGGAGATTTCGTGTACGACCGAGCTACCAAACTGATTTTTAGCTACTTAAATTGCTTCAGTAACTACCTACTTAAATTGGGTAGTTGCCATTTGTTTTATGGAACACGACGGATGGAACATCTCTATTTTTCCCTTCCTTTGCCCATAGTACTACCAGTACTACCCGTTGTTTTGAAAATCCAAATAAATTTCTTTCAAATAATTCACATCTCTGCAATACGCAACACTAACATACTCTTAAAATATACCAGAATATCTAAATTATATAGTGAAAGTGTTTAATTGATTCAAAATTGCCGTAAAACAAAATTATCTACATTCATACCTTATGTCAACATGCTGATTGCTCTCAACAAAATTGTGTTTTGAAGAAATGAATACGACTGCAGTCAATACAAGCAATCAAGAAACCTGTCCCACCTGTTCAAAGACCTTTAAAAGAAATGGCCGGCAGCGTCACATACGTGCTGCCCACGGCGAGCTGTCCTCTTCACAACAAGCTTCCACTCATCACTCGCATTTTGCATCACCACTAGAAGAAGCTTATGGATCGCCCTATCTCAATAACACAGTACCGAAGACAGGTATATGGCAAAAAAGATGGAACGACATATGCTCACTCCATGGAAAACTTTACGATCTCCCTTTTGGCACAGCTAGTAGAAAATTCGTTCATACACTTGCTGATGAAATAGAACACCTAACCAAGCTGAATTATCCTTCTAAGAATTATTCATCCTACAAAGGGACAAAAACATTAAACAAGCTAAAGATATTAGCAGATTACTTGATCGCCGCCTTAAACTGTGGGCCGACGAGCAGTTTGATATTTTAATCTCAGAATCGATAAAATCGGACAAGACCCTTCAAAATACGTACAGTCGAAAATACAACAATAATGATGTAGCAACACAAACATTCACACGACTAATTCAACGTGGCAAAGTCCGTGAGGCCCTATGTTGGCTGTTAACCAAAGATACAAGCAAAGTCCTGAATACTAACGACGAAATTGATTGTACCGGTAAAACCGTCAGCGACGTACTAAGAGAAAAACATCCACCCCCGGCAAACGCCAACCCTAACTTATTTGTCTTGCCTGAGGATTTTCCCGAAATGCCACCATTATTGGAAGTTGACAAAACATGTAACCACGTCGTGCAAATTGCAAGAAAACTACACGTCGGTGGGGGTCCAACTGGTTCAACCTCTGAAAACTGGAAGGACTTCCTGTTACGTTTCGGCGAGGCGAGCCTGCACCTAAGAAATGCCACTCACTATGAAATTGAATAACGAATACGTTCCCTGGATACAAATACAAGCTCTTATGACGAGCTGTCTAGTAGCTCTAGATAAATGCCCAGGCGTGAGACCCATCGGAATTGGGGAATGTCTACGAAGAATCCTCTCCAAATGTATGATCTTAGCAACCGGTTCTGAAGTTACCGAAGCCTGTGGACGATGGCAACTATGCAGCGGCATCAACAGCGGGATTGAAGGAGCCATACATGCAATGAATGACACTTTCGAAGAGAAATGTCAGCCAGGTTCCGAATGGGGAATGCTCCTCGTTGATGCAAATAACGCATTCAACAGTGTAAATAGGCAGCTTGCTCTGTGGCATGCCAGAATATATTGGCCACATTGTGCCCGTTTCCTGTACAACACATATAATGGCAACGCAGAGCTTGTTATTCGAAACTCAGACACAAGAATGTATAGCAAAGAAGGCGTTACCCAAGGCGATCCACTTGCTATGCCACTATATGCTCTTGCAACATTACCCATAATCAACAAAAAAAAAAGAACAGAATACACTCCAGGCATGGTATGCGGATGACTCATCGGCCCAGGGAAACTTCAAAAGCCTTCGTAAATGGTGGGAACAGATCTGCAACACAGGACCAGCATATGGATACTTCCCTCAACCTAAAAAGACAATCCTTATCGTATCTGAAACGGACAAAAATAAAGCACAACAGATTTTTAAAGGAACTAACATTACCATCTCTGTAGGTTCACCCTTCCTTGGCAGTTACATAGGCAAAGGAAAAGAAGACTTTATAAGAAACCAAGTAAAGCTATTTATTTCAATAATCGAGAAACTGACACATATCTGTAAAGACTCTCCCCAAGCAGCTTACACAGCACTCACTAAAGCTGTCCAATTCAAATGGTCATTCCTACAACGTGTAATCGCCGATTCCAACGTACTCTTTGAACCATTACGGACCAATTTCATGCCAACTCTGATGGGCAGTGACATCACCCCCGACGAAGCTGATCTGTTTTCCCTTCCTGTGCATAAAGGTGGCTTGGCAATATCTAATCCGTCTACCGAGAATAATTTGAGCTACAATTCTTCCAAAAAAGGTTGTTTAATCCTCTCATCGGCTTTGATTAGGACACAACATGTAGACCTAGCCCAACACAATAAATCCCTGATTGACGCACGCAAAGAGAGCCGAACAATAAAAGATGCTCGTGACAACGAACTTTTAGACACTATATTGGCCAAACTATCCCCTAAAAAACGACGAGCTATAGAAAGATCAATCGCATCGAAAATGAAAACAAAGTCTTCCACCTGGCTATCTGCTATACCAACAAAGAAAGATAACTTCGACTTGTCTCCTCATGAATTCAGAGATGCCCTGGCAATACGCTATTACAGAACCCCAAACTCAATGCCACCCTCTTGTGACGGATGCGGCAACAGCCATTTTAATATCGACCATGCTCTCTGTTGCAAGACTGGCGGGCTAATTTCAAGACGGCACAACGAAATACGAGACCTATTTGCTGAACTATGTCACCAAGCATGGGGCAACATCACAATAGAACCTATAATCATAGAAGGCGACCTTGGATTACGCGGTGACTTATCCTGCCGTGGCGTATGGAATGCACAGAGAGAGGCGTTATTCGATATCCGTGTCGTAGACACCGACGCTCCCTCTTACATTGCACGTCATGTCACTTCTGTCCTAAAATCTGCTGAGACTGAAAAACAAAGAAAATACTCTGCTGCCTGCGAAGTGACCTCTGTCGATGGCATATTCGCACCACAGATGGCCTCCTTCGTCAAACACTTAGGCGAAGCCCTCTCGGACCGTTGGAACAAATCGTTGAGTACGATACTGGGTTGGCTTAGAACAAGGATATGCACTGCTATAATTCGAGCCTCCAGTATGTGCATACGAGGCACACGTCACAAATTCAAACCTGCGACGAAACTGTTGGGGTTTGACGACGGAGCAGCCATTCCCAGTTCCCAGCACTAACTAAACTGCAACTGCATTGCAGAGATGTGTTTTATTACTTTTTGTTACACATTATTATTTTTATTACTATTTTTTTGTTATAAGTTAAGTTTTTCTTGCAATAAATTATTTAATACATATAATTAGTACTACCAGTAGGACTACGCAGTAGGGTCAACAGTAAAGAACTGGAAAAATAAGGAAGAAAATGGGAAATACTCTTAAATTTAGTCGGAAGAAAGATGGAGCCTGGAAGAAGATGGATGGAACCTGACGACTGGTCATTCCTGACACGTTACCGTGAATGGAAACCTGTACCTATATTTCTTATCGAAAAATATTTATTTCAATTTTATTGCTAAAAAGTACAAAAGTGTGAACTTAATGCCTTAAGAGGGCGCCAACGCGTTGGCTAGCTCTCTCTCTCACTGAGCGTACGCGCGAGCGAGATGGAAGTGCGTGCTCGGAAGCGCGGAAATCATGTTTTTTGAGTTTTGTCATAAACGTGTGCATTTTATACTGAAAATAGTTTAACAGTTTTTGAGAACTTATAATTCTGCATCTATTAACCCCTCGTATGCGGCAACCAATTCAGAATTTGACATCTCGGTGCGGCCGCGTTACGTCATTGTATGCTGCCCGCTAGAACGTATCCGTGCTTAGGCAGTTCATGAACTGGCACGGATACGCGTCTAAGCATACGAGGGGTTAAGCTAAAAAACATTGTTATAAACGGAAGGGTTTTGAAGATCCAACCGAAAATATAAAAAAAAACCGGCCAAGAGCATGTCGGGCCACGCTCAGTGTAGGGTTCCGTAGTTGCTTATCCTTCACAATAGACTTAAGTTACGAGAAAGATTTCAAGCTCTATAAAAAGGTCGTAAACGCCAAAGTAACTGTTATTACTTATTACCTTCTGGAAGTCAACTTATGTCAAAAAAACGGCTCGACCGATTTTGTTCAATATAGTTTTCATTGAAAGTACTTATAAGGCCATGATGATGTTCATGTTCATGAATTTTCCATAATTTTTTGACCCGTGGTTGAAAAATTAGAGGGGGGGCGCTATTTTTTTATTTTGGGAGCGGATATTTACAAAACTGCTGACTTTATCAAAAAATGATGCTTGGAGACACCTATTATTTTCAAAAGACCTATTCAACGACACCCCACACACTAGTGTTGAAACGAAAAAAAAAAATCACCCCCACTTTAGGTGTTCGAGAGGTACCCGAAAAAAAAATTTATTTTTTAGTTTTTATTTTACCGTTTTGTTGGCGTGATACATACCAAATTTCAGCTTTCTAGTACTAATGATCACGGAGCTAAGCCGCGGACGGACAGACGGACATGGCGAAACTATATAAGGGTTCCTAGTTGACTACGGAACCCTAAAAAGGGTTATGTTTGAGAGATAAAAGTATCGAGAAAATTATTTTATTACCAATCGTGTTTTCACGTTGACAAGATTGAAGAAGAACTGTTTAAGTTTCTTATTTGACAGATTTTAAATCACTATGGATGTTGAGATCTAGGATCATTCACTTGACGAATTTTGCATGGGTGGGCTCTTAAAGCATTATCTACCAGAAGTAATTATTAGGTGATGGCTGCACCTCTCTCTCGTATATCATCTCGTTCGCAGGGGAGGAAATATGCGTAACATAACAACAAAAAAGTAGGCAGTTAATCCATAATGCATCAAAAATTACCAACATTCTGTCCAGCCACTTCGGCGCGATCGTGTTGAGGCCGCAACCGGGACGATAAAACATTCAAACCGATAAACCAGTAAAGAGCGTTGACATTTCTTTAAGAGGACATACCACTACTCATTGTCCCATACTATCCGTTTACGTTAAGGCGACGGGTAATGCGAAACTAGCGCCACTTTCGGTTTTTTTCTTATACCTTCATAATCTGATATTTTTTTAGAAATAGCTGAAGTCTAGGAGCTGGCAAAACACCTTTAATATTTATTAAATCACTATATACAATTTGTTCACTGTAGTTTACCTTACAAAACTTGTTCACAGCTGCCACAATCGTTTTGGGCAAGTTTTTAGAGACAACTAAAGAACAAGAAATTGTGTATAAGGATTTAATAAACACTAAAGGTGTTTTTCCAGCTCCTAATATCTTGCAATTACTGAAAATTGATCTGGTTTGGAAGATATAATAAAAATTCGTAAGTGGCGCTAGTTTCGCATTACCCGTCCCCTTAAGTTTGCACCTGGTGGTGACTATAGCTATAGATTGCTTAACCTCGATTTGTAAAACCCGGTTCTCATTTGTATACAAAGCTATAGTAACCAGGTGCTAACGTTAACGTAAACTGATATCTGGCCATCGAAACGTGATACTGAAAATTACCGTCAAATTTAAAAATTCTAGGACATATTTCATCTCCAATGAGCAATGAAATGACTGATGCCAATGCAATGGTGCAGATATATTAGTCATTGGCGATGAAAAAATTGGATGATCAAACGAACTTACCTAAGTGAAGTTCGATCATAATTATCTGGTCTTCGTCGAAGAGATTTAATAAGATGATATTTGACTAATGTAGTTGTGTCCAGCAACTTGCGAACCTACCCGCACTAGTTTTTAGCGCTGATGGAGGGTAAAAGAAAAAAACAACTTCTCCCTCCTTCAGCGCCACCCGACGTGGGTCCTATCGTCGGAGTTGTCCTCATTCTTTTCAGAGTATATACTTACATAGGTAAAGCATGCATTGATTCTACAGGGTAATTCAAAATGGGATGGGAGGGACCTTAAATCTCTTCGACGAAGACCAGATAATTATGATCGAAGTTCACTTAGGTAAGTTCGTTTGATCATCCAATTATCTGGTCTTCGTCTCTTAGATTTAATAAGATGATATTTGACTAATGTAGATGTTGAGAGAATAAAATCAATGCTGCGAAAAGGTAAGTATATTAAAGGAAGCAAATAATGTAAATAAAGAAAACAAGCATAATAATAAATCATAACTTTTATTTCCATTGAACAAAATATTTTACAGCTTCAATAGCAATATAATATTATTACTTATTAACAAGTGGTCTGTTATAGAAGTTAGCAAAGACGGCTGACTGGTTCGTCCAGCCAGCAGCTTTTCTGATTAGGTCGACACTAACACCGGCTCGTGATGCCGCCGAAGTTGAGGCATGGCGTGTTGAATGAGAGCCGAAGATTGTGGTGTCTATGCCACTCTCCTGCAAGACCTGTTTTATCCAGCGACCTATAGTCTGAGATGAAGCGGGTCTATGGGGTTTTTTATAGGTTAATAAGAGCTTATCCTCCGTTTTACATCTAAGAGACGCGGTAGCCGCTATATATGATTGTAAAGTAATTGACGGACAAATATTTGGCCTATGATTAAAGTAAGGTAATTCTATAACTGGTTGTGCTCGCCCAATACCAGATGTTTTGATTAAATCAGTTATAATTATAACAATTTTATCATTGTGTGTTTTTATATTTGAAATTCTTATCAACGATAAAGTTTGCGTTCGCTGAGCGGTCGCCAAAGCGAGAAGCATCACTAATTTTTTGCTTAACATTTCTAAGTTAATATCATCATTCGAAGAACAGTTGTCTAAATAATCTAATACAGTACTTGGGTCCCATGTTACATTGTAACGTGGAAAAGATGGTTTTAGTTTAAAAATCCCCTTAAAAAATCTTTTCACACTTTCGTGTTGACCTACATTATTTGATGATATCAAAGAAATAGCGGATCTGTGGTTATTTAGCGTACCATAACACGATCCGGCTTTAAAGCATTTAGAAAGGAAATCTAACAATGATCCTATTTGGATTTCGAAAAAATCGACCTTATTTTTCGCGCAATATTGCCACCACTGCTTTAAACTGGAAGAGTACTGTTGTTTGGTGCTTTGAGAAATTGAAGAAAGCATCACATTTAAAGCCGATTCTGGTACTCCCTTTTTGATAAAGCTTTCCCGGATAATACACTCGCTGCCAGGGTAAGGTGTCGATGTAGCGGGTGTATTGATCTGAAAGCAGATGATAAAAGAAATTTATTGGGAGGGAAAAAAACTATTTCCCGTGTACACATCGACATAAAAAGGGGGTACCAAGGTTGAGATGGCCAATACGGGACTACAACTATTCCTGTCGCATTGTCAGCGACTATTTTATTTAAAGTTTTCAATATAAGTGCAAAAGGTGGGAATGCATAGAAAAATAACTGTTCCCAGTCAATAGTGAATGCGTCAATATTGTATGCATATGGATCGCGTTTCCAAGCCACGTACAGCGAGCATTTAGCGTTAATGCGAGATGCAAAAAGATCAATGTCTGGCTGGCCGAATTTTTGAACAATTTTAACAAAAGCTTTATCCTGTAATTCCCATTCACTGTCTATATTTATTTTCCGTGATTCACTATCTGCTTCAATGTTTAGGGAAGATTTAATATATGATGCGAAGATGAAAATATTTCGCTCTTCGCACCATTTCCATATCATATTAGCGACGTAATTAAGGTGTGGATATTGTACTCCACCCATTCGGTTGACATACGATATGGCGGTGGTATTATCAACGCGTAGAAGTATATCACAGTTTGCTTTATCTCCGGCAAACGACTTTAAACCAAAATACACTGCTAATAGTTCCAGATAGTTTATGTGATTTCGGCATTCAGTCTCTGTCCATTGACCTCCGGTTTTTTCACCATTTGATGCCGAACCCCAGCCAGTCGTGGATGCATCAGTAAAAATTTCTTGTGCATATTTATATTTTTGAATGGGGTTAATAGATGTCAAACCTTTATTATGCCACCATAATAAATCATCGCGCACATTGTCTGGAACTAGCATAACTTTGTCGTAATTTCCGTTAAATTTCAGTAGTGCTAAATATTTAGCTCGCTCAAGGGACTTAGTGTAAAGCCAACCATACGCGACTGCCGGGCAAGCAGCAGTAAGAGTGCCCAAGAAACGTGCAAAGTCACGAATGTGTGTTTTCTTGATATCTAACATCCGTTTTGTACGTTCTAAAATATTTTCTATTTTTGTCTGAGGAAGCTTTAGACACATTTTTTCAGAATCCAAAACGAAACCTAAGTACGTGCAAACGGTTTGGGGGGTCAGGTTACTCTTTTTGTAGTTAATAACGAAACCTAGCTTAGTTAAGCAATCTATGGTTCTAGAAGCGTTTTCCAAACAATCTTCTTCTGTATAGCCCTATACAAAGTAGGTCATCGAGATATCGAACAGACTGAAAGCCTGAATTTCGTAAATGTGACACTACAGGTTGTAATATTTTCGTAAAAATATAGGGCGCCGAGCTAAGCCCAAATGGAAGAGCATTAAATTCGTATAATTGACCTTTAAAACTAAACCGTAGGTATTTCCGATGCGACTTGTGAATGGGTACTAACAGATAAGCTTCTTTCAGGTCAATATTTACCATATAACAGCCTTTTGTCACCAGTTTAGACGCCGTCCTGATATCTTCCATTTTGAAATGCTCAGTATAAACATATTTATTTAGTTTTTTAAGGTTCAGTATGAACCTCATACTACCATCGCCCTTCGGGACTAAGAAGATATCAGAAAGAAACTGGCCCGGTACATAATGACATTTTCTAATAGCTCGTATATCTAGTAAATGAGACAGTTCCTTCTCTATTAATAATGCGTCAGTTACCGAAAATGACTTCAAGGGGTAGTTTTCGGACAGTTGAATCGGTTCCGTTATAAAAGGAATTCGATAACCGAGTATAGTGTCTAATATGAACCGATCGCTAGTAATGGTTTTCCAGGCATTTAAAAAATATTGTAAGCGACCAGCGTGTACCTGTGGGTCTACGACTGCGGTTGACTGGTCTGCGGGCGCGTTGCCTGCGCCGGCTGCCGGCGCGCCGCCTGCGGCGGCGGCGGCGGCGGCTGGCGCCGGGCCGGGGCGGGCGCAGCCGGGGGCGCCCTGCGCCTGTTCTGGTAGGATCCGCGATGCCCACCGCCGCGGCTGGGATACTGCAGCTGACCGCCACGCGCGGCGCGGGCGGGGCGGTGGGGCCTTCCAGTTTAAACTGGAACTCGATGATGTCGTCGTCGATGTCGCTTGGATCAGTTGTCCCGTTTTCTTTATACCTCGGGAACTTTTCACGAGATCGCTTAGCTTTTCACCAAACAGAAAGCTATCCCTTTTCCTGTCTTTAAAGGGGTCGATGAGCGATTTTTCGACGAGCGGGATAACGACAGAACGGCGCGTATCGGTCTCCGCAAAATGGGCGTCGGCGACAAGTTTCCCGACGTCGTTTAAGGTACGTATGACCTCGGCAGTGTTAGACTCTTTTTTTAGGAGTGTCGTCATAGCCTTGCCCAGTCCCGACAGGGCTCTTCCAATCTACTCCTGCTTCGCCAATATTCGCTTGTCCCTGTTTCTGCAGGCCTCGGTCAACATGGCGGCGATTTCCGGGTTTAGAGTCGGGGCTTTTGATAACGGAACGTTTTTAGGGAATAAATATTTTTTATTTAGTTCCTCCTTCGCTTCTTTCTTCAGGCCATTCAAAAGAATGTGCTGAAAGTGTTTTGCTATGTCATCGTGAATATTTTCACCCCATTCGACAGTATCTGCTTCAAATTCGCCTAAGGCGCGAAGCAATTCTGGGTCAAAGTCTTCGGTCACGACATTGACGTCGGCGGTGGTATTTTTTGCAGAAACAACCTCTTTAGGTACATCTGTATCGCTTGGCGTAGGGGCTGCATTGACATGTACGTCGGCGGTATCTTCGACCGCAGAAGCAGCAGGAACAGCTAATATAGCGGGTTCGTCTTCCAGTTGATCTGGAATATATATTATATAGCATAAGTAAAGCGATTATCACTTCAAATATGTAACGTAGCTTGATTAACCGCATGAAATAATATACGTACCTTCGATTATATTGTTATGCACATAATCAGTATCTTGGACCACGGAACTTGCTGGTTCAACGAGTGCAGCTTGGTCGTATTCCACATGATCTGGAAATTATTGTAGAAAACATGAATTATAACGGAAAACCATTAAAACATGTTTTTATTATTAATGTGGGTACAATTAAAAAAATTGTACGTTACACTACAAATGTAGTGAAAAAATTGCTACGGGTTAACATCTCGTATTAACTCTGAGCACAAAATAGCTATTGGCCAATATCACGTATTGGCTCGAAGCAAAAAGAAAATATCCAAAATTGGATTTGCGGTAGTTCCAATAATCATACATTTACTGACCTTCTATTATATCACGCTCTTCTTCACTTGAATAAATCACTCGATGAGAATTGCTTTTCCGTTTTTTGTTTAATTTTGATTCGTACTTTTTTATCTTTTTTCGCCACTTTTCTTCTTCCGTTTCATCACTTTTACGTTTAGGCATTGCAATATACGCAAGTAAATACTTTAAGTCGCGAAGTAAGGTAAAAAGTAAGTCTCCGTAAACGAATTAGTTTTTACTAGTGCGATTGCCGCGCGCGCACGGACAAGAATGAGGACAACTCCGACGATAGGACCCACGTCGGGTGGCGCTGAAGGAGGGAGAAGTTGGTTTTTTTCTTTTACCCTCCATCAGCGCTAAAAACTAGTGCGGGTAGGTTCGCAAGTTGCTGGACACAACTACATTAGTCAAATATCATCTTATTAAATCTAAGAGACGAAGACCAGATAATTTATGTCAAAAGTACCAAAACTTTGTACAGCTATTAGTCCATTGAATAAAAAGTTCTAGAGTGCGTGAGTTAGTAACGTAAGATGTTTCTTCGGAAACATGTCAAGAGTCCCTAGGTAATAAACATACTAAAACCCCGGGACACTAGGAGGAGCCCCGGAGTGGGGGGAGGGGGGGAAAGGGTCAATTTTTTCATTTTTCGCTTAAATCTCAAAAACGGTACATGTTAGACAAAAACTTTCAAGGAAAAGTTGAAAGGCCATAAAATTATCTACAAATTGTACCTAAATATTTTTTTTCTATTCGCAGCCGTTTTCGAGCTACATCCCATGGAAGAAAAAAATAAAAAGGTTTGGTATGGATAGGTCTTCAAAAATGATATCGAGGTTTCTAAAATATTTTTTTTCTATACCGAATATTTTGCGTGACAGACGCTTCCAAAGTGCAAAAAAGTTGGTCCCCCCCCCCCCTCTAACTTCTAAAATAAGAAAATTAAAAACCTAAAAAAAACATATGATGTACATTACTATAAAAACTACCAACGAAAATTGTTTTGAACGAGATCTAGTAAGTAGTTTTTTTTTAATACCTATTAACACCTAACTTTGCACCTAATTTATATGGGGCGCTATACATACCAGGTGCAAACTTAACTTAACCACTTAGGGATGGAAAGTGTTTGTACGGAACCCTCGGTGCGCGAGTCCGACTCGCACTTGGCCGGGTTTTTGGGTTTTTGTCCTGTAAATAATGGATGTCCAATTCCGTTTATGTTCAAAATCCGAGGACACTTAGCAAAGGACTAGAAAATAGTACTAGCTTGTAGTACATACATGCACAAAGGCACGGCCTACCCAATGGTGGGCACAGTTAATACAAAAAAAAATAACGAAGTTTAGATACCTACAGTTAAAACTTAACCATCCGAAACGTACTGCTTTTGCCTCGATGACGTGGATGATGCAGTCCTCAGTCCCAACATCACAACCCGTGATGTTGTATTCAATTAAACAAATAATGACAA
This sequence comes from Apotomis capreana, assembly GCA_947623375.1. Classification (NCBI taxonomy): domain Eukaryota; kingdom Metazoa; phylum Arthropoda; class Insecta; order Lepidoptera; family Tortricidae; genus Apotomis; species Apotomis capreana. Next base: position 3,603,872 of record OX392517.1, on the reverse strand, counting down.
CATTGTAAACGGATTAAAATTAACGGATATCATGACATAATCAGTTAATCGTTAATAAACGAAAGAAAATTAACGCTTAACGAATTTGTTTATGGCCACCTATATATAGATATACCCTGAATCTCCTAAGCTAAGGCTTTACTTAGCCTTGTGATCAAAACATCTGGTAATATCTAAGTATGTAACAAAAACCCATGTTTGCATTATGAAAGATTATTCGAAAGGATTTATAATTATAATATATAAAGGATATATAGTATCCGTAGTCTCCAATACGGGCTAAATGTCATTGTACATATCCTAATTTCTTTATATTCTGCATCGAAAAACGAACAAGCTATTACTCTCGCTCAGCCACTTGCCTCCGAAGGTTATAGCTTTAGCTTTAATCTATAACGGACATGCCACGCTAATTCTAAAATTTCGAGCGGTTGAGCGGGAGATCCGAGCGCGGCGGCCACACGAACGAGCGAGACGTACCGCGCACCGCTGCCGCTCGCTGCTAAGACCGAAGTCGTGGCCGGGTCGTATAGCAGGAACTATGAGCATCGATCGTCATCCCATCGTAGATTCACTGACACCAATTTATCTCTGACTTGCCTGTGTGAATCGAATGGTCGCTTTTATAATTTAACATAGCAGTGGATGAAAATGATAGTTTACACCCATATTGTCTAATTACTATAACAAGTTCAGATAGGTAATATAGATAAAGACGTACATTACTATGCAGCGGCGGCGGTAAGACATGGACGAAAAAAATCAGTGATGTTATTTCATAACATTACGATATATGATGATGTTATGGCGACCCCACGCGCGCTGCCGCCGCTTCATTCCTCCGCGGGAGCTACTGGTAGTATGGAGTACTTCATATTATAAGAGAAAATCTTTAATATGATGAATGCAAACTGTACATAATTAGGCCTTAAAACACTCGTGTGGTCCTATTATGAAACTCGCCTTCGGCTCGTTGCATAAAACGACACTCGTGGTTGAAGACCTCTTATTATGAAACAGCTGCATAAAGTACTATTATGTTCCCGTCGGCGATAAAATCTTTATCGTGACAAAAACGGCTGCCAAGAGTTTCAACTACAATACAATTTGGTACGCTGCCCTGCTATGTCGTATCGTCCACCAATACAATCGCCGGAGATATCGTAATGTTATGAAGCAACATTTCTCATTTTGGTCGCTGCTAACTACCTAATGTAGGTCTTTACATAGTATTTGATCTTGTTACACTTAGTAGGTAAGTTAACAATATGAATGTAGATAAAATTGTAAATGCGACCAATATTCGTAAATAGTCGGACTACTTAATAATAATTGTAGGATGTCATTTATTGACACTATTTGCAACTAAGTATGACACGTATTCATACCTTTAGGCGGTTGTCACACTGCGACGGAATCCGGACGGACGAGCGGTGCTGCGGATTTTTAGTTCGAGCGGTCATGCGGTGTCAGTGTGTTATAACACCTTCGGTTTTTGTGTACAAATCAAGATTCTACAGTACAAAGTTAAAAACCACAGCATTGGACGCCGCTCCGATGTGCGGAGCAGTGTGTCAAGCGCCTTAGACTGAAAAGTGAAGTGCCTTGAATGCTTCTTACTGGCTTTGAACGAATTCTCAATAGGGCACTCTGATAGTTTTGAACTGCGGGTGTTTAAAATGAGTAAAACGTGATTTTCACTTATTCGTATAGGTACCTGATCTCACGTAAAAAGAAGGGTGTCAAACTCATTGCGCAGTAGTCATTTATACTGCGCAATGAATTTGATTCCGCTCTTTTTACGTGATATGAAGTACTAAAGAATACATTCCGCTATTCGACGAATAATTGGGTAGAGGATTAATGCTAACGACAAACACTAATGCTGTCGTGTTTTCTTAAATGATTTTAAGGTGAATATCTGGTTGATTCAATATGTAAGTAAAGATATCCTCATTCCTACACCATTATGTAACCTACAGAACTAGGCATCCCATATTCACTAGGGTTGTGTACTCATTGTTACAGCACGGACGAGGACGCGCGTCAAGCGATGATGCTTGACTGCGGGAAAATAAAGGAGATTCAGGTAAAACTGCTCCTGAGTTCCCGCTCCGAGATGCATAAAGTGATCGAGCAAGCGCGGCAGAGCGTGCCCATACTCACACTCGCCGCCCCCGCGCCCATTCCGACGCCCGCGCTCCCAGCCCCGGTCACCGTCACCCCCGCCATTACCCCCTTCTCCGCAGCCCTAGGCAACTCCATGTCCGGCTTCGGAATCCCAGGAATTGGCAACCCTAACGAGATCCCACAACCGGCAGTAATTGAACCCCCTGCGCCGCTTATCAGTCCCGAATTAAACTCGGAAGCAGATAACGACCGGAGGCGCAGTAAAGAGAAAGATAGACGCCGCACGCGATCCCGGTCGAGATCTCGCGACAGGGACCGTAAAGATCGCAAGAAAGACAGGCGCGATCGCTCCCGCTCGCGCGAGCGGCGACGCCGCGATCGCAGCCGCAGCCGCGACCGCCGAGACCGCAAACGTGATAGAAATAATCGCAGCCGATCTCGAGAAAGATCGGAAAGATCCGAAAGATCTCCTCGTCGCTCTCATGACCGACGAAACGCCAATCGCAAATCTCCCGAGAAACCTGGCAATGCAACCGATGACGTGCCCGCAGCGCCACCCGCACCAATGTTTAACAACGTCACTCCGACTGCACCGCACATGCAACAGATCATGAATAACGCTATTGCCCAGATGCAGGGCCATCAACAGCATCCACAGGCCAACACAATGGATCAACCACAGGGCAGGTTCACTGACCCGACTATCAACGACGCCTACAGCAAACTAAACGAGCTTGGGAAGAAGCGGAACCCGAATGCGTTCCAGGGTGAAGGACAGAACGGCGGGAACAGATTCCCAGGCGGCAGAGGTGGCGGACAGCGAGGTGGTGGTCCGTTCCGCCGAGAAGGTCGCTCCCGCTTCGAAAATGAGCAGCAACAAGACTGCTGCGTGGCCATCCGAAACGCTCCAAATCACACTAGCTACGGCGACGTCCGTCGTTTCTTCCCGTTCCTCATCGACAAACATGGCATAAAAATGATCAATGATAACACGGGCCGTCGAACCGGCAACATCTTTGTCAGGTTCTGCGACCCCCGCTCCAAACAGCTCGCATTACAACGGAAAAACAATGAGCTTAAGGGCGAGACGGTGATTGTAGAAGCATTAGACGATGAAACGTACGAGAGCGCTGTCGACTCCTTCCTGCCGTTCAGAGACGATAATAATGTTGAAGAAGAGATTCCGCCACGCGTCGCTCCACAACCAGTGAGCCCCATTTGTAGTGTTCTACGTATCACGGAGCTTCCGAATTTCGTCAAAGAACACGACATAATCAAAATGTTTAGCGATTTCTCTCTGCTTTCGATAATGCTCAACGACTGCCGCCTCACCAGGACTAAGACCGCGTTCGTACAGTTTGCGAAGCCGGACGACGCGCGAATGGCGTTTGAGAGAAGAAATAGTTACGTTTTTGGGAAAAGAATGCCAATTATTGCACCCGTGACCGACGAGGAATACGAAAAAGAGAAGAATATTCAGAATGAAAAGATCGATTTCGCGAATCCTAAGGAACCACCGGCGATAGAAGCGGCGGGCCCGCGAGATCCCCGTCAACGAAGATTGGAGGGACCTCAGCCACAACAGCCCGCGCCGGGCCCGGGCCAACAACCCGTTCCCTTCTTCTCAGCGCCTTTCGTCCAGCAGCAGGCTCCCTTCGCTGGCAATTTCGCCGGCTCGCAATTCAGTGGTTTTCCTGGAAACGGGAGCATGGACCCGCGCACCGCCGCCGCCAACTGGGCCAACCGACCGGGCTTTCCCAACCAGGTGCAGCCCCAAATGCCCGCACCAGGTCCCGATCTGGAAGAAGAGTTGGATTGCGTATTGATGAAAGGTCTACCCTGTGATGCGACGGATCGTACTATAGTGACATTTTTGTCGGATACGGGCGCGGTCCCGGCGCGGATCCATCTCATGCTGGATCCGAGCGGCGTGCCCTCGGGAGACTGTTTCTGCGAGTTCCGTTCCGCAAGCGAGGCGCGCCGCGCGGCCACGAAGCACGGCCAGAACCTCGATGGTTGTCGCGTCACTGTCGATTTAGTCCCGCGCGGTGTCGTAGAGGAGGCTTTAGAAGGTCCGAAGCAGCCGGATCCACGAGACGCGCTGCTGGGCAACGGACCTTCACACGGAAACGGACCTCACGGAAACGGGCCTCACGGGAGTGGGCCCCCGCAGTTCTTCGACTCGCCGCGCGGAGCCAAGCGCGGCGGCTTCCGTGGGAGAGGGTTCGACCGCGGCGGCTTCGACCGAGGCGGGTACGACCGTGGAGGATTCCGCGGCGGCTTCGACCAGGGCAGAGGAAGCTGGAACGACCGCGGACGGGGCTTCGACCGCAGTCGCGGCAGGGGCGGCTTCGATAGAGGCCGAGGCCGTGGCAGAGGCAGGGGAGGTTTCGATAACGGACGTGACATGCGACCCGAGTTGCGCGAAGATGACGACTCCGCGTTAGAAGATTTTGGCGCTCCGGGATGCGTGCTATCTTTAGAAAACGTCCCGTTCCGCGCGTCCGTCGACGATATCCTCACCTTCTTCGGTGATTTCGAGCTCACTCATGACGACGTTATAAGACGTTACAACGAGCGCGGCCAGCCGACTGGCGACGCGAGAGTCGCGTTCCGAACGCCTTTTGACGCTCAACGAGCATTCAATACACGTCAGCAAGGCACCATCCAGGACAGGAGAGTGAACCTCTCTCTTCTCTAGCCCCGCGATAAACGCTCGTGCTCAGAGTCGAGCGACGAGCGGATTTACACACTTATGTAAATATAGTGGATAAGGAGTGTGCACTTGTGACTGACTCTTCCGATCTGCAGTACTGAAGAAATGTATAAAAAGGAAATTGTGATTTTTTGATTATTTTGGTCCTGCAGATCTACCACTACTTTAGTGACCGCAATTTTGCGATTACGTAGTGTTTGTATTGTACAGCTAGAAATAATAGCTGGTAAACAATAGGGTGCTTACCCGTCTGTAATATAACAAAAAATGAATGAAAAAATCTTACAATTGTTTTATATGAATAATTCATTTGTTATTTGTGACATTACAGGCTCGCGGTGAAGTCCACGCTTAGGTTACGTTTTATGTATGAAAGTATGCGATGTACTTTGAAATAAAATAATGTCATTCACAGTATAAATTCGTAGTTTTATTTCTCAAACCACACGAACACCGAACGTTACAATGATCTAGATGGTAGTAAACTTTATTCCATTCACAAGACAAACATTCTTAAAAAAACGAATTCAACATGTACAAAAGTTCTTACCAATCCCATAACAAACTGAAGATATCTATGAAATACGATTTAGTTCATTTTAACATGAAATTTTTGCATGAAAGATTCCATTGGGCGACGATAATTATCATCGAATAACATACCGTAAGGCTATATTTTAGGGTTCTTAATTGTATAGCTAGTTTTTGTCGCACAACGGAACTTCTTACAATCGCTTTTTTCTCGCTTTGTATGGCTAACTACGCCTTAATGTCATCCAACTTTTTGATCTTTACCCGTATTCAGTCTCCTGATGAACTGAATAATCAACATACCATTAGTCATTGTGGGTACAGTCGAGTTCAGAAATGTATAAGCAAATACTTTTGATCAAAAATATGTGAACTCACGCACAGACGGACACAGAGGTGTTCAGATATTTTTGATCATATTTTTGCTCACAAAATTAAGAACTGTACTGTACATACAACGAATGTATCAGATGATCAACGTCAGTAATCTATACTATTATTAAATTCAAATTATGTATTTTAAATCACTTTTCTATGGAGCTACCCCTCTCATATTTCAGAAAAATCTCTATTTTTATGCGCTGTACAGCAACATCTGTTAGTAAAATTTTGTTTGTCCTCTTCATCAAACTGCTCGACGGATATTAACCAATTTTGGTACAGGGATAGCTTGACATCCCATCCAAAGGTTATGTTATAGTATAGGATACTTTTTACCCGAATACCTACTGTAAAAAAAAGTATTACTCTGACGATTTTGCGGGCGTTTAGTACTGTATATTGCCATTTCTATCGATGGCACGTATTTTTCTAAGTCAGTAAATAGGTACTATTAACTCCATATTCTTGCTAGTATGCATTTTGGTTGGTAAGGTTTCAATCGAGTAAACTGCTGAATTTAACAAAGCATATAATATCATGTGTCCAAATCATATCTCCTAAACTATAATTACATACTTACTCTATTCACAATAACATACTTACATTTAATGCAATTTAATAGCTTCAGATAACTTGGTAACGGCCAAAAAGTATCGATAAGTAGTTTACATACATTCCAACACACAATTATAACAACTAAAGGTTATCGCAGACCTAACCGCTCGGCACCGTAAGACACCGCCTCAACACTAGCGTGCACTCAAACAGACGTCAATCATACTCAAGGTACGGATTCGATAGGTGTTTAGCCCAACGTTGTTTTCAGCCCAAGCCATATTGCGGATTTTTAGTGGTACTAATTTATTTTACTAACGACTAAGTTTTGGGAACTGACGTTGAAAGTCAGTCAGTGATGTAAACAAAGAGGAAAGCGGACTAAATATTCCGCAAATTTCAAGTAGGTATTTTTTGTCAAATAAAGCCAATACAATCCATATTGATGAACATGTTTTTTCAATTGGATTCAGTATTTTTTTCCCAGGAAGAACCAAGGAGCAGCATTTCGGTAAACAATGTTTTGAATTTGGTTGATGACAAATCGCTACTGACGTTTAATAATGCAAATATATGACGTACGCTCATTATTGCCATATGAAAGCTGTTAGTAGCGCCATTATCCCTGGGCCGGACCAAGACTTGCTAAGCTATACGTTGCAGTTTGAAATGTCCTACAAAGAAAGATGGACGGCTTCAGTTGAGCCGGTGCCGGGCGGTTAGATGTGCGATAACCTTAAGAACGCACAACAAATAACCAGAACGTAGAAAATAACTAGGTTCTGACAGAATAATTTACTTTTCTATATTTGTAAAACTCTCACATACCTATAGGGACAAAACGCAACATCGTGATGTGGAAATTAGAGAATTTCTATAAAATTTTGTACAGAATTTAGACATCAATTAAAGTTTTCCTACGTTGTTACGAATGTTCCTAGTGATATGTCTTAATTTTGTACAAACTTTTTTTTTATGCTATTGGTAATGATACCCGTACACCCGCTCTCTGGAATGTGGTTTCAAAAATTATTCACAGGATTGGGGTCAATACCAATAAACACTTGAAAACAGCGGGATATATTTGTGATGGAGTTCGAAAAATAAAGAAATATGTCTGAATTACTTAGTTGATTCCAGACTACTACGACTATTTTAAATGTTGGCGTATGCATGTGAGATTTTAAGGTTAGATTTTTGTGAACATACTATAAACAACCCTTGTCTAACACAAACTATGGTATTAAATAATCCGAATTGACAACAATTACTGGAATAAAAAAAGGTGTTCTCCAAAATATAGTGTTAAACTTAAGGTTAATACCACGCAACAAGAAATATACACCTTTCCTTGATTTGGAGTGATTAAAAATAAGTGTAAAAAAATAAATAAATGCATAAAACTAAAATGCACTTAGCAATGCAAAATTACTATAGATATTGATTGAATTATACACATTATTACAAAAAGTATGCTTTATGTCTGAGATCATAGACAAGCAAAATAAAGTAAAAGAAAAAAAAAAAAAAAAATTACCTTGACAGGTATATACAAAGTATTATGCGTTTTGAAGATAAATTTATACTTAAACCATATTATACACTGACATAGAAATTAAATGAATAAAGAATATAAATAATAGTCTGTATCACTCGAAACACTAGATTACTTACTATCTGCTACCGACAATTATTTTCTTCATATTTCCTTGTAGTTTCACCGATAGACTATAAATTTTACATAACAGTTTGGCTGTACAGTATATAAATACATGTAATGTAGTTGGGTGCAGTTAAAACTTTTGTCAAAACTCCAGCCATGGAGAGTTCTGTATGATGAAATTGAAATCTGGTTAAGTTTTGCAATGCAAGTAAAGAATGCCGTACTGTATTACTTAATTATGTTTTAGTAAATAGAGTTTTTATTCCACCGACAAGAGCTAAGCTCTTAAATTTCTGATGATGAAATAGAGTTACTTAACTACACCCATATAATAATATAATGTCATGTTTAGTTCAAGTGGTTATCAAAATGTAATACCAATAGTAGACATCGTATTAAAATATAATAAATTAATCTCATTTTCCACACTTACAATACTGTGTTGTTTAGATAGGCATTTTTTACGCTGGTATCATTTTTCTAAATCATTTAAGGACAAATTAGACGATCATTGGTAATTGTCAATCCAGCCCCTTTTGCATACTATGTAAACAATGTACACAATAACAGGTTATAAATACAATCGTGATTATGACATGAATTATAATTGAATTAGAATAAGACAAGGAGGGCGTATCACAAATATATCGTCTAATATTACTTATATCTTCCGATTCTTTCGATCGCTGCGCGCTCGCTGGTAATAAGATTACACCAGACGTTCTTCGCACGTATTCGTAAAATCCGCAAGCTAACTTTTTTTTTTACATGCATTATAGTTATCTATCTATTTATCAGCCATAGACGTCAACGAATATAGGCCTCCCCCATGGCGATTACGGCAACCCCAACCCTTATAGTTAGTTGAATTTAAATTTTAGATGTTTGTTCGGTCAAATTCTTATTTCTCATCAACTTTCAAGTCCAATCATGGAAAGACTTGAAAGTTGGTGAGAAATAAGTTTACATTTGGTGCTACAATTTCTGAGGCCTCGTACTAATCGCAGACTTATTATCTTATTATTACGGTTTCATTCCGTTTTAAAGAGATAGGGCATGAAAAAGAGATTCATCGCTGACTCGTTCACACGCAGTTAATAGAGTAGTAGTTTGCTCAGGTCAGAAGAAAGTATATATTCTGTGTTTAATTAGCTAAAGGCTGTTTTGGAAACGTTGCGTGCGAATCTTACACAATACTGACTTAAAACACATACATTAACAACACAATTTTGGCACCTCCATCTAAAAAATAATTATGATAATATGGAAGCGACAATAGTTAATCGTGAATTATATAATAGTAACTAAATAACATAATTATACTAATCTAATGATACCATGCGTAAAATAGCCATTATTTTCTTTATATTTACGTATTAATTGGAAATTATAAGACTATATTAGGAGTAAATCTGCTAACGAACAAGCCACAATAGAAGTATTATTACATATAACTCGCACTGATAGATGAATCCATTGAGATTTAAAGTTTACATACTGGATGGTAATTCTTTTGTGGCTCCGTTAAACTCAAGTAGAAGTACAACTAAAACCGACTAAGTGGTCCCAGCCGCGATAAATATATAAGCTAACTCTTACATTTGGTATATTTAGTAAACGAAATTGCATTTTCGAATACGCAACGAGTAAAGGTACAATTCCGCTCAATACCCAGCTTTTACATAGGTAAGTTAAGGTAGTCTGTATGACCGAAAATTAGCCAAGTAGAAGCGCCGCGTAGCAGGGCCTCGTATATCCGAAATGTCAAAGGTGCAAAATTGGCGGTTGTAATTCAATTTTATTTAACGTCCGAATGGCATAACATAGAAGTTAAACCGGCCAAACACCGCAAACCACGTAATACTGTCTTATCATAGAAATATTGTACAACTGTAAAAAATAGAAATAAGGAATTTAGGATATTTTGCAGAAATATTACAACAAAGTCAGTCATAAATCCCTTGTTTAATAACTCGCAGCTTGCTTCAAAAAATGCAATTCCATTTCAGTACAAAACTATAGTTCACAAATATAGATATACACTACGTGTTTTTAAAAATGCATTTATAAAACCATGTTTTAGTCTAAATCGGTACATAGTTTAGAAAATCGTGGAAGTATCTCACTACGAAGTGGTTTAAAAGCTTCAAAAACTGGTATAACAAAACCACTAAGGTACGAACGGGCAGTAGGTACACCTAGGGTAAAGCAACAGACTTGAAAGTATTTTAACATTTATACCTTTCGTCGTTCATTACCGCAAAACTTGTAATGTATTTATATTTTCGTGGTTTAATTAAATTGATTGGAAGTTAATTTCCCTTGGAAACTGACGAAGTTTTCTATAAAGAACATAATTTTAGGAAACAATCGACTTCTCTTAAATTATAGATCGCAATTTGCGATTGTGAGACGGTACTTGTACATAACTGTACAGATAAAAGTAGTTAGTTACATATAAGGCTGCATACATAGTATACGAGGTCACTAAGAGGTGTGTGATGATTTGATGAAATAATCAACCAATAGGAATAATTATATTCCTAGCTTTACTTAATTTTTTAACATACAAAACAAGCGAGAAACGCGTTCGAAAGATTTCAGCGAGAAAACTCTCAAGATTAAATATAAACCAAAAGTTTTACAATAAAGAAAAATAAAAATTCAATGGTTCGGGCGGGGTTCGAACCCGCGTTTCCAACGGCTTACCGGGCCAACACGGGCGTCTTATCTATTAGACCACCAAAGCAACGCACGATTGAATTTATCAACGAGTTGCTTCGTTTCTCATATGCCTTAGAGTGATATCGTAGACCCTAGGACTCCAACCGAACTTTTTAATTTTTCACTGTAAATCACTTGGCCCACGCATCCTCGCACCTCTCAGCTTCTGATTCGAAACGTTCTTTACGTCACCCAAGGCCGTAAGTGGGATTTTCTGCCCGCCACGCGAGGAGATAATCTCGCTTCCTGGCCAAGGCGAGACGTAAAACTTTAGACAAACCAAGGGCGGTAATTAGCATAACCCCAATTGCATATACATACATATATGGCCCTCGCTATCGGTTCGGGCCACAAATACCAGCGATCTGGGACAGTTACGAATGCACCGCCCTAGATATGTAATGTATGTTTCGGGTACCCCTTATCTTGCACAATCTCTATTGTCCGAAATACACTTCGCATAATCGTTTTCGCACAATAATTTTTAGCCGAATGATACTATCGCATAATTATATACTCACCACAATTGTTATGTCGCATAATATTCATTTGGCACAAATTTGTATAGCAGAATACTAATATCGCCAACTTTTATTTCGCAGAATTTTATGTAGCACAATATAAGTCCCGCCGAATTTATTGCGGCATAATTGTACCATAGCATACCCACAGAACCGAATCGCTGCCAGAAAACAAAGTTAGGTTAGGTTGAAACTGTGTCCCTCACAGAAACGAAGGCAAGGCAGGTAAGTAAGGCAGGTCCGACTTGGCTTAGGTTAGGTACGACGACGAGCGAAGCGAGGAGGAGTGTTAGGTTGAACTGTGACCCTAACGAGCGAGCGAAGCGAGCGAGCCGCGCAGGTCAGACTTGGCTTACGATTCCTAACATTACCAATTTCACCTTAAGGCAGATCCGATTTGGCTTAGGTTAGGTACGACGACGAGCGAAGCGAGGAGGAGTGTTAGGTTGAACTGCGACCCTAACGAGCGAGCGAAGCGAGCGAGCCGCGCAGGTCCGACTTGGCTTACAATTCCTAACATTACCTATTTCACCTTAAGGCAGATCCAACTTGGCTTAGGTTAGGTACGACGACGAGCGAAGCGAGGAGGAGTGTTAGGTTGAACTATGACCCTAACGAGCGAGCGAAGCGAGCGAGCCGCGCAGGTCCGACTCAGGCTTACGATTCCTAACATTACCTATTTCACCTTAAGGCAGGTCCGACTTGGCTTAGGTTAGTTACGACGACGAGTGAAGCGAGGAGGAGTGTTAGTTTGAACTACGACCCTAACGAGCGAGCGAAGCGAGCGAGCTGCGCAGGTCCGACTTTGCTTAGATTAGGTAGGTATTTTGTTGTTTCGTATTAATATTGAGTCGGACTTTTCATTTTTCGGTGTATTGAAATAATCATGCGAACGGAATATTATGCCATATAAATTTCGGCGACACAATTATTCGACCATAGGAGTATTGTTCTAATCAACATTATGCCAATGTACTATTCTGCCAAAGAAACGTGTGCGAAGTGATAGTATGCCAAGAAATTTAGGCAAAAAGCAATTGTGCGAAATGATGATTGTGCCAATGGTTGCTATGCGAAACGAAAATATGCCAATAAATTTTGTGCAACACATTAGTAACCCGTATGTTTCACATCCACTAACCACTCTGTCAGCTCACTTTGGTAGACACGCAGCCTAAACAAAATTTCTATTTAATTTGCTCCACTGGCCGTCTTTAGCGAGTTCTCCTTTAATAACCATAGAAACTAGTGTATACCCACGCTGTTTAGTGCTTATACAACCCTTTTTCTGCTTATTACTGCTGTGTAAAGTTTATATAAGCGCTTATACAGCCTGTGAGCTTGGGTATATATTTGTCATCAGTAGACACAACTGTGGCGAGACTTACTGACAGTATCAAACTTTTGACAGGTGTATACCCAATGTTTTAAAATTTTATACATTATAGTGCTCCGCCGGCCTAATATCGATTTTAGGTTATAATATGTATTATAGTTATTAGTATACAATATTTGCAATTTGTTCTGATGATCTTCAACTTTCTGATTTCACATATACATTTCTTGTTTATTTCATAATGTATACCTAATAACTTAGTGCTGCAGTTATTATAAGATGAACAGAGTAAAAACAGGCTAAAACACGCGAAAAACAGTAGGTACAAGTGTATCAAATACTCAGTCGTACGCTTCCTGTAGTCGTCCCAGCTTTTAGTCTCTATTTGTCCCTGGAAAAAATAAGTTATACATAAATATGGGACCTTTTAGTACCTAGTACACCATAGCGTAGAAAGACCTAAGTCGTCCTACGTGTACACACACACACACTCCATTGGCTAACTGTACTGCCACACGTTCGTGAGAGGTTTAAAACTAAATTCGGTCTAGCTAGCAATATCAGAGCCCACAATAGATGAAGGTTATATGAAATCGAAATCTACATATCGTCGGGGATAGTGCAATACCGCGTAAATAACAGTTGTCGATAAAGTTTCAATAAAATGCTTAGCATTTGTTTGAATATTGCTTCGTACGAGTATCTACACTTGTTACTTACGCGGTATTGCACTATCCCCGGCGATATATGTATATACAGGGTGTAAAGTGTGACCAGGCAATTATTTCGTAAAATTAGAATTCCTGTAATATGATATCCTATCACAACTCCGAAACATTATTTCCCATCTGTAACGTTTCGCCAAATTTTCATTTGGTCGAGTGTTTTTTTCCTGAAACCCGTAATATTTTCAGTATTTTATAAACATCGTTTTAAAGAACCCATTAGGCTAGGTTAGGATTGTTTTATAATTTTTCTAAGAAATTAACAGTTTTGGAAAAAATGGCTTTCGGCAAAACGCTACAGATGGGAAACAAAAATTAGTGTTTCAGATAGGTTACACGACCACTGTAACAAAAAGGTTATACGCGGAAGAAGTTACGAGCACCTTTGAATATAGAATGTCAATTGTATGATCATCACATTAATATTATAAAGGCGAAAGATTGTGTGTGTTTGTGTGTTTATGTGTATGTTTGTTACTTCTTCACGCTCAAACGGCTGAACCAATTTTGATAAATATTGGTATGAAGGTAGCTAACAGCCTGGATTAACACATAGGCTACTAATCCAGTGACTAAAGGGGTTTTCGGGGTCCGGTAGTTTTGATTTTTTGATATGTTTTCTAGGATGGTCAGTGAGTGTTTAAAATGCAAAATGCCTAGTAGTTTTGATTTTTTGATATGTTTTCTAGGATGGTCAGTGAGTGTTTAAAATGCAAAATGCCTCCCTCTGTCCACGCCGCCGCCATATTGAAAAAACCGGCACTTTCTTCAGATTTTTGCATAATCTTCATTTAGGAGCACTTTAGCTACAATAAAGCTTGGACAATGTTGTAGAGAATTAAAATTACTATAATTTACATTTCAATTTACAGTTACGGAGATATGCATATTAAAAAAACTGTAAAAAATCGCCAGAAATTTGTCAAAGTACTGGCTTTAGAACGCTGTACTTTGTGCATTTTGCATTTTAAACACTCACTAACCATCCTAGACAACATATCAAACATTCAAAACTACCGGACCATTTGTAATTTCACCTACAGTCCCTTAGTACTTTAGTCTATTCACCGAAGTTGAAAAGTAAAGTAAGGGCCGATTGTTCAATCACCAGATAAAACATATCTGTCAGATAAATGTTGGCTGTCACTTTTCTTTTATATGACGGGAGAAAAGGATAGCAGTAATTTTAACTGGCAGATAAATTTATCTGGTGATTGAACCGGCCCTAAGAAGAATAAATAAACGGAGCTTACTTGTCAGCGCGTGCGGGCGTGCCATTGGTGGAGCGGTGGGAGCTGTCGCTCACGTCCGAGCTGCTGCGAATGTCGCCGTCCATCTGGCGACATCACAAGTGCGTTCAGAAATCAGATCCAACACTTTTACTTACAGTAGCGGAAGAAATCTATCATTGGAGCGAAGCTCCCATGGATCGACTCGAATGGATTTTGTAACAGTGCGCAGATCTCAGCGAGTTCTCAACCGATTTTAGAAATTTTTGTTTTAAAATGCACAAATTAAAAAAAAAACTCCGCTCCAACTATGGTGCAAGCTTAGCCGGTGGCTGACTCTGCATCGACCTAGTATTGGTGTATTTCGTACGAAAGTTGCCTAACTTTTACAATTGCAAACGGTGATATAACAATTGACCTGACATTTCTTTTTTAACCAATAAAACATCAATTTTTCTATACAAATTGTTATTTAAAAACCGTTGTAGACAATCTGCGTCTTATAAAAAAAACACGTTTTTACACTTATTTGCCGTTCAGTTAATATTTGCAACTACGCTAATAAAATATATATGTTTTATTCGTTACACACTTAGGTACTATACTACAAGTTACTTATTACGCTACTGGCAATATTCATTCGGATCTTATCCTTGGATCCAATTCGACTTAGAGTTACTAAGGTGTATATTTCAATATGATACATTTTTGCCGCTACCTTAAACTTAGTTTATCTGTTGTTCCGCTGTAGGGCTAGCATATCTTGCCGTGTCTTCGCTTGTCGCGCGAATCGGCATCTCCTGTCTTGCTTTCACGGTATTGAAAAGAAAGTGACAGGTACCTAATATTTGTCGCGCTATAAAGAGTCGCGTGTCAAAGTTATGCTAGGCGTAATGGAATAGGTTTTTATTCTACTGGGACGTCGGAACGTGACATCAATTCATTATATTGATCCATTGATATACCATCAAAGCACAAAGTCAAATTGGGTGTGTAATGAGAGATATAACGTTTCATATAATTTCAATAGATATAACAACATTTCATATAATGTTTCATTTGATATAACAACATTAGGTATATTTTCAATTAGTATAAAATACATTTGATATAATGTTTATATTCGCAAGATAACCTAACACTCCTCCTCACTTCGCTCGTCGTCGTACCTAACCATGGCTCTATTCGATTTAACTTTCATGTTTGAGCAGCTTGAGTGTGTATTGAGCCTTTAAACGTATTATATCAAATGATCATTATACCATATGAAATTATAACAAATATTATTATATTATTCGTTTATTATACCACTTGATTGTTATATTGACCAATATTATATCATAAGTTGTTATAGCAACCGTTACGCACCCGACAAATTTAAATGCGTAACCTGGCGAAGAGACCGGGTTAGATTTTTTTTTCTTTGTGCTTTGATTTATTTATTTACGCAGTACAAATGGCGAACTTAATGCCTAATGGCATTCTCTACCAGTCAACCATAGGGCCAAACAGAGATGCTTCAAGTGGGTGCAGAGTAGAAAATTAATCGTTTGATCTTTGTATCGATCGGTTTAATATTTAAAAATTGTGGTGTGCACCCACATTAAATAAACTCAACAACTTAGAGCGTACCTTCCCAGCGTATATAGCCTTGTAAGCTATCTGCAGGATAAGCCACGTCCACACCACGTGCAGCGCGAGCAGCAAGCAGAGCAGCGAGTTGAAGATATAGTACGCGGGGAACATTGGCACAATCATCGGCGCGCGGATCGATGTGCTGCAATACAATACATTAGGAGAATAAATAAATAATATCGGACAACCTCACACAAATCACACCTCACACACACCCCCACACGAACTATTAAGGTATGGAACTCCTTGCCGGCTCATGTGTTTCCTCCCTCTTATAACTTGGAACCCTTCAAACGAAGCGTGAAGAAGCATCTCTCGGGCCAGCATGGCAGTGTCAACTGACTTGGCACCGTTGGTTTCTCGTCAGTTGCCATTGCGACTTGGGCTCCCCTTTTTGCTTACCATCAGGCGAAGTGGAGCCACTATGTTGTGCCGTTATAAAAAAAAAAAACAATTTAGTCCCACTGTAAGCTCTATAGTTAGGGCTTTATAGGACAACACCAATATTTTTGTCATTAAAGCATGAGCCTTGGCACACTTGTTACTTAGGTGGACTAGAGTTGAAAGCGGCCGGGAGACGAGCGCGGACGCCCCGCTGGTGGGGAGGGGGAGGGGGGGAAGTTACGTTCCGCCGCGCGTTCTTTCGGTCCTCCTATCGTCGTATTTATAGAGACTAGGGCATGTTTGGTATCGTTTTCGGATAAATTGAGGATGGCCAATCATTTTCTGGGACATAAATAACATGTTTTTATAGAAAAACATTAAGATAAAGGCAAAAGTCGAAAACTCTTAGTTTAAACAATTTCTTTCTGCAACGATTACGAGAAAAAAGGCAACGATTTGGGCATGAAAAAAATATCATTATAAAGGCACATTTATGTAGATTTCAAAAACATCTAATTTATGAGTGTAATTCTATGAGCTAAACGGTGTTCTGCAAAAATGGAGCCCAATCAGCATATTATGTCATACCGCTCGTGAGCAGCACGACGCTGATCTTCCGTGGTTCCAAATCAAATTACTCTTTATCGCACACCTCACTTAACATACAGTCACGACCTCAGTAATGAGGCATACGACAAGAGAAGAAGATAGCTTTAACGTACACGTTGAATGGTGTTTATGAGACCTAGTAACATATACAATAGTAACATTTCTCAAGTTAAGTTATGCGTATATCCTGAACTCACCTCTAGATGATGTAGTAGGGAAAGATGACGACGAAGACCAAGAGGAAGGAGTCCCAAGCGCTGGACAAGAATGAGATGGCGTTAAAGTATAGGTTGAATGGTGTTTATAAGACCTACTGACATTTCTCAAGTTATGCGTATATCCTGACCTCACCTCCAGATGATGTAGTAGGGAAAGATGACGACGAAGACCAAGAGGAAGGAGTCCCAAGCGCTGGACAAGAATGAGATGGCGTTAAAGAACAGGTTGAATGGTGTTTATGAGACCTACTAACATTTCTCAAGTTATGCGTATATCCTAAACTCACCTCCAGATGATGTAGTAGGGAAAGATAACGAAGAAGGCCAAGAGGAAGGAGTCCCAAGCGCTGGACAAGAATGAGATGGCGTTAAAGTACAGGTTGAATGCTGTTTATGAGACCTACTAACATTTCTCAAGTTATGCGTATATCCTAAACTCACCTCCAGATGATGTAGTAGGGAAAGATAACGAAGAAGGCCAAGAGGAAGGAGTCCCAAGCGCTGGACAAGAATGAGATGGCGTTAAAGTACAGGTTGAATGCTGTTTATGAGACCTACTAACATTTCTCAAGTTATGCATATATCCTGAACTCACCTCCAGATGATGTAGTAGGGAAAGATGACGATCCTCGTTGTGATCCAGGTGAAGATGAGCCCCAAGAACAGCGTGTCGCATGTACGCTGGTAGTTCGCGTACTTCGTGGCCTTTACTGCCTGAAAAATAAAATTAATAAACAAATTATTGATGGTTCTTATTAGTGTTCCGTACCCAAAGGGACTCTATCCGTCCGTCTGTCCGTTAGTCACCAGACCCGTGATAGTTAGACAGTTGAAATTTTCACAGATGATGTATTTCTGTTACCGCTATAACAATCAATATTTAAGGGGGCTCCCGTATGGGTTGTATAACAAACGTGATATTTCTGCCGTTTTTTTGCTTGATACTTTCACCAGGTTGTATACGTATCTCATGAACATGTGCACGTGTTTCCACTACCTACAACAACAAATACAGAAGACAAAAAAAGTTAACAATTATTAAATTGTATGGAACCCTCGTTGCGCGAGTCCGACTCGCACTTGGCCGGTATTTTTTTAAGGCGTTAGCTATTTTAAAAATGCTAGCGTGGGGCGCTGGTTCATTACGCTACGCTGGCTGATTAGAGGTGAAATCTTCACGGCGAGTAAACAAATATGAGTTCTTTCTGATTCTTCTTCTTCAAGAGTTCGAAAACAGAACATTAACACCAAGTAGTTTGGTAGGTAGGGTAAAACTTTAGTAAGGTAGATCACAAAACTCTTACCTATTTGAATCTTCGATTAAAAATTCAACTAAAGAAAGTTTGCATTTTTTTTACAAAGTACCCACCAGACATTGTTGTCTAATCCCTGCCTTTTTGGTTACTTCACGAAACAGTGTGATGGGCATTCATCGATTAAATTTTTAATCACTTAATCGTCGCAAGATTCATCGCGATTAAATTAATCGTCAGAGATTCCGATTAACGATTAATTAATCGTCATTTTAATTGTTATTGTCCTTAATATTTATTTATTTTTATTTTTATTTATTTGTGCACGATACAAAAATGCATTTGTCTTGTCATGTATAAAAACAGTTGAAAAATAATTCTAGTGTGTTGTGTGAAATAAACTTGTTCCAGCACTTACTCTAGGGTCTTCTAGGTAAGGGCGAGACTTAAACTTACAAAAATATCTTATTTCTTCCTAATATTAATCGATAGAATATTAATCAAATTAATTAATCGATTAAAAATTAATTAATTTAATCGGGATTAAGTTAATCGGATCTCATACGATTAAGATTAATTAATCGTAATCGTTAATCGCGATAAATAGGTTAATCTTAATCGTTAATCGATTATATTTCGCCCATCTGTTACCTATCACATTTACCTCAACAAATATATCAGCACAATCATGCACCAGCAACACCAGGGTCCCGATCCGGTGCAGATTGCACACCCAGCTGAAGGTCAGCAGCATGATGGTGGCGAGGTGGTGCACGAACATCTGCCAGAAGTCCTTGCGGCGCACGTCCCAGAACTGCGACAGCGTCAGCGACCAGTAGAACGCGGAGGATATCATGTAGTACCACCACACGTCGTTCGTTAGGCCCTGGAATTTAAGTAGATAAACCTTAGGCGCAATCCAAACGGAAGAGACACAGGACGAGGTGGCATCTTGAGGTGTGGCTATAGATGCGAAGCTGGTTGCTAACATTTCTAGCCCAGCGGCTAGAAACGGCTTATTTGGCTTATTATCATTTCTAGCGATAACAAGCGGCTGGCAACGGCTGCTTACATTTCATTGACATATTCACATGATTCAATGTTTGTTTTTGATATTTTTCTTTTCATTTATTTACTATAGGATCTATTTAACATAAATAGACATAAACAATGACATTTGCATCTGTATTAAGTGTTAAAAACTCGGAATTCTCTTACAAAATGTGAAAGAGTAGTGGAATAGGACTATTTTAATAATTTATTTGTGAGAGATGAATTGGAAATAGGTATTTATCAGTTACCTAGTAATAGTAAGCATCCCCGCATGCCCCGCGCACCCCTCAGCCCCCCACACGCATTTATCCTGCCGCGCGAGATTCCCGCGTTTGGTTTACAATGATGATTAGATCCAAAATAAACTGATTTAGCTACCTTTATTCTTATAATTTTCATACACCGCCACCTGAACACAAACGTTGTTTCATAGTTTACTTTTCGTATCTGAATTAAGTAAATTAGTAGGTACAAATGGTGTCTTCGGGGTCTATTTTAAAAAAAAAAGTGCTATTGTATAACAAAAATAAAAGTTTGACAAAGAAATATGTAATAAAAATCATTTCTTTATTTGATGCTCAAGTCGGGTATCTACCCGGTATCAAGCGGCTGGTTATTCGTTTCTAGCCGCTGCTTTCGGTTACTACCGGCTTACAAGCCGCTGGTTTACAACTATAGGTGTGGCGTTCGCGACTGACTCAAATGATGTTTATATCTTTTCATTCATGCCAGTCACTCGCTCACTGAAGGAATCATAAAATCATAAATCATTTATTTGCATAAAACATGGTAATTACATAGGTCTTCGGTTAAATAATATCAGCATCACATGCTTTGTCACAGGGTGACATGCAAAATATATATGTACATACAATTTTAATTACTTATTAATCATTATATTTTTGACAGTTTTGCTATTTATGAGTACTAGTTTTATTTAAATATAACCTATATATGACTAGCTTCGGCCAATTTCGCTTCTTTTCAGAAATTCAGACACCGAGTAGAAGCATTCATTTTGTAGCCACTATACTGTAAGTGTGGAAGTGCATTAAAAATTTACTGCATACCAACATTCTGACACGGGGCAAAGTTCACTTCTTTTTTTTATATATATGCGGCAACGAGTTAAGAATACTAAAATGGCGGGCTGCGTTTTTGTTTGTTCATGAAATTTCTGTTTTCAATGAATACGATACTTTTTTTAGTGATTGTAAAATATTTATCAACCATTTCAAATATGGGTCAAGTAGCCTATTATTTTATCAATAAACTCAGACGATACTACAATACAACTAGCACGTAGCCTATTACATCTACGTTATCTATTGTTTGTCCATTACCAGAATTGTTTACGCGATGAATCAGATCATATACGATACGATAGGGGTTTCCTATCAATGACTCACTAATAGGTTCGTCATTCGGTGTTATAGTGTTAAAAGAACTTAAGTAGAAGTATTCTGATGGCAGAATTAGCATTTATATGACTTTTTATATGTAGGTTACGTGTATAGATTTGAGCTAATGCAATACTACCGATATGAGTCAGCTAAACTTAGCAATTGTGTTGCAGATACGAATAGAAATAGTTTGCACATGAGTTTAACCTAGTAAGGCTGTACACTACAATGTACAAATTTTAAACATTTTTTAAATTACAGTAAGGGTCTAATTTTAGTAACACGAAAACTGCCCCTCCCTTATAGGGATAAGTTCGCCTTTGTACCTATATGTTAATTGTAATAGATGTATTTTTTAACTGTTTTTGTGTACAATAAAGCGTTTACTTACTTAATTACTTACTTACTTACTGCCTTGGGCCTAACGAGGTTAAAGCCGAACTATGGTAGTTAATTAAGAATAAGTTTCTGTCAAAAAAAAAAAACATTTTTGTGACAAGCTATTATAGCCGTCGTACTTCTCTTCAAACATCCACCAATTGCTTACTGATAAATTCTAAAGAGCCCAAACGCGGGAGGCTTAGCTTCATCTATCCGGACCACCTTCTGACTCCATCATCACAGCTCCATGGTACCATATTATTGTATTGTCATCAAAGTTGGATAGGTATGCACAATTTCAGCTCAATCGGTTGAAGATATCTGCTTCAAAATTGAGTTGCAAGATTCCACCCGAACAAACATAGGTACATAGTTACATAGGTATGGGCAGCATAAATGCATGGCCCATTTAGGAATGAATTAATTCATAAATGGGCCATGCAATTCTGCTGCTACATCGCAAGTTAAATAAAAGATTGCACAAAGAAATGTGTTCGGCAGTCATATTTATTATGCTATCTACGGCAATGCATAGGTCTCTAATATATGGCATGCCAATTGACTCGATCCTGGTGGTGTTATCCGTAGTAATTCTGTTGAAAATAAACCCACGTTTAGGTTTAAGAGACACTACAACTATCTAACCTTAAATATTCAAACTACCTATCTATCAAGACTATAGACAATATAGGCTCTATCTTGACTTCTAGAATACTTTTTCGTCGAATGTTTAATTTCGCCGCAAAATCATTACGTAGTGCATTTTTCTTTGCAACTGTAAACTGGGCTTCTAAACGGGCCATATTTTACTGCAATTTGTGGCCGGCAACTATGGCCGTCCCTCTCTGACACCCTACGTTAGAGCAAGATGCAAATAATGGCCGGCCACAAATTGCAGAAAACATGGCCCGTTTAGAAGCCCCTAACTTAACCTAACCGAATCAATAGGATGATATTTGCAAGAATTAAATGTACAATTATTACACACCTCATAAAACATATATACAATGCAAGAAGTTACAATTACAACTACAGAGGAATAAAAATTGCTTCCTAGAAACGTATATCGTTGCATACACATTCAACGATATAAGTTTCTAGGAAGAAATCTAGCAATTCTAACCAAGCATAGAAATCTAACAATTCTAACCAAGCAATAATTAGATATTTAATTCGCAAATTATTAAACGGTGTTAACTGTTAAGATCATGAGAGGAATTGTACATTCTTTCACACTCTATTCTACAGACTAAAGAATTAGTCCACACGTCAACTGTAATTGTCAATCGATTGAGATTATAAATGGCACTCAATTAATCAAACTCAATTGACCATTTTTCATTACGCAGCTTTAGAATGATAGTGACCTAATTCAAAATCGTTGACACTTCCATTTTCAATTATATATCTAAATATATAATTGAAAATTAAAGAGACCTAATTCTAAAACTCGAAGATTTTGAATTAGGTCACTATCATTCTAAAGGTGGGATTAGTCCGATGGTAAATAATGACCTTACAGACGCGACAGGTCGTTGACCTACACCTATAACAGTTAACCCGAATACGTATGCAAATGAGATCGTGTTCAAACATGTGGGTTTCAGTGGAATAGTGGCTTAAGACAGATATGATATAATTAAATAAATAAATATCGGAAAACCTCACACAAATCGATCTAGTCCCAAATTAAGCTCAAAAAGGCTTGTGTTATGGGTACTAGACGACGATATACGTACTTATATAGATAC
The DNA here is from genome assembly GCA_947623375.1 of Apotomis capreana. Lineage (NCBI taxonomy): Eukaryota > Metazoa > Arthropoda > Insecta > Lepidoptera > Tortricidae > Apotomis > Apotomis capreana. The sequence goes on along the minus strand of OX392517.1, from coordinate 3,580,674 downwards.
ATATATACTTAAATACATAGAACAACCATGACCCAAGCACAAATATTCGAGTTCATCACACAAATATTTTCCCTGACCGGGATTCGAACCCGGGACCGCCGGCTCAGTAGGCAGGTGTCTACAAACCGAGCCAAACGCGCCGTCAAAACAAACATGTTTCGAACTCGTATGGAGTTCTTCATCAGGGACAGATATCCGTATAGTCGCGCGGCGTTTTGTCCACTCTCCAACTATTGTCTATCAGGGACAGATATCGGTACACCGAATATACAAAAAAAAAATGTATACAACCGAATTGAGAACCCCCTCCTTTTTTAAGTCGGTTAAAAAAATAGAATCGATTGAGAACCTCAAAACAAAATTGTCCGCACGCCTTTTGCGACGCTAAGTTTTCGCGGAAAATGCATGGTTCCCGAAAAAAAAGAAGCCACGTGTGCGAAACGGCAGAAACTTGGACAGAGGAAAATAGAAATACGTTTCTTCTGTGCTTTACGTTTTCTTACGCAGTTGACCGAGCGAGCGAAGCGTATTCGTTTCTGCTTGGGGCCAAAATTCTTTCGTATGTCCACATGTTTGAATGTCCGGATACTTTCAGACTACTCTCGCCTAGAGATCGTATTTCTTAAGCGATTCTCATGAAATTCTGTGTATAGACTCGATAAGTATATAGTTTTTTTTTTCTATGTTGTCATTGTCAACCCCCCATAAAGCTAATAAAATCTAACAATAACGATTATTATTAGATTTTATTAATCGATTCAGTTTCACGTTTTTTTTTTCAAAATGGCGGTGTTAAAAAAAAACGAGACACTGAATCGATTAATAAAATCTAATCATAATGATTATTATTAGATTTTATTTTTTGATTCTGTATCTCGTTTTTTTCATAATGGCTGAGTTATGGGAGTTGAAAACATAGAAAAAAAAAAACAAATTTCAGCAATTCTGAAATAAACTCGCGAGGTATACCAGTTAACTAGGTACAAACGATGACACAGTTAACTATACACCCAATATACCTTAACACGGTCTACTAAGGTTTATATTAAAATGTACAGTTATCAGTGTCTTCGATAGTACATAGTGCAAATACGACACTTTGCGACGTTAACTTAACACCAATCGATATGTCCCTTTTGAGTTAACAGCTATTAACTTAAGCAAACAAAATAGACGTTTTATTTGCTCAAACGTCGTGAGTAGGTCAGCGTAGTTATAGTTTGTTTGTAGTTTCTATATAAGAACTAAAATCGATTGAATCTAGTCTAGACGTTCTTGCATTATTCAGACAAAGTTTAGCATCGACCGATGTAGTGGATAATGTAATGCTACTAATGTTTTCGCATTGTGCCAGATCCCAAACGACAGCCGACTTATATTAACAATAAATATATACATATTAAGGGACAATTTTACTCAAATCGACCAAGTTCCAAACTAAACAAAGCTTGGCTATGGGTACTAGACGACGATATACATAAGCATACATATTAACATTAATGACCCAGGAATAAACATTGGAGTTCATGACACAAATATTCGCCCTGGCCGGGAATCAAACCCAGGACCGCCGGCTCAGTAGCCAGGTGCATTGCTAACTGCGCCAACCGCGTCGTCAAACAATATAATGTTATTGCAAATATAAAATGCATGTCGGTTCACAGTACTCATCATAAAATTATCGTCAATTTACGTAATATAAAAAAAGCACAAGAAATCTTAACAACTCTTGGTAGTAAACATATCAAAATCGAAATAATAATTTGTTAGATTGAGATTGACATATGATTTTTTGGGCGATGTTTCCAATGGCGGCTTGTGGGACCCGCGTTGAACAACCCTAGGTGTCCTAGACAAGGTTACAGCAACACCATTACTCGCCCAGCCCGTCACAACTACGCTTCGCGACTCTTGTCACACGACATGGCATCGCCCGTCACTCTCTCACAGTACAGCGAAGAGAGAGAGAGGTAATAATTCTCGCGTGTCACAGTTGTGCTAGAGGTGCTGGGCGTCGGTATGACTAGGGTTACCAGGCAATAGCGTAATTTTGCATATATTTTTGACGTATTAATAAATAAATAAATAAATAAAAAGCCTGTTTATTTCTTGCAAAACTAAAAACATTGTAGAAAACAATTAAATAATTAAATTCACTATTATTAAAATTAAAATTAAACGCACTTGAATTTACTATTAATAAAAAAACACATTACAAAATAAAAATATTACAAAATAAAAAATTATATAGTCAAATCACAATATTCACAATGTCAGGTTCATTTCAATTATATTATAATTAATTATTTATAAACAATCGCAAATTCCTAAATTAAACCCTATAGATTTAAAATTAATTAATTAATTTAAATATTATAGAATGTTATAAATTCAATTTCAAAGATTTAATATATTGTCATGTTTGCAAGAACCCCTCTTTAGTGAAGGTGAAGGCCTCCTCCAGTGACGACCAGTGATCCCTGTTGGCAGCGTCGAGCATCCAGTCCTTACCAGCGATTAGTGTGATGTCGTCTGTCCATCTCGTCAAGGGTCTTCCTCGCTTTCTGTGGCCTGTAGGTCCCGTCCAAGAAGTTAGTCGTGCAGTCCAGCGGTTGTCCGTCATTCTAGCCACGTGACCGGCCCATCTCCACTTTAATGCCTGAGAGTAGGATAGAGCGTCGGTTACTTTTGTTTTTTGACGAATGATGGAATGTCGCACTTTGTTGATTTTTCTAAGTTTTAGTATGCTTCTCTCCATACTCCGCTGGCAAGTTGTTATTTTGTTTTTAACTCATCGAGTAAATTTCCAGGTTTGACAGGCATAAGTTAGTGATGGTAGAAGGCAAGTATCTATCACTTTTTTTCTTTACTTTTAATGGCATCTGACTTTTTAGGATTTCTTTGTGACTCCAAAACTTTTTCCACGTATTCGTTACTCTTCTGTCGACTTCTAGGTCATTATTTTGTTTGTGGAAAGAGATTTGCTTTCCTAAATAAACGTAGTTTTCGACATATTCTAGTGGTATATTGTTGCAAGTTATAGTTGTTTGGGTATCGTTCGTCATCAGTTTCGTCTTGCTGAGGTTTATTTCCAGTCCTACTTCCGCACTTGCTTTTTGTAGGGACTCTATCATTAAAATTAATAAATACTGAGACACAAAATCCTCAATAATGTAGGGTGACAGCCTTTTTACCCAAATGTCCGGCCAAACTGGCTCGTGTAACCTAGCTATTAGGTTTGGCGACCTGGCAATTATAGAGATAATAACATGGGACATTTTAGAATGGCTAAATCTACATTAGCATCGCTAACCATCAATTAGAATCTAAACGCCTTCAAGATGGGAGCACTACACTGGTAACGTAGGGTGGCAAGTTCGAGTCCTGCTTATATTGCAGTGGATCACATTACATTTTTCTTTCACAATACGGTATTTGATGACGACTCAAATCTATGAATAATTTATGAAATGTCAAAAACGATCTGTTAGTATGAAGTTTCTGTGAAGATACTGGCTTGTGACGTCATTAAAATCTGCAGTCAAAACAAGTCTTCGTTAGAATTTTTGTCCAAGTAAAAATAGTATATTGTACGTAATAGTATAATGTATGTAATAGTATGATGTATGTATTTCGAATGTACGTTATTACTTCATGTACGTATATTATATGTATATATATATGTAAATTATAAGTTATATGTGTATGTATATTTATTTATTTATTATATATATTTATATCACAAACAATTCAGATGTATGTGTAAATTAAGTTTCTTAACCAGTTTCTTGCACTACCTTTTAAAATGTATCCTCCGACTTTTACTGCTACCCAAAGGTTTGTCTGGAAGAGATCGCTTTTTAGCGATAAGACCGCCTGTTGTTACCCTATTAAACGTTGCTTTATTTCTTTGTTATTAATCTTTTTCATGTGGTGCACAATAAAGGATATTATTATTATATAATGTTAAAAAGTCAGTGATAGTTTATTTGGTTTCGTGTATTTTTGAATGTATGTTTAGTGGTTTTAGTGATACAGTTTATTTTCACTATTGTCAAACCTCACCTTTGGGTCTACTTTGGTTGAAGTCGTTTTTTTGTAAAGTGTTTATTGCAATTTCACATACAGTTAGAAAGTGTATTCTATTGTATTAAAATGTTGCGAATTTTCAAAGACAAAGGAATCAAGGCCAGCACAAAATACAGTTTTTACAGCATTTCGACATTAAGTAAATCGAGCGCAAGGCCGTTAAAATACTATTGGTGCTATAATATTTACTTTACTGATTCCACTTCTGATAAAAATGATTGTTCTATGTAAATGTAGCGTACGTACGCTTACTGGTGCTTACTGGTTTGATAATGTAGATCATTGTTTGGGCTCGAGTGATAGCATTGCGATGAAATACATCTAATGTTACGATATAGGGCTGTATTTCATTGGTACAGCCCAATTTCATTGGTGCCAAGTAGCACACAGGCGGTTTTTATAAGCGTTTATACAGCCCTTACACAGCTGTAATAAGCTGAATAAGGGCTATATAAACTCTTATGTAGCATGTGTGCTACGTGAGAGATGTCTTTTTTGGAAGGTCATCATCATAATCTCAGTCAACATCCATCCACAGTAAAGTAAAGGCATCGTCAAATTCGCGGCATTATTCGTAGTGTGTCCGTTATTCTATATCCGTTATTTTATATGACATTATGACAATATAATAATTTAGAAAGATTGTACTTAATATGAGTTATACTTTTAAGAAACATAAGTAATTATCATATATTGACGTAATCCCTAATTACATTTCAGTGACTTAGTGATTCAACTATAAAATAAATATTAAATATAATATAGGTAGGTACTCATTTAATTTCATTTATTAATCTGCTACCCTAAGGAGAAGGACATAGGATACTTTTTTTTTCTCTACATTTATCGACTTTCAGGCGGTACAAAGTTCCTTATCTTAATATTCTTATAATAAGATAAGCTGGGGTAAGACCATCACCGTGATAAGACTGCCACAGTCCAATAACTAACTGTAAACTATGTTAGTCGTACCCCAGCTCAGCTTAGATAGATCAATGTTTAGAAAACAATCTAGACCCAGAAACAAACCTAAATTAAATGAAGAAACGCGGAATCGCCGACGGATTTGGAAGGAAAAAACGGATACGCAGGACCGATAAAATTGCAACCTGAGTAGGTACAAGCGATCGGGTCGTTAAACTGTCGCAATTGTTAAACAAAATCTAAATATAAGTAGGTACATGTTTATGTATATATAATTACGTATGAGTTAACGCCCCTGGTTAAAAGGGGCGTAGACGTATCAATTGGGGACTAGATAATGCTTTAAAAAAAAAGTTTCTTTTGTTTTAAGTATACTTGTATATGATAACCTTATCTTACCCTGACGTTTTGTCATAACGACGCGTTTGACGCTTTTTGTAACTTTGTACAGCTGCCTACTGAGGCGGCGGTCTTGGATTCGAATCCCGGCAAGGGCAAATATTCGTGTGATGAACTTGAATACTTGTTCCTGAGTCATGGCTGTTATCTATATATGTATTATGTATATCGTACTTAGTAGAAGCATTGCTTAGTTTTGCTGACTAGATCGATTTGTGTAAGATTGACCCTTAATAATATGTATGTCGTAGTATAATTGTATGTATCTATACATATATGTATGTATAACTGTTTTGCTTTGTACATTAGTTCTTGAAACAATGTTGCCCACAGGGTTACAGAAAGCAATCTAGCTACGAGTAGGTTTCCTTAACCGTTAATGTACAATGTAAAAGCACTAAACCTAATTTTATGGATCCGGAGTATCCGGACACGTCACACCCGTAAGACTGTAAGTAGTGTAAGTGAATTAAAGATTAATAACAAAGTATGGAGATGGAGTGTAGAAGGAAAGAAGCAGCATCATTCATAGAATATTTAAAAGAGTGTCCAAAGTTATGTAATAGCATAAATAATGGTATCTAATATATCGCCATATATTTTTAGGTTTCTACTTTGACAAGAATTCCAATTAGCGACTCCAAGGATTTTATAACCATGGTTTATGCTACCGGCAAAGCACTTGTGACTCCTCTGCAGGGCTAGCAATCTTGCCACTATATCGCTTGTCGCGCGACTCAGCATCGCTTGTCTTGCTCGCACAGCATTGAAAGGAAAGTGACAGGTAGTATTACTCGCGCGACAATTGTCGCGTGACACAGTTATGCTAGACGTGCAGGTGTTGCAAGTGTCTATGGGCGACGGAAATCGCTTTCCATCAGGCGATCCGTTTGCTCGTTTGCCTCATAGACATAAAAAAGAGCTACCAAACGTCCTAACTCTAGTTATCAGTTATGCTGTGTAATTCAGTTAAATTAATTAAATAAAGCTCACCTGATGCGGATACCCGATGTACGCGTGGTCTATATCCCACAGCCACTTCTTATTCCAGAGTATCGCGACGCCGAAGATAAAGTTGCACACATAGAAGGTGCACTTCCACGCGTTCTCGCAGAACTTGACCAGCGTCGAGGGCTTGTCCTGCAGGCGGCGCAGGCGCCACCACCGCTCCACCTGCCGCTCGGTCATATCGGTCTGCTTCGCTAGGGCTGCCAGCTGTTGAGAAAAAAATAAATGTTGGTTAGGTGATGGGCTGATTCCCGTACGGATTAATCCAGGTAAACAGGCAAGGTTAAAAACTTATGAAACATGTAATGTCTCATTATTTTAAGGTGGGTACACACCCACGCTGGACCGGTAATCCAGAGGTACCGGGTTCGATTCCCGGTCTGTTCCGCCAGGTTAATTTTTTTTTTGTGCTTTGATCTTTGTATCAATGGTTTAAGGCAAGGTGAAGGCAATCCAAATTGGGGAGGCAAGCAACACGCGAAAGAACTAGAGGCTATACCCATCCGAAAAACAGGGGAACATTATTAAAAATTCATCTGAATTGGACTACCTATTAGGTTGGAGACGCAAACGACAACGCAAACGAAAGATAAAATGGTTGATATGATGTGATTTGGGTGTAAACCATACCTCGGTCCGAAAATGTGAATAAATGGCCCGTTTTTTTTTAGGGTTCCGTACCCAAACGGTAAAAACGGGACCCTATTACTGAGACTTCGCTGTCCGTCGGTCTGTCACCAGGCTGTATCTCAACAACGGTGATAGTTAGACAGTTGAAATTTTCACAGATGATGTATTTCTATTGCCGCTATAACAACAGATACTAAAAATAAAATAAACTAAATATTTAAGGGGGGCTCCCATACAACAAACTTGTTATAGATTATATATATATGTATAGGTACAGAACCCTTCATGCGCGAGTCGGGCTCGCACTTGCCCATTTTTTGAAAATTAAAATGTTAATTATAAGATAAGCAGAAAATAACAAAAACAGATACAGTAAGACAGATAAGATGCTCATCTTATGATTAAATGCCTAAGATAACAGAATATTGGTTGTCCCCATACTAGGCAAGCTTGTAGCGCAAGAGCCAGCCGTAACGAGCTGGTTTCGTGTATCAGGCAGCAAGCAGGTTGTATATTATGAGCTTATACAGCCACTATAACTCTAATTTAAGCTGTATAAAGGCTGTATGAGTGCAGCCAAGGTGCTACTTGATTGGTCGGTTGCCAAATACTTAATCCTATGTTTTGATAATAAAAGTAAAAAGTTAACACACATATTAATAAATAATACTAAATAATAATTACGATCGAGTGAAGCTCAATCGATACAAAAACGAAGATTTAAAAAAGAACACTTAGTGACTCTAGTAGGTACCAAAATATACGTAATAACAACTTCCAAACAACCTTTTCAATTTAAACGAACACCTCGTGTCACTACAAAATAAACCAGTTAACAATGTATTTATTAACATTGCAGATTTAATCACGAACAGGATTTATAGTTTATGCATAAATATCATTTTAATTACTTAGCGTCCATCGTTTTTGTTGTTACGTTACAACGTGCGAAAGTTTTGTAAGTCCGAATCAATGTAAGGATCTCAGCGAGGCCGAATAAAGACGGCATGCAAACCCGGTTATTTTGTCATAGTAAACCCTGTTATAACCGGTTATTTTTACGTCGAAATAACCGGGTTTGTATTAACCGCTGTCGGTGTAGCGGTGCGCAGTACGCGTCCCACTCACTCGTATGGCCGCCGCGCTCTGCAGGCCTATGAATGTGGCTCATACTAGAAATTTGTCAAAACGTGACGGATGCTTTGTCACTTATTTATCGCGTGATAAAAGCAAATCATAGGCCCCCAGATCGCTCGCTCAGCCGTTCGCCGGCATTGAGTCAGCCCAAGTTCCAGCAATGAAAGGTCCTTGCACTGCTAATGCAGACTACTAAAAATATCAGAATTCAATTTTAACACTCAAATGAAATTGAGAAAGAGATGAATTGCACATTACATACCTGGGGCGGTGAATTCGTGAATGCCCCAGATCGCGGGTGTTTGTGGCCCGAGCCGAAGGTGAGTTGTGGTGGTTTATCTAAAGTTTTACGGAGCCAGGGAGTGAGATTTTCTCCCGCGTAGCAGCGGCCACTCACGGCCTATTGGCTAGGTAAAGATATTTTCATCACACTTGCTCGTAAACAAGGGTTTACATGCTAGAAAAGTGGGCGGTAAGTCGTAAATTACGCCCTAGGGCGGTAAGTAATTTTTATCACACTAAGTACTGCTAGAAAGCCGGGCGGTAAATCGTATATTACGCCCTAGGGCAGTAAGTCGTATATCACGCGGCACGCCCTAGGGCCTACCGTCTTGCCTGCTAACCCACCGGGTCCTCCGGGTAGGCAAGCACTTGTGACTCCTCTGGTGTTGCAGGTGTTTATGGGCGACGGTAATCGCTTTCCATTAGGCGATACGTTTGCTCGTTGGCCCCCTATGACATAAAAAAAAAAAAAGGGCGGTAAGTAATTTTGGTATTGACTACTACTACTACTTTTGTTTTATTTCCTCCAAAGTGTGATGAAAAACGTCGTAGGTGACTATGGTGGTAGAGGAATTCCAAACTCGTGTCATTAAAGCCCTCGCCTTTGGCTTCGTGCTTCTAATAGACACTCGTTTGTAATTCCTCGTTTACCACCCTTTATACGTAATGTACTATTACGTCCATCATTTGAACAATTGATTTAAACGAAGCACTTTTTTTTTGTTGGACAGTCTTACACAAATCGATCTAGTCCCAAATTAAGCTCAAGAAGGCTTGTGTTATGGCTACTAGTACTAGACGACGATATACCTACATACTTATATAGATAAATATATACTTAAACACATAGAACAACCATAGCCCAAGAACAAATATTCGAGTTCATCACACAGATATTTGCCCCGGCCGGAAACCGAACCCGGGCCCGCTGGCTCAGTAAGCAGGTATTCTACAAACTGCGAAAACGTGTCGTCAAAATTATTTTTATAACATTTTATGATCTTTTATCATATTACCAGGCATACTTTTGCATAGACTGAACAAGTAAACAGCCCTCGTGACCATCCGCCACGCCTATAAAACCCAAGGGTGTCCCCTTGGGTTTTATAGGCGTGGAGCGAAGCTTTACATGGTCACTACGAGGAATGTATATGTTGCAGTCAAAAGTGTGAACTGGTCAAAAGGACTTTTAACCGACAAAAACAGGCAAAACTGCTTTTGACTGGGCGTGTTGGTCAAAAGTAGGTTTAAAAAAAAAGCTAACCTATAAATTTATGAAACATATAATGTCTCATTTTTTATGTGGGTAGGTACACCACAATTTTTATTTAAGCATTAAATACAAAGATCAAAGCTTAAAGAAAAATTGAAAAAGGAGCTACCTGGGGGAAGAGACCGGGAATCGAACCCGGTACCTCTGGATTGCCGGTCCAGCGCGTTAACCATTTCGCCACCCTAGCTCCAGGAAGATCTGACGAATTTTTCCTTATGCTTTGTGTGTCGATCTTTGCATTGTTTATTTGAAAGGTTTTTTACACCTTAGCGACCTCTATGTGAATACGTTAATATTCACATCTTACCGCACCACTTTACAGTGGTGACCGAGCAAGCGAGAGAGGGCGCTGTTAGTTTTTATAAATTTATGAAACATATAACCGGCAATCCAGAGGTACCGGGTTCGATTCCCGGTCTCTTCCCCCAGGTAGCTCCTTTTTCAATTTTTCTTTAAGCTTTGATCTTTGTATTTAATGCTTAAAGCTAACCTAACCTAACCCGGCCGAGTCGGATTAAAATAATATCGAGATATAAAGGGACGAACGTGCCTGCGGTCAAAAGTACTTTTGACTGATAGTAACAGTCAAAAGTACTATTGACCAATGATTTTCATAGGCAAAACTACTTTTGACCAACACGCTCAGTCAAAAGCAGTTTTGCCTGTTTTTGACGGTTAAAATTCCTTTTGACCAGAGTTCACACTTTTGACTGCGACATATACGTATCTATTAGAGTACAGTTGCAATACTTAGTTACAGGAAACAATAATTTACCAAGGTTAGAAATGTTAGAATAGACTGCCGATTAGAACTAGCATTATGTTCATGTATTTTAAAAATAGATCCGTAATAAAATACTTATGAAACGGGTTTACTAACATTAGCACCTCTAGCATAACTGTCATACGCGACTATTTCTCGCGCGAGATAATTACCTGTCTCTTTCAGTGCAGTAATGTAAGAGAGTGACGGGTAGCGCTATGTCGCGCGGCAAGAGTTGCGAAGCATAGTTGTGCTAGAGGGGTAGGAGTTTCGATTAGTCGCGGCGGCGGCCAATCGAACACTCGAGCGCGCATGATGATGAATCGCGTACCGATTCGAAACATGTCGAGCGATATTCGACTTCTACGACGAGATTAAGGGGCTTCTATTCCCGCTGTGAGGGTCGCAAGGTATCCAGGCAAAATTGTTGCGGCTTGAAGCGTCTATTTCTTTTTAGCGTCTAACTCATTGCCTATCCTCTTCGAATATCCACTCAACTGCTCAAAGGTTAACTAGAAGAAATTCCTAATAGGGATAAGTTCACCTTTGTGCATGTAATATTTGTTATAATTGTATTTATAGCCTTTGTTTGTGTAACAATAAAGTGTTTGTTTACATACATGTACATAACTCATTGTCATTATATATTTTGTTACATTAAATCATTTGAAAATTATCTACTTACAACAATATTACACCAATAATTATGCACATTATACAAGCAATGGTATATCAAACCAAATCAGATTAAATAAAATTATATAAAACTCGTGCATCCATTTAAAATAGTCATCGTAAGTGTTAACACATCAGCCCAGTATCGGCGCTGAAGCGTGGGGATTATCTCTAATCCTTTAAACTTTTAGGCGCCATAGACAGCTAATCACGTGGACGGATATCGGCCCCAGGCGCCACGAACGTCACTTCACCGAACTTCCATTTCATAGGCGCACGACGAAACAAGGTTGCCTGGGCAATAGGGTGGCGGGAAGGTTAGCGCGCTGGACCGGCAATCCAGAGGTACCGGGTTCGATTCCCGGTCTCTTCCACCAGGTTACGCATTTTGAATTTTTCTTTCAGCTTTGATATTTGTATCAATGGTTTAATATAAAAATTGGGCAAGTGCGAGTCCGACTCGCGCATGAAGATTACCGTACCATAATCTATAACAAGTTTCTTGTATGGGAGCCCCCCTTAAATATTTATTTTATTTTATTTTTTGTATTTTTTGTTATAGCGGCAATAGAAATACATCATCTGTGAAAATTTCAACTGTCTAGCTATCACCGTTCTTGAGATACAGCCTGGTGACAGACGGACAGCGAAGTCTCAGTAAAAGGGTCCCGTTTTTACCCTTTGGGTACGGAACCCTAAAAATTGTGGCATTACTTGTTTCCTAAATTAATAAGTGTCGTGTTCTCTGGGGGCCTATTTAAAGATTTAAAGATTTTTATTGAACATAATAACAAAACAGTACATAAAACAAATGCACGTAACCACTGCAGTAGTTAATATAAACTGTGTCGCAGTCAGTTACGCCCTCCTCCGGACACCATAGGTTATGTTCTATCTAAATTTACATATATACAGGTTTCAGTAATTTAAAACATAAGCAAAGTTTAACATTATTTAGTATGTAAAGTTATACAATGCTAAAAGCATTTCTAAGTTAATAAATAATAACTAGACACATGTAAGTCGGTGAAAACTAGGACTAAGCCAAATATTAACAAATTTTTATTTTATTTTTTTATATCAGGGTAAATTATTCATTATCTTTATACAGGCATATTGATCAAAAAAGACAACTATAGGTAGTGATAGTGATGAAAACTATAGTTCAAGTACAAGCACAAGCATGAAGATTACAACTTATCTATAAGTGAATGTGTAGACGTGTGTATGTGTGTAGTGTATGTAAGTGTAGTGTGAGTGTTACTAAACTTCATTTAAGAAGAGTTTCGGTCTCATCATACGATAGTTGTTGTAAATATGTATATACTTTGATTTTGCACTCACGGAGAGATAACGGGTAAATGTTTAATTTATGGTTTATTTTATTGTATAGCATTGATGATAGATAGTCGTAGTGACGTCTTGCAAGGGCAAGGCGGCATTGTGGAATCCTACAGATCTTAGCCGTTCGCCGCCTGGTTTGCTTTTATCCCGCGATAAATAAGTGACAAAGCATCCGTCACGTTTTTACAAGATGCGAGTGTGAGTGACAGATGCTTTTCTCTTATTTATCACGAGATAAACACAACCACCCCTGATCTAATCTGATGGAAGTGTATAGTACAGTGTAACTGTACACCCACCACGTACTTTGCACTTAGCCAATATGTTGTAGATTGCGCGTACTATGTACCTATCACGATATTTTCATGAAAATGATGCAACCAAAGACTTCAATAAGTAACTTAAGTAGCTAAGAATATGCGCCTACTTTGTATAATTTACTTTGACTGAGTCACTGATAAAAATGATAAAAGTATAAACATTCATTTTTGGACAATCATGCGATTGGCAAGTGCGTAGATTAGTCCATATTACGATTATAATATTAATACGTAATCGTGAAGATAATATTATATAATATAATGTTACGATAAGTAGACGGAAGGAGCTCAAGGTCGTTTTTTATATATCGTCTGTAGATAGATAGATCAAAGCTTTATTGCATCCACAACAGGAACATTAAATGTATATCCTTATTTATAAGCTAAGCTTTGATAATTAACAAGGAAAAAACAAAACACTAAAGAAAATAAGACTTAAAAGTAAGCAGATAGATTTGTTTTTTTCCTTCCTTATCCGTTCAAAAATGCTGATTGTTTTAGACATTTTTTCTCTATGATCAAACATGTTTCTTAACATATTATCAATGTTACGGTTTTTACAATTTATTTTCGACTACACATGTACAATGAAAGCATGATATAGCTATATTACTTTCTAGAACTCAGTGAAAAGTATTATTCACTTTAAAAAGTTATTTGAAATTATCAATATATATTTGTCATAACATGCTATTTTTTTTAAAGGAATAAGGCCTCTTAGCCTATCGAGCATTATGTGTGTGGTATGAAATAGGCGCTGACTCAGCATAATGCTGCGAAGAACGTAAGTGCCATTGTGACTTGGGCTCCCCTTTTTGCTTACCATCAGGCGAAGTAGAGCCACTATGTTGTGCCGTAATAAAAAAGAAAAAAAACCGGAACCGGACAAACAGTGCAGCACTGTTAGTGTCTGTAGTATTTTTAGGTTTCCGTACCCAAAAGGTGCTAACGAGACTCTACTCATAACATCTTATTGTACAACATGATAATGCAATAAAAAATTATGAACTACTAAGCCTCAACTGTCTGTCTGCCTGTCCGTCTGTCACAGGGCTGTATCTTTCGAACCGACTATGGCTTAAGCCGATTCCGTACTCCGTGCTAATAAACTCTGGTTGATCCCTAAGTATACTTAAACTATTGATACGAATGCGTAACCTAGTGGAAGAGAAGGGAATCGAAATGGTTTTTCAGTCCAGCGCGTTAACCTTTCCACCACCCTAACGCCCAAGCAACCTTACGAAATTTTTACTTATGCTTTTTGTGTCGATCTTTGTTTTGTTTATTTGAAAGGCGAATGACCTCTATTTGATACGTTAATATTCACACGCATTTCAATCTTTCCTTCAGATTTGATCTTATATTATACTTGTTAGATTTATTACAGCTATCTCAGTAGGTACCATCAGATGGTCAATGAGTCGGAGGTTGTGCTTGTTACCTAGCACCTTTACTGTTACCTAGAAATGTACCAAAATTATAACACACGAGACATTTTTCAATATAAGTTACCAATATTTTAAAATATAGGCAACCCACATAACATTTTATAGAGATGGCGAATTGAATGTTGCGATATTATCGCACGGGTTTACAGCAATCGTTATCGCTTATCAAAGATCTAATAATATACCTTCAGATAACTTCTGCGGCCTACTTCAGTGTGAATATCAAATAAAATGGCATGCAAACATGAAAATATGGGACACGTACGTGCTTTTGAGAAATATAACTGAAAAACTTAAACTAAGCATGAGCTTCTTATTCTCATTAATGATATAATAAGTTTCTGTCAAAAATGACATTTTAGTGGCAAGCTTTTATAGCCGACTGTACTTTTCTTTGGATATCCATCAAATGCTCACTGAGACGATTCTAAAGAGCCCAAGCTCGGTAGGATTGCTTTTTCTATTATAGAGTTCCTATGGCCACCTTCCGGCTCCATCATCAGATCAGCCCCATGGTACCATAATATTATTGTGTTGTCATCAAAGTTAAGTAAGTATGCAAAATTTCAGCTCAATCGGTTGACCATATCTGCTTCAAAATTGAGTTGCAAGATTTCACCCGAACAAACATACTTAGATAGGTACATACATACATACAATGCAAGTTAAATAAAAGCTTTTAAAACAGAAGCAATGAGGCTCAAAATTCGAATGAGGGTGGTACTAATTAGCACAATTAAAATAAGCAATTTGGGCTTGATTAAAATCATCACTGCGTCATGTCGTGTGTGGGCCAGGAAGTACAACACCATAAATTGATATATGTCTTGTTATTACATCATATCTAGGAACTAAAACTCAAAATCAAGCCATCGACAGCGACGGCTAGTCGGCTACCTACACGTTACGAGCCGTTTGGGGTCTAGGGCCCAAAAAATTACTTGGTACTCTGGGTACGACGATATACATAATATATAAATATATATATAGATAACATCCATGACCCAGGCACGATTCGAGTTCATCGCCCGATTCGAACCCAGGACCGTCGGCTCAGTAAGCAGCTGCTTTACTACGCCAACCACGTCGTCCAATGAATGGAGAAGACAAATGAAACTCGCAAGCATGAATGGACACCGGCCGTCCCACGCCCATTCACCGCGGCAATGCGCCGGCGTCCCGCCCTTGACACACTATTCGCAAGATATATGGCTAATGCCATGCGTCGCGCATATGTATTTAACAAATATTATAAGTCCGGATAACAATTAGATATAGGACTTATAACAATCGAATATCAAAATATCGATACATTAGAGCACAATTGTACTCACTTTTCGGAAAAAGTACTTGCAATTAGGACGTTAGTGCACAATTCTAGTGGTTTAAATTGAATTGTATTTTTTTGTTTAATTAATACGAGTGTGACTAAGGCCATGTTCAGATGACAAGCGCTCAACGCGCGTTTATAATTATAACTCCATACAAAAAAGCGCGTTGGCATGTGTAGTGTACGGCCAGAACAAAATGTATGTACCTAAGTAGTTGTAAACGCGCGTTATAAAAACGGCCTAAGGCATCGGTATGTTGACCCGTCTTGTCGCTAATAACTTTGTCAAGCCAGCAAGCACAGCATGCCAGTTTACATTTGAAATCAAATCATTACATAGTATAAAACAAAGTGGCTTCCTCTGTCTATCTGTCCCTAAGCAAGTAATATGCTTAGATTGTTACAACTACGCAACGGATTTTGATGCGTTTTTTTTCACAGGTAAAGTGATTCAAGTGGAAGGTTTATCATCATCCTCATCATCCTCCTAGCCTTTGTGCCATTTTTTTTTGAGAATGATTTCTCAATCGGGGTCGGCTACCTAAAGTTTATATGTGTAAATAATACATGCATAATTTATCAAGGCGGGGTGGGTCACTAGTAATATTATATAATTCGCCGTATTATTGGATCACGTATCGCAATGACAATCTGGCTAATCGTTAAACCACCGAATTTCAAAACGGCCCTGTTTTGATAACGGCTAGCCGTAATGTAATTCGGCGGAGTATACAATCTCTTCATACAACAGATTTGCGAAAAAAGAAGCCGCTTCTAGTTTTATGTGTGCGTGTCTACGAACCAATCATAGAGACGTGTTGCTTGTGACAGACGGACGAAACTTAGCCCGCGGCTAACCTAAACTCAGTTTGAAAACTAGCTTCAAGCGCTGACTAGGTTTCTAGGTGTATTTATTCTAAGGTTTTACGATTCTATGTCCGTGACAAGAGCGATATACACAGATTTTTGCTACTCGAACTTCATTTAAAAAGGTACCAGAGCAGATTGTTGAACTAGACATATCGAATCAAGTCAAATTCAACTTCTGTTATATAGTTTAAAATTAGAACACTTTGACAATTCATGCAAAAACTGTTATTGTAAGTACATCAAGGCTCTCTTCGCCGCAATTATGCCCAGGCAATGACCGTGATGGCCGACAGTTACCGCAGATTGCGGAGTAAAAAGTTTAGATTTACTGTAATAAAGATACACACTTGCGAAAAGTTTATATCTACGAGTATAGGTACATATACTTAGAATAAATTAGCCTATAACAAAGAATATATATACTAACGTAAAAAGAAACGACAGCGACACTTGTGTGCAGTAACAAAACTCGCGGCTATGAGTGCGTGTCGAAGTGCGGGACGCGCGCGGGGGTTAAGGGCAGTCACGTGAATGCCTCGTCGAAGGATTCGGCATTACAAGGTCACCGACGCCCGAGTTACACCGATAGGCCGCTGTCGCGCCTGTGTCTAGAACGAGAGTCTTTATGCAACAGATTTGTGAGAGGAAGCCGCTTTTGGCTTTATGTGAGCGTGTCTACCAAAATCTATGGTGTCTACACTCTACAGAGAAGTTGTGCTTGTGACATTGAGGTTGTGACAGATGCGTCAATGGACGATACGTAGCCTGTGGTGTGGCTAACTAGAATTGGCTTCACTTTTAAAGAGCTAACTAGGTTTCTATGCGTATTTATTCTAAGGTATATCACTAGATGGCACCGATGGCTTAGTTCGGGGATCACTAAATAATCCGAAGTTTCACTTATCCGAAGCCATCAATATTCCGAATTTTCAAAATTCCGAATGTGAAATAACGTGAAACGATCATTTTCGCCATGGATCGTTACATATAATTAGGTAAGGTTAGGGTTATATGATATCCCATAATAAATCTAAACATTTTATCAGAACAGTTTTCGGTATTTAGTGCAGTCATTGAAGCATTATTGGTCCGATTTTTTTTACTGTGAACCGAATTGCATACAATTTTGGAATTAGGTTCATCTTACCCTTAACTTCAAAAGTGAAAATGATTTGAACTCCGCAACCACCCTGGGGGTGGTTGCCACCCCTTCTCGGGGGTGAATTTTTTTTTTTTTTTCAAAATAACCTCAGATATCGATAGAAAGCCTAATTATAAGAAAAAAATCGTCTATAGTGTTTTTCAAAAAATCTAATAATTTTCAAGTTATTGGCAATTGAAAATTCGCAATTTTTTCACGTTTTTCATCGGTTTTTTGCAAATATCTCCAAAAATATACGTTTTATCGAAAATGTTATTAAAAACAAAATTGTAGCAGGTAAAACAATGAACAATTTGGTTTTTTATAAAGTATTCTAAGTGCAATATTAAGCTAGATATTAAAGATCAAAGCCGTTTTTTATTTTGTCTTAAATTTAATCGATGTGGTCAATGCCATCTAGCGGCGAGCAGATGCATTTTATGCATTCTAATACGAAAGGGTTTTGTAGTGCTTGAAACAAGCTTTAAAATAAGCACTACTACAAGTCTTTTGCACGTAAAATAAGTGAGCTGTATTGCAAATAAGGGGAGCATCTAATGTTTTTTCTTTTAAATCAATGGGTTTCATAAGTGCCATTTCCACCAAAATTAAAATTAATCGTATTCCGCCTAGAATTAACTTTATTATGAAGAGTTTGATAGATAGTATCAGTATGGCTGCTTCAGGACACATATTTTTCAAAAAAATCACGATTATAAAAAAAAACAAAATTTAAAATTAAAAAAAAACCCACTTTTTTTCATAATATCTCAAAAATTACGACGTTTTGAAGACTAGTGACACGTATAAAAGTGTACGGATTAAAAATTTAGGTATTTTTCTGACAAACAATTTGGTTTTATTGTTTTTTCTGTCAAACAAAAATTGACGGAGATATGATTGTTTAAAGAGCGCGTGGCAGCGCAATCACAGCCTCTCTTAAGCCCTTTAACCCTTCACCGTTTTAGAAAAAGGTTTTTTACTACATATTGCAATGTAGGATGTTGTAGCTCTCTTAATTACCTTTACAATGGTTTTTTATAAATTGTGATAGCATGAAAATTGAAGGAGTTATAGTCCAAAAACTTATCATATTTTTTTCTACTTAGTAACTGAAAATTTCGGAGTGTGAATATTTGGAGCAATGTGAAAGTACGCAGTATAATAGAGACCCACAACTATTGTAATGTGTACGAGGGGCGTCTGAAAAGTTCTAAGCCTAAGATAGAAAAAAACAATTTACACAAATGAACTCGTGTTTATTTTTCAATATAGTCTCCTCCTAAATCAATGCATTTTTACATTTTTTATACAGTGCTTTTAGGCCATTAAAAAAATAATCTTCATTTTGCCCTTCAAAATGCTCCTGTACAGCCGCCTTCATCTCTTCGTCACTTCTAAATCGCTTTCCCCTCAACTCTTTCTTCAAATGATTGAATAGAAAATAATCGCTTGGGGCTAGATCTGGGCTGTAGGGTGGGTGGTCAATTTCGTCAAAACCAACTTCCTTCAGAGCACGCCTCGCAACATTAGCGGTGTGAACGGGTGCGTTGTCTTGCAAAAACAAAATGCCTTTCCTTAGTTTACCCCGCCTTTTCTCAACTATGGCTTGTCGCACCTGTCTTATTAGATTTGCATAATAAGTTCCGTTTATCGTAGAGCCTTTTTCTAAATAATCGATTAAAAGAATGCCATCACAATCCCAAAATACCGTAGCCATTAACTTAGAGGCCGACTTTTGCACTTTAAATTTCTTCGGCGGCCTTTCACCCTTTTCAATCCACTGCATCGACTCAGACTTACACTCCGGATCATACTGTCTGATCCATGTTTCCTCAACAGTTACTATTCGGGAACAAACTTCATCTAAATCATCTTCGCACAATTCTAAAAACGCCCGAGAAGTTTCCACACGACGTACTTTATCGAAGGCCGTTAGCATTTTCGGTACCCAACGAGCACTGACTTTACTCATGTCCAAATGTTCATGTAAAATTTCTCCGACTCTTTCTTTACTAATACCTAAGACCTCAGCTATTTGCCAAACCTTAATTCTTATAT
Organism: Apotomis capreana; assembly: GCA_947623375.1. Lineage (NCBI taxonomy): Eukaryota > Metazoa > Arthropoda > Insecta > Lepidoptera > Tortricidae > Apotomis > Apotomis capreana. Next base: position 3,560,980 of record OX392517.1, on the reverse strand, counting down.
CTTCTAATACCAGCTTTTTGACTTTTGCTACGTTTTCTTCGGTCACTACCGATATTGGCCGCCCTGAGCGGGGGTCGTCTTCGATCGATTCCCGTCCGAGTTTAAATAAGCGACTCCACTTTTTGACTGTGGCATAAGAAGGCCCAGAATCACCGTAAATAATAGCCATTTCCTCAAAAATACACTGCGGTGATTTGTCACTTTTTGTAAGGAATTTAATTACAGCACGGTGCTCAATTTTCGTAATATTCGTTGGTAATTCACACATGATGTACTTTTCCGTTGAATATCTCGAAACAGAATAATAAAAACGTGACATGTTATTTTTTAATAATTTGTTTTTAAATGGCCTTTCTAGTGGCCAGTATCATAAACGCATATATAACCTCGAAATACCTTAGGCTTAGAACTTTTCAGACGCCCCTCGTATATATATACATAATATGGCTCATATATTTTGGAAACGTAGGCATGAATACATACCAACGTTCTTAAATGTATATATAACACATTTAACACAAATGGCAATTTTTTACTCTAAATTAAATTATTTTTAAATATGTATTCATATATATTTACTGTTTTAATTTAGGGGTAGTTTTAAGGGTAGAATATGATAATCATTTTCGAGTGTGGAATAATATTTACGAGGGGCGTCTGAAAAGTTCTAAGCCTAAGATAGAAAAAAACAATTTACACAAATGAACTCGTGTTTATTTTTCAATATAGTCTCCTCCTAAATTAATGCATTTTTTACATTTTTTATACAGTGCTTTTAGGCCATTAAAAAAATAATCTTCATTTTGCCCTTCAAAATGCTCCTGTACAGCCGCCTTCATCTCTTCGTCACTTCTAAATCGCTTTCCCCTCAACTCTTTCTTCAAATTATTGAATAGAAAATAATCGCTTGGGGCTAGATCTGGGCTGTAGGGTGGGTGGTCAATTTCGTCAAAACTAACTTCCTTCAGAGCACGCCTCGCAACATTAGCGGTGTGAACGGGTGCGTTGCCTTGCAAAAACAAAATGCCTTTCCTTAGTTTACCCCGCCTTTTCTCAACTATGGCTTGTCGCACCTGTCTTATTAGATTTGCATAATAAGTTCCGTTTATCGTAGAGCCTTTTTCTAAATAATCAATTAAAAGAATGCCATCACAATCCCAAAATACCGTAGCCATTAACTTAGAGGCCGACTTTTGCACTTTAAATTTCTTCGGCGGCCTTTCACCCTTTTCAATCCACTGCATCGACTCAGACTTACACTCCGGATCATACTGTCTGATCCATGTTTCATCAACAGTTACTATTCGGGAACAAACTTCATCTAAATCATCTTCGCACAATTCTAAAAACGCCCGAGAAGTTTCCACACGACGCACTTTATCGAAGGCCGTTAGCATTTTCGGTACCCAACGAGCACTGACTTTACTCATGTACAAATGTTCATGTAAAATTTCTCCGACTCTTTCTTTACTAATACCTAAGACCTCAGCTATTTGCCAAACCTTAATTCTTCTATCTTCTAATACCAGCTTTTTGACTTTTGCTACGTTTTCTTCGGTCACTACCGATATTGGCCGCCCTGAGCGGGGGTCGTCTTCGATCGATTCCCGTCAGAGTTTAAATAAGCGACTCCACTTTTTGACTGTGGCATAAGAAGGCCAAGAATCACCGTAAATAATAGCCATTTCCTCAAAAATACACTGCGGTGATTTGTCACTTTTTGTAAGGAATTTAATTACAGCACGGTGCTCAATTTTCGTAATATTCGTTGGTAATTCACACATGATGTACTTTTCCGTTGAATATCTCGAAACAGAATAATAAAAACGTGACATGTTATTTTTTAATAATTTGTTTTTAAATGGCCTTTCTAGTGGCCAGTATCATAAACGCATATATAACCTCGAAATACCTTAGGCTTAGAACTTTTCAGACGCCCCTCGTAAATCCTTTTCATTTTATCAAAAAAAAAATTAACAATTTTTTATCAAGGGGTAGTTTTCAAGGGTTGAAAGGGGGTTAAAAATTTGATAATTATTATAGAGAATATAAAATATTACTTACTCTATACTTACATCTTTTTATGTCATACCAAGGTATTTTTTGTGATTTTTTTCAATTTAGGGGTTGTTTGCAAGGGTTGTAAGATTTTCAAGGGGTTGAAAATGATTTTAATGAGGTAATTATGTTAGAAAATACTTTACAATTTCACCACTTACTATTAGACATGTTTTCTAGCGATAAAATGGCTCAATGTAAATTTTTCCATTAAGGGGTTGATTACACCCCTTAAAAATAATAGGCGGAGTTCAGATCATTTTCACTTTTTAAGTTAAGGGTAAGATGAGCCTAATTCCAAAATTTCATGCAAATCGGATCACAGTTAAAAAATTCGGAGGTTAGGCCGTATTTTTCGCTTCAATGACTGCACTAATTATGAAAATTCGGAATGATGATGCATTTCGAACAAATGGGGTCCTTCCGTTCCGCTGACAAACATTTCGAAGAAAGCTTGGTTTCAATTTCATATCTGAAGATTCATGGTCTTTGAAAAGGTTATCGTATAGGAAACATTAAATAAGAGTTGGTTTATTATAATACCGAAAAGTTGATGATTTTTTTGTGACTGGTTATTTTTTTTATTACTGTACTTATAATCTTAACCGTTGTACCGATGAGACAATTGAATTAAATACATTATAAAATAGATAGTATAGATTAGATATTAGGTACAAAATTTGGTCCCGTGACTTGGAACGTTTTTCAAAAAAGTGTAGGTATGTTTTATTTTCAGAACAATGTTTTTTTGACATAATTATCATAAGCATACGTAGAAATGTGTGAAGCCATTATATTTAAGGCGCTCTTTTCCCAGTAGACGCCGAAGTCACTCATTTTGGAATGAGTCGTAAACATATTAAGCAGTGTTTGAAGATTATGAAAAACATATATATCATACTTAAGGATCTTGCGATTATAAAATCGTTTTCACCAACATGATTGGATACATTTCGCTCGATAGAAAAGAATCCCAAAGTTACCTCTATTTGTAATATTTTTTCAGTGGCAAGGCTAAAATACGAAGTTTTTTTACCCGTTTTTTGCTTAAATGTATGGATACTAACTTTATCTAGATAAATTCGCTAGGATTGTCTCGATACAATTATTTATTTAATCACTAGAACTAAAAACCTGCTAAAAATCGTCGCGCGTCAGCGCTTGAAGAGCGTCAATTAGTTCCGCGCGACCACGGCCGGACAATATCGCCTTAATTAGAACTTGCAACAATAACGTCAGTGCACCTGATGATGTCATTACTTTAACATTAAACTAATTATGCAAAAATGTTGCACCGATTGTAATGGATAAACTAATTAAAATACCATTACTTTATCTAACTATACAATATAAACTACTTATAACTATATTTTATAGGCCGAGCGAGCCAAGCGCGTCCATTTCAGCTTGGGAAAAATGCTTTTGTTTGTCCAGCACCTCTCGCACAACAGCGACACGCGGGTCTTTCTCGCACGAGAATCATTACCTGTCTCTATCTTCACAGTACTGTGAACGAGAGACGGGCGATGATACGTCGCGCGACAAGAGTTGCGAAGTCAAATTCTACTAGACGGGTAAATGTCCAATTTTCTGTCTGTTCTCATTTATGTTCGATAATTACACTTAGGTACATGTATTTTTAGTTAGTTTTGCTAAAATGTTCGTTAGTAGCAATGGTGAATCTATACAGTCGCGGTGTCTGTAACGATGGTTTACCTATCTGAAACACTCATTTTTGTTTCCCATCTGTAACTTTTCGCCAAATTTGGCTCGCGCGTTTGGCTCGGTTTGTAGTCACCTGCCTACTGAGTCGGCGGACCCGGGTTCGAATCCCGGCTGGGGCAAATATTTGTGCAAATATTTGTTCTTGGGTCATGGATGTTATCTATATATGGATTTATATATTATGTATATCGTCGTCTAGTACCCATAGTACAAGCTTTGCTTAGTTTGGGACTAGGTCGATTTGTGTATGATTGTCCCTTAATATTTATTTATTTATTTAATTTTCATTTGTCCGAAAGCCATTTTATTCCAAAACCGTAATTTTTTCAGAATAATTATAAAACAAACCTAACCTAATAGGTTCTTTAAAACGATATATATAAAATCCTGAAAAAATTACGGGTTTCAGAAAAGATACTTTCGTACAAATGAAAATTTGGCGAAGCGTCACAGATTAACAAATGTTTCGGAGTTGAAATAGGATACCGCACCGATGCAGAAGCGATGCTGAATCAAAACAGCATTGGCATCTCTACTGCATCGCTTGTCGCGCGTTTCAAATGCGACATATATAGTGTCACAAGTCGCGGTGCAGTCGCTTATTCAGAAATCGCGCTACTATCGCCACTAAGTCGCGCAATGCGACCTCCCTTAACCTTTTGTCCACGCGTCGGCGGAAGACTGTGTCGCAGACGCCGAGCTGACAACAAATAGTAGGTATATTGATAGCGGCAAATGACGTTGTTGCGCGTGGGGCACAACTTTCCGTCTACGTGATCTGCTTTCTTTGGCGCTCAAAGGGTTAACGGACATGCGACTTTCGGCGACAACCGGAGGCGATCCAATCGCGGCGGCCATACGAGTGAGCGAGATACACGTACCGCGCACCGCGTCGCGCAGTCTGTACGCTGTAGCGTACAAAGTTTTGTACAAATGTTTAGAATGAAGCGAAAAATTTAAAAATTCAACGGTTCATGCAGGATTCGAACCTCCGTCGCCAACGGCTTTCCGGACCAACACGGGCGTCCTACCTACTGGACCACCGAGCCTGATGCCAGAGCCGTTGAATCTTTCAACCAGTTGCTTCTACATGCCTTAGGGTGGCATCGTTACCTATCGATTCTCAACATAATTTGAGACGATGGTGCCGATTATAAAGTCTAAATCTTTACGGTAGAAGTATAGAGAGAAACATCTGGTTGAAAGATTCAACGGCTGCTCTAGCATCAGGTTCGCTGGTCCAGTTGGTAGGACGCCCGTGTTGGCCCGGAAAGCCGTTGGAGACACAGGTTCGAATCCTGCGTGAAACCTTGCATTTTTCAATTTTTCGCTTTATTGTTAACATTTGGTTTACGTTAGCAGACGTTACTGCTTTAATAAAAATAATTAAACTTTTGTACGCCATACGATTAAATAAGCTCGAATTGCTTAGTAGCATGAACTTCATGGCAACGCCATCTATATTTATTTATTGGAAATCGCAATAACGTAGGTAAGGCAAGGTAACGTCATTAATAAGTAATAACTAAGTTATTTCTATCTGTTTACGGCGACTCGCGTGACTGATAACCAGCTGACACATGATTACCGACCCGCCTGACGGTAAACAATGTCAGGGTCAAATTTACCCATACTGAGGCTACTGGGCACTGCAAGTGAACTTTATCATATCAAACGACCACTACTAACATAACCTAAATTAAAAATTTAAAACACCCCCGAAACAAGTAGCTCGTCATCATTAAAAGAAAGAAAGAAAGTATGGCTGTGCCACGAAAAGGTCCCACCTCAGCATGCTGGCATCATGATGCCAGCTCAAGAGCCAACGCTGATCTGACGGTAGCTCTTGAGACCTTCATTCAATGAGTGATTTAGAAAATGCTACTAAAACTGAACATAACTACAAAATTTGAAATTCTTAGCTTCAATATTGGCTAAGATCTTGTCACTTGTTCCAATTAAAGCTGAATATCTTGGAAACTACTGGTCCTATTTCCACCAAACATAGCTAAGAACCATCTCGACTGACAAGTCCTTTTATTAAAAAAACGCACTCAAATCGGTCCATCCGTTTGGGAGCTACGATGCCACAGACAGACTCAAACACACAGACATTTTTTCGCCGAGAGTTATAAAGCCTCTCCCAAGGCTCTCTTCCTGTTTATTTAGTTTAGGTTATGTCGACCTGAGGTGAAAGATTTACCAGATATCAGTGCCATGGCGTCCATAGAACCCGGGCCCCACCGGCTTGCCCATTTTAAAGCATTCTAGCAATCTTCTATTGCTCTTAGCTTATTCTCTAAGAGACCAATTGAGTTCCGGCTTGTTCTATGGCGCCATGGCACTGTCAGATATTATCCCCAATACTTGAGGCATATAAAAATAAATCAACTGTTTGAAAAATTTGATGCTTCAGCTAATGGCTTCCAGAAAGCAGTTAGAAGTCGCCATCTGGCCCGGAAAGCCGTGACACGGGTTCAAATCCCGCGCGAAGTATTTTTCCTTACCTTTTTCGAAGCAGGGTTGGCTTTGTAGGCGGCTTCCAGTTTTGGATTCGTTGAGGGCTTCTTATTTCTACCATCCTTAATGCCTAATGACTTCCCGAATGGGGCGAACACGTATCTGAAACAAACCACAACTAATAAAGACTGTACATACCGTGCATGGTCAATCATTCATGCACCAAAAACCCCAGAGTATGTTTATGAAATAATAAATACATTATCATCTGCAGTTTGCATCGGGGCGTGCTCTAGGTACCGAGCCCATGGCGGTGACAGCAAACAGCAATGTATCTTTCGTGACAACTTTTGGATAAACTAAGTCATTGTTCGGAAAACTAAGGTTTCGGATAATCAATGTAGAAAATGTTTACTGTCAAACTATGGCAAAATATCAATACCTAAGAGCACAATTGTACTAACTTTTCTGAAAAAGTGGTTGCAAATAGGATGTTAATGCACAACTCTATTTGTTTTAATTTTCATTGGCAAAATATTGTAATTAGTACCAGTGTGAACTAAGATGATATATGCCGTACCTTGACAGTAAATATTTCCTACTTCCAGGAATGGATGAGGCAATTTCTTACTCAGTAATAGTTTATAAAAGGAATCACACTTTACTAAAGATACAAACATATCTGTTATATTGCAAAATGTATTTTAATAGAATAGGCTCACAACATTGGTAAGAGGACAGACAATTTTAACACATCCAAAAAACACAAATTGATTCATAAGAATTTTAACAGGAAATATGACACATCCATTTATTATGCATTAGTGTTTGTAATACAAGAAAGATGAATATTCAATTATACATTCTATGACATGCAGACATATTGTAAAAAGTTAGAGGTTAAAAAAAAACACAAATAAAAAAAAAACTAAAGAATGCTACCTAAGGTCAGGGAACTTTGACCCTACAAGGTTACTTTTTCCACCCATAGAAAACCATGACTTGATTTGACTAACCTACCATTGTACGGAACCCTCGGTGCGTGAGTCAACTCGCTCTTGGTTGGATTTTTTTTTAATTTATGGACTATAAAATACATGCATTTTTATGGATAGACAAAATAACCTTGTAGGGTCAAAGTACCCCAACCTTACGGTACAGTTGTCATTTCACAACATCGGAAAATTCTTCTGGTGAAATTACAAAAGGTTAAGGCCTACTCAATGGACATTGATGTTTCTGTATGGTGTTTGTAAATGTGTTTATAATAAAATTCAGACTATTGAGTTCCTTCAATGGGTGTCCACTGCTGCCTACCAACACAATGAATGTTCATACATTGGCAATGTACAGTCAGGTGCAGAAATTGATATGCATGTCTGGTGCTCAAAATGATATCCAAGGAATTTTTGAATTTTCATGAATTTATAAACAAAATAATAAGGTAAAAATGCTTGAGAATATTTCTTAGTTATCACATTATCTGATAGATGATAACTACTCAGGTGTTTGGTATCTCTTGTATCTTATTTAATATGATGATTACCTGTTGAGACATCTTACTTTATAATGCTGATACTAGTATTTACACTTATAAAAGTAAATATAAATATTACACTATGTATGTAATATAATATTAAATAAGAAAATAATTTAAAAATAAATGGTATCATGTAAGTAAACAACTGAATGACATGTTTACAATAATAGCAATATTAAAATTCCACAGTCATTGAGGTCATCTAAGGAACAGGAAACAAACAAGTAACTTCCTTTTCTAATATATTTAGCATTAGTAATGCCTCATTCATTCTTTGCCCCAAACCGACCCACGCTACCGCATTTCTTTCATATCTCCTAATCTGGGTTAAAAATAAACCGCTACTTACTTCTCTAATACAAAGCGCAGCGCTATAAACACCAGGGCCATTGGTACGGGCAGCAAGACATGCCGATGGTCGGTGTAGGTAACCGTTTTATCGGGGCCGGGCGCAATGTCTGCCCACGTCGAGTTGGGCGGCAACCACACATCTTCGTTCCAGAACACGTCCAAAGCTTGCCGAAGCATCTCGGACTTGGTATAACTGAACACTTGTTTTCACTGCGGAAGGTTAATATGATTGATAATTTACAGTAATGATATGCGAGTCAAACGACACGCGACGCGATGGAGTAGGGACTGAAAATTGACAGTTCATTGACATGACAATTAGTTGTCAGGTGACGTTTTAGAACCGTTTTTCGGTGTTTAACTGCAAGCGTGTCGTTTTGTTCATCGTTATGGCAGAGTTACTCCACAGATTGTAACTGCGCCAACGTATGGCCAACGTCACTGAACTCTTTTTATTGTATAAATTATTTTTATGATCCTTATAAAGAAACATTAAAATCAAGGGTCTGACACGCTTTGATAGATAAAGATAGCCTTATTGCGATTCCTAAAAGAAGAAATAGAAAAGAGTGCCATGTTTTGTCTTTATCAGCGACCGAGCATTTTTTCATGGTCGGGTTATTGGCACACTTCAAATTCGAAGCAAAACAATCAGGCAGTATCAAAAGCGGTATAGAAATAGAAGATTTTGTGTATTAAATAATTATTATTACCAGATAATTGACATATTAACGGATGTGGAGGATGTGGAGTGTTTGTGTGTAGGCTCAAAAATGGTGGGGTGATCAGTGTTTGGTTAGAAAAGCAACAGTTAACGAAAATAAGCGGATTTTACATTTCATGCGTAAGTACAAGTTTCTTTGTGTTTTGATCACCTATTTCTTTCTCAAATCTCACAAGAATCAAGTTACAAAGTTAAATCATTAGTTATATCATGAAAAAACTTGATAAAATAGGAAAAATCTGTAAATTATTTTCAAAATAACTTGGAGCATTTTGACATGTCAATATTGCAAATCGGTCAAATTGCGTAGCATAAATCTACGATAGAAGCCAGCTAACATAGACGTCTAAATAAATCAGTCGGTTTATAATCCAATTTGGGGATGCCTAGATATAAAATAAAAATTACCCCCATTTTTGGGGAATCTATAGCAAATTGATATTTTCAGGGTCCGATTCCGACAGAGAAAGAACCGTGTAAAAAATGAATAGCTAGGCCTGAGAAAAATTAGATTTTTTAGCAACTAGTATTGGTGATATCCTATCTACTTATGTCGTTTACAATTTTACTATTTAATTTTGCTTTGTTACAGAATGTCCCAATAAGGCGGAATGAATAAGTCCATGAACGTGGACTGTCACGATGGATTAAAAGTACCTATCCTGAGTAGAATAGAAGAAAAAGAAGAAAGAAGAAGTTTCATCCTATTTTTTTACTACTGGCCAGGAAATTTTTACAGTATTCAAGAGCAAATCAAAAATTTTGTTTAGAAACAATTGTTGCAAATACTTATTAATTAAGATTTAAACTAATTTCATTATTTTTATTATCAGAGAACCCAAGTATATTATTTTTATTTGATTATACGGACTAGTTTTGAAAATACTAAATATAAAGGTGACAGCAGCGTCGTCTAAGACTCAAATCAATCAGCACTCAAATGACGACACCTTGTGGAAAATTGACAGTCGTAGCCTATAAAAGAACAGCGCTACAATTTTTATACTAAATCCGCCTTAGTAATAGTCCGACTTATGATTTACTGGGCTGTGACCAATTACCTTTCGCCTACGGTCTTTTAAAATGAGGAACAAATAGATTTTTAATCGTTAATTGGAATATTTTCAAAAATATAAAAAGGGAATATACATAATTTTTTTATCCTTTATTTGATGTTATTGGAAAATGAGTAAAAAAAAAATGTTGTGAATTCGAGTACTTGGAACGTTTCTCTCTAACCACTTTTTATGGGGTTTTTTTTTACGACCATGGCAACCCGACATTTTGACGTCATTATATGTCTTTCTCTTACGCCTGGTCGCTCTGTGGCAAATGAGGCAAATCTATAACTACTATACTATATCTATGATTAAAATAGAGCCTAAAGGTGGTTTTCCACAGGCGAGGCGAGGCGGGGCGAGAATTGAAATTAGTATGGCAAATATTCAATCCCCTCCCAGCGCATCTTCGGTCGGTGGAAATAGTAGGAATTGGCGGGGATGTGCGGGACATGGATTGAAATATTTGTTGGTGTACAAATGAACCATCTTGCTTTCGTCAGATTATAAATTAATTAACAGAAAAACCGCTTCACGTGTTCGATAGGCGTTTTGTTGTTCGTCACCGCTGCCGTTTATGTCTTGATTTTCTTTTTTAGGGTCCTTTCGTCCATCCGTACTTTTTCACACACACGCTTAGTACTAATACTAAGCTGTAATTTGGCAGGTGTATAGTATGTTATTCACGGAAAAAATGTGGTAGAATATAATTTTCATCCCACTTTCTTGTAAACAAAGGTTTGACATGCTAGAAAAGCGGGCGGTAAGTCGTAAATTACGCCCTTAGGCGGTAAGTAATCTCTATCACACTTTAAGGGATTACATGCTAGAAACCCTGGCGGTATGTCGTATATTACGCCCTAGGGCGGTAAGTCGTATATTAGTCCCTAGGGCGGTAAGTAATTTTGGTATTGACTACTATTTATTACTTTTGTTTTATTTCCTCCAAAGTGTGATGAAAAACGTCGTACGTGACTCTGGTGGTAAAGGAATTCCAAACTCGTGTCATTAAAGCCCTCTCCTTCGGCTTCGGGCTTCTAATAGACACTCGTTTGTAATTCCTCGTTTACCGCCCTTGTTACGTAATGTACTATTATTAACAATCAAACGGTGAGTTCGTTTTCTTGAAAGCACTGAGATTATTTCTTGTTGCATTATCTTCATCCGATTCTTCTTCCATTAACATATTTAATACTTAATACTAATTCACGAGACATGATACAGCAATCACGTGTGTATTTCACTGCGAACTTAACAGCACTACATCTACGTCCAAGCCTACAATCTACGGCGCGGCGGTCGCGCGATGATGTCAACCGCGAGCTCGGGCAGGCACGCGACGAGGGCTCGCGCGGGCTCGCGATAGCTATTAATGAGAATTTTTAGTGGAAAAGGGCCAGCGCGATTTCAATTCTCGCCCCGCCTCTCCTCGCCAGTGGAAAACCACCTTAGAGCCTTATCACACTTGCGATTTGAAAGCGTTTTTTGTATGAAGGCGTACGCGCAGCGTGTTCGCCGCGTCGCTTATTTGTATAGAAAATACGCTCGCAAATCGCAAGTGTGATAAGGCCCTTAATAGTTGTAGAATTACTGTATGCTTAAGTGAATACAAGCCTATGTAAAGCGATTCAAGCATAACTATAATATAATTATGAAATGGGTCCAGGTTTAGTGGAGAGGATCACAACTATAAAGAAAACAAAGGTTTAGAGATGTCGAATTGTGTATTTTAAATATTTCAATACAAATGCAATATAACCATAAACAAACACCAATAATCTTCTGATAGTAAAAATATAAACCACTTCTCTGTAAACTTGAAATAAAGTGTCAAAACGCAACACAGCAGAGATCAAGTTTAGAATAAATATTTAGATTCTTTTCTACGTACGGGTTTTTTGCGTGTTGATACAACTTATTCTAGTTTAGTAACTTAACTAGTAACTTAGTCTAGATAAACGCCTCAACATGCAATAATACGCGCGTAAAATGGATCTTTAAGTAGACGAGTGTTCTATTAAATAAGTAACATTATTTAAATCATATCAACTTTCCTAATAACAACATATTTTAAAAGGCACGAAATCATTACGTCATTTTCGTAATCATAATTAACTCTTTTTAATACTTAAAGCGCCCGAACACGGAAGTATGACTATAATACCTATTTAACAAATATAAAGACAACATGCTGTTACTTTAATGAAACTGTGACCCAACTAAAAAACCGGCCAAGTGCGAGTCGGACTCGCGCACCGAGGGTTCCGTACAAACACTTTCCATCCCTAAGTGGTTAAGTTAAGTTTGCACCTGGTATGTATAGCGCCCCATATAAATTAGGTGCAAAGTTAGGTATTAAAATATTAAAAAAAAAACTACTTACTAGATCTCGTTCAAAACAATTTTCGTTGGTAGTTTTTATAGTAATGTACATCATAATGTTATTAAAACTATCGTGAGACATCTTTACTAATTATAAAAACGGTATAAACTCACGTAAAAATTGTCAGGAACGGCCCGACATGTTTCGAACTCATTTGGAGCTCTTCATCAGGGGTAGCTATCCGTGCTGCTACGCGACTCGCGACCCACTGCACTTTTAATCGCTCTTCTTGCCGCCCTCTGCGCACGCGCAGATAGCGCGGCGCGGGGAGGGCAGGGCTCTTGCGCTGTCACCACTGGACTGTCTGTCACTGCATTTTCACTATTACCCACTGATACCACGCACACTTGACTTATTGTATCAACGACATTGTCTGAACGCGAGATGTTTTTTAACGCCGGAATCACAGGTTTCCATGCTGGAGGTAGAGCCCAACCACCGTCTCGGTTGAAATTCGGGCGCCGTCCAATTTCGATAGCTTCACGTATCTTCCGTTGTACACAGCGTTTCTCACGAACCAACAACCGTGCCTTATCGAAACGTACGAAATGGGACGCACCGGCCTCGACAACATGCTCCGCAACAGCGGAGTCTCTCGTATCCATTTTTCTGACACTGCGTATATGTTCAGACAATCTTGTCGAAACATTACGTCCCGTCTCTCCTATGTATGCCTTGCCACACTCACACGGTATTTCATACACCCCAGGGGTTCCAAATGGATCTCTATCTTTAGGAGACCGTAGCAACTGCCTCATCTTAGTCAAAGGACGGAACCAGGCTGTAATGCTATATCTACGGCGTAAAATGTGTCCGATGGTATCCGTCACACCTTTGATATAAGGTAAGTACGCAGGCGCTCTCTCTACAGTCTGCGGGCGTTGTGCTGTACTGGGGCTCGCTACACGCTGACACTGTCTCCACTTATAGCCATTTTTCTCCAATACCTGTCGCACATACGCTAACTCCCCATTTACGTATTGAGGATCACATAAACGGAGAAGAGCTCCAAATGAGTTCGAAACATGTCGGGCCGTTCCTGACAATTTTTACGTGAGTTTATACCGTTTTTATAATTAGTAATGTACATCATATGTTTTTTTTAGATTTTTCATTTTCTTATTTTAGAAGTTAGAGAGGGGGGGGACCAACTTTTTTCCACTTTGGAAGCGTCTGTCACGCAAACTATTCGGTTTAGAAAAAAAATCTTTTAGAAACCTCGATATCATTTTTGAAGACCTATCCATAGATACCCCACACGTATGTGTTTGATGAAAAAAAATTTTTTGAGTGTCAGTTTTAAGTATGGGGAGCCCCCAATATTTATTATTATTTTTTTATTTTTGCATCAAAATCTTAATGCGGTTCACAGAATACATCTACCTACCAAGTTTCAACACTATAGCTCTTATAGTTTCGGAAAAAAATGGCTGTGACATACGGACGGACAGACAGACATGACGAATCTATAAGGGTTCCGTTTTTTGCCATTTGGCTACGGAACCCTAAAAACACTGTTATTACTAATTAGGTGTATGTTTTGAGTTGAGTCACATTTTTACTAAAATAACGCACGATGGTAAGACTTGCTCCTTGCGTCAGTCAAAATGTTACAAATCGAAAACCTATATAATGCGCTCGATTTAAATAATACTCTCGCAAAAACCAAATGCTGTTATAGCTTATTCCTGTTAGTACAACGTCGTATTTGATATAGCTTAATGACAAATGTAGCCATCTAAGCAGGAATAAACTGAAAAGGCCCCAAAGATAAAGGAGGCGACCACTATAATATTAATTACTCAAAATTATTCCGTTGAAATAAATAGGTGCGACCTTTGCCCATTAATCTATGAGGCCGTGAAGAACCCATGAGATTTACATTAAGCTATTATTTAAATCAGTTAAACATATTCCATTTTTTTATTAGTTGTATTATTATAGGTGTAATAATTTTTCATTTTAATTTAAGTTGATATTTAAAAGGCGTATAACGAAACAGGTAAGTAATTAAACTAAGGCATTTTAAAACAGCAATTATATGTATAATCATCAAAAATAATAAAAAAAAACGTAAACAATCATTATGTCAATTTCGTACAAATATAACATAAACACATTCATTCATTGATAAGATAATGAGCAGAAATAACAACAAAATATGATCTATTTTTAATTATCTTTTAGGTAGCCTAAGTTTGGGCGGTTCCTAAGGTGCTTCGTCACCGCCAGCATTCACCTGTAATGTAACAAAAAAATATATAAATATATTATTTGTTTTTTGTTACATTAAAGGCGAATGCTCACGGTGAGATAACACCCTAAGCGTACTTAAAATAAAACAGAACTTATGTAACTTTCCGACTGTTTTTATATGTACAAAGCTGAGGTACAAAGTATATGTCAACTTTTATAGTAAATAACGAGGAAATATAAATAAAAATAAAAACAACAATTATTATTTTACGCGGAGACTAGTATCGTCTCCCACCATTAGACAAGTTCTTATATGTAAATGTACTTTTTTATAAAACTCTAATACTATAACAATTCCTAAGCTTTCATAAGCATCTTTGGGTGTTCTTTTTGCGTAACAATAAATTATTTCTAATTTTTTAATATAAAAACTAGCATGTGCGAGCTTAACTAGCAAGCTTAATGGGCGTATTTTCGTACCCAAATACGAAAAAGTTTCGACATTCTCGTCAATAGCGAATATTGCTATTTGCTCATGTTTTTCAAAGAATTTCGTCTAAATTTGTATACAAATGCAGCTGTGAAAAGTTACAGGGATAGGCTTATTGAATGTTCAAAAAAATTTAAATTAATTTAAAAATCGGCTAATAAAGTGATAACTTTTTGATGACGAGCATAATGTGTTGGTTTCATAACCTATATTTTAAGAAAAAATAGGCCTTCATAATTTTATATGAACTGCAAAAACGGTTTTAATAGTAGTAAAACCGATATAAAATTAACTAGTTTAGTTTTTAAATTACACCGATTCTCACGTAACTATTTTTAATTTATGACTTTAATTTTATCAAATATCGCATCGCTACATTTTACCAATATTTTGATAAAAAAAAGTAAATATACCAACTTCACAGCATTTTTTTAGCGTCATCTGTCCTTCTCACTCGTACAGTGCAAAAGAGACAGATGTTAAACACACGCTAGCACCTCTTAGATATTAATCATAATGATATGAATTGATGTCAACATAAACACTTATTTTTATAATAATATACCGAAAAGGTTATACGATCGTGCACGAGTTCTTGTTATAACCATAACAATATGGTTGGTATGACTTTTCCTAGCTGAATCGCTTACTTATAATTTATAATACATTATTTTATTACTCAGAAGCCAATTTGTCCTAAAGCATTATTCATTATTATTCAAATTTTCGTAATTCCGAAAACCACCTTTTAATTATTTTTTGGATATCATTCAACCCTAACCTAACTTAAATATATTGTGTACTTACCATATCATCTATAGCAACAACGTTTGTTTGGCGAAAATTCGCGTTCGGATTTACGAAAATCAGAATAATGATGCATTCGAACAAATAAAACTTCGTAATTTTTCGGTGTTCCGATAAACGAAGTATAAAAAAATCTTTAGCCATATTCTTATTAAACTTAGTTAAGTTTCGTTACTTTCTCGTTTAAGTATCTAATATTAATATTTAGGGTACCTATATCTTTGTCCGATACATTTCAACATATAAGTACCGTTATACTACCCAAGTGTAGTCCAATCAAGTCAAGTATGGACCAAAACAAAACTCATTCATTTAATTCAAGATCCTTATTCTATCAGTGATTTTATACGTTTTTAATTAAGTTGTTCATCTTGTTTATCCGTACCTAATAATTTTAATATATCAACGAGTAATTTTCGAGTTCATTTGGGCCCTAGGCGTGGCTCTGACTATAATTAGGTAGTTTTACGGTACAGTTTTTCAGTAACATTGAATTTTGTAAGTTCTGCTTCACACACGCGATTATGAATACGACGTCTCACGCGACTAATTTAGATATCAAAAGGCTAACAATTTCAACTACTTTCATATTCTAAAGGAATGATTTTGACGCCTTGCGTGTGTAAAAGGCACTAACTAAGAACAAAATAAAATTATCTATCTACAAAGTTGACTTACTTTAGAGGCCACACAAATATTTTTAACAAAAATCATTTTAATACGAAAGGAAACATTTCAATAACTTTACAAAACACATATTTAATGCATAATGAAGTTAATTTTTAATATAAGTAAATAACGTCAATTAGTTTCCATTTATTTAGATTTTTGTTCATTAAGTACAGTTGAAAAATATCTGGACTATTATCATAATATTTCACACATTGTAACTAGCAACTTCAAAAAAAAATATAGATACAGTAGCGACAAAAAACAAACTATCATATCTGTGTATATTATGTATAAAAGGACAAGTAAGTACCTGTCTTAGTTGAATAGCAGGATATATTTTTGATAATATTCATTTGTGCAAGATTGTTAACATTTATTTTTGAATGAAATAGTATCCAAATGATTGTAAAATCATTATTGAACACTTTCAAAATAGCATTCTAAGACTCGAGGTACATTGGCTAGTTTATATTATCTCACTCTTTGGAATTTAAGAGCTATATTATATATGTATATTTATATACACCCAAGTAGGAAAAGGCACTACTACTGTACCATTTCCGACATCCACACATATATCGCTGTAACATACTAAAAATAAGATTTTGTTCAATCATTAATCACTTAAAAAAATAGTTAGGCATAGTGTCAGCATCCGATCCCTGCGTAAAATGAAAACTTGTCGACATTCACAAAATACTGAACACTCCGTAATTATAACAACCGTTTTTTGATAAAAGGCGGGAAAAATAAAGTAATTTTAATATATAACATATTTCTTTTGTTCGATAAAAAAGTATCACACTCCCTCACCCAACACGTGCTAAAACAAAGATTATTACTAGTGTCACTTAGACTTTTTGTATTACCAAGTTATATTATTAGAGTTTGAATATATTAAAAAAGCGTGTAGCTAATTTTAACTACGTGGTCCCATTCAATAGTTCGTTTGTAAAAATAGGCCTAAAATAAATAGTGCCGTCGTCTTCAAACATATTTCAAGTAACTAAGCAAAAATCACGGGAACAAAAAAGTTTTTAAACGCCAAAAAGTATAATGATAATGACGTTTAAAACATGTAGAAACTATTAACCATTATTTAGAGATAGGTAAATTAAGTTTACAAATAGGTTAAGCTAGGTAACCGGTATCCGTAGGACTTAAACCGGTTTTAACCAAAACGTTATGATTGTAAAATAACGTGTTGGTTAAAACCCTAGTAACATCTTAATCGCCGAAATTATAAAAATACTATCATAAGATGGTACATTCGAAGACAACGGAACGTTTAAGAATTTATTAAGACACTTAACCAATAAAAAATAATTTACAAATGAGACACGTAGTTTTAAAATAATCACCGAAAACTACTTAGTATGTAAAATGCAGTAATTGTGACGATATAGAGTAAAATTGAAGTAAGACTGTAGTATCAGGCACAATAGTGTAAAGTCAAGAAGTCAAGATTGTACAAACAATGTTTGATTTACATGTACTAGCATAAAGTTGTTCGTTGTTCAAAGATAAAATTACAATTATTTGGTAGACTAAACCCGTTATTTTGATACCGCGCGGTTACTTACGATGAACCGGATTAGATCTTAAACTCTTAGATAGTGATTTGTTCAGTCAAAAATATACTAGGATCCCACATATACCCTCAAAAAATTAGAGAAAGATGCTTCAATAACATATTGAGTGGGCATACTTTACCATGAAGCTACGTTATTACGACGTTTGTCACGGAAAGAGATGGAGTCATATATCGAATTATATTTCCGTTTTTACATCATAATAATTTTACCATATAACTACTTCTGCTATAAACAGGCTTCTATAGAATGATGTCGAAATTCAGAAGGTTAGTCATTGTTAAATGTCATGGTTACAAACGACTCCGATTCACTTAGAAGCTTTATGTTACTATTAGAAAGGGCGCCTTCGTTCGCGTTAAACTTTTCTTTACCGCAGTCAGGTAGAAGTATCCGATAACCATCTTTGAATGTCCAGCTATCTCTGTACCAAAATTAATTATTATCCGTTCAGCCGTTTTGGCGTGATAAGCGTACAAAGACATTCTTACCGACGAAAAACCAACTGCGAGCCCATATACATCCTGGAACGCACTGTAAACTTCTTTTCTGAAAAAAAATGATCCCTCACCACAGAAAACTGATCTTCAATATAATTGTATGATAGTATAGAATACTAGCTGTGCCCCGCGGTGTTATCCGCTCATCCCACGGGAACACTAAATTTATTCGGGATGAAAAGTATCCTATGTCCTTTCCCGGGTCTCAAACTATCTCTATACCAAATTTCATCTAAGTCGGTTCAGCCGCTTAAGCGTGAAGAGGTAACAGACATACAGACACACTTTCGCATTTATAATATTAGTATGTATGGATCAGGGATCGATACCGGTATTCATGAAAACGCTCTAATTTCGCGTTTTTAGTCGAATGTGAAAGGCTTGTGTTATGTAGAATTTCGTTATAGATATAGATCCTTGAAATTAGCCCACTAAAATATAAATATGTGTGATAATGAGCGAAAAACCGGAATTTAATAACGTTATTTTGTGCTATTTTGTATGGAGCAAAATAACGGTATCGATCCCTGGTATGGATAATCTAATACTAATAGAGTAGTGTTATGTATTTTACTACTCTATCCACACCTTCTGTATACCGTATACCGTTGTTTCATCTTTTGATAATTGTAACATTTGTCATTAATGAAATAGGGCCCTAATAATTGAGGGCACAACATCGGACATCGACATTGTTTGGTACCAATTTCAAAAGTAGTTAACTCTCAGTAATGTATTATTATGATTTAATATTAAATGCGAAATACCTTTAACAAGGTAAGGCAATCGTGCGAATTCCTAATTATTATAAGGATAATTTTTTGGTTAATCTTCTAATTTAGTTACACTAATAAGAGTTCGTTTATATCGATAGATAAAATGAGTGCCGCCCCCATCCTCTAGAAAATAAGAAATAACGAAATAAAAAGTACCATTCACCGCCATATTATTATGTAAATAAGAACCATTTACTAGCTTCATCTATCGATATTGACGACTTTGTCCTAGTGGACAGAATGTCATAGCCTTTTATTATAATAATATTAAGAATCGGGTATCAATATGGATACTTAATTATATTAATTATACCGCGACGCCAGCTGTCTCGATCACTACAATTCGATGGTAAAAATCTTATGTTAAACAAAGAAACTCTAGTTTAAGTACAAAAATGTAAAATTATATGAAATAAAATAAGATAATGATTCTTTTTGTGACGCGAATAGAATCTTAAGAAATTGGGATAAAACGAAATCAATTATTAACCATTAAGCACCGGTTTAGGTTGATCACACATGAAAATAAACCGGTTTCACTATTAACCGGTTCGGTTTCAAGATATTAATAATAATTCGATGCTTAAATAATTGTAATGACAATTTCAGACTTTTAACATTATTTAATGGCTGTAAGTACGTGTGGAAATTGTCAATCATATAAAAAATCGTTCTATTTGTGACACTACTACGGATTTGCACACTCACATCATGAACAAATAATAATTGGTAGATAAGCGTTTCTTCTTAAACCGAATTGAAACCTTACATCTGCTGAAATGAGGGTCCAATGCTTGCCAATTTTAAATAAAAAAATTAAAACTATGTTAGTAATACCAGAGAGTATGACTATATTAAGGTAACTTGTCTAAGAAAGATATTATATCCGTCTATGGAAGATCTGTATCAATGCCGTTACTATATGTGATACAACAAATGTCGAGTTCGTGACCTTATAGAGCGTCAAGCTTTCGGGTTGGGGTGAAAACTAAGGAATATAAAACCGGTTACTTCACTATAAATATAACCGGTATCAACCGGTTTTGATACGCCAAAATAACCGGTTTTGCATTCTCTAGTAAAAACCAAAAGGTTCAAATCATAATAGCGAGCGAGACAGGTATAAATTTAAAGGCTATATAGCTCATGTACTGTATGAGAGTAAAGAAGCGAGCACACCGCTGCTCAAAAGACGTCGCATGTTAAACCCAGTCAAATATATAAAAAGCTGCTAAAGACGCGTCACCGCGTATAAGCAACGTCAAGCTTGGGAGTGGTCTATGTTTTACCGATGATAGTAACTATCAATAATTTCGGAACAGCAAAGGAGCAATCTGTCGACATTTTTCCCAATAGCACGTATCTTTCTTATACAGTACCACCAGAATGTCAGGCACGTGACTACTTATAAAGAAGCTAGAAAGTATTTTTTTTATAACTAGGCTTTCATATTGATAGTGTTTTCTTGGACTTTCTGTATGTTAAGGTAGCTAATATAGTCACGTGCCCGACAAAGTAGACGTCCCTGTCTGTCTGTGAGTGCTGGTGGAGCGCCCCTCACACTCTCTGGTACTAAGTCGGGTAAAGGATGAGTGGCGCGCGGTGTGTACAACCGTGTGTGTGTGTGCGTGCGGCGCGCGCACGGCGTATACAGCCGTGTGTGTGTGTGCGTGCGGGCGACGCACAGGGTATACGACCGTGTGTGTGTGTGTGCGTGCGGCGGGCGGCGCGCGGCGGCGGCGCGCCGTGCCCTACGTGTCTCTGGAACAAACAAACACACTTATAAGCAGACAATAGGAGTACATTCGGAAGCGAAGTCAAAACTATCCAGTGATGAAAGTCAAGTTTTTTTCCATAAGTTTCAGTATCTATTTCGCAAGAAGAACGAAGGATTGAGCAGCATTCCGGTAAACAATGTTTTGAATTTGATTAGTGACAAATCCTTGACAAATCGCTAGGGACGTTTACAAATGCAAATAATATGTTCATTATTATATACGTATGTTGATTATTGCCATATGAAGCTGTTTGTAGCGCCATTATCCCTGGGCCAGACCGATACTTGTAAGGCATACTTGCAATAACTACAAACGATTAAAGAACGAATGACCAGACTCACTTTTTATTGTTGGCCCGACTCGGCGTGCTGTGGTTTGAGTAGTGCGAGCTGTCGCTCACCTCCGAGCTCGAGCTACGGATATCACCCTCCATCTGGAAATTTCAGACATTCCTAATAATCCTGATCGATGCAATTATACGTTATGGCCTGATTATGCTGTTGTCAAGTAGTTGTCATTGAAATGTATGCTTTACCAACCATTAAGGATTGATAGAACGTGAAAAAAATCGTCTTTCTCGTCGTCGGCGTTCCATATTCTTTACTCCACAAAAAATATATCGTAAAATCGGAAATTCAAAACCGGTTTACGCGCAAAATTTAACACAGGTGTCATCTCGTAACAGAAGAATAGTTCTTTTTTGGGGTCAACTCTATAATAAAATAACAGTTTAAAACAATAATTAAATAACAACGGCAATTAAGCCCCCACCTAAAACAAAGGGCATATTTTTATGCTCTATTATCGTCGCCGGGCACCAGTTCAAGAAATGTTTAAAATGCTCGGGCTGAGTACGCAACCCTTGACTTACCTACCTACCTAGTTTTATACGCGACTTGCAAAATGATCCACTTCCACTAGCAGTCATTCACATCATCTGTAGCTCGCCGGGAGCATCGGCAATGGCATGTTATTGAAAATCCTGGACTAAAAGCTGTAAATATAACTGTCTCAAGTCAACATAGACAACATACCTGCCCAGCCTTTATTGTTTTGTACGCAACTTGCAGAATGAGCCACGTCCACACCATATGCAACGCCAGCAGTAGGCAGAGCAGCGAGTTAAATATATAGTATGCCGGGAACATAGGCAACAACATCGGTGCACGGATTGATGTGCTGAAAATATACGATACCCACTTATTATTTGTTTTAAGAATATAAGTATATTATTAGTAGTAAACCACGCCATTGTATACATGTACCTGCTAACATTATAATCCGAAACCGGTTTTAATATATGGATAAAACCGGTTTTCTAATACTAACTTATCAAGAATAGACTATTTGGAAACCTACATATTTTTGACGTTGTTAATAAGTATATTTTTTAATAATAATCCGTTCGGACAAAACCAAGAATATAAGACTGTCACAGAATTAACCGAATTCTCAATGTTACTGAAAATCACTTACATAATGATTGCTAATAAAATAATAGCGCAATACAACACTAACTATTGCCGATCAAAAAGCAAATGTTTGTGTTGAATTACAATAAAGCGGTTGGCGTAATCACAGAGTATGCCGCGCCTGACAAGAGCCACCTAAGAAAGCTGGTTCTAGTTAGTAATCAAGTTCTTACCTCCAAATAATATAGAAGGGATAAATCCCCAGTCTCGTTATGATCCAAAGCAGAGTGAAAACAGCGAAAACGCAGTCACAGAACTTCTGGTAGCCAGCATATTTCGTTGCCTTCGCCGCCTGCAATTGTCAAAGGGTAGTTAGCTTAGTTAAGGCAAAACTCCGGTTTTTAGTGGACTAAATTAGAGACCCTTGAAGCTGGCTCGAGGAGTTTGCTCAAATGATCACTTTCTATACAGATATTAGGACCGATTGTGTATTTAGTTTAATACCCGTTTAACACAATGTTCGAAAACTTCGATATTAACAATGAGATGTTTATCATAGTACAAGATAATATCGAATTGTGTATAATGAGTACCTTTAAATAGCTGTCAAACGATGTTACTACAATTGGTAGTTAATAATAATTTGAATGAAGAATAACCAACAATAGTTGACGGTATTTTAAAGATGAGTTGTAAAACAAATTGTTAAATGTATTTTTTGATAAATATTTCCTGTAGCAACTGTAACATAGTCCATTATAATAATTAGCTTCACGAATCTGAAAAGACTAGAGAGAAAAAAAACATTAATCGTTACAGTGATGATTTAAAATGGTAGTAGTAATATCAAATGTTATAGTTGATTTGTAACTTTATAATGCAACGAGCTTGTGCTTAAAGGATCTCTAATCTAACATGCATTGTAAAACCTTTGATTATCCTCTCCCTTAAGTCGCAGCGACGTCGCAGCTCAAATAGGCATGCTACCTTCTCTCAATATTCCGGCTTTGACAATCCTCGTAAGACTTTTATATGCCTTTCAATCTGTTAGTCATAATCGACATAGATATGTCTATTTACATAAACCCAACCGGTTTAAATACTAAAGATCTATCTTCACTACAAGGATTTGCAAATTACAATCCGAAGATAACAGTCACTACTATTAAATTAACCACTAAAACCAGCATGCCGCGGGGTTTTCGGAGCACAAATGATTTGACACTAGGCCGACAATAGGCGTCAAATCATTTGTGCTCCATTAACCCCGGGGTATCAAAATCAGCCTTACGAGGATGTTTGTGAGTAATCATGCACACTCTTCCGCACCTAGTTCCAAGCAGGGCTGCCTTAGTTCCAATCATACACCCAGTAAACTCAGTATAGCAACGTTAATAGAAGGAAGTAAGTTCATGTATATACATATAAATATAACAAATGGTAGGTAACCAAAGTTCACTTGGCAGTATGACAAAACATTGACTATATTACGACTTATCGGACTTATCATAAAATAACAGTTTAAGTTATTTATTCTGATTAAGGTATTTTGCAACGATCCGTGTTTGAGTCATACTCATACATATCTGATGATAGAGACATTTCAAATCATTGAAACGCAATCTAACTGGCGCAGTTGGTGGGATTCCGATTTGAACTACAACTACCTACTATAATTCTAATTTGCACGTATGATCAATAAAAATCGAACATAATATTATTCTTTATCATTAATGCATCTTTTTCTTGAGCATTCTTTATAGCAGCCCAATACGACACGACATTTGCTTTTCCTTTTATTTGGTCTGCATAAATATTTGTCGGTCTCCCTTTTTTCCTTTTTCTTTTATGTCTATAATGTTACTTTTTATGATTTTTATTTTATTTTTAACACAACAAAAAAGGAATTTTTACTGATGATTCTATCAAGAAATTGCTCTGCTCCCTGTAACTGACGATTCGAAAGTGCTTGTAGCAAGGCCTACTTGAATAAATCATATTTTTACTGTGATTTTGACTATCTGCCTCTTTCCATCGACTTCGACTTTCGATAATAACCTTTATGTATATTATTATCAACACTAAAACTTCATTTTCAAAGAGTACTACACATTAATACTTTTACAATTTTTTTTTTTTTTTTTTTTTTTTATCTAGCCTGTAGGGCTGTCCCACTGCTGGGCAAAGGCCTCTCCCTTTGATTTCCACAGGTCCCTGTCTGACGCTGCCTCCGGCCAGTTGCTGAGGAATGCGTCTATGTCATCCCGCCATCTCCGTCTGGGCCGGCCACGTCTACGTCGCCCGTTTTGTGGCACCCACTTGGTGGCTATGCTGGCCCACCTTTCCGGGTTCATACGGCAGACGTGGCCTGCCCAATCCCACTTTTACAATTAATTATTTAAATTATAGAAGACAGTATAGACTAGTAAACCAGAACTCGTTAGAAGAAGACGACTCCAAACTGCATTATTTCTAGTAAATGAAGATAACCTGCATGAAAGATTAGAAGAATCCACCACAAGTGTTACTGAGTAACATTAGGTGAGGTTATTGGGCAAATGATTGATTTCAACCGATTTTATAAATTGCTTTAAAACAGCTTAAAACTAAATCATATCCTATCCACTAGGTTTATTAGAAATATTTTTTATAACTGACCCACCAATGCAGCTTTAGGTATTTTGACAACAACACTGACACTGACTGTCCACAGAGAAACCGGTTGCTCTGTTTAAATACTAAACCGGTTTTGTCTACAGAAGGAGCCGCAACAATGTCCTCAGCAATAGTGATTGTTTTTTTTATTAAACCGACTCCGGTAGGTCTATTATTTTTGGTAGCTAGTTATATTGTTTACTTTGACGCCGTCAAAAGCCTTACTGCATAGTGCATAACACTCTCATCTTTTTATATTTTAGTAATTATTATAT
Source organism: Apotomis capreana (assembly GCA_947623375.1). NCBI lineage: Eukaryota > Metazoa > Arthropoda > Insecta > Lepidoptera > Tortricidae > Apotomis > Apotomis capreana. The sequence continues at coordinate 3,535,528 of OX392517.1, read as the reverse complement.
ATATTAAGAGTATATGTCAAAAATCAACCACGTCGCAAGATATTAAACCATACGCGTAGGGGATATCAGTTAGTGATTTCTGATAACCTTAATCCACTTTTGTCACACATTAGCATCATTCAGTATGACACAGCAGCCCCGCGACATGCAAGTGAGAAAAAACACAAATCACAACGTTTCTTTCAACCCCACTCGGAGCGCATGGAATTGCAGCGTCAACTGAAGTCGCTTTTGAATAAAAAATATAAAATCGGTTGTCACATGTAACGAGCGGTCAGTGGCAAGTCACATGGGGTCGGGCACTCACAAAGCTTCGCCGGCGCGACAGGCGCGTCGCAATGGTCGCTTGCTGGAATCAAACATCTCACTTGGGTTGCGGGCCAGGACCGTACACCCAAACTAGAGTTAGGACCTTGGGGTCTGAAGATCCTATGTGATCTATACAGCCTGTATACGTTGTTGCGCGCTGTTAGATACGGGGCTGGATACTATTTGATAGCTAAAGGGGGTTTGCGGATATTGGAGCGTAAGGTTCGCGCCAATATCCTTGAGGTAACATTTAAGTGTGCATTGGGATAGCTTCGATTGGATTTAGCGCTAGAAGACAAGAGGTTTAATATTTAGGATAATATGTAAAAACAAAAATATTTTTGTAAATACTACTTCAGGTACAAGCGCGATTAATATCTGGTCTGTGTCTCAAGATGGGGTCTTACTTGGATTTATATATATATATTTTTTTATAATTTTCGAAATTACCTCATTGCACCTTAAATTAATATATGTTGGTTGGCACTTCTATAATTAGAATAAAGCTTTTAGTCATTGACTGACTAAATCATCGCTATGCTTTAGGGGCTTCCTCCGTCGACGAGTAATATGGCGTTGTAGTAGCAGTAAGTGTAGCAATAACAGTAGGGAATGTATTTTAAAAACATGAATTTAGTGTTCAACAATAAACAACACATGCAACAAAGAGGTATGATTGAAGAATCAGTAGAACTAGACACAGGGAATACTGTGCTTAACTTTTGGCTAATTGAAGCCTCTAAGTTAAGTGTAAAGCACTGAATTTCAAGAAACTATAGTTTCTTCATTTTGTATTGTATCGATGAATGTATATTACTTATAGGATAAAATTTGTGCTGTTTCTCTAAACCCGGTATAAATTAGATTCGCTTTTTAAAAACTTAACCATTTTACCCGTCAAAGGAACTGTTCAACTTAAGCTATACCATACCAAACATACCTCTAGGAATATATCCGCACAGTCATGTGACAGCAGCACCAGCGTCCCGATGCGGTGAAGGTTGCACACCCAACTGAAGGAGAGCAGGGCGATGGTAGCGAAGTGGTGCACGAACATCTGCCAGAAATCCTTGCGACGCACGTCCCAGAACTGCGAGAGCGTCAGCGACCAATAGAACGCGGAGGATATCATGTAGTACCACCACACGTCGTTGGTCAGACCCTGGAAAGAGGATGCAAGAAGTTGGTTTGACACTTAGCTCACGGTAAAGGCGAGGGGTGACAAAGGAATTTTGACAACAACACACACCGTGCTACAATTCAATTTCTTCCTTCTTTATTATCCTACTCTTAAAGGAAACAAAGAAGCCGTTTGACGCCACGCCATTCAGTTCGTACTTACGTCCAGTGTATAGGGTACAGAGAAATCGGCTTACAAAATGAAGATAAAACCGGTGCTGCCCATAAGACAACCGAATGGAGATCAACTGTGAGAGACCGATTGCTCTGAAATAAAACCGGTTTTTCTAGAGATAGCACCGAATCTGTTTGTAACACTTCTAGAAACCGGTTGCTCTACATAGAAAGAACCGAATAGTAAACATTACATAAAATATTATTAGGAATTAAACCCAAGTACCTATATGTTGATCAAGTACTGCTATTATTAAGTGTTTATGATTATTTTACATTATTGTGTTATTTCATATGTATGTTAGTTTTAAGGTATTTATCTATGGGCCACAGTTGCCTGAAAATAAATGATATTGATTGATTATATTATACTTTAACGAAGTGGGTAACCGTAACGTTATATATGTTTGATTTTCGCTATCGATTTCTAGTCAAATCAATAACTACTTACACTATATGACTTATGACATTTAGAGCTAGATATCTAAAGTTCAATAAAGATAATCGTATAAGTAAATCACTTTTAAATTAATCTCATTTATCGGTTTACGAGCAGATAAACGTTTATCTTGGCATCGTACGATTTCCGTTATAGTAAATTCCTCGGTCTTTTATCGTTCATTCCTATGGCAATTACTTAAATGTCATAGATTATTGTTATCCGGATATCAATTGGAATTTCTTTAGATTGCCTAATATTTATTTGTGGGTATTTGTTATTGCCGCGTCGAACGTTCACTTGGTGCTAGATGTCTACAGATGTTTGTTTATAAGTCTATAACATCTATACTATAATAAAATTCTAGATTCGTATTAAAACAGTTTTCTATGGAGAGGGGTCATGCTTTCAGGACAAATCTTAATAGCGTGATGCAGGATCGTCATTTGTTTTAGCTATGGCTATGGCCATGCCACCCTGGCACCATCTGTTTTCATAATTTCCTTTATCATCTCATCACACCGAAGCGACTGGACTTAACCATCATAGCTAACGTCCAAAGATGGTTATAGGATGAGCATTTCTCAAAAAGTTTGTACAAAATTAAGACCTCAATTAATGTTCAATTATGTTTTTCTTATTTTGTTACCAATTTTCTTTGTGATTTCTAATAGATTGATTTCAAGTTATATATACATAATTTATAAGCATAACCGAACCTTAATTATCGAACATAGCAATAAGATTGATATAAAACTATAAAAATAATTGATAACAAAATAGGAAAATTAAATTGAACTTTAACGTTTAGTCTTAATTTTGTACAAACTTTTTGAGAAATGCTCGGATAGTTTTTACACGTCCATACGGTAAAGACAAAAATACGCGAATTTGCGGGCGCCTCCTTATAATATTAATAAATAACAACATCTTACCTGATGCGGATATCCGATATAGCAATAATCGATCTCCCAGAGCCAGTCCTTGTCCCACAGTATGAACACGCCGAAGGAGAAGTTGTACAAGTAAAAGGTGCACCGCCACATGTTCTCGCAGAACTTGACGAGCGTGGACGGCTTGTCCTGCGACCTGCGCAGGCGCCACCACCGCTCCACCTGTCGCTCCGACATGTCCAAATGTTTCGCAAGGGCGCATATCTGGAATCATTCATATATTAAGATTGATGTTGAAAGGGGGCTTTGACTGGTCTACGGTTGGCCAAAGGGTCAATCTTATTTATGAAAAAAAAAAGGCATCGGAATTATGATAGCGCGGTAATACTTTAGAGAGCTATGGAGCCGATATTAACATTAAAATACAATTCATACTCATGCTCATGAGTGTATTTAATTTGCATTTTTTTTTTGTCAAGGACTATGTCAGATGATATAAAGACCTGATTTATAGGCATTCATTTTTTCGTAATCATAAAATACGTCAATATTTAAAAAAAATGTGTTTTCTGAAATAAATTAGGTTCTCTATTGATCGAATATCCAGTTACGAATAAAAAATGCATGATATTGAAAATTGATATAAAGTAAAATTTAGGAGTTTGTAATATTGTGAAAACATATTTTTTTTATAATTTTAGTCTTTTAATACTTTCGAATGTTTTTATTTTTTATTTATTTATTTATTTATATACAATGATGTTAACCACAATAACCATAAAGGCAGTTTGGAATAATATAAATGAATGATTATGAATTGTGTTATTTTAGTATCGGCTCCAAGGCTCGCTAAAGTCTTACCGCATTATCATAAGTCTATTTATGCCTATTTATGAGCTTTCGGTCGCGTAGGTACGTTACATTTTATAATATCACGGTGAAAAGCTACGAATTTGATCCTGGAACTTAAAGTAAGCGACTGGTTTTTCCATTTCATTAACCTATATTTTATTTATATTTTGTACAGTATTATACATGCAGACTGTATCGATTTTATAAACTTATCAGACCGGTGGAAATTATGCGTCAGAAAAAATAACAACGTGTTAAAATAGTAGCACTATGATGATTGCTCGTTTTATTTCAAGGTATGTTTGTGTATAATGAAAACTGTGTTACTGTGAAACAATGTAAAGCAGTAATCTTATTAAAACTTTCGTGAGACATATTTAATTATTGCATTAAGAGGTTTACAATCTCGTGAAAAAAAAAAAACAGTGACAAAGTTACCGCACGGTTGGACGGGTAGCAGTCCCTGATGAAGTGCTCCATACGAGTTCGAAACATGTCGGGCCGATCCTGACAAATCCACGTGAGTGTAAGTAAACCGCATAATACAATAATTAAAATGTAGAGCATAATATTAGAATCATTATGGAAAGTGCAAAGAATAAGAAAGGGTTATAAAAGCACACTACAGTAGTTCTAACTATTTGCGACTGACGTAAAAGTGAGGCGTTTTTAATACAAAAGCTATGATAGATTTCAACTACAGAAATTGCCTAATAATGATGTCCAGAACAGATTTATCCATTGAATAAAAGCGTGCTTAAAATTACGAGGTATTGAGCTAGTCCACAGTTCGTACTCCGAAGTTGCCGCCATAGTGGTTCAGGTATCTAGGGGGGGTTACAGAGATATGTCCGTGACAAACGCCCTTATCTAAGTAATCCTAGACAAAACGGGTAGAGTAATTTACAACTTTATTACACGGGAATTAGACGTAACAATTTGTGTTACACTAACCGCAAAAGGCTGACTATCTTATCGAATCAAAAAAGCAAACAAGTGAATTGTTACTTCGACAAGTCACCGGTCGATAAACCAAAGTCTAAACCAGAGTGACCAGCAAGCACTTTAAAATCTGAAGTGCGTTGATTACTTAGTACGGCGGGCCGGATCTGGATCACCGATAATTGCTTATCGATAGTTTTATTCACACCAAAAACATTTCATGTAAAATTGGCGGCCAAAACTCATAAGTTTTAGAGGCTTTACAAAAAGTGCACACGGGGCCCGAGCCCCACTGGCCCGAAATGATCCCTGGAATAGCCAAGCACATATGCCCTGACTTTACTAACCCTACATATTGGTTTAAAAAGTATATGGCTTGGCCGTTTCATAGAACGCCAACCATTTCTTAATCTATACATCTTCTAAATATATACTAAAGCTGAAGAGTCTCGAAAGTCTGTACATAGATATAGAAGATGTTCGAAAAAAAGTTGGCGGGGGATATATAGAATCGACAACAGAACACGTTCCAACAGTTTTTAGAATTTTTGTCTGTTTGTTCGTTTGTTTATTTGACCGCGCATCACGTGAAAACGGCTGAACGGATTTTGAAGAAAACTTCATTAATCTGCTGAGAAAATCGGCTATAAAAATTTTACTGATAAAATACTCGATTGAGTAAAGTTTGCACCTGAATCTTATCGCGCTACTTAGGAAGGAGGTGCAAACATTTTTCAAACATGTGCTAAGACTATCGAGTACCCTTATACACTTACAGATGGCACTGAAATTAAGATGTGAATTAGTCGTTTACTGACACAGACCTATTTCCACGCGTGCGGACTGCGGAGATGCGGGCACAGCTACTCGATAATATTAATCATTCTTGTTAGTCGCTTACCAAACGAATCGCGACAGTCAAATTATTTTCATAAGCGGACGTCCTATGAAATTAAATAGGCGATCCCTGACTTTTAGTACACTCAACAGTAGAAATAGCTGTGTGAACAATATGCTCAAAGTTATCTGGTAAAGAATCGCTAAAATACTGCCGCTACACACAATTTTTCTTCATGTCATATAGAGAAGCATTTGGTTTAAAGCATGCTACTTAGATAATGCTTATTCAAGGTGAGAACGTTAAAGAGGTCCAAGTTATTCAGGGAAAAGGTAACGTACGCACAATCCAGATTATTCTAATGGACCGTCACTATCTCGAGCCATTTCTGAGCATAGCGTATTGAATCGAATGGGACTTAGCCTCGGATAACTTATTGAATCGAATGGGACTTAGCCTAGCAACTCCAAAAAGATTCAAAAAGGATGTTTTACATTTTGTCCACCATCTTTCACCCAATAGCCTAGAACTAAACTACTAACTAGATTCCATTCGACTATTGAATACCTGAAAGTTTAATTGTTATTTTTTTTTATTGTCAAATTCAATTAACGAGTTCTACGCGTACGAAATCGCGGGCAAAAGCTAGTATTCATATAAATTAAATGACAACTTCTGTCTTCATGTAAAGGTATGGAAATCGATCTTGACCCAGTTCATGAAGTATTCGATTTTTAGAACTTTTCCATCACATATGCGAGTTTCCCACGATACTGCGTAAGCGTACCTTTACCTACTTCCTCTTTCAATCCACGGAATCAAGTGATATAGTGATAAGATCCTATATGCCTAGCGGTAGATAGTTTTAAGTTTTAAATATGAATCAGGCGACCTTATATACTTTTAGGGTTCCGTAAGTCAATCGGAAAAAACGGAACCCTTATAGGATCACTTTGTTGTCCGTCCGTATGTCTGTCTGTCAAGAACCTTTATTTCGAGGACGCGTGGAGGTATCGAGTTGAAATTAAGACCATATACTCAGGTCTACGGTCCCTTGAAGCTGTGAAAAAATCAAAAGATACGGCCGTTTATGTCGCAAAAAACGTACATTTCGACACTCTCAAGGGAATCAAAATGATAGGGTACTTCCCGATGACCTAGAACTATGAAATTTGGCAAGTAATATATCTACATACCTACTACAAATACTTATAAAAATCTGAAATTATACATTTGTAATAAAATCATAAAAAATATAGTCCTTTTCATACATCATAATTGGAGAACTCGGTTGCACCTCGTTTGTATGCGGCGCCATACATTTCAGGTGCAAACATAACTCAACCAGGCCAATTAACATGGGATAAGTGAAAGTATGTACGGAACCCTCGGTGCGCGAGTCAGACTCGCACTTGGCCCGTTGTTTTTATATTGACAGAACATAGTGGCTTCAAACATGGCAACAAACATGAAAAACATGTTGTCTTATGTTATCTTGTGTTATTCTCCTTGTATTTATTCATCTTGTGTTATTTCATCTTGTCCTTGTGTTATTTTAGATGTTACTGTTTTTACTTTTATTTTTATTGTTATCTCGTTTTATGTGAGTCTAACAACAAGGTCATTCACACAGCTGGCTGGTTTGACAAAAAGCAGGTTTTGTTTTTAAAGGTTGGTTGTTAGACTAAAATGTCCTATTTGTCAATTAATAAAATGTTGTTCTTTGAAGTATATTTTTTTATTTCATTGTATGTTTGAGAAAAGCACTATACATGCCTCGTCGTGAAAACGGATTCCCGGCCTCGTATCACTATCCGGTATATACCTACTTGGCCGGAAATCCTCATTTTCCCGGCCTCTGATGTAATGTACTATTTAATAATATGACAGACGAATTGAAAATTACAAATTTATGCACGAGTGTCATGACTTATGGGTTATTGGAAACATTTTGTCTGGGAAATCCAAACATGTTAAAATTTTCAAGAAAAAAACCCACTGAATATTTAAAGATGGTTTATACTTTTCACCCGACACGATGCAACAAATATGGTTTCTGATAGAATAGTATTTTATGCAATGGTTGCACAATGAAGGTTCTTAAAGTCGAGTACCGCGTTTAGGTCACGGCTTGCCAAGTGGCCTAAGTAAGGTACGAGATTTGTAGACCTAATTGTGTAACTATTGCAAACAATACTTTTTATACGAGCAAAGCACTGAAAAACATTTTTTACTTTAATCGCTATTCCCCACTGATTTTTTATATTTGATGTAACCCTTTTCGTTCAACTAATACTGACCTATTTAAAAAAAAAAAACACGATGGACATGGCGGGTGCCTCGAGATTGGTTAAATTTTATGACAAGTAATTTCAACCAATCAGTGAACAGTAGCGTGCTTTTTTTAAATCAAATATGCTGATGGGGACTTTTTGAAATTATTTAAGTTGAGTAGAGAGATGTCTTATGAATATTAAAGTTCTGTAGCGGGTACCATAGAGTACCTACCTATAGAATTTTGGTACATGATTAAAAAGTGCGTTATTGTGATTCTGTCTGTGTAATTATAATTGACAGATTAGAATACGCGAGTAAAAAAAAGTATATTTAAGTCGCCGCCAGATACCACGTGCTTATAATCACAGTTTGTTTTATTTTTTTTACTGTCACGGTCACAACTCTAAAACCAGTTACTAAACCTCTAAAATGAATTAAAACCCAATCAATTACCTATGACCGTGATGTGACAGACTTATAACCATTATAATGGTACTAGTTCATGGTTTAATGGTTCTAAAATGGAGACCAGAATAAAGAATTTATAAAATAGTAGTTTTTCCCCGTGGTTTTGCTCGCGCAGATGGATGAAATGTGCCCATACAAATTTTGCATTTTACAGCTGGAACTTACTACAAATACTACCTATAATTAATATATGTGTCGGTTTTGTTTGTTTCAATGGCTGCCTACAGCTTTTTATAGGCGATAAAAGGGACTTCCAACAAGTTGCACGTAGTTAGCATGTTTGATAATGAATGATGACTGTAGTCATTTGTGCGCCAACGTCAAAGGTGTGTAAACATGTTTTGGTTTTGTTTACACTCCCTAACTTCCGACGTCATCGCTTTGACTTCTATGTAACATTACGTGGCGTCGGCATTTTAAAATAAGTCGTAAATGGCTGTACTTTTTGATATTTCTATATGGTAGGTGCGCGTAATAAGAAACCTCAAATGGGCCTCATAAGAAGGCTCAAAGTTACTCAAAGGGCAATGGAGCGAGCTATGCTCGGAGTTTCCGTCAGAAATGATGAGATACGCAAGAAAACCAAGGTTGTAGATAAGTCTGCAAGGGTGTAGTCTGGTGTTGCAGGTGTTTATGGGCGACGGTAATCGCTTTCCATCAGGCGATACGTTTGCTCGTTTGCCCCTATGACATAAAAAAAAAAGTAGATATAGTTCAGGCAGTCGCCAAACTTAAGTGGTGCCGGCACATTGCTCGTAGAACCGATGGCCGTTGGGGCAGAAAGGTTCTGAGTGGCGACCGCGGACCGGAAGACGCAGCATGGGAGGGCCCCCAACCCAACAAAAGTGGACCGACGGGTTACCGCAAGACCGATCGTTTTGGAGGACTTTAGGGGATCCCTTATTGCCAGTATTTTTCTTCACTATCAAACGGCTGGACCAATTTTGATAAAACTCGATCAGCTGTCATCTTAGATTAACGCATAAATAAGGTAACTTAAAAAAAGCTGCGCGGGTAACGCCGCCGCACGTATTAGCAAGTAATACATATAGCGATAGCCATAAGAGAAAAATAAATGCCTAGCTTAGTACGGATGCACTTATAGTCGTATGGTCGCTCAATGCTCTGTCTGCGGTGAAACTTATGCATATTCAAGAGGACATTACGGTAAATAAAGATAGCTGTTTTTTATATGACGGAGGGTTATTAATGTTATTGATAAATGTATAAAAATAAACATATACCTACTGCCAAGAAGAAAATAAGGGCTACTTGAATTTTACACACTTTACTGTAATTTTTATAGATACCTATGCAATCTTCTAAATAACAGTGAAAACTACGTCCATTTTTTTTACTCTTTAAGGTCATTGCTGTATTTAAGGAGTTTAAAATCTTTGAACAGGACATGATATTTGTAAAAATCATTACTTAGATGAAATTAGGGCTTGATTCGATAACATTGACGTATAAGGGTCACGGGAATAATAGGCATTCGGGACATTGACAAGACATTTAATGGAAAATATAAATAGCGCATTCCTAAAGGAGACATAATTCCGATATGTCTCAATAGAAAAGTCGAATTTTCCCCCTGGCATAAATATGTCAAACGTGAATACCTGTTTGTATAGGTAAGGCAAACCTATCTATGTAAACTAAGTAAATAAACAAGTTTGACGTGAACTTTGTTCAGCAAACAAACGGTATAAACGGACGCGTAATTGAAAAATAAACATAATAAACGTAGACTGTATAGTCTACGACTGATTGGGTGACTATTCTCTAAGTTGCGATGTCTAAAAAAAGAAAAAAAAAGTCTGCTACAATTACGTCTCAACTTACGCCTGAATCAATCAGGCTGCGTCTTTATGATGCCCAAAATAAGTGTATTTAAATCTGAGGAATGTAATTGGTCTATTGTATATAGCTCCGCTTTGATCCACTCCGATCCGCTTCTGTGCACAGGCAGCCTTAAACCCGTAACAGACGATCGAACGCTCCCGCGGACCGATAGGGACGCTGCTATATGTTAGAATGAGATAGTAATATACATCTCTCATTCTAACAGATAGCAGCGTCCCTATCGGACCGCCGGACCGTTCGATCGTCTGTTAATACTTTTAGGGTGCGTCTCCAAGTCATCGACCAATCAAAAAAGTGAAGCGGAGCTGGGATACAGATTTCAACTCAGGTGATTAGTTAATTCCGCAGTCTCCATTCCGCCCCGCTTCAATGGAGACCGTCGCACACTTAGGGCCTTGTCACACACCGCCTAAGGCCCTTAGGTGTGTTTGTGAGTCCGTCTTGACTCTGTAGTCACTGGCATTCCTGCTTGTCTAGCACAACTACGCTTCGCGACTCTTGTCGCGCGACATAGCATCGACAGTCACTCTCTCACAGTACAGCAAAGAAAGAGATACGTAATATTACTGGCGCTGTAAACAGTTGCGTGTCACAGTTGGTCTAGAGGTGCAGTTCTCTTCAATTAATTGGTCCATGATACAGACTATCAATCAATACGGCTAGTCTATCAGACTGTACCGTTATGCCCGTCTTCACGCGGGCAGCGTGTTCCTAATTAACTTACAACGCATTACTGTTCATTATAGTTTGTTTTCGTTTTATATCGGACTATTCTGGCGTTTCAAGTGAGTTTGATTGCAATTCCGAGTAAAGTAGTACGCAGTTAAATGTCTTATGGTCATTACGAGTACTATATAGGGTATGCCAATCGGTTATAAGCGGCACCCATAAAATAAGGTTATATTGGTCGGGTACGAAATTGGCTATACAAAATTTAATAACCGCTAAGAGTGCTGTCTCACGAGCATTCGCCTTTGATGTAACAAAAAACAAAATAGATTTTCCTATTTTTTGTTCAAGACATGCATCAGCACCGTTATGTGTTACATAATTTTACCATACTTCAACCATTTCACCCGTTATTTTGCGTAACTGTAAGTTTTCAAATGTGGATTGAAAACTTACAGTGCGTGAGCTTGTTTCGCTCGCTCTTACGCGATCTAGATAGGAACCTCTCAGTTTTAATTTAACCCAAACCAGAATCGCAATCTGAGAGCTCAAGTACTGTACCGTTGCAAAATAATAAACATACACCGAGGAAAACTATAGATTATAAAAGTATTATTTTATAATAACTGTGCACACCTTTCCTGGAGTTTGACAATGTATCCAACTACTCAAATTTATAGAGCGATTAAGCTAGATTAACTAAGCGATGTCTTTGTTATAACTTTTATATTGTTCTCCAGTATTGTATGAATCCTTTTTCAAGGCCGAAATCACTTCGCTTTGCAATGGGTATTGTGTGCACTATAAACTGCAACCTATCATTTCAAAATAGCAGTTTGTGGTCGCAGTTTACGATACAATAGGTACCTATTGCGTCCCATTGTTGGAACACAGCGAAGATTCGGCCTCAAATAAGGATTATACTATACCAACTGGAATGGCCTTTTCTGTTTCCAAAGTTTTAGACAGTTTCAAGCTAGGCTAAGTTTAAGAGATATTTTGTATATATGTGTAACGCAATAAACGCAAATTCAAGTATTTCTGTTTTCCGAAATCCCAAAAAATATAATACTGGCTTACCCGACACATGTCAAAAGTTATTTGAATATGCTAGTTAGTTGATGCGCAAGGAAATAAAATATTTTTTTTACGTTTTTTCCGGAAGTATTCTTTTCATAACACCTTTCTCAAAATTCAAGGATTATTTATATTTTAATTTAAAGCGGTGCGTAGATATTTTTCGTCTATATAAACAGGTTGCAGGTTGCTTTTATCACGCGATAGATAAGTGATAAAGCATCCGTCAAGTTTGACAAAATGCGAGTGTGAGTGACAGATGCTTTGTCACTTATTAATCACGTGATAAACACACAATCATAGGCCCGCAGATCTTTGGCTCTTAATAACCTGTCAAAGAACAATTGACCCCTAAGTACAAGTACTTTTTAATTTGCATCAATTGGACAAACATAGTTGGTTGATTGATCCCTCTGACCACAATCAGATTCATTCAACACTTATTGATCCGAAAGTTCCATGACACTGTAGGCATATCGTATCGTGACACCGACGCGATTGCCCGATATAATTGTTAATAGACTTCCCTTTTGTCTATGGTAAATTGGTTTTCAAATACAGTATGAATTTAGTCATAATTTAATTGTAGCTTCGAGTATATAAAGTTTTTGAACACAATTTAATTATATTTGTCATAAACGTCTATGGTCAATTGATTGTCAAAAACAGCAAATATGATTCCATTTTATGTTTTTTTTTTGTTATTTTATTGTAGCTTCGAGGAATAGAGTAGGTAAAGTTTTTGAAGACAATTAGGGCTCATTCAGACGAACGGCACTTTCCTTACAGACGAACGGCAACGCGTTGACGGCAGCCGTCGCCACCTGTCGACGGCTGCCGTCGCCACTTGTCGACGGCTGCCGTCGACGCGTTGCCGGCAGCCGTCGAGAGGTGGCGAATGCAGTCGACGCGTCGACGGCAGCCGTCGACAAGTGACGGCTGCCGTCGACAGGTGACGGCTGCCGTCGAGAGGAGACGGCTGCCGTCAACGCGTCGACGGCAGTCGTCAACGCGTCGACGGCTGCCGTCAACGCGTTGCCGTTCGTCTGTAAGGAAAGTGCCGTTCGTCTGAATGAGCCCTTAGGGGCCAGTCGTTATTTTGTTGTCGATTTCTTTTTTTCTCAGATTTCAATAACATTTGGTGAGTTGGTAGTTGCTTCTTATGACTATGGTCTGCCCAATTTCACGATATTTCCTACAATTTTTTCTTTATTGAGTTACACAAAATGTATGACAGAAATTGGCCCATGGACTAATTTTTATTTTGTTGTCGATTTATTTGTTTTTCTTTTTGAGCTCCTCATTTTGTAATAAATTTTAGTATACGAAATTTAGTTTAAAAAATTTCATACATTTTTTGTAACTCAATGGAAAATTTTGTAGGACATAGCGTGAAATTGTGCTTACCTTGATCAGAATAAGCCACTTTACCTACTCACCAAATTTAATTAAAATCTGAGAAAAAAATCGCTTTGGATTATTTGCGATAGTTTGCTATTATGGTCTACTAACTGCAATAGCTGACTGGTAGAGAATGCCGTATGGCATTAAGTCCGCCATTTGTACTTTAATTTTGTATTTTGTGCAATAAAGTTTAAATTACTTAGTAAATAAAACTGCAGGGTTTTAATCGTTATTGATATCAGTCATTATCTAGCCGGGCAGTGACCTCGTTTACCCTACCCTTTACAAATATTAGCCTTTCCGGGCCGTACGAGGAACGCTATCCTCTATAAAAGCTTTTATTTATCTTGCTGTGTGTCCGTCAGCGAGTTTTGGACACAATGTAACATTATTTAACCAACTTCAAAAAAGGAGGAGGTTCTGGATAGCTCGGGTTTTTAAAAGTTTTTTCCATACGTTTGTACTGATTTGTTTATATTTATTCTCGTCAGGTCTGGGTCATAATGGAATTAGGAAGCTCTAAGAAAGCATAATTAATTATTCATCACACATAGAGTAGTAGGGCCTCGTGCAAGGTCCGTCCGGATTGTTACTACCGTCTTGCCTGCTAACCCACCGCCAAACAGCAATTTTCGCATTGTTGTGTTCCGGTGTGGGGGTAAGATAGCCGGTGAAATTACTAGCATAGAGGCATTTTATCTTCGTCCTCCGGGTAGGCAAGCACTTGTGACTCCTCTGGTGTTGCAGGTGTTTATGGGCGACGGTTATCGCTTTCCATCAGGCGATACGTTTGCTCGTTTGCCCCCTATGACATAAAAAAAAAAAAAAAAAACTTGCTCGTAAAAGATCTTATTTCATGCAGTGTACTGAAGTGGTTCGGTCTAAGAAAGATGTGGTCAGCTGAAAGATGAGCTATGGATTGTGAAAAATGGAGTCATAGCTTTCTTTTTTAATTATGTCATTAATTTATATGAACCAAGAAGTTAATAAGTGATATCCATTGTTTAAAGTCAAGGTATAAGGAATTTTACTTTTAAAATAGTGACGATTATAATTTTATATTTTTGATTATGTTAAAACATATTAAATTTGATTAATTTCAAAGCCGTTTGACATATTTTAACACAAAATGTTTAATCGTAGCTGAATGCCGAAGGTCTGTGCCTTCGATGCCGAACCTGTAAAAAAATTTCAATATGGCGGACGAAAGTTTAACGGACGTATTTAATAATAATTTCGTTTAAATAGTTTTTTTTTCGCAAGAGTAATGAAAAACATTATGTTGGGCGACGGTTATCGCTTTCCATCAGGCGATACGTTTGCTCGTTTGCCCCCTATGACATAAAAAAAAAAAAAAAAAAACTTGCTCGTAAAAGATCTTATTTCATGCAGGTGTACTGAAGTGGTTCGGTCTAAGAAAGATGTGGTCAGCTGAAAGATGAGCTATGGATTGTGAAAAATGGAGTCATAGCTTTCTTTTTTAATTATGTCATTAATTTATATGAACCAAGAAGTTAATAAGTGATATCCATTGTTTAAATTAAAGACAAGGTATAGGGAATTTTACTTTTAAAATAGTGACGATTATAATTTTAAATTTTTGATCTAGACACGCGGCAGCGTGTCCAGCCAAGTTCACCGCAGGAACTGGCGAGCAGCAGCCGTGTGTTATATTACACGAACCGTTTGGAGCCACTTTTGACCCCTCAATAACTCCAAATCTATTCAACAGAAAAAAATGAAATTTGGCTTATGTATTTAGGTCCCTGAGAACAACTAGAACCACAAATTTCATAAATGTAGATGAAATAGTTATTGAGATATTGACGTCCAAAAAACGGCATTTTTATCACTGACTGACTGACTCACTAGTAATCAAAAACCTAACCCACTTCCAGGTGACCTAGAAAGATGAAATTTGGCATTCAGCTTGGTAATTGTGTGTGTACACATATAAAAATCAAAAACAGTGATATTTTTTAGTTTTATTATTATTATTATTTATGCTTGTTGCCTCAGAACTCCGTCATTTACTAACCGATTTGGAAAATTCTTTCTTTGTTTGTAAGATGGCACTCTCTCTCTCACACACACACCACACACACACACACACACACACACACACACACACACACACACAACACAGACAGAGAAGGTTAATAAATTGCCGTGGCGCGGGGACGGATAGCGAAGCGCGGGAGCGCGGCGTGGCGAGGAGCGGTCCGGCCCCTCCCTCTACCCCGCGTCACTCTAGTCAAGACAGGTGGGGCGTCAATTCAAATTTCTGTACAAAAAGTAATGATATCCCATCAAAAACATAAATGTTAAATTAGAGCCAAGTTCTCGCATGCAACGTTGTCTGTCGACTTCGCCGACAAAAGAATTGAGATCTATATGGGCGCCAAGTTCTTTGCCCTAAATTTTTTAGATACAAGGACATGCGACATACTCAATGCATTTATTTTACTTGGGGTGTAATTCAATATCAAGATTTGACTTGGCTAGTTTTCACAAACTGACTTAATTTTATCAAAGTAACATAGTATTATTATCAAGCTAACAGTATAAGTAACAGGACGTACACTAACTTGCGTACATACCTTTACGAAAATAGGTTAATGATTAGACAAATGTAATATACATTTATATGTAAAAACTAGCCAAGTCCAGTCTTGATATTGAATTACACCCCAAGTAAAATAAATGCATTGAGTATGTCGCATGTCCTTGTATCTAAAAAATTTAGGGCAAAGAACTTGGCGCCCATATAGATCTCAATTCTTTTGTCGGCGAAGTCGACAGACAACGTTGCATGCGAGAACTTGGCTCTAATTTAACATTTATGTTTTTGATGGGATTATGTTTAAACATATTAAATTTGATTAATTTCAAAGCCGTTTGACAGATTTTAACACAAAATGTTTAATCGTAGCTGAATGCCGAAGGTCTGTGCCTTCGATGCCGAACCTGTAAAAAAAATTCAATATGGCGGACGAAAGTTTAACGGACGTATTTAATAATAATTTCGTTTAAAATTTAGTTTTCGCAAGAGTAATGAAAAACATTGTGTTTGTCCGGGGGTAAGAATATTGCTACTCGAGTCTTTTTTAATGCACTGCAGCCTGCACCTGTCGTGAATATATAGACTCACGTACAATATTTCCCTTACCCCTCACGTTGCACAATGTACTAAAAGCCCGAAAGTTCTCGTAACCGTTAACTAAGGACCTCATTAAGGCTGCATTCGAACAAACATTTATTCCAAGAACTAGCGACCCGCCCCGGCTTCGCACGGGTGCAATGCTGATAAATTATGCATGTATTAAACCCTCCTCTTGAATCACTATCTATTAAACCGCATCAAAATCCGTTGCGTAGTTTTAAATATATAAGCATACATAGGGACCGACAGACAGACAGAAGGAAGCGACTTTGTTTTATACTATGTAGTGGTAGCAAGCGTTTTTTGGAATAAAAGTTTGTTCGAATCCTGACTCAGAGATTTACTACTTTCGGTTTAAAGAATTTATTCTCAAAAGAACAAAATTACATGTTCACTTAAATGAGAACTTACAAGCTAAACAATTTAATCAATAATTAGTAGTAACAAGTAACATGCAGGAGCGACATCAAAAGTTTATACACGCTCTTAACTCTTAAGTAATAGGCATATAATTGCGTAAAAAATAAAATAAAGTTACAAGACATCTATTGTATCGAAGACATATTTTTTACGTTGTCTCTTGAACATATTGATAGAATTTAGGTTTCTTAAATCTATAGTTAGGTAAATTATTATAGAGTTTTACTCCTCCATGCGTCAGCGTTCTTTTGCCATAAGAATCTGTTCGAGATCTAGTAAGTTTTAGCTGCTGCAAGTGTTTTTTACTTATGCTATATTTATGTATTTTGGTCTTGAATGTTATCCGTGTATGTACGTGTCTTTTTTCAATGTTGTGCATTAGGTTTTAAATGTGTATAATTGGTACTTTATAATTATCAATAGTATTTTATTTTTTATTTATTTAGCGGTCCCATACAAAATTCGCAATGATATCCGCATTGTATTACCTTATTACTTCATGTTATAAAAGTATAACTCATGAAACATTGTTGCTGATTGCGTGACAAAGGTAGGATTGTATTGTATCGTTGGTGGTACTACACATATACTTTAGAGATAACAATATATTTATTCTTTGAATTGGATAATATGTGGCTGAAGCTCTTTTTAAATGTGATGCAATTTCATGGTTTAAATGATGCATGATTCCGAGAAACTCGTTTTTATGACTAACAAACCGACTTCAACAGTATCCTAAATTTAAAACGCCCCCGATACAAGTAGCTGGTAATCATGAGACCCTCTTTGAATGAGTGATATAGAAAATGCTACTAAAACTGAACATAACTACACAATTTGGAATTCTTAGCTTCAATATTGGCTAAGATCTTGTCACTTGTTCCAATTAAAGCTGAATGTCTTGGAAACCTTTGGTCCTATTGCCACCACACATAGCGAAGAACCAATTCGACGGACAAGTCTTTCAATAAAGAAAACCGCACTTAAATTGTTCCATCCGTTTGGGAGTTACGATGCCATAGACAGACACACAGATACACATGTTAAACTTATAACACCCCTATAAATTTATGAAACATATAATGTCTCATTTTTTTATGTGGGTAGGTACACCACAATTTTTATTTAAGCATTAAATACAAAGATCAAAGCTTAAAGAAAAATTGAAAAAGGAGCTACCTGGGGGAAGAGACCGGGAATCGAACCCGGTACCTCTGGATTGCCGGTCCAGCGCGTTAACCATTTCGCCACCCTAGCTCCAGGAAGATCTGACGAATTTTTCCTTATGCTTTGTGTGTCGATCTTTGCATTGTTTATTTGAAAGGTTTTTTACACCTTAGCGACCTCTAATGTGAATACGTTAATATTCACATCTTAAAAATTGTGGTGTACCTACCCACATAAAAAAATGAGACATTATATGTTTCATAAATTTATAAAACTAACAGCGCCCTCTCTCGCTTGCTCGGTCACCACTGTAAAGTGGTGCGGTAAGATGTGAATATTAACGTATTCACATTAGAGGTCGCTAAGGTGTAAAAAACCTTTCAAATAAACAATGCAAAGATCGACACACAAAGCATAAGGAAAAATTCGTCAGATCTTCCTGGAGCTAGGGTGGCGAAATGGTTGACGCGCTGGACCGGCAATCCAGAGGTACCGGGTTCGATTCCCGGTCTCTTCCCCCAGGTAGCTCCTTTTTCAATTTTTCTTTAAGCTTTGATCTTTGTATTTAATGCTTATAACACCCCTTTTTTTCGAAGGGGGTTAAAAAGAAATTCTATATCCGGCGGTCCTCTGTATTCCCGTCTCTACAGGGCCACACGGTTTAGCAATGAGGAAATGTAGTACCATTTGATAAATGGATTAGGTAAGTAGTTTTTTTTTGCTACGATGCAAAAAAACTGCTTAAATAATCACGTAAAAACACTACTGCGCAATGATTTTAATCAACTCTTTTTACGAGGGATTTATTATTATTAGTTATAGTAATGAAAAATCGACGGAGAACAAAGGATTTTTAGTCAAAATTCCCAACGGTTCATTTTTCTTCTACACAAAATTAGCATACTTTTTGGATAATCAATATTGATTGGTTTGTTTGTGCAATACGCCCAAAGGTCGGGTTTACGGCCTTGGCGACGTTTATGGACGTCAAACCATTGTTCGTACGATGAGTAGCGAAATTTTGAAATCTCGAGCCCAAGGGCAAGGAGAAATTAATATTTATAAAACAAGTGAAGACTTGACACTTAGGTAATTTAAAATATTGAAGAGATTGCCGTTTTAGGTCAGGCTCTGGTGAGTAATTTCATGAATATTATAGCTTCGTAGAACATAAACGTTAAATTAATCTCTTTATGAAAGCACTTCATATTGCTCTAACGAAAAGGTAAACTGTACTGAGCGACAAACTTAACTTTACCGTTGGATAACTGTTTTACTTTAAATAAAGACTATATTTATTTGGATTTAATTTGAAATGTAACTTATTTAGATTTTTCCGTATACTTGTAGTATACGACCTTTTCCTTATACTTGTAGTAAGTATAAGACGGTATTACTTGCCTAATTTCATAGTTCTAGGTCAACGGAAAATACCCTATAAATTTTTATTCCCTCGAGTATCAAAATAAACGTATTTTGCGGCATAACTTACGGCGTATCATTTTTTTACGTTAACTGAGTAGTTGGATTTTCTCACAGCTTTAAGGGACTATAGACGCGAGTTTCAATTTTTAACTTGATACCTCCACGCTGTCCCGAGATTAACCCTTCTTTGCATGGTGATGGAAATTTCCATCATAAAATTATCGCATTAAGTAATTAAAGCTTGTTTTGCGGGTGATTGATATTTATTTTTAAGACTGCCAAGTTACAACAACAGTACAGCATAAAATAGAACATAGTTGTGAAAAAATAATTAAACAGAATTTTGACATTTTAAATTTGAATTCGCGGGCTCGCCGTATCGCGCCATTTACGAAAACTATCTTCTCGACGTTTTCTGGAGGATATTACTGTGAAAATATTGATTTGTGTATCAGATGTGTAATTTGATATTATGTTACTTTTTGTGCATACAATTTCAAGATTCGAACATAAAGTAGTTCCAAAGTATGTGATGGAAATTTACATCATTATGCAAAGACTTCGCTCGTGAAGTATGGCGAATTATTTATCATAAATATCGGACAACCTTACACAAATCGATCTAGTCCCAAATTAAGCTCAAGAAGGCTTATGATATGGGTACTAGATGACGATATACATACGTATATAAATAAATATATACTTAAATACATAGAACAACCATGACCCAAGCACAAATATTCGAGTTCATAACACAAATATTTGCCCTGGCCGGGATTCGAACCCGGGACCGCCGGCTCAGTAGGCAGGTGTCTAGAAACTGCGCCAACCGCGTCGTCTTTATTATTAATACAATAAATAACTAACTATAATCAGCGAGCGAAGCGTCGATATGTTCCCGATTTTCGTTTCAGCTTGGCCAAAAAATCTTTTTTTATATGCCTGGATTTTCGGAGTTCTTATACTGTCTTCGCCACATCCTGTCTTAACCTATGTCTGTGTATGGTCTGTGTTAAACCAATCTTGAGATCAAGTGAACATTTCCACGATCCATCATCAGGTAAATTTTATGATATTGGGTCCATTGAGGGGAGACGAACGTGTCTGCGTTGAACCAACCCTGAGATCTAGTAGGCAGGTTGTTGTATCATCAGATCCTGAATTAATGACAATGGGAAAACCGTAGTTGTATACTCTTATGATTATGAATAAAAAAAACTGTTAACATTTTACGGTTAAAACCGGTAAACGTACATACTAACACTTTTTGAAGTTGGACCTATTTCCACGCGTGCGGAGCCGCGGGCACAGCTAGTAAATAATAAAAATACAGTCGATGCGTTGGCTCCGCTTCGAACGTGCCGACCCTAGCCGAAGACAGGCGGAGCTGTGGGCGGGCGAAATTAGCAGGTATATTTCGTGACAAGCAGCGTCGATTGCATATCCCGTGGTACTACGCTCAAGATCCGAGTTTGCATATAATGATGGATATTTCCATCATATAAAAAAATATATATATTCTCTTAATCATACCTAATATATTTTTTTATACATTTTTACCTTAATGTAGAGGTCAACTAGTATTATCCTGATTTATTTCACAAGTAAAAAAAAAATCATGCAAAGAAGGGTTAAGGGTCTTGACAGACAGCTGGACGGACTGACGGACGGACAACAATGTGATCTTATTTCTTTTGAGGTACGGAACCCTAAAACACAACTTTATCAAAAAAATCATCTGATTCTCTCTCATTCCGGGAAAATCTGACTCTCCCATATAGGTATGCATCAGTTTGAATGGAGAACGGTAACATTTTCTCCACTGTTTTCTTTTGAACTCTAAGGTATTTAAATAATGTATCTACCTGAGTTAAAAAAAACAGTACAGTATTTTAGATCGAAAAAATAATCCCGAATACTTTGGGCATTTTAGGCTTAATATTTTGGTGAAAAGACATCTTATATCTGGGCAACTAAATAGGCAAATAGTTTTGACTCTCAATTTGACGTTGGGCCGATTCCTCATACTTATACGGCTAAGTAAACCCTTTCCGTCAGAGAAAAGCCAAGATCTGCAATCTGAGCGCGACGCATGCATTATAAATATATAGCCACCGCATCGCGGGTATCTCTCCTATAGGCAATTCAAGTGCAATACCACGATTCTCGGCTGCGTCCAATTAGCGAAGTTACAAAAGCACCGAAACTAGGCCACGCCAAGGTCCACTTTTCAGCTCACGTTAATTGGTGCTCAATGAACGCTTATTGTCTCTAAACAGCACTGATTGTACAGCGTATAAGACTTTAGAAATGTTTAGAGACGTGTGAAGAAACTTAGTTACGATTATGACTTCGTCTGTTCGGCTATTCAACTATAGAGGAATCATTTTTTGAGGCCGAATTCGTTTATTTTAACAAACAATGGGATCCAATGGGTATTTTTTGCATTATGAACTGTAGCCACAAACAGCACTTATGATAATACACCTATTCAAAGTCGTAGTTTGTTGACAATATACCCATCGAGTTTCATTGTTTGGTAGAACAAAGCGAAGTGAATTCGGCCTCTAAACATCATTCCTACTATGTACAGTAGAACTTCGATTATCGTTCTATTGTTCGCTGCCACCGCCCTGGATTTGTCAAACCTTGACTAATGATCCTGCCTGGGTATCAAACTTTAGACTAATGAAATTTTTATCAATCAAAATTAAGATTACGATCACAACTGCTGCTCACGTGCCTGCACCGATATCTAGTCCCACAGAAGCAATTTTTCTATTATCCGAACTTTTGAGTTTCCGAACTCTTCTAACTAGTAGAACCTCGTGACTTAGGTTAGGAAAGACTATTTTTTTACATGTTTTGTTACTTCCATTTGTTTCTATTTGAGCTTCTACACGATTTAGACAAAGGCGTTTAATTGTGGAAACAATCAATCAAGTGGAAACGGCCAGCTTCAACTATACATACCTACAATACAACTGTACCTATTCCTTCTCCGACAGCGACACTATCTTAATCGGTATAATCAGGCTAATCCCTCCCTCCATCTTAAACTATAAAGATATATATCCAAAGCCTCAGCTACACTCCTGACCCACTTCGTTAAATAAACATAACAAACACGAATCTGTTGGTTCAAGGTAAATAGTTTCTTGTGTGCTTTCATCCACAGGCGTATTATTAGGTTGTTACATTACATTAGTCAACAGTTTGGTTTTCATAAAACATCAGACGTCGTCGCCGTAAAAGGTAACGCAACACGTGTTAAGACTCTGTTCATATCTGTGTTTAAACACAATCAAGAAGAGTTTGTTGAGTGAAATGTGAAAAAATAAATGAGTCGTTTGTACATGCAAGATAATCAATTCAGTCGCGCTGCATCGGTGCAGAAGTGATGCTGGATAAAAAAAAAACAGCGTGACTGCATCGCATAGTCGCTCGTTGGAAATGCGACAAAAGGCCACATGTCGCGAAACAGTCGTGCGTTTACGAATCGCGCGACTGAATCGCTAAAAAAACGCCGATCATCATCATATGTTATAAAAAAAAAACCCGCTACTGTTCCCTGAATGGTTGAGATACCTTGTCAAAAAAAATCACGAGGCACCCGACATGCCCATCACGATCATGTTTTTTTTAATAGTTTTTTTTGAGTTGTATGAAAAAGGCTATACATCAAAAATAAAAAAAACATAGTGCGAATGACGATTAAAGTCAAAAATGATTTTCTGCGTTTTGCCTATAAAAACTATTGTATGAAATAGTTATACAATTAAATCTTAAATTATTTTACCTTACTTGGTCCAAACGGCTTGGGCCTAAACGCGGTAGACGACATTGAGATTCTTCATTGTGCAACGGATAAATCATAAAATACTGTTTTTTCTTACTAGAACAAGTACTCTCTCTCTTAAAATAGTCATGTCACATTGTGTGATTGTCTGATTGACCTTTAGCTCAATATTTTGTCGACCCGCAGCGCCCGCATCGTGGAATTGGGTCAACTGACTCTAATGTCTGACGCAGAGGAGCGCCACGCAGTTTAAAGGGGTCCGTATAAGGGTGCCAAGCCAAGCTCTTAAACTCTAAGCAAGAGCCGTTGTGCCCGTCTAAGTTCAAGTTACCCTGAATCCTTCGAGACCATGAACGTAACATCACGTTCGAAACGTCGAGGTAATTAAATGAACAAATGTTGAACGCGATTAAGTCCCGTTTTGTTATAATAATGTGTGAAAATCGACTAAGTTTAAATCAATATACTCTTTTTTTGAAATTGGTTAAAAAGAGGGAGGCTTTTGACTTAGTGTCCCGGTGTCAAATTTTTCAGTACTTTGTCCAATTCAGTCGGGATGGTCAGTCTTACGGACCGATCGACGGTGTCGCACCAACGGGATCGGGACATAACGCGATGGATAAATGATAAAGCATTCGTCACTAGCCCACTCTGCATTGGAAAGGGATGGACACTTTGTATTAATCGAACGCATGACATACGCTAACAAAAACGCACGGGTTCCGTACCAATATCGGGCAAAAAAACACGTTCTTTAATTTTTACTTATTTTTTTATTTTTATCATTTTGTTATAGCGGTAACAAAAATATATATTCCGTGAAAATTTCAACTGTCTACCTACCTATTACGGTTCCTGAGAAAATGCCCGTCAAACGAAATATCATGAGAAACCCCTTCTTATGTATGGGAGCCCCGTTCATTATTTATTATTATTAAATCATGAATAGTATTTGTTGCTATTGCGACAACAGAAATACATCTGTGAAAATGTCAACTGTCTAGCTATCACGGTTCATGAGATACAGCCTGGTGACAGACGGACAGACGGACGGACAGCGGAGGCTTAGTAATAGGGTCCCATCCCCTTTGGGTACGGAACCTTAAAAAACATACCATCATAGGGTTGATGGTAAAAAGCTCACCCCTAAAACTCAACTCAGAAAATACTAAGGCATTGAATAATAGATAACGCTGCTACAAACACACATGTTAACCGTACCATTATAATATCATTACCCTGGCATTTGTTAACCGAATTTCATTGATTTATCGAATCCGTCGGAAGGGTGGGTAATTTGAAAGGTCAATCGTGACAGCTGAAACCAGATGATACAATTCCGATACAGTTTTGTGTAGTTTTATTGCCGGTTGGCCTTTTAACTGGAAGCACAGTTCAATCAAACTAGAAAACGGTTTAATAATTATAAAACCCTAAAAACTTGTCAGGAACAGTCCGACATATTTCGAACTCATATAGAGCTCTTCATCAGGGGCAGCGTTTCGTGCTGCTACGTGACTAGCGGTCCACTGCAGCACGGATAACTGCCCCAGCTCCACCAGCTCGCGTAGCGGCACGGATTGCTGCCCCTAATGAAGAGCTCCATATGAATTCGAAACATGTCGTGTCATGTGAATTAAAACCATTTTTAAAATTATTAAAAATGTCTCATGATAATTTAAATAATATTATAGAAAACAGTTATTCAGAGATAACTAAATTTAACAGAATTATTACATATTATACATCTTTTATCCCCCGTTTCACTCTTTAAGGATGTGGAGCTGCGCGGTGAGGTTAGGTTTTATTTTTCATTACATAAAAAAGGTGGTACTTAGTAACCGAAACTGAAATTTCTCGAATCCGTCGGCAGAGCGTATAAATATTATTGAGACCTCGGCCTTTTAACTGAAAGTTATACGGTGTATGTATAGTTGTATCACTTGTATCTAAATTCCTCGTTTCTAATAGGCCTAATAGCATATGGCCGTCATGTCTTCTTTAGGAATGTGCTGAATTTAGCGACACTATCCTACCGAAACCTCGCTTTTTTTACGGAATAAAAAGTAACCTATTTGTTAAGTTAGGGTTTAATTATCCCCGTTCCACATGCAAATCCGCCGAACACTTTCTGCGTGAAGAAGTAACTAAGAAACACACACGCACTAACTTTCGCTTGTATATTAATAGCGGGATTAGGGATACTCAAAGTTTCAGAGAGAATTGAGAGATAATATTCATAAAAAATATACTAATCAATAGTCCTAAATTGTTAAGTTACATTCGTATAAAACGAAGCAAATACTATCAAAGGTTTACTGTACAAATTGTTGGACAGTTGATATTAGATAGAGGCGATGATAACCTATAATTTCCGAACTGGCGGAAGGGCGGAGCGGCATGCATGTTAACGTAAAAATAACTTAATGTAAAACGAGGTATCGTAACTACATAAAATCATATTATCGGGTTAGATTTGTCGTTTATTAAACAATTTAACTTTGGAGTATGTTTGTTTCCTAAAATAATTAGTTTCCCTTTCGTATTAGCTATATAAGCTGTTTCATAAAGATATGTTTATCAATCAGCATGACTGTGACACGCGACTCTTTCTCGCGCGACAAACATTATCCGTCACGTTCTTTTCAATACCATGCGAGCAAGACAGGTGATGCTAAATCGCGTGACAAACAAAGTCGCGGTAAGAGGTAAGATGTATCCAGCAGAAGGGATAATTAAGGGAAAGAAAACCCGATTATTTTCTCATAGTAAACCCGGTTATAACCGGTTATTTGTATGGTAAAATAACCGGGTTTGCATTCCCTAGGATAAACCTATATAAAAACCACCGCTGGCATTAGGTAATTTTAAAAGAAATTTGATGTTGTTATGATTGTTATATCATGTTTAGCACATTGAAGCGCTAATCCGAAGTACTCAGACTATTTTATAATGTTGACATAAATAATAGATGCACCTCTAATAATGCATACTTCAGTATCGGCAAATAACCGTAATAAGGAAAATTATCAAGCCTACAATGCAAACTTACTTACTGATGCGTAGAACGGGAAATAGCTAGATTACTTTACGTGTGTCTATGTCTGCACTAAAAACTACAGCTACACTAAATGACTTGAGTGCACTAAACCGCAATAGCGAAAAGTAACGTGCCACACAAATAGAAGGTGGGTTAAACACAATAAGATATTTAGAAAACCTAGAATCTGCGTATATTCGAATGTTTTGACATATTTGGATTTTTTTATCACATTAAAATTTCGTGACTAGTCTGACGGCATAAATAAATCTAGAAAACACCTCATACGTACATATACATATATGGATTCTCATAAGAGATGTCACCCCGCTTGCGTGCACACGTATACGCGCTTACGCGCACATTACGGTCACGTCACTGACGTGCCACGTGCACGTCACGTAAAGTCTGACCAAAGAGTAGAAATTAAAAAGTGCCAACACTGTAGTGTCATCCCTTTCTAATCAATTTAAGAAATGGGGGATGACAATACAGTATTGCCACTTTTTAATTTCTACTCTTTTTGGTCAGACTGTAAACGCATCCAGTGACTTCTAGTTTTAATTAATACTTTAGCAAAAATAAACTAAGGATGATAGTTCAAGTTTCGGTAAAATCGGATAGAGCAATTCTTCTCTTCATGAACAGATTCTAAGATTTTTCTCAACTACTCCGAATCAATTTCAAAGTTTTCTGAAATATCAGTCACAATTCTACAAACAGTGCGTCTACTAAAGGTAAGTGCATAATATGGTGTGACAATTACCTCCTCCTTGCTCAAAAAGAACTGAAAAAAAAGCACACAGTTATAGGTTATGCTAACACCAACTAAACCGACGTAAGCCGAAAAGATGGTTAACTGTTTTAAAATCCAGATTATCTCTAATGGCATAGCTCTTGACTACAATAATTCCTGATAGTAAGCATTGTTGCAGGCTGCAGCTTACGGCGAGCGCATTCAGTATAATATGTGCCTGTGCACTTTGGTCATCCTGGACAGGGTTCGAAAGGATAATTTTATTATCAATGATAATTGTTACGATAAATATCATAATAATTATCGTGATAATCACAGATGGGTAGTTATAGATTGGTAATAATAATAACGAAAAATTGCGCTTGTATTCGATAAAAAGCATCAGCAAGCCGCGATGTGGGGATTCCCCTTACAAGAAAAATTCAGTTCTGATTATGCAAAGTTGAGTGATGTCATTGGTTGGTTAAGTTAAATATTTATTTAAGCCTTCATTACCGTTATCAACTGTTGACTGTTAAATGTGTAACAATAGCCAACATTAACATTTTTAACGCTGCCCGCTGCATTGATTTCATCAATATTATTTACCATCAGGTCTTGCTTGTAATCAAGAGCATGACCTACTTAAGTTAAAAGCTTGCCCTAAAAACATTCGCAAATACTGATCACTTTAGATACATCTTTACGGCTTAGTTCGGCAGAATATACTCCATTCGTTTAGCGTTCAAAACATTATAGCATGCTTAAGGGGCACAATAGGCAAATTTCTAAAACAGCTCAAACCGGTATTGTTTTTAATGTGGCTAAGTTATTTTTGAAATGGGCGACTCTATTGCAGTACCAGTTCTAAGAATGGTATAATGACTAGGTAATAACTACGTAAACAATGCACATATGCCAACCGCAATGAATATTGAATAGCTGTTTAGACGATTCTGAATATTATCCAGAAACTCATTACTCATGACTCTCTGAACTCTGAAGAACTCTATGACTTTGACACCTGCATGATGTGAAGCTAACCATGGGGTTTCAGACCACGAATGTGTCAAAATTCGCGCTCTAAAACCAAAAAATCGAAACGGACACAGAACATCTTCACATTTAGTTCCTAACATTTCGTAAAGATTGGTTAAGTTCTGGAACAGACGTGAACCTAACTTCAATTTGTATGGAAAAATAACCAGTGGTATTACCTCTTAAATAGTGTGGTACCACTAACAGAACAGATATCATGACTTACGCGGATTGCAACGTTGTTATTTAGTGAAGTTATAGATAATTTTCAACGGCAAATCACTGTGATCTTTCCATTGCAATGGATGGATGCATTGTAATCCATCTCTAGTGTAGCCAGCTTATTATACTCACATACACAAGTATGTGACTGGTAGGTGTGCAATTACGTCGGCGCGGCATACCTACCACCATCGCGCCAACTGGGAATTGGTATATGCATTTGTTCACCCATTACTTTGCTAATAGCAAAATAAACTATCAAAGCTTTGTTAAATTAAAGTACAATCAATACGGATAAAGAATTATGGTAATACTTATGTTTATGATAAATAGTATCTAAGCTTGTATAGTTATATAGCTATAAAATACTCTTTACTTTAAGCAAATATTGTAAACTAAACTACAATAATATGAGTTATATCTGGCTTTCTTGAATATGTGTGTGTAAATGTCTAATGGATTAAATATTCAACTGTATAAAATAAATGTTGTAATATAATAAAATAAGACATGACATTAGTATTCTCAATTCATACATCTTAATGTGTTTTATTACCTACAATTACGGCAAAACTAATAATTAATAGGAACTATTAGATAATAATGCCTTTGCTATAATTTATCCACATATATGTTGGCATAACATTGTTTTTTTTTGTGATAACTAACAAGGAATTATGCTAAATAACTACATATTTAATTAATGACCCATAATGCAGCTTTTAAAATCACCAAATTAATTATTTTATTACGATCAATAATAATAAATAACATTAAATAAATCCATGCAATGTTATTTCATGTCAGCCAAACACAAACATGCAATATAATAAGTCCCTTCCATATCCCAACTGTTTATAAAAAAATACAATATTGATATATGAAATAATTTTGAATTTACCTTGCAAACGAATGGAGTATATGTACATCAATACATGTACCCTAATGTAACACATATATACCAATATGCAGAAAGATGCATGATGTTAAATAAATATTTCTCTTTATTTAAAAAAAATGTTTATTTATTATTCAATGTGTGTGACATGTATTGTTATCAATATAATTGTTCTATTATTCAATTATTTGTGACTTGTGATGACCTCTTCATTTTAACGTTGACAACAACTTTATTACATAGAGATAACATTGAATTAATTAAATGTATCTGTTAAGTTTTACAATAAGTTGTATGTGTAATAGTAGTGTTGTTAGGGAATGACTAAAAACACACATGCGACAGTCAAATCTAATCATTATTTATATTAAAGTGAAAAATGTTATGCTTTATTGGGATTTGAACTCAAGTCTCCACGGCTAGACAAGTGAACTACCAATTGTTCTAAGCCAATAACTAAAGCATCAAATTGTTCAACAAGTTGCTTCATTTCTTTTATGCCTTGGAATGGCACTATTCGCTTCAATATAAACATTTGGTTTACGCTAGCATACCTCACACCTTTAATAAAAATTAACTAATCATTTTTTTTCACTAACTAGTAAGGAGTGTGCTACTGCTCAGTAGAAGTTTAATATTCATCACAAAACAGTTATACATGTATTTAGTTTTAAACCTCAACCATTATAAATATAATGCTGTGGTTTTTTTTATATGTAGGCAAAATTTTATTTACTTGGCAATTTCTTTATTTCTTTAGATTTAAGTGAATAATAAAAAGATATCAGAAAAGCACACACAAATCAACCTAGTCCCAAATAAACTCAAGCAGGTTACGATATAGATTAAAATATACTAAATACATACAATACATCCATGACCCAGGAACTAATATTCAATTACACCATACAAATATTTACCCTGGCTGGGAATCAAACCCAGGACCACGGCTCAGTAGGCAGCAGCACTACCGCTGTGGCAACAGCGTAGTGTCCATCATTAAGTTTCAAATATAGCATGAGATTTTTATTATGAATGGAAGTTGTCATACACACTTTCACTCAGCTCTGAAGAAAAAAAAATTGCCAGCAAAATAAAAATTCATTCAACCTTTTTTATAAAAATTTGATGGATGTGGCACAGTTGTAGAATTATAAATCTATATTCAATAGGTCAATGTTCAGTGTGTGTGTTCATGTAAATTGATGTAGTGATAACATTTGGGACTTACCTGCTTATGCTTTATTTTAGGTGATGTCTGGTAGGCCACTTCTAGTTTTGGGTTATTAGGGGCTTTCTTTGGTCTTGTGTTCTTAATACCTAGTGACTTTCCAAATGGTGCAAACCAGTACCTACAAAGAAAAATTACTTTTTTTAATATCATCATATTAACAACCAGGGATCAGAATTAGTTGAAGCTAAAATACCAACACTACATAAAAATATTCAATTGCAGCAGATTTTAATATACAGGTGATTCCACAGGTGTTTCAACCACTGTCAGTCCTCTGCCTGTCAAAAATATTGAAAGTATGAGTTCCACCAAGCTGCAAATTTTCATACAATGATATACTGTAACCATACTTAATCTAATTAAAAGCATAGTAACAGTTAACGGACTGCCGGCAGTTGTAATGCCTGTAACACCCATATTTAAATTTTAAGTTATAATTACTTTATGTTATGTCCTTTTGAAGACCATAGAGTTTACCACCTTACACGGACTTTTCTTTTCTCATTTTGTAAAGCTAACAAGGCAAAAAAAAACTTTTACAACTTTTTAATCCTTACAAATGTATGGTTTTTAGAACTATATAATTCTGATCACTGTTAATGGCTCTTTCATATTTGACTAATAATAATGTAAAAAATTATGCAGGGATACCAGCAGCCTATTTAAGATAGGTGAGATTAGTTTTATGTGTATATATATCTAGTATTTTGCTGTTTATGAAAACTTTCATTTTGTGAAAATGGAAGTTTAAATAAATAATTAAAGTTGAAAAATATATTACTGATACTGCTTTATATTATTTTTTATTGATTATATAAAAAGTTTTGGAAAGTTTGTAAGCTATCCATGTTGTTATATATTTTATATATAACATCCATGTTATGTTATATATTTTATGTATAACATATATTTTATATATGACATAACATGGATAGATTAGTTCTCATAAAAATACCAAGAAGAATAATATATTTTCTTTTATTTAAAAACACGACAACACATGTAATAAATAACAATTACCATTCAACATGATATACACTTTATTGTATATCATGTTGAATGGTAATTAATATTTAGCAGCATGATATACACTTTATTGCACACCAATAAAACAGAACTATTAAATGAGAAACAAGTTTTTGTTTATAAACGACAGGATGTGATTTATGGTATCTAACAGACTACTTTGACCCAATTGAAATATCGTAACTTAATCGTGATACCGGTAACATTTATCCAATGTTATCACAGCCGGAGACGACCTTATCACGAGCCCCATTAGAAATCTGATTAACTCTTGACTAAGACTGTTATCTTCATCACTATACGATAATTATAAGTATAACTGGACAACTTACTTTTCCAATATGTGCCTTAGGACTATGAGCACCACTGCCAGCGGCAAGGGGTACAGGAGATGCCTGTGGTCGTTATAAACTACAGGTTTCTCCGGACTAGGAGCTAAATCATCCCAAGTGGTATTTGGCGGCAGCCACACATCTTCATCCCAAAATTTGTTCACTAAATATCGCAACATTATAACACTTAGCTTAACGTCCCTACAGACTGTTACGGTAATGTCCAGTTATATGCTAATAACAATTAAATCACGTTATAAACACTCCCAAGAGAAAATTAACGGCACACGACCGTCCGACAGCCGACATGACACACACATGACACAAAAGTGTGGTGTTGCCATGCTTCAATCAATTAGACAAAATGTTAAAGCGTGACATTAAATTCACGTGATCAATTAACGATTCATTGAATATTGATTATTGATTTAATTGATTAACAAACTTTACATTAATTTACTTAAGCAGGAAAGAATAAATATATTATTAAAAATTGAATAGTCAGTCACAAGTCCGTAAAAAAATTGAAACTAGTAAGTTTTAAATCGATCGATTCATTGTAAAAAATAAAATCAAAGCAACAACACTGCACTTAATGTCATGTGTCAGTTGGTAAAATAACCTCAAAAAAAGTTATAACAAATATTCCGTATTCGCCTTGTATTCGTAGGTTGAACAGAACTGATAACCGGATTATGGATAAAATATAGCAAAGGAAACTACATCTTGATACTTAAGTAAAAGTGCTGTTCTTCTGTGCTATAACATATACCCGGAAGCATGGTGGAAGTGTAATTGGCAACTGAAAGTTTGATAATGTTGTTTTGTCCGACGTGTGCAAACATTCTCATGGTAGAAGAGGCGCCGGAGACTGGCCTAAGGTACGCGTGCAACTCCTGTCCATATGTCTACAGTGTAAAGAAGAAGGTCTCATCGAGAACGTTCCCTAAACTAAAGGTATGTACTTGGGCTGATGCAATTTGGATTGAGATTCTGAAACGAATACTTACTTGAAATAACTTGTAATGGACCAAGTTTAATTTGATATTAATGAAGCAAAAAATAAAATTTGGACTATACACATACATAGTACTATTTTATTTTTGTGTTATTCTTTGTTAGACTTCTTCCTTAAAAACTAAAGCTAAATCTTTACACCAATAAAATCTATTGCATTGTGGTATTGTATTGTGGGTCTCATAATCTGTTGATTTTTTAACCATCTCAAATCCAGTAAATAAGTCAGCTCATCTAAAATCAAACAATGTAAATTGAAGCATGTATTACTTTGTCGCATAATAAAATTCTTTCATGCAATTTTTCAGGAGCTGGATTATATTATGGGTGGCGCTGCTGCCTGGGAGAATGTAGACTCCACAGACGCTGTGTGCCCTAAGTGCAGCCACGGAAAGGCCTACTTTATGCAGCTCCAAACCCGCTCTGCTGACGAGCCAATGACCACCTTCTACCGCTGCTGCAACCACAAGTGTGCACACAATTGGCGTGATTAAAAAACATTTTTCCTTGTTCTCTATGAACTAAGGCTTATGTGAAACAAACTCTGAGTATGAATTTACTTAAAAGACTTAAATTGTTCCATAGTAGTCTAGTGAATTTCAGTGCTTCACCGAAAATGAAGATTGAAAAAATGGCCGTCATACCTATCTCACTGCAGACTTCTTGTGAAAAGGCTGCCGAATGCCTGTCTAAAGGACAGGTGATAGCCGTACCCACAGACACAATATACGGATTAGCATGTAGTGCCAACTGTCCAGAAGCCATAAAGAAACTGTACAGCATCAAAGGCAGGGACTCTGCTAAACCGGTAGCAATCTGTGTAACATACATACACAATGTACGAAAGTGGGGTAATGCTGGACATCTGAGTGACGATTTACTCAACAGTTTACTGCCTGGTCCTGTCACTGTTGTTTTAGAAAGAACTAAAGAGTTGAATAACCCATACCTCAACCCGAAAACCACAAAGATTGGCATCAGAATACCAGATCACAGTTTTATTAACAAGGTCACAGATAAGTTTGATATGCCAATAGCATTGACTAGTGCTAATTTTAGCAATGAGCCTTCTACACTGTCCGTAAAGGAGTTTGAACATTTGTATTGCCATTTGGGTGCAGTGTTTGACGGTGGTGTTTTAAGCCAGGGCTTGGACCAGAACCGCACCGGTTCTACAGTGGTTGACCTGTCTAAAAATGGATTTTATAGTATTATAAGGAGAGGTATATCGTATGAACATGTTATTCAGGTTTTAGAAGATAATGGTTTGACCAGTTGTTAAAATACCTGTTTTTAAGTTTATCAGTGGTACTTGTTTGTTATTAACATCATTTATCCAACCAGTGAATTTAATAATGGTTAGGAAAAGACAAAATGGATTATTCTGTGTAATGTATGATGTATATTTGCATTCATTGAGGTGCATACAGTATTGAGTATGATTGGTTATTGTGATGTATGTATTTATTTGAATAAAACATAATAAAATAGTTTAAAACTTTTATTCAACCATTATAATTCCTTCAATAAACTTTAACCTTTAATTTACTTGGTTTAATAAATTATTGTTTGTCTTAAGTCTCTTAACAGAATACCAGTCACAGACAGTTTACAGGAAATTATCTAGGAACATGTAATAAATAGCTATTAAAGTCACCCAACCATTTTTCAAGAAGAGAATAGGAAAAAACAGCAATTAAATAGATATGTTTAATTTACATATTCCTGAAAATTTGACTGGTTTATGCTCTCATGTGTAGTAAAACAGATATATATCTGAAAGTTGCAATCTATTATAAAAATGAATTGAAGATAAGTCACACAAGAAACAATAGACTAGCTAACAGATACAGACTAGATAAGCAAGATCAATTAATTTGGCATTGCTTTAACACTTTCACTACCAACAAACTGCCTGGCAGATTGTACTATGAAGGCACCTATCTGGCAGGCTATTTTGGTGTCTGGGGTGAGGTTGCGCCCACCTAGCGGGCTCTATTTATGGGGTTGTTTTATTTTTTTTACCTGGTTGTGAAAGTGTTGAGGATGAATATTGGCTATATATGCTACATATTGCTTACCCCTTTCAATTGTCATGCTGAATGAATACAACATAGATATTTAGCAAATATATAGCCAACAACTTATAACAACTAAACTAAAGGCATGGATCTTATGTCTAGAATACAGTCGTTCCTCAATTTAAGTAACTTTACTAAATGAAGGTAGATTTCACAATCATTTTAACCCTATTACCTATCATACAAGCTAATTTTTTTACAATACAGCAGACCCCACTATAAGCAACTGACAACAACTTCAGACAGTACAAAATTCCTTGTTGATCTTTCCTTTGTCCAAATATGAAGGTAGCACTAAACAGGAGTGCTTAGAGGTTTTCTATTTGCGGGCAACTTTGCTTCAAGTTGCTGCCATCGTTCAGGAGGCCACACAATCGCCACTGCCTTAGCGTTCAACAATCCTAGAGACACTGGGCCAAATGTGTTGCTATCAAGTGTGTGGCCTGTATGGTCGCCTTCCACCCAGCAATGTCCTTCAGGCACCTTCACATACTGAGATTTATAGCCCAGTGTGGACACCACGTCTCCTTGGAGCCCTACGACTCGCTTGATAATCTTCTGGTTCGGATCTTTCGGTGATACGAGTGAAACTACATCACCACGCTGCACACTGAAGTCTCTGATCGCCCAGCGCGACAAAAACACGTAGTCCGTATCCTTCGCTTGGGGGTTAAGTGCCGGCTGCATGGATATGCCCTCGACTCTGGCCACATACCCCACGGTGTCCAGCAGGGTAAGCCCGACGGGGAGGCCAATCAGAATCGACTTAAACATACTCTTTAGAAACATGAGCGTGGTTAAGCGATTCTGTGTGGCAATGAATCGAGCCCGACATAGTCAAACGAAAAAAGTTTCCAGTTATTTACATGAACATACTGCTTTGCTTTCAATTTTATTTTCTAAAATTTTGCAACTGGAATTTGTTTGCGGCACTGACCTGACATTTGATAGTTTTGAAGTTATACAACTTGTCATTTATCAATAAGTATGTTTAAGCACATTGTATAATAATTGACTCTTAACGGTTTTGATTGTATCTCAAACAGTGTTTCTATAGGCATCTTTTAAGTTTAATTAAACTAGGGCATGTTTGTTATTCTGTCAATCTGCAACGTGGATTGGAAACCGGTTTTGATTTAATGTGTCACGTCACTACAATGAATGAATGACCATAGAGTTTCGGTCTCCACAAATACTTTAAAAAAAAGTGTTGATGCTTTCTATAGTAAATTACAACCAAACAGAAATTTTGGACATTTTATTTGCGTGTAGTGAGTTTAATATCACATAAATGACGACAAACGAGCACAAGTTTTTAGCAATCGGAACCTGGAAAGCATAAAATAAATAATCGTGTACAGATGGAAGCGTTCCGTCGTCGAGAAAAACTTACAATCTGCATAATCAGCTGTCAGTGAGATAGATCATCTGTCCCTGTAAATATAAAAGCTAAAACAATCATAACACGTTTTAGTTAAGCGAGTGTAAATAATGAGGTAAACAACCCTGCTAAGATGTAACCACGGCCGTGTGGTGGATCGCCGCAACCAGAGAACAGAAATGGGATAATAACCTAAGAGCCTCGGCCGAGCCATGGCTGGTCTCCCGTGAGGTCACGCGTTGTTCGACCAGCAGCGAGCCAAGCGCACCATGTCCGGCGACTTCCCGTTCGCGGCGAAGATCGTGAGTCCCGTGAAGTGTAACGAGAAGCCATGGGACTTGTGGGTCAGCGAGATCGGGCACTCGTCGCCGCGGCGCGACGAGCCCGCGGCGGCCGACGCGAAGGCGGCGCCCGCGCGGCCGCACCACCCCTACAAGCCCGGTGCACCGCGCTACCGCCGCGCCGGCCTGCACCGCCTCCGCCACGACTCCATGAGTCTACACGGGCTCTTCCCGCAAATGGACAATCTCAACGCGGCCGTCTGCCATATGTGCGGAGTGGTAGTGAAGTGCAGTGCGGCCTACAGACACTTACTGGAGTCTCACACGGGCTCCGAACCTATCCTCCCACCTCCACCCCCCGCACCCACAGTGAAGCTCAAAAGTGGTCACAGTCGGACCCGACATAAAAAAGAACTGCCTCCGCCCCCACCTCCCATAGACATCCTACCTGTCCCCATGGAGACGTCCCCTCTCTATACTGCCACTCCTCCTTTGTCAAGGATAGTGATACCGCAGCCTGAGTTGCAATATTTAGAGGAACCTGGAACCTCGTCCGCTGTCACTGGAGAGGTCCAAGTCTGTGTAGAGACCGGGGAGCTGCCGGTAGTTAGCATACAGGACACAGAGGAGCTGCCCCTCGGTGAGAATATTACTGATGACATAGTTGATATTATGAATTCTGAAGGCATTCAGAGTGCAGATGATATCTCAAATGCAGCAGATTGGAAGAATATAATTAGGGATATAGGGAAGATGCAAGATCTCAACTTTCCCCAGACCACCGATACGGTACCAACAGACTTGTTCACACCTGTAGATCCGTCGCTGACTGCCTATACCATGACCGACACGGACCTATCTAGTTTACAATTCGCACCGAACACCTCACCGATGCTGGCGTCAGTGATAGACACCGGCGTGCTCAACACTCAAGCTTTAAAGCCGACGCCGAGCACTCCAACCAGCAAGGCGCGGCCGAAGACCAAGTCGAAGTTTAACCTCAGAGAGTACGACCCTAACAAGCACTGTGGGGTTGTCACAGCTGACAACCCTAAGCCGTGCACGCGGTCGCTCACGTGCAAGGCGCACGCATTGTCTCTGCGGCGGACTGTGGAGGGTCGAGCTAAGCCTTTCGACACGCTGCTGGCTGAGCACCGCGCCGCACGCGACGCGGGGGCGGCGGCGGCGGCCCTGCCACCACCCGTCACGGCCCCAGCCCCAATCCTCCCTCCGCTCATCGTCAACACTTCGTTGGATCTCAGCGCTTTCAACAGCCTCACGCCGGAGCAGCAGGTCAACGATATCTACGCGAGTCTCGTGAGCCTGGAGGAGTCCCACGGAGTACTGCCGGATACGTCGTGTATCGCGCCGCTGCTGAGCCAGCCGCTGCCGCTGCCCGCGGAGCCGTTCCTGCTGCCTGACGACGCGGAGGTGCCGCTAGAGGTTCCCCCTGTGGTACCCGAGGCGTCGCCGCTTCCGGTGCCAGCGGTGACGCCTAGAGAACGGCCCGAGAAGCATGACGATGGCCCTCCTCCGCTGGTTCCAGGAGACGTGTGCTGGTACTCCTCCAGTCCTCGTCCACTGGCGCTGTGCACGTTCAACGCCTCCCACGCGGGCGGCGCGATCACCTTAGGAAAGAAATTCGCGACAGTCCGGAGCAACATCAAATCCTCGCTCTCGCGGTCTCAGTGCAAAACCGGCGCGACAAACAATTACTATTATAATCAGAACGCTCTGTCGTTATCTAAAACTGTACATATGAACAATGCTAGTAAAACTAATAAGCCTGAAGTGCGGAAGCTCATAGTGACGTGTAGTGGGGGCGGGAAGGTGCAGCAGACGTTGAGCGAGCTGTTCGGGAGCGAGGTGCGGCACGTGAACGGACACGTGGCGGGCACGCCGCACAAACGCAGCACGCCGCTGAAGCACGGCA
This sequence comes from Apotomis capreana, assembly GCA_947623375.1. Taxonomy (NCBI): domain Eukaryota; kingdom Metazoa; phylum Arthropoda; class Insecta; order Lepidoptera; family Tortricidae; genus Apotomis; species Apotomis capreana. The sequence continues at coordinate 3,496,948 of OX392517.1, read as the reverse complement.
AGCGCGCCGGCGCCGTCCTCGACCTCGGCTTCAGCCTAGACCCGCTGCTAGACGAGAAGTGCTGAACGAAAGCAATCACTGGTTGTGTAGTCACATTGTGTATTTATTTTTCTGTACTGGGGACTCACGTTGTAAAATAATGAATAATAAACACGACAATTACGATAATGTTAAATCTCATTTTGTTTCGTGAAGCGAACTAATGTTTGTATTATTTTGTATATTATTTATAAGATTTTTTTAAATCGCTCCCGACAATGTCGGCATGTGTCAAGGAGAATTAAATTAGATTATACAGAATGGTTGTATTTTTTCGAAATCACATATTACTCATTGTTGATTCTGAAATGAATACTGACTAAATGGCCTAGGTTTAATATGGTTATGTGATGAAAATTTCCATGTAAAAATATAAATACTATTGACTAAGTATATCCGTAATAGTAAATCACCTCCTTTTGAAATAAAGGAAAATACCTCAGCGAATACTTTACCTTGTTTTACTCATTCTAATTCGTTGGCTCCTTGAACAATAGAAAGGTACCTTGTATTATGATTATGAAAGCTATGAATATTCATAATCCGCTAGGGAATCATCTAAATCCCCTTGAATTAGGAATCTTGTTAACCAGAGCGTGTCAAATCAAATTACTATCTTTCCGTAGTATACGGAGTTACCCACTTCTTGTTTAAATGGCAGTCATATTAGTTCATAATAATGGCGTCGTGGGAACCAAGAAATCTATTTCAAACCGACAACAAAAGGTCATTGACGCTTGATCCGGCTCGAAGGACCATCTTAATGTAAAGGTAGCATATTACATCAAATCCATATGTAAATTACACAATTTACGAAGTAAACGATAAAAGGTATTTTTGTATTTAAATTAAATTTATAAAGTATAATAGTAACTTTAAGCATTGATAATTATAGTAAAACACCTAATTAGTTTACCATTTAAAATGTATAGTCTTCATATTTTATTCTAACGTAGTCACCCTACAGCGATTCTTAGCACTTGACATATGCGTGACAAATCACCGAAAGCTAAGTAGGGTGACCAAAATAAAATGATAGTACTACTCTAACCGCATTCCGTTGTTACTAATGATAAATGTTATTTCGTTAATGTTGATATTTGAAGTACCATTATTGAAAGCGGATTGGAGAAAAAAATATTTTTATCCTCGTTTTCACAAACACTAATGTTAGTATTTAGAAAAGTATATGTTAAGATAATAGGTTCAAAGAAAGATTTAAATATCTGTACACAAATTGTTCACCACGAAGTATAAATATAGAGGGTACATTGTTGTTACGTGTGAACTTAGACTGTTCGTAAACACTAGAATCTCTCCTGCCGGTCTAGCACAACTATGCTTCGCGACTCTTGTCGCGCGACATAGCGCTACCCATCACTCTCTCACATTACTGCATAGAAAGAGACGGGTATCTATCTCGCGGGAGAAATAGTCGCGTATGACCGTTACGGGTACCCCTTATCTTGCACAATCTCTATTGTCCAAAATACATTCCGCATAACCGTTTTCGCACAATAATTTTTAGCCGAATGATACTATCGCATAATTATATACTTACCACAATTGTTATGTCGCATAGTATTCATTTGGCACAATTTTGAATAGCAGAATACTAATATCGCCAACTTTTATTTCGCAGAATTTTATGTAGCACAATATAAGTTCCGCCGAATTTATTTCGGCATAATTGTACCATAGCATACCCACAGAACCGAATCGCTGCCAGAAAATTAGGTTAGGTTAGGTTGAAACTGCGTCCCTCACAGAAACGAAGGCAAGGCAGGTAAGTAAGGCAGGTCCGACTTGGCTTAGGTTAGGTACGACGACGAGCGAAGCGAGGAGGAGTGTTAGGTTGAACTGCGATCCTAACGAGCGAGCGAAGCGAGCGAGCCGCGCAGTTCCGACTTGGCTTACGATTCCTAACATTACCAATTTCACCTTAAGGCAGATCCGACTTGGCTTGGGTTAGGTACGACGACGAGCGAAGCGAGGAGGTGTGTTAGGTTGAACTGCGACCCTAACGAGCGAGCAAAGCGAGCGAGCCGCGCAGGGCCGACTTGGCTTACGATTCCTAACATTACCAATTTCACCTTAAGGCAGATCCGACTTGGCTTAGGTTAGGTACGACGACGAGCGAAGCGAGGAGGAGTGTTAGGTTGAACTGCGACCCTAACGAGCGAGCCGCGCAGGTCCGACTTGGCTTACGATTCCTAACATTACCAATTTCACCTTAAGGCAGATCCAACTTGGCTTAGGTTAGGTACGACGACGAGCGAAGCGAGGAGGAGTGTTAGGTTGAACTGCGATCCTAACGAGCGAGCGAAGCGAGCGAGCCGCGCAGGTCCGACTTGGCTTACGAACTTGACTGCGTGCCTCACAGAAACGAATCGCTGCCAGAAAACTAGGTTAGGTTAGGTTGAAACTGCGTCCCCCACAAAACCGAAAGTAGGACGTAGGAGGAAAGTAGGAGTAGGACGGTTAAAAAACACAGAACTTGTCATTTTTATTTTATATAAGTATAAGACATGCAAGATAGTAAAGAAAAAGGATTTCCTTAAATAACTATGCTAATCTTAAATTAGCACCTATAGCCTTCAAAAATCCATTGTATGTATAATCAGCTTGATTATTTAGGATGACATTAATGCTTTCTACATCATTACTATAACATAATTACACTCAAGGATGCAAACGGAATATTATGCCATATAAATTTCGGCGACACAATTATTGGACCATAGGTGTATTGTTCTAATCGACATTATGCCAATGTACTATTCTGCCAAAGAAACGTGTGCGAAGTGATAGTATGCCAAGAAATTTAGGCAAAAAGCAATTGTGCGAAATGATGATTGTGCCAATGGTTGCTATGCGAAACGAAAATATGCCAATAAATTTTGTGCAACACATTAGTAACCCGACAGTTACACTAGAGGCGATGAGTGACCCACAGTGAAAGGCTTTGCATATTTTTTTGGTAAAGCCAGAGCATATTTAGCCTGTTTTCTTCGAGAGCCCTAGAATCCTAGAATAAGGTACTGTAGGTGTAGAGAAAGAGGATTGACGTTGTTTCATTAGAAACAGCGATGGTTGACGCCTGAACGTAGGCTCTGAAAAGAGCAGGTTTTTGTCTCGAAAAAGACAGTTGTTTAAATATATATCCCATCAAAAACATAAATGTTAAATTAGAGCCAAGTTCTCGCATGCAACGTTGTCGACTTCGCCGACAAAAGAATTGAGATCTATATGGGCGCCAAGTTCTTTGCCCTAAATTTTTTAAATACATGGACATGCGACATACTCAATGCATTTATTTTACTTGGGGTGTAATTCAATATCAAGACTGGACTTGGCTAGTTTTTACATATAAATTTATATTATATTTGTCTAATCATTAACCTATTTTCGTAAAGGTATGTACGCAAGTTAGTGTACGTCCCTGTTACTTATACTGTTAGCTTGATAATAATACTATGTTACTTTGATAAAATTAAGTCAGTTTGTGAAAACTAGCCAAGTCAAATCTTGATATTGAATTACACCCCAAGTAAAATAAATGCATTGAGTATGTCGCATGTCCATGTATTTAAAAAATTTAGGGCAAAGAACTTGGCGCCCATATAGATCTCAATTCTTTTGTCGGCGAAGTCGACAACGTTGCATGCGAGAACTTGGCTCTAATTTAACATTTATGTTTTTGATGGGATCTCATTACTTTTTGTACAGAAATTATTATGATGTGTAAATTATTTAATAATTAATTGTTAATTACTTGTGTGTGTGCTATTCTAGTACATCTTTTAAACAAACAAAGAATTTTCCAAATCGGTTAGTACGTGTTGGATTCTTGTGTGTGTGTGTGTGTGTAAGAGAGAGAGAGAGAGAAAGAGTGTGAGCTATGCTAATACATCTTTAAAACAAAGAAAGAATTTTCCAAATCGGTTAATAAATGACGGAGTTCTGAGGCAAGAAGCATAAATAATAATAATAATTAAAAAAGTAAAAAAATCACTGTTTTCGATTTTTTTATGTGTACACACACAATTACCAAGCTGAATGCCAAATTTCACCTTTCTAGGTCACCTGGAAGTGGGTTAGGTTTTTGATTACTAGTCAGTCAGTCAGTCAGTCAGTCAGTCAGTCAGTCAGTCAGTGATAAAAATACCGTTTTTTGGACTTTAATATCTCAATACCTATTTCACCTATATTTATGAAATTTGGGGTTCTAGTTGTTCTAAAGGATCTTAATACATAAGCCAAATTTCATGTTTTTATGTTAAATAGATTTGGAGTTATTGAGGGGTCAAAAGTGGCTCCAAACGGTTCGTGTAATATAACACACGGCTGCTGCTCGCCAGTTCTTGGGGTGAACTTGGCTGGACACGCTGCCGCGTGTCTAGATTCGGCCAGCATCGTCTTCTCTCTTCGATCTTCAGAACTTCAAGCTTCGAGTCTCCTGTGCTTCAGTCTATCGAACTGAACTTTTTCAAAACAAAACCTTCTCTTTTCAGAGCAAACGTTCAGGCGTCAATCATCGCTGTTTCTAATGAAACAACGTCAACCCTCTTCCTCTACACCTACAGTAACATAGTTTTAAAATAAGCAAGCCGATGGGAATCGGGTTTTATAAACGCCACGCCACTAATGAAATGAAGTAATGACCACCCTAATTACTGAAACGATTACAATTTTGACACACTTTAAAACAAATGACGGTCTTCAAACGGCTGAACTATTTTTTCATTTGGTACTGACACCGGAAGACCAACTGATATTATTTCTTCTCATCAAATGCAAACTTTGCTTTGGTTGTTTGTTTAAAATGCGATGCAATAGCTGTGGAACGATCGCTTCGAACGCGCGCCGATTTTGCGCGAACGAATGCGGAATACGGACCGAACTCCTCGGTACAGTAGCCGGCAAACTTCTTGAGCAAGGCGTTGACTGCGCAGTAGCCGATTTACGTACAAATGTACATGCGCAATCCGCCATTTTTGTTCAAAAAGTTTGCCGGCAACTATACGCGGTGGCGCATCGACTGTTAGCGCGGCTCGCGGCGATGTATTAGGGAGACCCCTAGACATAATCATGATAGTCAAAGATTCGACATAAGAACGACATCCCCTCATCTGTTATTTGATTCTAACAAAGTTGCGTTTACATTTAATCAAGTTTTGTTAAACCAAAAAGGTGGACGAAAACCGGTCAAGTGCGAGTCGGACTCGCGTAGGTACCGAGGATTCCGCACCAACTATGAAAGTTACTGCATATCTATAGCTCAAAACGAAAAGATCAATTGTAGGTACTGAGCAACAAACTTAACTTTACTATTAAAAAACCGTTTTTACGTGCATAAAATAAATACTAAATATTTGTTTATGATGTAATTACAAAATTATAATTTTAAGATTTTCCCCTATATTTGTAGTGTACGTAAAACGGAATTACTTGCCAAACATAATTCTGGGTCAATGGATATACCCTATAAATTTTGATTCCCTGGAGAGTGTCGAAATATACGTATTTGCGGCATAAACGGCCGTATCTTCTTTTTTTACGTTAACTTTATTAGTATGACTTTTTCACAGCTTCAATGGACTTGTAGACTTGAGCATATGGTTAATTTCATCAACCCGATACCTCCAACGCCTTTCCGAGATAAAGGGCCTTGATAGACGGACGGACGGACACACAACAAAAAACAAAGTGAACTTACAAGGCTTAATTTTTTTTCCTTTGAGTTACGGAACCCTAAAAACGCCATAAGATGTGCCCATAATATTAGAGGAGTTCCTTCGATTCCGCATGGAACTCGTCATCCGATCTTCACCAAAATTTTATGAGACCAACTTGAACATATTGATGAGGTTTGACGGAGTTCTGAGGTAAGTAATCGTAAAAATGCAACCGAATTGAGAACCTCCTCTAATCGGTTGAAAACACTAAAGTAGCATACCTACCTACTACTTAGTTGATTTTTATGACCGATCGAAACATGATTTTTCGCCGAAACCGAAACCGAAGGTTCGGCTTTGATTATAGTTTCGGCCGAAACCGAAACCGAACCTTTTATAAACGTGATTAAAACGTTGGATAAAATATCAGTGGGCGGTTTTTCCAGATATATGCATAATTAAACATCTCGCTGGCCAAATGTTACAGGGTTCTAGGTTCCACTTTTATCGAATTGAAATTTGAATATTGTTATATTAGTGACTAAGGTGTTTCATATTTCCAAAAGTTTGATTTTTATGTGACCGCACGCACCTTGAACGCACTTACCGAAAGGCCATGCACTGTGCCAAATTTCAACTTAATTGAAAATTGTATTGAGGTAGCGCAACATTGTTGATTTTAAAAGAAATACGTTAATTCTTAAGCATTATTCAAATACGGATTCCACCTTTCGTGGCATGTTAAATATTAAAAAAAAAACTTGTTAGACATAAAAAGAAATAACTTACGAGAAATTTAGCTATAAGTAAAGCTTCTACTGATGAATTTCAAGAAAATTATATACACACATTATAACAAAAAAATAAACTTGCGATTATATGTGTACATCTGCTAAGAACATGAAGTAAGGAAGAAGCTATAAGTAATTTATCCATTGAAATGTTGCATATCTTAACATTTCAATGGATAAATTACTTATAGCTTAGACTTCTCTACGGCTAACAGTCTTCATGTCCAGTAGATTTTTATGATTAACAGCTTAAAAAGATAAAATCAGTACTTGAGAACTACTACGAATCAATTATATGCTTTTTTTTAAGTTTGCGCAACCTCTAAAACGTCCTCAAATTTTCTTTACATTTGGAACAAAAAAAATGTTAAATATAGTGACTTGATCCGCAAGCGCATTGGAAAATTCACAATTATTTTTTTAATGTTTATTTCTCGGCTTAAAGACATTTATTTCTCATAGGAAACACGGTTTCGCTTACATGAGAACTTTAAAAGCTAGGTAAATATTAATTACAAAAATAACAAGTTAATTCGCGCTGGTTGAGCATTGAGTTAAGTTGAAACAAAAAGTAAACGTACCGTTTTTAACGTGGTTAAAATGACACCACATTTTTTTTAAATTGCTATATAGATTTAAAGATCGTCGATCATCTTAAGACGTTGGACCGGCGATCCAAATATAACGATGTGAACCACGTATGAGGGCAATCATTTTATTTTTGGTTGTTGATCTTTGTGTCGATAAGAGCAATTTTCCCAAATAGTGACATTATTATCCCTAATAGTGACACTGGGTCTAAACTAAACTACTCTAAATAGTAAAAATGTTACGTTAACTGTAATACTGAGGCAGCGAGCTGTAAATTGGATGCCATATTGCCAACCGTGCCGAGCGCACCCGCCGTTGTCAACGCGGTTCGAAAGTACAATGTAATAAGTTTCGGCGCGGCCGAAAGGTTCGGCTGTTTTGGCCGAAACCGAACCTTTGGCCGAAACATGATTTTTAGGCCGAAACTGGCCGAAACCGAAACTTCGGTCGGACACTAATTTTTAGGCTTCCGTATGGAAAAACTGAAATATTTGTGCCATGGTCATGGACGTTATTTGTATTTAAGCATGTATTTATCTATATAAGTATGTTTATCGTCGTCTAGTGTCCATACCATAACATATAACACAAGCCTACTAGAGCTTACTGTCGGACTAGAATATTTATTTATTTAAAGGGATTACAACGGAACCCTTATAAGATCACTTTGTTATCCTGTCTTTCGTCCGTCTGTCTGTCGGTCAAGACCCTTTATCTCAGGAGCGCGTTCGAGTTGAAATACCTACCTCGAAACTGTCATTTACAAACCTCATCGAAATCTCCAAGTTGGTCTCCTAAAATATTGGTGTACCTACTAGATCTGATGACAAGATTATGTTATGTCCAAATCTGCAACTGACAAAACTAAACTTAACTAAAAGGGGCGTATTTTAATATATATGACATCCGTATAAAGATACGACCTTTCACATGGCAGATTTGTGCAGCCCATAAAATACGAGCACACCCATAACCCAAGATTTACCGTTAATGCAATCCAAACAGTTTATTATATTTCGTCCATTATCGCCCCATACGTTGATACAAAGTGGGTCATGTGAAAGTTAAGATCGAAGATACCGCCTGAATCACGCACGACGCGGGTTCGATTCCTGCGTGTAAACAATATTTAATGGGCTGTTTATTTAAGGTAAAATAAATGAAGTTTCTGAAAGTAGGCCGCATGGTTCGATTTTGAACTCCGGCTGTATTTTATGTACCTACTTACGTTTCTTATGAGGTGACCGCAAGCTAATACGAGTATTGAGATGAATTATAGGTAGGTACAATGCGCATTGTGGCTCGGCAGGGAAAGACATAGAGTAAATTATATATACTGAGAAAGATATATATTGGGGAAAGAGCTCCCTGCCGAGCACAGACCTCAGGTTTACCTCGGGGGCTACAGTATGCGGTTCTTCAAGACGGGAGTAAATAGGTTCTTAAAGGGTCGCAAGCGTCCATAGGCGGCAGTAACTGCTCAACATCAGGCGGACCGCATCGCATGCTTGTTTGCCACCGTCGTAGTATAATCGACTACACATATATTGACAAAAAAACAACATAAAATTCTCCAGATTCAAACAGCCTAACCTTCCCAATAATAGGTAGCCAGGCTTACAAATGGATATTTTCAAAGAATACCTCTCTCCGTAGAAACCCTTTGTGCCACCAGCAGGTACCTACCAAGTTCGGGCTTATTTCTGCCACAACGCACCTGCATTGTTATCGTTTTTGCATAAAAGGAACCCTAAACGTATCTATCCTTTTCTTGTAATCATGTACAATTAAGGAAATTAAAACACGTACCTTTTTCTTTGTCGCAATTACAATAAGGTTCAAAAATGTAATAGGTACGCGTTCCAATTTCCTGTTTTCTTTACTATACTTCACTTACCTCTGATATGATCCTATGAGTGAGAGCATAGAGCAGGTGGACACTTTCGTTTTCTGTAAGATGAAACCTATATCAAGATAAAATAAGAGTTAAGTAATATATGATAATGGAGATCATACGAGATAGTAGTTTTATGCAACTACTACATAATTGATGGATGAAAAAAATCGCACCCGGCTCTGTACTTTCAACGAAAACTATATTGAATAAAATCGGTCGAGCCGTTTTTGAGTAATCGCAAAATTTCATAATTTTCATTCGCAAAATTAAATGACGTAAGTGCCGCGCGGTGTCATTATACTTTATTATTACATACCTTATACTGCATTAAAAAAATCCGCTCAATCTGGCTCATATAATCGATAACTTCCAGAAGGTAATAAGTAATTACAGTTACTTTGGCGTTTACGACCTTTTTATAGAGCTTGAAATCTTTCTCGTAATTTCAACCTCGGGCTTAAAAACCGCAGTTTTAAGCCGTTTTAAGCCCGTCTATTGTGAAGGCTGGGCAACTACGGAACCCTGCACTGAGCGTGGACCGACATGCTCTTGGCCGGTTCTACGTTATAATATCCATATCTACGTCATTTTGAAAACTGCTAACTGAATCGAGAAACGGAACGATATCATGATTCCCATAATGAGCGGTCATGCCATACGCCTTCTGCATACGGCGACCATAACTAGATCATAGGGCCATGTTGTGAGGGCCATATTGCAACCTCTTTCGGTCTGTGAATCTTTACATTTACACAGGTTATGACTGGTTGGTGGTTTAATAAAACATGTATTATTTCATATTTTAACTTTATTTCAATACATACAACATAACATGTATACTTTCGAGATATCACACTGAGTAGTGCTTGTATAGGCACGCAAATATTATTTATTACATATAACACAGATAAAAAAAGTAGCAGATGATTCCTAATGGATCGGTTACTTTTCCTAAATTACGTCTAATAACTGTGCTTTTAAGCAAATTTAACAATACCTGACATACAGTTAGCAATTGTACTTCACAAAAATCTAATAAAGAAATAGAATTGCTTATTTCGTAATACTAGGTTCGAGTGTAATATTTTTACGTCACTCTAGGTCGTAAGTGTGATTTTCGAGGGAAGAAAATTTGTTCCTGGCCAAGGCAAGACATAAAACAAACCACGGGCGGTAATTTGTAAAGCCCCAGATAGCATATTTATGGCCCTCACCTTCGGTTGGGCGACAAACACCTGCAATCTGGGACATTCACGAATTCAGCGCCAGGTATATAATGTATTAATTTACTATTTGGGTCATCAACAATTTTCTGCCACTCGTTGCCATGGTGATGGGACACACTGGGTTACTTTTTAAAACTACGATTTTCCGTGGTTATATTTAGCAAAAGCTTTGTAATTTAAGCAGTTATAAATCCATTCTTATGTAGACTATCTCCTGATACTACCAGTAATATAAATTATCAACACTTCTGAAGTTTAATCACTATCCCCCTTCCCTGGGTCACTAGACAGAATAACAGCAAGAAAAAGTTGATCCACCCATTTAAGTCTTTGTCCATGTAGATATATTTTAAACACACAACATGGTTGCTCCGTTCTAATTAATACGTCAAACTTGTTATGATTTTGAAAACCTTTAATATTCTTATCAACATTCTATTCAGTATTTCAAGAATGTATTTCATTTTAGTGAATTCTGAAAACAGCCAAAGTCAATAAAAAAATAAAATAAAAGATAATGTTATCAAAGTAATTAATTTAAAGAGCTCTAGAGGAAAAGGACTATTTTTACCTTCTGCTTTGGACTAGATAATAAAGGTCCATTTGGGATCGTTACGTCGACCAAGATTTTATAATTTTGATCATTATATATATAGAGTTATAATACGTATAATTCTAAATTTGTTTATTTCTTCTTTCCCTTAGGTTTGACGCCTTTATTCTTCGCTTTGACGATGCCTTTGAATTGCTTCGAATTTATTGCTTTAGTCCTGTAAAAAAAAAAACAGACCATAACATTTTTGGACATATTTCTTATTTATATATAAATAAAAAGAATAAATAAGAAGCCAACATTTTATGCAATCCACTGAAGTACAAGGATAGCGGTCCCATAGCTCAGTGGTGAGAACACTGCTCCGGTCGAGCAGAAGTCGTGGGTTCGATTCCCAGTTGTACTTCAGTGGATTGTGTAACATTTTGGCTTCTTATTTATACATAAATAAGAAATGTGGTATAACCACAAAAATAGTTCTGTATTTTTGGGCGCAGGGAAAACGGGATTTTTATTATTAAATAGTAAATTAAATTACATGAGTATTAACAGCCGCCCATTTCGAGTATACAATTTTTGTTATGACTACACTACAGTATGGTAAATATAACGTAGTTATTGTACTAAGCGGTTTACACTCACGAGAAATTGTCAGAAACGGCCCGACATGTTTCGAACTAGTATTAATTCAGTGAATAAAGGATTTTGACCTTACAAACGGTCCGGTAGTTTTGAATTTTTGATATGTTGTCTAGGATGGTTAGTCAGTGTTTAAAATGCAAAATGCACAATTCCCCCCCCTCCGCGCCCGCCGCCATATTGAAAAAACCGGCACTCTCTTCATATTTTTGCTCATACCTTCCTTTAGGAGCATTTTAGCTAGAAGAAAGCTTCGACAATATTATAGAGAGTTAAATTTACTACATTTTCCATTTTATATTTTGTTTCTAGTTACGGAGATATGCACATTTAAAAAAACTTAAGAAATTGCAATTTCCAACTCAAAAACAAACTTCTGGATTATATCATCATTTAGGAGCATTTTAGCTAGAACAGTGCTTAATAGGCAATTTTGTAGAGAATTAAATTTACTATAATTTACATTTCAAATTTTGTTTCTAGGACAGATAATTACGGAGATACCGTAATATGGTCCTACTTTGCTCCAAAATTGGCTCCACTTTTACGAATTGCATCGCATATTTTATAAATATAAAGTTAAGGTACTGGTAATGATTTTATCGGAAATAAGTACTCATTGCCTTCATTTGAGGTTGAATTTTGTTGCAGTTTAGTTGATATTTTAGATTTTTATAAACTTATTTTTTGGAGCAAAGTAATCTGTATGAGGCGGGAAACTTTACTCCAAGATAATCTTTCCTTGTAATCTGCTTTATTTCTGCAGCCTGGAGCATTAATTAACGTGTTTTAGCTATCAATAGTCTGCTCGATGATTATTGGTGAAACGGAAAAACACAATTTGGTTCAGAATCACATTTTTTTTTATTGAGATCAATCGAGTACTTTCTAGTTGCATTGCAATCAGTCTTAAATTGTAATAATTCTTATAATTAAACAAGAGGTATCATAAAAATCAACGTTAATAAACATTTGGCAAATTATTGCTATTAACTGCAACATTTAAACTAAAGAGATGAGGTAGCTTACCTCTACAAACAAAACAAAAGATCAGGTAACTGTTGCCAAACGTAAACAAAACATAAAGAAACCTAAGTGATCAGGTTTTCTAAACAAAACAAAAGGAAAACTTCGTAAAAAAAAAAAACAAACACCCCATAAGTGGTCTAGTTCAGGAATAGAATAAATCTCTCGTCTTCCTACTTTTTTGGGAACGTTTATGCATCCTAAAACATCCACCCATTTGTACGTAATTTCAAAACCCAAAGGGATTTTGGCCATTTCCAATTTTTGATAGATCTTGTAGGGCCTTTTTCAGATATTCCCGTTATCACGCAAGGGTAAATTTCAAATTCATCCTTTATGCTCCTGGAGCAAAAAATCCCCAAAAACATGTGCATAGTAAGACCGTCCTCAAAAGTTTTTAATATTTTCGAAACTTTTGTACCAATCACTAAAATATCATGCTCTCTAATACTTAATGAAGTTCTAAATGAAATAATAAAACACTTACCTAAATTCATTCAGAGATTTTCAAGATTCAAACAGATTTTCTGCATAAACAAAATCGGTTGCATCCACGCGTTCTAAAGTTTTGACAGCTACTGTCAAAATATTTAAGCTTTTGACAATCCATCCCACCGGTGTTGGTAGGTGAAATCTTACGTTACCCGATAAAATCATTTAAATTTACAAAGTTAACAAGAGTTTTCGTCTGTAACGGAACTAAACTTTTTTTTTTGTTGGAGCATAGTTACCACCTTAGGAGCAAAGTAGGACCATATTACGGTATGTAAAAAATAAAGTCACATTTTCCGAAAATATATGTAAAAATGGACATGAGTTTTATAAGCAATTATATTTCATACATGTTTTAATTTGTCCTAGACTAGTCCGTAACTGAATGACAGCGTTCTAAACCAAGAATTTTGAGAAATTTTCGGAAAATTCGACTTTTCCTGTTTTTTAAATGTGCATATCTCCGTAACTAACCGTCCTTGAAACAAAATTTGAGGTGTAAATTATAGTAAATTTAATTCTCTACAACATTGCCCAAGCTTTATTGTAGCTAAAATGCTCCTAAACGAAGATATAATCCAGAAGTTTGTTTTTCAGTAGGAAATTGCGAATTTTTACGTTTTTTTAAATGTAGATATCCCCGTAACTATCTGTCCTAGAAAAAAAAATTAAAATGGAAAATATAGTAAATTTAACTCTCTTTCTTCTAGCTAAAATGCTCCTAAAGGAAGATATGAGCAAAAATATGAAGAAAGTGCCGGTTTTTTCAATATGGCGGCGGGCGCGGAGGGGGGGGAATTGTGCATTTTGCATTTTAAACACTGGCTAACCATCTTAGACAACATATCAAAAATTCAAAACTACCGGACCGTTTGTAAGGTCACACATAGTACTTTAGTCTCTATTCACCGTATTATATATACAATATTTAAATAAATATGTCTCACGATAGTTTTAATAATATCATTACATATAACTTATTCATTTATTTATTTATAAGACACACTAATATAGACACTAAACTAAAACACAAAAATTCAACATATGACTATAATAATTCGTGATATAATATTTGGATGCATGCATGAAAGTTTATTAAACAAATTTGTATTCGTGGGCAATGAAGGAGGAAATAGAAAACTATGACATTTACTATTAATGCTATTGGCAGTTATGTATACATATTTTATTTAAAAAGAAAACCTACGCCGCTACGTTTTATAAAAAGAAGCAGAATTGATCTGTCAGGAAAGTACCCAATTAAAATTAACCAAGTATATGCTAAGGAACTCACCGCTTATTTAGGTTCTTCCTTGACAGTGGTATGTACGCGTAAGGGTCATGTTTGCCCTTTTTCTTGACGTCTCCCTTCGCTTTCTTAGACTGGTATTCTGTACCCGCGGTGGATGCCATAGATGCTGCTGAACCTAAGGGTCTAGGAGAAAAAAAAAACGTAATTCTAAATTCAGGGACTCAAGCTGGTATGAGCTGTGTGTTTGGCTACCTAGGACATTTTATAATCAAATTTGTCAAAGATCCTAAATCTTCTAAGTTTGTCAGTATAAGTATTAAGTACCGATCTAAAATCCTCAAAATCTTGGAATCCACTGATCCGACAATAGGTAAAAATGTACTGAAATAATATCACACGGAAAAAGCTATGTAAAATCGCCTATAGTGATCTATCTATATATCTGTAACTTGATAGTTTTCTTTTAGTGCTAGACTTGATACTTTTTCGCCTTTTTTACATAGTTTTAGTGGCGCATTAGAATTTGGCACGCCTTGATTAAGACTTTACGTCACCCTAAGCTGTAAGTGGGATTTACTGCCCGCTTCAACTTTTTAAAGTGAATAACACTTTTCCCAGAGTAACATAGCTATTTCATGATTTCATTGCGTGTAGTCGCCGATAAATTTAAAAAAACCAGTTGTCTGCGTGAATTTCGTCAATTTCGAGCAGTTTTTGAAACAAAAAATTATCAAGGAATAATTCAAACTGTAGGTTTCAAATATATACCAATAAATCGCAGTAGTCCTGTTCTAGTAGTAACATTGATAATATGTTAAGAAACATGTTTGATCATAGAGACAAATGTCTAAAACCATCAGCATTTTTGAACGGATAAGGAGCTGTAAGGCGGAGGCATTCATAGTCTCCCACATCTGTCTTCAATTTAGGATAACTTGCTGTAAAAATCAATGATTCCTTACCTGTGGATACCCTTGCCTCCAGCCTTATACTTGGACCCGACAGCCACCGTGGACGCCTTGCTTCTATTCGATCGTCCACTCTTTATGCTCAGGATGTCGTCAAACTTTCTCTTCGTGCCTGGTTTGAGGAGCTTCGACTTTGTGTCCTTTTCTTCGTTATCTGCAATGTATTTCAAGTGCGATGAGATGCGACTTCGGGGAAGTTATATATAGTATTTAAGTGACAGGTTGATTGACAGGACCCTTTCCTACTGGGCACTTTAGGCACGTACCCAGGGCCTCCTACTTCACGGGGGGAAGAGGTTCCAATAACTCCCGAAAAACATACCTAGATGAGGTTTTTTGAGGCCCCTAATTATGAAGTGCCTATAGCCTAGGACCCCGGAATGCCTTAAGACTCATAATTGACAACATTTCATATTTTTAAGACTATCATTTTATTACTTTTCTGAATTCTGCTTAAAAAGATGAAGTAATCTCTGTTTTTATTTATTTTCTGAGATGATTATTTATTTTATTATTAATTTATAAAAACATACTCATTTTAAAATGTGGCAACACCAAAACCAGAACTTAATGGAACGGTTACTTAAGTCGGTTTTCTTATTAAAAAAAAACTTAATAAAACTCCATTAAAACTCGGTATGCATCTGTCATCTGTCAACGTCAAATAAAAAAAAATTCTATGTTTTCGCTCTTTGGTTTAGACAACAACCCTATTCAGCCCGTATTGTCTTAGATTGCAGTTATTTGATGTATTTTCTTATATTTCCTTAAATACAGAAGAATAAATTCCAAGATTTTTTTTAAGGTACACGACATAAAGCCCTGTCGATCTCTATATTAATTTCCACCTGTTATAAATATGAAATGTTGTCAAAGTTTATTTATAACTGTGTTGTGTATTTTTATTAATGCAGTAACGTCTGCTAACGTAAACTAAATGTTTACAAATGAAGCGAAAATTTAAAAATTTAATGATTCGGACAGGATTCGAACCTGCGTTTCAAACGGCTTTCCGAGCCAACACGGGCGTCCTCCCAATTGGACCACCGAATCAGATGTCAGAGCCATTGAATTTTTCAACCAGTTGCTTCGACATGCCTTAGGGTGGCATCGTAGCGCCATCTACCGTAAAGATTTAGACTTTATCGTCGGCACCATCGTCTCAAATTTGTTGAGAATCTATAGTAACGATGTGCTACACCCGAATTACTTATTTTTATTAATGCAGTAACGTCTGCTAACGTAAACTAAATGTTTACAAATTAGCGAAAATTGAAAAATTTAATGATTCGGACAGGATTCGAACCTGCGTTTCAAGCGGCTTTGGCAACGGGAGGACGCCCGTGTTGGCCCGGAAAGCCGTTGGAAACGCAGGTTCGAATCGTGTCCGAATCATTAAATTTTTCCATTTTCGCTTCATTTGTAAACATTGTGTTGTGTATTTGTTTCTAAACGTTTGGTCTGCATCAAACCATTATTTTATTGTTGTTCAGAAGATGCCTATATACTCTACTAGGTAGTAATATTACTACATTAATACAAAGATTCTAAAATTCCTGGTTTCGTAACCTTATGTCTTTTGACGTTAGTCAAATGTCTTATAACTACCTGGCTTCTTTTCCAGTGATCACACGTATTGGTAGCGCATCAAACCGAGAAACGGCAATGCCAGTCTTATGCTTAGAGGAAGGATAGGGCTATGTACGCAAGGCACAATGACCGAAGAAGTTCTTAAGGGGCGTACCCCGTATCAATGACCTTGAGCATTCTTTTTTTTTTTGTTCCCACTAGCTCGTACTATTTTACGATTTTAGTTTAAGTGATTAGCGAAATCTTACGCAACGCTAATTCGAGTAACATCGTTTGCTAAAAAAGTATAAAACCAGCAGACATGATTAAAGCAAACATTATTTCTCACTTATTGGTACAAGTTTCATGTCTAAGCGTCGCGTAAGAAGGGAAACTTTACCGACATAACCTAGAAAAAGGACTTTACGCGTGTTAAATTTCTTCTATTATGTGAGGTATTTTGAAATTCTATGAGACAGAAATCACAGAAATAAAGACCAATTACCAAGCAACATTGCGTTTAATTTTCACGTGAATTGCATGAATAGGAATCACTTGAAAAAATCGTTGACAATAGTGAAATTGGCCGGGTAGCCCCTTAAGAGTCGACCTCCACTTACCAGTATCATCAGTATCACTGTCCACCTCCCCGCTGGGTTTCGGCGGTTCGTCATCATCATCATCATCATCGAACGCATCGGCGGTGATGATCAGCCGACCGTCCGGCGCCATCTTGAATCCGCCATCTTTCTTTTTCTGTTTCACTTCTATCGCCTTCTTCTTTTGAGACGGGTCGGTTGCTGGAAGAAAAAAGACAACAATCAGATGTAATCAAAATAATTGGAAAAAATACTAAATCGTTTAAGTTTGTCCGCATAAGAAGCCCCCGACTCGGTGGACGAATCCCGAGAAGTTTGCAGGAAGTTTAATCTGAGCAGTATGAGCTATATACAACGTGTTTTTGTTCAATTGCTTTAACTTCGACATAGTGCTTGGAACATTAACGTAAACTCATCCCTTAAACCGTTTAATGATATTCAAAAAAAAAAATTTTTTTTGCTATCCCATACAAAGTAATTAAATATTTAATTGGTGGCTATTGTAAAAGGTCCTTTTGAGTTAGGCAATAGTTAGAGTCAACTTGTTGTCATTTTAACGCAGTTTTAACGTCACTGATAAAACTTCATCGATGACAGAATTGAGAGCTCGTTAAAAACTTAGCAAGTTAGGTGGAATGCGTGTGGATGGTCTTGGGTTCAAACCCCGGTAAAGAACTATCTTTTCGCATTTTTTTTTTCATTGGCAGTGAAAGTTTAATTTTTGTGCTTATTTTTTATTTCAGAACAATGTTTGCGATGTGTTTAATCCATTTTTTTATTCACTTTATTTCAATTCTCTGGGGTTATGGTATAGTCACAAATGAAACTAATTAAAGTTTAAGTGTAAACATTTATTTACATAAACAATATTGGCCTAATAAAATAAAATTATCTCCTCATCAGTATTTAACACAATATTTACATTTGACCAAAATAATAATTTACTACAACTTGTTTTCAAAGTGCCCGCCATTATTTTCCAAACAAATATTCGACTGAAATCTGCTGAAATCGTATCTCGCGATTTAGTTTGACAGGAGTGGCACGCATGGCATCGGATTCTTCCTGAATTCGTTGCAGTAGGTCTTCCCTCGAAGCCACAGGTTTGGAGTAGACTTTTCTTTTAAAGTACCCCAGACATTAAAGTGTTCGGTCCGGAGATCTGCATGGCGGGCCACGCGAGAGTTTGACTGCCGCGTCCAATCAAACGCCCAGCAAAGTGCACATCCAAATGCTGTCTAAAACGGCCAGCAAAATGTGCGGGTGCTCCGTCATGCTGGATCCAGTGTATCCGCAGTGTTTCCAATGGAATATCATCGAAATAATCCAAATTATGCAAGTTCTTATTGGGATATCGACGTCGGTGTCGGTACTCCCTTGCTGCTTCCGCCGCATTTTCATTGCAGGAAACCGTAAACAAAGTGCATATTGGCTTCTTCTTCGAAATCTTCGGCCGTATAATTTATCCGTGGCATCACAACGCAAGTGAACACAATTATTTCATTAAAAATTAAGTAAATAACAACAATAATAAATTACTATTGTCAATTTGACGTGACACATGCGAGTCAAGTGAGAGCAAAATAAAAAAGAACTTATTGATTTAGACCTTGTCGTACATAAGGAACACTGAAAACTCTTTTCATACGAACCAGCAGATAATAGTCTTTACTAATTATAAAACGGTATAAACTCACGTAAAAATTGTCAGGAACGGCCCGACATGTTTCGAACTCATTTGGAGCTCTTCATCAGGGGTAGCTATCCGTGCTGCTACGCGACTCGCGACCCACTGCACTTTTAATCGCTCTTCTTGCCGCCCTCTGCGCACGCGCAGATAGCGCGGCGCGGGGAGGGCAGGGCTCTTGCGCTGTCACCACTGGACTGTCTGTCACTGCATTTTCACTATTACCCACTGATACCACGCACACTTGACTTATTGTATCAACGACATTGTCTGAACGCGAGATGTTTTTTAACGCCGGAATCACAGGTTTCCATGCTGGAGGTAGAGCCCAACCACCGTCTCGGTTGAAATTTGGGCGCCGTCCAATTTCGATAGCTTCACGTATCTTCCGTTGTACACAGCGTTTCCGATGGTTTTCCAAATGTGTCCGATGGTACCATGGTGTGACGTAAAATGTGTCCGATGGTACCATGGTGTGACGGATACCATCGGACACATTTTACGCCGTAGATACAGCATTACAACCTGGTTCCGTCCTTTGACTAAGATGAGGCAGTTGCTACGGTCTCCTAAAGATAGAGATCCATTTGGAACCCCTGGGGTGTATGAAATACCGTGTGAGTGTGGCAAGGCATACATAGGAGAGACGGGACGTAATGTTTCTGCAAGATTGTCTGAACATATACGCAGTGTCAGAAAAATGGATACGAGAGACTCCGCTGTTGCGGAGCATGTTGTCGAGGCCGGTGCGTCCCATTTCGTACGTTTCGATAAGGCACGGTTGTTGGTTCGTGAGAAACGCTGTGTACAACGGAAGATACGTGAAGCTATCGAAATTGGACGGCGCCCAAATTTCAACCGAGACGGTGGTTGGGCTCTACCTCCAGCATGGAAACCTGTGATTCCGGCGTTAAAAAACATCTCGCGTTCAGACAATGTCGTTGATACAATAAGTCAAGTGTGCGTGGTATCAGTGGGTAATAGTGAAAATGCAGTGACAGACAGTCCAGTGGTGACAGCGCAAGAGCCCTGCCCTCCCCGCGCCGCGCTATCTGCGCGTGCGCAGAGGGCGGCAAGAAGAGCGATTAAAAGTGCAGTGGGTCGCGAGTCGCGTAGCAGCACGGATAGCTACCCCTGATGAAGAGCTCCAAATGAGTTCGAAACATGTCGGGCCGTTCCTGACAATTTTTACGTGAGTTTATACCGTTTTATAATTAGTAAAGATGTCTCACGATAGTTTTAATAACATTATAATAGTCTTTGGTTATAAGAAGATTTTACACTGGTTAAACTGAGATTAGTGATTAAATTTGGATATTAAATAATTTGAAAACGGTGCGAGTTAGGAACTTAGTTTCTTTGAGAAATTTACTCAATAAGATGTAAAGAATTAACCCTTAAAGTTAAAGCAATTCAATAAAAACAGCCTGTATACAATAGCCCATGTATTTGTGCAACCCATAGTACATGACTTATAGATAGATATACCTGTAATCTTTCTCGAGGCCGAAACATCAGCCAAATCCACGATATTGTCCGGGTCGTCCTGAATCCAGGCCTGGCTCTTCTTTCCTTTCCCCTTGGCTTTTGGCCTCTCGTCTTCTTCCATGAGCTCCATTTCCGAGTCCGAGTCCTTCAGGATGTCTTCCAGGGTCTTCGAGGTGCCTCGGATCTGGTCGATGTCATCTTCGGAGTCTGCTTGGTCTCTGGATAAATATAGTGCATTTATGTTGTGTATTTATTTATAGCGACAATGGAACTAACTTTGAATGTTCAGGTAATATTGAACATCCTTAAAAACATATATTTTATAAAGCCCAACCAGAAATATGTGAGGATTGTCAAGAGGGCGCTATTTATAAGATTTATATGGCAATAATTTTACAACCAATCGCAACCCATTACAGTGACATTAGTTTAAATACTATGTTAACATCGTAACATCATTTAATGGAATGCACTCTTTTTCCGACTGTTTTTCGTGTAGTAAACACGCGTACACTTTATTTATAATATTACTTTCACGACTGTGGATGGGTTTCGGCATTTTCTTTGGATAATCTTAAACATTTGTCTTTTAAAGAAAGCACCACGAACGACATTGACATTGTTGACAAACCATCATAAAATCATTGCCAGTGTAAGAAATTAATTCCAGTGAAATTCCGCAATATGGCGCATCCTCATATATTTCTGGTCAGGCTTTAATTGGTAGTAGAGTCGGGTTAGTTCAGCCCTGGAGGGTAACATTTGCCACCCACACAAATACATTTCGATAAATTTGAAAATTCTTATGGCGAAGAGTTAAGATGTAGTTATTCAAAATTTCCTTATTAAATGAAATAGGTTTAATGGGCGGGCAATGTTATTACTAAAACAAGATGATGTACAGACTGACCAAAAAGAGTAAAAATTAAAAAGTGGCAATACTGTAGTGCCGTCCCCGTTTTCTTAGATTGATTAGAAAGGGACGACACTACAGTATTGCCACTTTTTGATTTCAACCCTTTTTGGTCAGACTGTAATTTCACTTTACTTTGCTTACGGTACTACTAAAATTTTTACACACATTATTATAACAAAACTGGATCTAATCACGTTCAAAAGGTGTCCATACGAGAGCATGGAGGCAACATCACGTCCAAAACGTTGAGGCAATTAAATAAGCACTTTTTTTAATTAGGTCCCGGCTTGTTAGAATGATGTTAATCGCCGAAAACTGGGAATATCCTACTACATGTCAAAGTAGGTAATAAATTAATGACATGTCGATATCGCGCAAATAGGTTATGCCAGTCGGTCGAATTAGAATTCATCTATTCTGTACCTATATTTCAAGTATCTTAATCTGGTATGAGATCACGAAAATTAGGGCTATTAGTAATTGAATGAAATAGTCTTAACCCTTAATTTGGTAATGTACACAAGAATGTACAAAGTCTATGACCATCTTTTTTATTTATTTTTTCGAATGATAATTTTTTGCTCTATTCAACCTTGACGAGACTTGAACTATCGACCTTCGTTTTTATGTCAAATTAAGGGTCAAGCGACTTATTGTTGACCCTAACTGCACTCACTTCTGATTATCCTTCGCCCTCTTCTTCCTATTATCCAACTTCCTCAAATTCCTCAGTCTCCTGAACATGACCTCGTCATCCTCAGGAATCAGCTTCTCCACGGTATCGGGGCCGTATTTCCTGATCATCCGAGTGAGGAAGTAGCCTATCTCTAGCCGGGAGTGGCGCTTGCAATCTTCGGGCATTGAGGAGAGAGTTTTGAGGATGATTGGGAGGGAGCCGGCGAGGACCTCTGTTGGGAGGACTTTGGTGTATACCTGCGGGAAATAATGTGAATAAAAATATTGCCTATCAACTTAGAGCATAGACAAAAAGGACATGCATTGCAAGAGGGTCGCACCCCTACTGCAAGATAATTGGTCAACTGGTCAAACGCGTTTCATAAAGCTCCTTAAAGACATTTTATCTCTAAAAATGGTGAATTGTGCAGTATTTTCTTGTAAAAGATGACCTGGTACCGTACCGCATGAGTAGATACTTTTAAAAATACACGTGAGGTTGTGGGGGACGGGGGACGAAGAACCTCAACAAATATCACCAGGGGGGAGGGGGGGTCAAAAAGTAGAGAGAGGGCGCTGTTATCTTTTGTTACTGTGTTTATCTTACGTTACTGGTCAATCTTTTGCTTCAATAAGAAACGACATAGGAATCAAGAAGAGAGTACCAACCTTCAAGAAACTCAACGCAGCAGCAGTGACCTCCCTATTCCCCGACATGATCTGCGTTGCCACAGTCTCCAGCAAGTCCTGAATAGTTTCCAGAGGCATATGTTCTGATAGATAGAATAGGGCTGACGCCAGGGCTCGGAGCGTGGCGCTGACGATCCGGGGCAGAGGGGCGGTGAGGCCGGACATGATCAAATTGAGGAAGCTTTGCATTCCTGTTTGGAAAAGAAAAAAAACCTGTTTTTTTTTTGTACACTACGACGGTGATAAACAAGCATGCGGCCTGATGTTAACCAGTTATTGTCGTCTATGGACGTTTGCGACGCCTTGAGCATCACACGTGCAATGCTGACCCTTTAACCCTTAGATGCATAGTGTAAGATGCAGTTTACATAACAAAGAGTTCATGATTTATTGAGAAGTAGGAATTTATAATGTTACTGAGAGTGATTTCATAAGGAAATGTAATCCATTTTTATATTTATTCGTTATACGTTGACGGTAGTATATAAAAAAAAAGTTACAGTTGTTTATCAACGAGAAGGCGGAATTTGCCATTTTCATCGTGAAAATTTGCGTTTAAGTTCATGGTCGTTTTGTTAAACTACGAGGATTCTGAAAACAATTTCAAAATTTCTCTTGACAAAAAAAAACTAAAATTTGCGTGTACCTTTGAAGTCACATATTTCAAAAGATATTCATTCTATTGTTTTTTTCTCTCTTTTATTTATTTATTTATCGCAAGGCGATAAATTCACACTGTGTGCTTTCTTTGTTTCACTGAAATAATTTTATTCACACAATTACAGCTGTTGAATAAAAAAAAACGATATAAATGATACCAACCTCCCTCTTGCGTCTTCAATACATCCCCAACGGAATTAATGAGGTTAAAGGCACACTGTCGGCACTTGGAGTTGATATCTCTCGTGCATATCACCGATTCCGCGATAGCACTCTTTAGAAGCTTGCTCTCTGCCGTGAGTCCTGGAGTGGAATTGATGAGGTGTTCTATGCATCTGGAATAGGAATTAAAGTTAGGTTTTCTCAAAAGAACAAGAGAGAGAGAGTTTCATTTGCCGAACTATAAAACAATGGAACTCTTTGCCGGCTCGTAATTCCTCCTTCTTATAACATGGGACCCTTCAAACGAAGCGTGAAGAAGCATCTCTCGGGCCAGCATGGCAGTGTCAACTGACTTGGCACCGTTGGTTTCTTGTCTTGTTTGTTTCTTCCAATGCGACTTGGGCTCCCCTTTTGCTTACCATCAGGCGAAGTGGAGATACTATGTTGTGCCGTTATAAAAAATGACCAGCCTAACAAGGTCCGGCCCAGGCATAGTGGCGCTACAAGCGTCTCTTATGTGACAATAATGTGCATACGTCATATGTTTGCATTAAAGAATAGAATAGAATAAGAAAATAATTTTATTTAAAGGGCTTCTAAACGGGCCATGTTTTGCTGCAATTTGTGGCCGGCAACTATGGCCGTCCCTCTCTGGCACCATACGCTAGAGCAAGATGCAAATAATGGCAAGTAGACTTGGCATATCGATGCCAAGGATTTGTCATCAGCCAAATTCAAATATTGCTTACCGGAATGTTGCTCTATCCTTCGTCTTTCTTCTAAAATAAATACTGAATCGTATTGAAAACAACTTGACTTTTATTACTGTGGAATTGGATAGTTTTGGCTTGTTTACAACAGTGACATTCACTGACTTTCAACGTCAGACTTTATTATGCAATTATACTTGAAATTTGCGTAAGGAACTTACTCTTTTTGTGGGGGGTTAAAAAGGCCCTTGAAATTCCAATGAATTTTTACTCTTCCTAAAACTAAACAGAACCGCATTTGATTTGTTTTGGTCTACTTAAAAAAAGACACCTACCTCAACCTAGCTGCTTTACTGCTATCCGCTACCTTACTCAGCGAACTCATCAACAACTTCTTGATCTTCTTACTATTACTCTTCAAAAACTCTTTACAACTCTCATTCTCACTCTTAAATATCTCTTCTAAAATCCTATACGCCTTCTTATGCTCCATCTCTATTAATTTAACCCTTTCTTTATATTTTAACGTCGGTTTCTTTTCCGTATCATCTTCCATGTTTTCTGGTTTTTCTTTCCTAGCTTTCTTATGTTTTTTAGGGTTCTCTATAACAGTTTCGCATAATGGGTACACCCATTTGTCGAATAGGGTTGTTATTTGTTCGCTGGTTTGGTATAAGACGAGTAGACGGACTATGTCTAAGATGGATTCTCGTTGGAAATGGTTGTCGGTTGATGTTTCGAGTTGCTGGATGGCGTTTTTGAAGAGCTCTTCGCGGAGGCTTTGATCGCTTATTGTTAGGTATACCTAAAATAGAAAAGATATAAGATAAAATATACAGGTTATGGTCCATGCGAAAACTGTTACTAAATGTTTTACAACGAGGAATGAAGGATATGAAATTGACGTAATTATGTTAGTTCCCGAAATGTTATTATTTTGATGCAGTTGGCGCAGTTTGTAGTGCGCCTGCCTACTGAACCGGCGGTTCCGGGTTCGAATTCCGGCTAGGGAAAATATTTGTGTGATGAACTCGAATATTTGTGCATTAATTTACATAAGTATGTATATCGTCGTCTAGTGCCCATTATACGAGCCTTCTTGAGCCTTATTTGGACTATATCGATTTGTGTGAGGTTGTGATACATAAATAAAACAAAAACACCCATAAGTAGAGGAAAACAAGGAATATAGTAATAGCTTTTGGTGAATGTATCAATTTATCTGCTTAGCCCAATGGTTGACTGGTAGAGAATGTCCTATGGCATTAAGTCCGCCTTTTGTACGATAAATTCTTTCTTTTGTGCAATAAAGATTAAATAAATAAATGTCCTAAAACTATTCACATAACAATATGTAGTAATCTCACCTGTATAGTCTCTATCGCCGCTAATCTCTGTCCCTCCTCCATACTCCCTTTCGCCGGCGACATGTATATATTCAACAAAATCGGCAAATAATTCTTAGCGAACCGTCCCAACTCGCACTTATCCTCTTCACTTTCCGAATTCGCTATCAACTTCCTCAGCCCTTGCATCACTGGCAATCTAAACTCAGGGTTATCCTTCAACACATTACCTAAAACCCTAGCCATAACTTTGAAGCTATCTTTGATATCCTTAGGATTATTGCAGAAGCTCGGCAGTAGCGACCAGAATTGATTGCACAACAAATCAAAAGTGTGTGATAACGCTATGTTTTTTTCTTGAACGCATTCGCGCGCGCGCTTTCGGCAAAACGTAGCCATTTCTAGGATATCTGTAGCGAAGAATTTCAGGTTTGAATGCGTTATTTTCTCCTTTAAAACTGGTAGTAGCCAACTTCGGTCTAAGTTTATGTCTTCTGGGCCATTTCGTAGGGGTATGTGGGTGAGAACGAACTCAGGGCCTAGGGTTTTGACGGCGCAGCCTGTCGCGTGCTCGACTTCGCGATCATTGTGGAAGTTATGGCTTTCGCGTCGCTCGTTCAGTTTTTTTAGGAGAGGGCCGAGGATGTAGACTACGTTGTCGTTGCCGATCTGTGGACAATTTGACTGATTTAAATAAATAAATAAATAAATAAATATTAAGGGACAATCATACACAAATCGACCTAGTCCCAAACTAAGCAAAGCTTGTACTATGGGTACTAGACGACGATATACATAATATATAAATACATATATAGATAACATCCATGACCCAAGTACAAATATTTTGCACAAATATTTGCCCCGGCCGGGATTCGAACCCGGGACCGCCGACTCAGTAGGCAGGTGTCTACCAACCGAGCCAAACGCGTCGATTTATAAATATGGATCACACTAATACATAAAGCCGAAAGCGAGTGTGTTTATGTGTATGTTTGTTACTTCTTCACGCTCAAACGGCTGGACCAGTTTTTATAAATTTTAGTATGAAGGTAGCTGACAGCCTAGATTAACATATAGGCTACTTTTTATCCCGAAAAAATTTAGTGTTTCCGTGGGATAAGCGGGAAACACCGCGCGGTGCAACTAGTTTAAAATATAAAGGTAAGTAAGGTTATATGGAGGAGGCCTTTACTCGTAGAGAGGTCCTTAGTAAAACTGCATGACATATTTTTAAATGAAAAATTATAAATTATTAATAATATTCAATTGCTAAAATTTTTAATTGTAAAATTACCAATCTCAATTATTTTGCATGTTAAATTAAATTAAGAAATGTTATTTATCACAGTTACTAAGGAATAAATGAGGCTATAATATAATAATAAGGTTATATGCTAAATGGGCTTTATGTATAATAAAGATAGTCACACATCTGCCAGAAGGGCATTACGTACTTTATTTAAAAATATCTCAGTTCACTATAAGGCCTGCTAGGCAGAAAGAACCGGCGAAAGAAAGCCCTCAGACTGCCTTATTACCAAGTTATACATTAAAAATAAAGAATCTACTTAAACTACTTTTTGTACACCATTCGAGGTCCAGGTTTTCCAGTCTTCTGTCTTGCTTGATCCTTGATAAGATGTACAACAGGATCCCAAACCGGTGATAATGAAAAACCATCTTCATTTAAAGTAAAGAAATATAAGAAAATACATAAAATAACTAAAATCTACGACAATTATGCCTGAATAGACGTATGCTCTTCGACCTATCCGCGAAAAAAAATAAGCTGTCAACAATATCAATCAAAAAGTCATTACTTTTTTTTTTATATAAACACCAGACTTGAGTAACCTTTCCATTGTGCCATAGTTTGATAAATGAATGAGTTTTTAATTAATTATTTATTAAATAATTAGTAACCTCAGCAAAATTATAAAGACAGTGATTACATCCTTTTTCTAAGCGGAATACGGAAATGTAATAAAATTGTAGTTTTAAAAATATCAAATGTTGTCAATTGTTTTATTTAAATGTTGGTACAGCTTTCTCACCTCAAAGCACATAGCGATTGTCATGATGACGTGCTTGATCGCCTGGTTGAACGGATTGTCGAGTCCAGTGCCTATAGTCTTGAACACGTTATCCACGTGTGGTTTATACTTCGGGAACGAGGCTGACTCGATCGCTGGTTTCACGCAGTCTTGGAGGATAGCCTGTGAACAAGAACGAATGTGTGTAAATAAAAAATAGATAAAAAATAAAAAAGTCATTTATGATGCCACAGATAAACACACTACAGGTATAAGGTTTGTGGGTGGTTTGCGGTCGGACTTGATGACGTATGTGAAAAATATGCTGAAAGACGTGTATTACTGTAGAACACGATTTCCGCTATTTATCTAAGTATTCTACTTCTTCCTGATATATGTTGTATCAAGAGTTTCCCATCATTTTACCGATAAGTTCGATAACTATTAATTAGCATATTCTTTTTTTTTTTTTTCTAGATAACCAAGTACTTTGACCTCAATCGCATTTTTTGAATATCATACGGGGCAAAGGAGCAAACGGTTCGCGTGATAGAAAACGATTACCGTCGCCCATAGACACCTGCAACACTTTCTTTTCTTGAAGGTTTGAAAGTCGTATCGGTCCGGAAACACGGCAAGCGACGATTCATGAAGTAAACCATCATCATTATTATTCAGTCGTGCGAGGCAGGAAATCTCTAGAGAAAGGCACAGTTGTGGACTGCCAATTATCTAAGTGGCCAATCATCTAATCTTAAGTGACAAAATTTAAAGCCAAAAGCAGACACATGCTTGTATAGACGATTCTTATTCACTCTCGATTTGAAAAGATCCAACTTAGGTATATTTTACAGGAAAAAGGTGCGTAGAAAGAGACTTTCACTCCTTTGCTGTTGCTACCAGACAAAAAAGTTAGACATATCCCAGAAACCGGCCGAGCCGACTTTTATAGCATCAACCCCGCCCAAGTAGCACATCTGGGTCTAAATAGCTCGTATATCATATCTAATTAGATGCTTAAGTGAAATTTACTACCATGACTAAGTGCTATATAGGTGGCAAGAACCCTTATGCCACCAGTATAGAACCAAAAGGAGAAAAATTGCAGCCAATTTTTGGTGCTAAATAGAATCCATAAGAGATCTCACAATTACCTTAAGTGGTAATTAGAACTATGGGTGAAAGTTATGCGCAGTGAACGAATGAAAACATTTCAGTTCGGTCAATGAGTGATAAATGAGTCGCCAAAATTATCTTTGAGTGGCATTTGAGTGGCGAGTCAACTGTCAAATTGTGTTTTATTAAAAGTAATACGTGATCTGCCATATTCATTTTGGATTTATATCTCTCGTCTGTTTGATTGTGATTAAAACTTTACGTTATACAAGCATTGAAATAAGCACGAAATTCTTGCGAATTTTTTTTTACTGTGAAACTATAGTATGTTTTCTTTGTAAATTTCGACGCGCCCTTCATTTGATCAGGAATATTAAAAAAGAGAGTGCTAAATTAAATAAGGAATAGATACTGATAAGAAATAAAATTGTTAAAAACCTGACCTAATGATTGTAGGTTACGTACAATGTTAAAGTAACATCGTCACAACTATCAAAAGTCTGTGATTATGCGTGAGTGTGATAAAATTCTGGTTAAAATAATCAATTTTCATAGGCTTCCATTTGTAAACATCAAAGAGTATGTAATCACTACGTTTTAAGAGACGGGAGTGCCATACAAAAAGCGTGAACTCGCATTAGTATGAAACGGGGGCGAAACATACTGCCAATATGAAGCCGCAAACAATATCAGTGTCAGTGTCAACTCATGACATAATGCCAACATCAAGAGCAAAATAGGGATGTCACATGTTACACAAATTATCGATATCGATATCGGTATTTAAAAAAAATGGTTCAGGCGGGGTTCGCATTCGCACCCGCGTCTCCAACGGCTTTCCGGTAATTTAAATCATTAAATATTTCGCTTCAATGTAAACATTTGGTTTACTTTAGGTTACTGACTTCATAAAAAAAAAACAATAGTGTGCAAATCATTATATTTCGTTCAAACTTTGCTTGGCTTGCTGATAAACATAGACGAAAAAAGCCGTTTCATCACTCCAGTCTGTGCTCCAGGTTGGAAGTTCTGCAACACAAATAATACAGGGTAAACAGAAAATTACAGCGTAAAAATGAATCTGTTTGTCCAGATGAAACCGTACCATTCATAGTCCATTGAAGATTTTTAGTAAAATATTTCTGTGACCATAATCTAACTCAAACTGGCATAAAAAGTAGTGAAAATAATGTCTTATCCTCTCATCTGAGACGGCTTTAACAGCTGTATTCAAGTGCACACTTTTGTATAAGTACACATACCAATAGGCTTTTGCTTGAAGAAAGATATTCCGTGTTTACCCAGGTATTTTTCACTTCAAATGAAAATTATCGATAAAACTTACATACAGCACTATTGTTTACATACGTATAAGGGTATGTATTATTTTACCCGAAATACCAAGTTTTCAATGAAACTTACGATTAACATGGTTATAACACGCAGTAATTAAGTATATTTTTTACTTACCGATCTTCGAACGGTGGAAATCTTGCCATGAATAGTCTTTTTTGACCGTCCATTCGACACGTTTTCATTCTGCATATTTCGCACTTTTTCCTTTTCAATCCACTCATTTTTGCAATTGTGATTGTCTTGTGTACCTTCTAGACGACCACTACACCCAAAGAATGCAAATTATTAGATTATTTGTGAAATTTGAATTATTTGAAAAGATCGCAGAACCTTGACAGAAGTCGACTACACAACAAAATAGAAACGTCATCTAACATGGCATGGCGGACAAAAATGGCGGCTGAAGTACAACCCGCCTAAATTCGATTGTCGCCAATTATTTAATGCTTTGTAGGTTTCAACGTTCTTTCAAACTTAGATAGGTAAAAAATTCACCCCCGTTTCATACAGCCGTTGTCGATCGTTTTTTACCTTGAGAGTTGCGCGAGGCTGGTAAACATGGCGAAACAAAAAAGATCCTACAGTGTTTATTTTCACTTATTTGTTCCTTATTTGGAACTATCAAGTCTAATAATCACTTATTTGTATCTTGCGAGTGGCAAAGCAGTGAATGATATTACCAATAGTAATTATTTGCTCTTTTGTAGACTATTAAACAAGCAAGACTATTAAATATATTTTGACAAGGCGCAAATAGGAACTATAATAGTTAGTGGTTTGAAATAAGTGAAAATAACTGCTTTTGGTTCCAAGAACCTCCTACTGAGACCTATTTATGCGTTGGAGTGGCAATAAGGTACTTCTTAGGCCTTAAAGTTGCAATATTTTTTGGTTCCAAAAGAGCCGTACAATTATCCCTTTAGCCACTATTGGTGATATAATTCGCTATTGTACTAGTCATTTGGAACTTTTAGTTCCAAATAAGGGTATGTTCCCACTTATATGTAAAAGTTGCTTATAAGTGATTTTAAGGCGTTATATAGCACTATTGCTTCTTATTGAGTGACAATTTGAACCTGCATGCAACTTTAAGTAGCAAAATTGACTTTATCCCACCATAAGTAATAAAGTAGAAACAAAAAACGCTCCTATGCAACTACAAGTGATAGGATGAACTCATATACAGTTTTGAGTTGTGTTTAAAGCTATAAGTTGTATCAAACACTGTTAAACCACTCATTTAGAACTTAAAGCTATAAGATAAGCTGCAAAATTCACTAATGTGCTGCTTGGGCGGCTACCGGGTTGGCCGGCATCTGAACAAAGTTTACGAGCGCCCGGCCTCCGGGTTGTTGGTGTCGAAAGTGTTAATTGGAAAGTTTTGCATCTAATTTCTTATCATGATTGCAAAGGAGTGGACTTTATTTACAAGTTTTAGTTTGTTCACAGTACCTTGAGCGCGTTGGTGGCGGCGGCGGTGATGTCCGGCACATCAGACTGCCACAGCTCGGTGACGCAGATAGTCACGAACGACGGCAGGTTGGGCACGCACAGGTTCAAGTCCAGACTGTGACAACATTACACATCATCACTACATAGTATAATTCCCTTATATACTAACATAACGGATTTTGATGCGGTTTTTTTTATAGATAGAGTAATTCAAGAGGAAGGTTTATATGTATAATTCATGCATAATTTATCAGCATTGCACCCGTGCGAAGCCGGGGCGGGTCGCTAGTTTTAAGTAAAGAAGGAAGTATATCTGACGTACAATACAATACTAAGCAACTTTATGGCACACCTCAAATATATCTCTTTGCTGTATATCTCATGTTTATACAAAACATGAGTATACAGCAAAAAATTAACAGAACGATTTCTTCCAGGCAACTTTTAGGTAGCAGAGTTGTTATAGCGGGAACAGAAATGCATCATCTGTGAATGTTTCAACTGTCTAACTATCACGGTTCATGAGATACAGCCTGGTGACAGACGGACTGACTGACAGACTGACGGACGGACAGTGGAGTCTTAATTAAAGGGTCCCGTTTTGCCCTTTGGGTACGGAACCCTAAAAAATATTTGTATAAAAAATGTATATGTAGAATTACTTACCCAGCTAAGCATCCGTATCCTTGCTGCATAACTGCCGCCCACGCCAGCACCTGAAATAAAGAATTGTACGTTTATTACCACAAACGAAAAATAATTCGACAATTCACCAATATGGAAACCGCTAGCTTTGTCTACTTCACTTATTTCCACAGTATTATGTATTATGGCATACTGATTTGGGGTAAGAGACATTAAAACCATATTTGTTATTTGGAATAGAGCTATTATTGGTATACGAGAAACTTCTTTGAAAAAGTAAAAGTGAGACAGAGAAGTAAGTGACTAGTCTGCAATATTTTTGCAATAAAAAATTAAGGTATTATGAGCTGAAAATCCGCAAAATCAACTTATAAATTAATTCATTCATGATTTAGCCATGCAGCCCCGATTGTACCTGTCCATTATCGTTAGATGGGAGCCGCGCTGCGATAAGAGCGCGGGACAGTTGCGCCGCAAGACTGATGAGGCAGTTGGAGGCAGTTGATGGTGCCATGGACAAAGTGTGAAGTGTGTGGAGATAGCTAGGTCTTGATGTACACGTTGTTGTGCGTCTAACTAAGTAGTACCTGTCCGGTATCGTTAGCAGGAGGTCGCGCCGCCATAAGAGCGCGCGTCAGTTGTGCTGCGAGACTCGCTGGGCAGTTGGAGGCAGTCGATGGTGCCGCGAAGAGAGCATGGAGTGTGTGGAGACAGCATGTCTTGATGTACACCTTGTTGTGCGTTTAACTAAGTAATACCTGTCCGGTATCGTTAGCTGGGGGTCGCGCCGCCATAAGAGCGCGCGTCAGTTGTGCTGCGAGACTCGCTGGGCAGTTGGAGGCAGTCGATGGTGCCGCGAAGAGAGCATGGAGTGTGTGGAGACAGCAGGTCTTGATGTACACGTTGTTGTGCGTCTAACTAAGTAGTACCTGTCCGGTATCGTTAGCAGGAGGTCGCGCCGCCATAAGAGCGCGCGTCAGTTGTGCTGCGAGACTCGCTGGGCAGTTGGAGGCAGTCGATGGTGCCGCGAAGAGAGCATGGAGTGTGTGGAGACAGCAGGTCTTGATGTACACGTTGTTGTGCGTCTAACTAAGTAGTACCTGTCCGGTATCGTTAGCAGGAGGTCGCGCCGCCATAAGAGCGCGCGTCAGTTGTGCTGCGAGACTCGCTGGGCAGTTGGAGGCAGTCGATGGTGCCGCGAAGAGAGCATGGAGTGTGTGGAGACAGCAGGTCTTGATGTACACGTTGTTGTGCGTCTAACTAAGTAGTACCTGTCCGGTATCGTTAGCAGGAGGTCGCGCCGCCATAAGGGCGCGCGTCAGTTGTGCTGCGAGACTGGCTGGGCAGTTGGAGGCAGTCGATGGTGCCGCGAAGAGAGCATGGAGTGTGTGGAGACAGCAGGTCTTGATGTACACGTTGTTGTGCGTCTAACTAAGTAGTACCTGTCCGGTATCGTTAGCAGGAGGTCGCGCCGCCATAAGAGCGCGCGTCAGTTGTGCTGCGAGACTCGCTGGGCAGTTGGAGGCAGTCGATGGTGCCGCGAAGAGAGCATGGAGTGTGTGGAGACAGCATGTCTTGATGTACACCTTGTTGTGCGTTTAACTAAGTAATACCTGTCCGGTATCGTTAGCTGGGGGTCGCGCCGCCATAAGAGCGCGCGTCAGTTGTGCTGCGAGACTCGCTGGGCAGTTGGAGGCAGTCGATGGTGCCGCGAAGAGAGCATGGAGTGTGTGGAGACAGCATGTCTTGATGTACACCTTGTTGTGCGTTTAACTAAGTAATACCTGTCCGGTATCGTTAGCTGGGGGTCGCGCCGCCATAAGAGCGCGCGTCAGTTGTGCTGCGAGACTCGCTGGGCAGTTGGAGGCAGTCGATGGTGCCGCGAAGAGAGCATGGAGTGTGTGGAGACAGCAGGTCTTGATGTACACGTTGTTGTGCGTCTAACTAAGTAGTACCTGTCCGGTATCGTTAGCAGGAGGTCGCGCCGCCATAAGAGCGCGCGTCAGTTGTGCTGCGAGACTCGCTGGGCAGTTGGAGGCAGTCGACGGTGCCGCGAAGAGAGCATGGAGTGTGTGGAGACAGCAGGTCTTGATGTACACGTTGTTGTGCGTCTAACTAAGTAGTACCTGTCCGGTATCGTTAGCAGGAGGTCGCGCCGCCATAAGAGCGCGCGTCAGTTGTGCTGCGAGACTCGCTGGGCAGTTGGAGGCAGTCGATGGTGCCGCGAAGAGAGCATGGAGTGTGTGGAGACAGCAGGTCTTGATGTACACGTTGTTGTGCGTCTAACTAAGTAGTACCTGTCCGGTATCGTTAGCAGGAGGTCGCGCCGCCATAAGGGCGCGCGTCAGTTGTGCTGCGAGACTGGCTGGGCAGTTGGAGGCAGTCGATGGTGCCGCGAAGAGAGCATGGAGTGTGTGGAGACAGCAGGTCTTGATGTACACGTTGTTGTGCGTCTAACTAAGTAGTACCTGTCCGGTATCGTTAGCAGGAGGTCGCGCCGCCATAAGAGCGCGCGTCAGTTGTGCTGCGAGACTCGCTGGGCAGTTGGAGGCAGTCGATGGTGCCGCGAAGAGAGCATGGAGTGTGTGGAGACAGCATGTCTTGATGTACACCTTGTTGTGCGTTTAACTAAGTAATACCTGTCCGGTATCGTTAGCTGGGGGTCGCGCCGCCATAAGAGCGCGCGTCAGTTGTGCTGCGAGACTCGCTGGGCAGTTGGAGGCAGTCGATGGTGCCGCGAAGAGAGCATGGAGTGTGTGGAGACAGCAGGTCTTGATGTACACGTTGTTGTGCGTCTAACTAAGTAGTACCTGTCCGGTATCGTTAGCAGGAGGTCGCGCCGCCATAAGAGCGCGCGTCAGTTGTGCTGCGAGACTGGCTGGGCAGTTGGAGGCAGTCGACGGTGCCGCGAAGAGAGCATGGAGTGTGTGGAGACAGCAGGTCTTGATGTACACGTTGTTGTGCGTCTAACTAAGTAGTACCTGTCCGGTATCGTTAGCAGGAGGTCGCGCCGCCATAAGGGCGCGCGTCAGTTGTGCTGCGAGACTGGCTGGGCAGTTGGAGGCAGTCGATGGTGCCGTGAACAGAGCGTGGAGTGTGTGGAGACAGCAGGTCTTGATGTACACGTTGTTGTGCGTCATGAGGGATAGGATGGACTCGCAGACCGACTGTAAGAGGAAATTAATATTAATGTTATTTGAACACGTGTAAAACTAGAATAGAATAAAAAATACACCAAATGCGAGTGGGACTTGAGACATGAGTTTTGACGAGTAGAGTAGAGAGAGTAGAGTTTGACGACGCGTTTGGCTCGGTGTTTAGACACCTGCCTACTGAGCCGGCGGTCCCGGATTCGAATCCCCGCCAAGGCAAATATTTGTGTGATGAACTCGAATATTTGTGCTTGGGTCATGGTTGTTCTATGTATTTAAGTATATATTTATCTATATAATTATGTATATCGTCGTCTGGTACCCATAACACAAGCCTTCTTGAGCGTAATTTGGGACTAGATCGATTTGTGTGAGGTTGTCCGATATTTATATTTATTATTTATGAGTGGGCCTCAGTATGAGGAAACCGTTGAAAGAAGGAGGCTCTAGGGAGGGACTGCCAACTGCATCTCTTGACTTTTCCGCGCACTGCAAAATAGTTACCGATGCAAATACAAGTTAGTATGCATTAGGTATGGGAAAATAGAGCGAAGTTGATGCAGAAGATCAATGGCTATAAAAAATGTGGTGTTTATTTACACACATTAAAAAAACATTTCACAGGTGACAGACGGACGGACGGACGGACAGCAAAGTCTCAGTAATAGGGTCCCGTTTTTACCCTTTGGGTACGGAACCCTAAAAAAGGATTGATGATGAGTACATATTTATAAAGGATCTGCAACAAAGGGAGTTGCAAGCGTCCATAGGCTGCTGTACGCTTGTTTGTCACCACCATGGTTTTAAAGGAGGTAAATAGATGGCGCTAGTGTTAAATTTATTTTAGCAAATGCCTTTGTGTTCTGAGTGTGACTTAAAAATGTATTAAGCGCACATTTGGTCAATCCTTTTTTTTATCTCTTATAAGTTTCTTGGCTTAATGTGAAAAATAATTAAACAATCACACTAATATATATAGAAGAAATTTTGTGGCTGTGTTCGTATGTTTGCTACTTTTTCACGCTTAAACTGTTGGACCAATAAAACTTGGTATAGAGGAAGCTGATATATTCAATAATAAACTTCTGTAAGGTTTTAGTTGCAGTAATCTTAATATTGTTAGAGCTATAGTAGAATCTCAATACATCAATTCACCTACCTTAATGTACTCCTTGCTGAAGACTGGAAGAACGTCTCTCAGCATGGTGAGCGTGTGGAGAACAGTCCTGTGTCCAGAAAGCAAAGCCTCTGCCTGTATTTGGGACTGACAGAACTCTGCCACGCGGTTAGATGCTGGGTGAACTTTGGGCACCTAAGAATTGGAGAAACTGATATTTTAAGTGCATACTAAATAGACTAGTATCATATTATAGTGTGTAAGTTTTTGTTGGAGCAAAATGAGATTGAGTTATTTTATTCAAATTTGTGGCGTTAAGGAGTCAATGTCAATAGGCGTCACTGAAAATCAGCGTCTTGAAGTGGGTATTGCTTAGTTCATGACATAAGCTGAGCGACGACCTTTTTAGCATAATTTATCTATAATTATCATGCATCTATACTATACTAAATAAACTTATTTCTTTCCTTCAGTTTGTATGTTCAACAAGTACTTGAGTGGTGAAACGTTGATGAGTGCACCCTGATAAGTTGGACAGCATTATTACTGTTTATACTATATTTGAATCTTCGTGCTAAAAATAAACGCGATGCCCGCTCATACATAATGCCAAGTACTAGGAAGGGAGTAGAGAACTTTGGCCTGTTATCTGATGATTATAGAAATATGTACCTTTGTTTTATCATCGTCAGTAGGAATCATGAAGCAACTGCCGCGTAGAATGGCTGTTAAGGCGTGTTGTGCCGCTTTTCGCACCTAAATAGAAAATATAAATATATTAAAAACCGGCCAAGTGTGAGTCGGACTCACGCACAAGGCTTCCATACAAACACTAGTTAAGATGGCCAGGTGACATTAAGTTTGCACCTACAATATAAGGCGCCGCATACAAATGAGGTGCAAAGTTAACGCAACCTATCACTTTTGTTGTATGGGAGTCCCACTGAAATAATGATTAGTTTTATTCCTTTTTTAGTAGGTTTTTCATTGTTATAGCGGCAACAGAAATACATCATCTGTGAAAATTTCACCTCTCTGGATATCAACGTTACAGCCTGGTGACACACAAACAGACAGACAGACAGAGAGACAGTGGAGTTTTAGTAATAAGATCCCACTTTTTACCCTTTGGGTACAAAATGTTAAAAGCTCCTGAATATAAAAATATATATATAAATGCTACACATACCTTGGGTTTAGAATGCAGCACAAACGCCAGCACATTATCAAACACCCTCATCGTAGAAGAATCAGTCCAGAGTGCATACTCCTGAGCTCTCAGCAACACCGACATACACCCAATAGCACTCCTCAACAATGTCCCATTCTCCGACTGCGAGTTCTTCTCCAAGATCTCCGTGAATGTGGTAGCAGAGTCCGAGAACTGTTTACGGAGGACCGCTTGTGGGACTGATTTGATGCCCATGGATAGGAGGGAAAGAGTTGCTATGAGGTTGTCGTCTTCTGCTACTTTCAGAGTTTCCATCTGTAACGTAAGATCAATGAATTATTTTATTTATATACACACAATAATTGAACTAGTGGCTTTGTGAGCTGTAGACTTTGCGATTTTGTTTCAAAATGGCTGCAATTTGAAATTTTTTACATTTTCAACCTCCATATCTTTGCTATGTAAAAAAATAATTATATTGACAATAAAATTCTACATACTTAACAAACCTAATCACAAACTTTAATGAGAATAAGTTGAGAAATGCGACCTGCAGACGAGAACAGCCAAACATCCGAAAATCCAGTATATGAAACAATTTTTGTCCAAGCTTTTGAGTTGAGTAATAAATAAATAAATATCGTTGAACCAACTTACACAAATCTACATCCCATCATTGTCAGTTCTTTCACAGAAAAAATCATTTCCCTGTAGTATCTTTTAGCTATTTTAATGACAATCAGGTAAGCCAAAGAAAATTGCCAGTATTGTTGGGAATAAAAAGTAACTACTGAGGTTTAGAAAATTTTCTGAATGGCTTCGAGAAAACAATGAACAATGGTATGGCATACCATTGTTTCCAGTGGTAAAGGAGGAGTAATCATTTTATCAACCATACTAACCAGGGCAGCAAAGTACTCGGTGGAGGTCTGCTCGCCACCTTGTTCCTTGATCACCTCTGTCACAGCTGCCAGTACGGCCAACATCTCTTTGTGGATAGAGTTGTTGGAATCAAACCGACTCAACAGCCTGGAAAGGGCAGTTTTATTTACTGTAACTTATCCAGGTAGCAAACAGCTTATACAGCCATTACAACTAATTAAACCTGTATAAAGGTTGTATAAGAGATTATACAGCTATTATAATTCTAATTTAAGCTGTATAAAGACTGTATAAGAGATTAGTAGCACACGGTTGCTACTTGGGTTAATTACATATGATCATAAAAACGAGGTATATTTCACATTTATACACCATGTCCTATTACGTAAATTATCTAGCCCTACCCTTTTGAAACTATAAAAAATACTATTTATCTATGATAATTATCTATGATAAAGAGAATAAACTTGCCATCAAGTTCAGACTTCAATCAATCTTGTGTAAGATGAAAATGAGTGAAGATTATTTTCACAACTTTCAAGTTTAAAATGACTTGTTGGAAGATCTAGTAGTTATATTTGAATTGGAAAACTTAAATTACAAATTTAATGGATAATTACTACTTGTATCACTTACTTGCTAAAGCTAACATTAGAGCATTGGCTCCAATCTGAAGCAAACGTCTGAAATGTCTTAAACGTCCCAGACTTTGATCCAGAGTACTGGCTCTCCGAGTCCTCCTCGCCAGACCTAACTGACATGCTCTCAAATTCCTTCGCGATTGTCAGTTCTGTTTCTGCTTCAGACTTCTGTTTGCCCTTAGAGTGTCCGTAGGTTATCATGGCATCGTGTTTTGACACTGCCTGTTGTGTTAAGCCAGTGTTTCCTTGAAAATAATGATTTGAAGTTAGGCTAAATGGTTATTAAGAGTTCAGTTAATTTAATCTGGCTTTAATAGGTAATTAAGTAGTCGGTTAAGGTTGCAGGGTTTAAAAAGTAACTGAAATTAATCGAATTATGTTTAGTTTTAAAATATATAAAGAAACTTACCCAAATTCTCTTGGAAGAACCGGGATTTTGCCATTTCCCTGTATTTTTGGGTCTTCGGATTGGAATTTGAAGATTGGCCCTTCTGCCATCTTTTGCCTTTTGTTTTACCTTTCAGCTTTGATCTAAATTTCCCCATGGTTCTTGCTTCTTATTACTATTTTGAAGAAAAATACTGCACCGCACGTGGCGATGAAGTTTTGAAGCGAATGGCTGTCAATGCAATGCTGTCAATGAACTGTCAACAGTCAAACTGTCACAGTTCAATGTAGCCAATATTAAAATACTAAGATCTCTCTGGCAACACCAAGAAGTATTAAGAGAGACCTAATTTAATTAAAAACTTTCACTAAAGCTTTTATTACACTACGATTTTACACGTATAATGATTTTAGATTTGCAAAAAAATAAAAAAACCTCTGGTATAAAAATAATTCCCCAAAATTATTAAATATGTAATAATATCATATACAAACGAATTCTTATAAATTAAATAGGATTTTTTTTGTTTAGATTTCATTAAAAATCCTCTTCACGCAAAAGGCGTTGACTTTGTAATGACAGGAAATGGTAATTGAAGTGACCCGGAACGGAACGTAAAGTACCCAATTTTTCTTTCGTACATCGTATGTACTCCTGTTTCATTGCGTTTTTCTTGTTTGTAAATAATAACCGCTGGAAATAGTACGTAATGTGAAATTACACACATTCCTCAGCCGAGTGGTCGTTACGTAAAAGGTAACCATTGCCGTGTAATTAGTTAATTCGCCGTAGAACTCCTAACCTATCGGTTGATGTTTTGTTAAGGAGTAAATGAACTATGTGATATAAAAATGCCGCCTTTTAGAAGGAAGAAGGCGTCTAAATCCTTTCCAGTGAAGGTGTGTACTTTGGATGCCGAATTGGAATTCAACCTTGAGGTGAGACGTCAAATTTTATGCTTATTTTTGTTATTGTTTGGTCATTTAGTAATTGAAGAATTAGCACAATAGTTTCATTATGAGTCACCCTGTGAGTACCAGGTCCAGTAAATTACTGCAGGGAGTGATAATTCGTTGGTTAAACACCTACGCATGGGCCGATAACAGAGCACTGTTGGATTCATTGTAATATTTAGAAATGTAATGCAATTTGAATAACATAAACAAACTTAGTTTACATTTTGATGCAAAGGGTTTACTGATATTCTGATCTCTAGCTTCAAGTGTAAATATAATCATGTTTTGTTTATATTTGCTTAAATGTAATGCAAATAACAACATAAATATTAGTTATTAACCATCTGAAAATATGTTTGCTACTAGAAATGTATACACACTATAGTGTTCTTCAGAAAAAAGCCTTTGATTAAACCCAGTAAAGTGAGGAGTATCTATATTTTTATATTTTCTTTCTTTCCTATTACTTTCATACAACATTTTATTAAATTGTGTCAGTAATATTTTCTGCTGATTAAATATACAATTTCTCATGCAGTGGCGGGCGACAGGAAGAGATTTATTTGACCTAGTCTGTCGGACGATAGGTCTGCGAGAAACATGGTTCTTTGGACTACAGTTCGAAGACACAAAACATTTTATAAGCTGGCTAAAGTTGGACAAAAGAGGTAAGACTTAGTTAATTCTGCTTAGATATGTAATATATCTCTTTAAAAATACCTGGATTTAATTCTTATACTTATTAATTTTGTTAATTAATTTGAAGTTTTTTTTATCATCAGTGACTGATTTGCAATCTTAGCTGCCCTTGGCCAGGTAGTATCAAATGCTCCTCACCTCATAGTAGGGAATGCAAACCTGGCTACTTTCTCATAGTAAACCCAGTCACACATCATCTATTTTAACAATATTTGGAGAAATGGGAATGAGGAAAAAAATGCTTTACAATCACTGAATATTGTACCCATGGAGACATTGATTAGTATCCCTCTCATCTAATTTCCCTAGGCCCGGGCCTTGTTGACCTCAATGTAAATAGTTAATACATTTCCTTTAACATATTTCAATTTTTGGAGCGGAGCGAGCGAAGCTCCCATGGATCGACTCGAATGGACTTTGTAACAATGCGCAGAACTCAGCGAGTTCTCAACCGATTTTAGAAATTTTTGTTCTAAAATGCACAAATTAAATTTCGCTAGGTCGTGACGAAGAGAAAATTTCGAAAAAATAATAAAAAAAATCCGCTCCAATCTATGGTGCAAGCTTAGCCGGTGGCTGACTGCATCGACCTAGTAATATAAGTATTATATGTTTTTGTTATAAAAGAGTAATTGGAGAATCATATAAAGAAAATCACATAGCTCATTAGTTATATTCATTACAAATTCTAGTATATTTATTAACCCAATTCTTGACAATGAGGGTAAGGAAATCATAAGCATGGTCTGTAGGTATAATGAATATTAGTCATAATGTAAAGGATTATTACATATTAGTAAATGAGTAACTATGCTCTAAGAGAGAGAAACATAATTATTTCATCAATTGGAAATGCAATAATAAATGCCCTGTGACAGAATCAAAATATGTTAAGCGGCACTTAATTTTAAACATGCAAGTAGGTAATCATTTTTAAATCAAATAACGTTACAGTGCAAGACCAATGCGTCTCCCAAATGCCGGGCACACCGTTCATGCTCCTCTGCAAGCTATACCCCGAAGACGTTGCCGAGGAGCTAATTCAAGAAGTAACCCAGCACCTTCTCTTCTTGCAAGTGAAGCAGGCTATACTGAGCATGGATATTTACTGCCCGCCTGAGGCGTCGGTGCTGCTGGCCAGTTACGCTGTCCAGGCTAAGGTAGATACGTTTTGGGTTAGTAAAATAGTGAGGTTATTTATTACTGGACATCGGATTTTTGGGGGTGACAAGTAGAGTTGATAAATCGATAAACAATACTTTTCGCCTATACTAGTGATTGTTCCATGCTCCGTTTGTCACTCTCAACATTCCGATGTTAGTTCATTACAGTGTAGTAGGCGTAGCTAAGCGAGCAAGGGCCTGATTGGCTAATATAGTTTAGGTCCTCGGCCACGCCTCTGCCGTACACTGGCCATGTTACTGATTGTGGATTGCAGTTAGGAGAACTAAAGTGGTTGACATGTCATAGTTCAGATATTTGCCAGACTTAAGTGAAACTGGGGCACAATCCTAGATGTATGTTTGGGATAGGCCTTGAGGTATTCTACTCTACTGTCTTACTGAACTTGTCTTACTGTAAACTTACGTTACTGGATGTGTGAAGAAACTTATCAACAGATGGTGCTGCATGTACAAATGCATCGCGTTGTTAATTATAGTCATTATCTTATCTCTCCATAAAACATTTTTTCAATACAATTTTAGGATTAAATAATAGACTAATAATATAAGTCCACCAGGTAGTCTACTCAATACTCATAAAAAAAAACATTATGGGACAATCTTACACAAATTGCCCTAGTCCCAAACTAAGCAAAGCTTGTACTATGGGTACTAGACGACGATATACATAATTTATATAAAAAACATCCCTGACCGAGGAACAAATATTAGAGTTCATTACACATTTGCCCTCAGTAGGCAAGTTCACTACAACCTGGGCTAACCCCGTCGTAAATTATCCGCGTTTTGTTTGACTTCTAACTCATGTTCATTCGGCAGTATGGCGACTACGACGAGGCCGCCTATAAGCCAGGGATGCTGGCCAGCGAGGACTTATTACCGCAAAGAGTTATCGACCAGTACCAGATGACGCCGGAGATGTGGGAGGACCGGATAAAAATTTGGTAATTATTATTAAATATCCTTTTTTATAGTAATTAATTAATTATCTCCTCTAAATATTATTTTTTTAAACAATCCCATGGGATGAGCGGTACTAATTTTATATTTAACATCGATCCACAAATGTAGTAACACATATAATCCAATAACACATTAATCAATGCACATTCCTCAATCGTTATGATGTAACCACATTATGAATACAGATTTATTCCTCGCAAGTAGGGCCGGAATGCGCGTTTACGATTATTGCTTTATTTCATTACAATTGCCGGATGCAATAAAGTATGCTAGAAGTGATTGGTAACAACGTATCCCCTTCCAAAGTAATTAATAATCTAACATCTTACTACTAATAAATAAAATTTGATTCATCTTTCTTCATTTTTATGACCTTGTTATTTTCTTAACTGAAAGTCAAACGGCCGAAGCATTTTACCGTGCCCCGGACTCCAGAAATCAACAGGCAATTGAAAGACGCTTGTAGCAGTTTGAATTAAAAAAAAGCTTTTGATAATTTAATTTTTCTAATTACTAGACGACGTTGACGTCAGTGGCACAATTTTCCGATGTCGTGATATGATGACCATTCCTCAGGGTTTACGGTGCATACATGATTTGACTAGGCCTATTTTTTATTTTTATTTATTTAACCCTTATTTCCGATAAATAAAATTAAAATACGTTATATCTTTTATTATAGTAACCAAATCTGTGTGCCTTTGGGCTAAGGCCTCCCCCATTCTTCTCCACTCCTCCCTGTCATACACCAGTCTGGGCCAGGTTTTAATTCCTGCCATGAGTTCAAATCCTATAACCATCTTTGCATGTCCAGCTATCCCCGTACCAAAATTGG
Organism: Apotomis capreana; assembly: GCA_947623375.1. Lineage (NCBI taxonomy): Eukaryota > Metazoa > Arthropoda > Insecta > Lepidoptera > Tortricidae > Apotomis > Apotomis capreana. The sequence goes on along the minus strand of OX392517.1, from coordinate 3,452,701 downwards.
TAAAAATCTGTTCCAGCCGTTTTGGCGTGATGCGAGGACAATGGAAATTATGACCAATAGATGACGCCAGGCTGGCATGGCGCCGCGCGCCCATACAAAACAAATGACGATCCTGCATCACGCTATTAAGATTTTTCCTGAAATCATAGAAAACTGATTTTCAATACAGACCTAGAATTTTATAATAGTATAGATGAGCGCGTTTGGTAGCTTTTCGCTTAGAACTACTAGTAGGCTTCGTCTTTGTGAAGCCCGAAGAACATTTAAATCGGAGAAAATTGACATTTTATTTATTTATCATCACTACATAGTATAAAACAAAGTCGCTTCTGTCTGTCTGTCCCTATGTATGCTTAAATCTTTAAAACTACGCAACGGATTTTGATACGTTTTTTTAATAGATAGATTGATTCAAGAAGGTTTATATGTATATTATAGCATTGTATCCGTGCGAAGCCGGGGCGGGTCTCATCTCCACTCCGCTGCGCTTCTGTGGAAATACAGCCTTAGTCAGTGCGAGTCAAAGTCATGAATTATCTTTATCAAATACCATACTCATACTCCTCTGTTTTTATTCAATTTTGAAAACCCTTACTGTGTTTCTAAAGTAAAGCCTAGACGGTAATAAATATTTTATGACGAATCTTAAGGTGAAATTCCATGATGCGAGAGTATTTAGTGTATGGCGTCGTTTCCGAAGTCTGCGACAGACGCGTGCGACCTATGACAGTCGGCGGCAAATGGCTATGTGTGTCTCTGTCGTGTCGATCGCCAGCGATTAAAATGTTATTGGTAATTTTGATTGTAATTTAGAAGTATTGATCATCATATCAGTCGATAAATGTCCACTGCTGCACAAAGGCCTCTATCAAAGATCTCCACAACGATCGCCCCCCGCCCCCATCCAATTACTTCCCGCGATTCTAACCAGGTGGTCGGTCTACCTTGCTAGGGGCCTTACCATTACCACATTGCGTCTTCCGGTACGTCGTCGCCACTCAAGAACCTTTCTGCTCCAATGGCCTACAAGTAATGTGCCCCGCCGACTGCCACTTAAGTATTTATAACCGCATCTTTTACTCAGGTACGCAGACCACAAAGGGATGTCTCGGGATGAAGCAGAGATGGAATACCTGAAAATAGCACAAGACCTGGACATGTACGGCGTCAACTACTTCTCTATCAATGTGAGTATTCATAGGTACCATCATCATCTTAAGCATTCGTGTTAGCAATTAGTAACCCCTTGTTTCCCGAACACTCATGTCCAAAGTTCGAGATTCCACTAAGTTCCACTTAAGGCTCCTTATCCGTTCAAAAATGCTGCTTGTTTTGGACATTTTTCTCTATCGTCAAACCTGTTTTTTAACATATTATTAATGTTACTAGTTAGAACAGGGCTATTGAGATTTATTGATATATATTTGAGACCTACAGTTTGAATTTTTCATTAACAATTTTTGTTTAAAAACTACAGAAAACTGTTTTTGTTTAAACTTTTTTCGACTGCACGCAATGAAAGTTTGAAATAACCATGTTACTTTGTAGATCCCAGGGAAGAGTATTATATGGATAATTTCAACAAACTTTTAAAAGTTGGTTGAAATTATCCATATATTTGTCATAATATGAAAAATATCTAATTTAAAAGGAATAAGGCCTCTTAACGCCAACTGGCTGCTATCTGTAGCAACCCTAATTCTTTAAATACTTCGATCTTAGCAGCGAGCGGTGGCGCGGCAAGCATGCCACGTACACCGCGCGAACCGCCGCTTGCGCCGCTCGGTGCTGTCGCGATTAGCGGGGTCCTCACAGAACGAGCCGCAAGGCAATTGCCGCGCGAGGAATTGACAACATTTCATATTTATAACAGGTGGAAATTAATATAGAGATCGACAGGGCTTTATGTCGTGTACCTTAAAAAAAATCTTTGAATTTATTATTCTGTATTTAATGAAATATAAGAAAATACATCAAATAACTGCAATCTAAGACAATACGGTCTGAATAGGGTGGTGGTAAACCAAAGAGCGGAAAAATATTTTTTTTTTATTTGACGTTGACAGATGACAGATGCATACCGAGTTTTATTAAGTTTTTTTTTAATAAGAAAACCGACTAAAGTAACCGTTCCATTAAGTTCTGGTTTTGGTGTTGCCACATTCTAAAATGAGTATGTTTTTATAAATTAATAATAAAATAAATAATCATCTCAGAAAATAAATAAAAACAGAGATTACTTCATCTTTTTAAGCAGAATTCAAAAAAGTAATGAAATGTTGTCAATTCAGCATCGGGCATTGGATGAAATTACGCTCACCAAGCCGAGCCATTTTGTTCACCCATAAGAAAGATAAAACAATATGGCGCCGCCGCACGCAATCATGACGCAATGTTGACATTGCTACAAAAGATTTTCCAGAAAAAGCAATTATTTATTTTTGTTTAAAACAATAAATAGCACACAATATCAAGTTACGGTTCCGTTTCGGGTAATATGTAAGTGTCGCACGCCATTTTGTCTTATCTGGCATGAATTTGACTGAAGCAAAAACGTGTACGTCTACACTGCGTTACGGCAACGACCGAGGCACCTTTGAGCACGGACAAAAACCGACAACTCTGTGTGTACGCGGCTATTCGCTTTTCAAAAACCGCTAGAGGTTTGATTTTGTTTTTGTTTTTAGAACAAGAAAGACACGGACCTCTACCTCGGAGTAACAGCATTAGGGCTCAACATATATGAGAAGGACAACAAATTATTGCCAAAGACGACGTTCCCGTGGTCGGAGATAAAGCACATATCGTTCGACGATAAGAAGTTCATCATCAAGTTTGTCGACAAAGCGGTTAATAATTTCATCTTTTTTTCGCCTAAGGGGATGAATAAATTGGTGAGTTCAGTGGTTTATTAAAGTTTCCTTAAATATTTCTAAAATCAAATATAGGATTTGTAAATTCATTGTACACCTTGAACGCTAAGAACACCTAAAGGTGTCGTGTGCTGTCGTGCCTACGACGCCGCCGGCACATATGAGCATTAACAAGTACAATATGGAACAGTATTATTTCCTTTCAAATAAGGTTTAATTTACTTGACTGAAAGATCAATTCAGCTCCTTTTTATATGAACTGTCAAAACGCTTAGACTGTATGAAATTTAAAAAAAAAAAAGACGTGTTATGACGTCATTATCGTTCTACGGTAAATTGGTCTACTTATTTATACTATTTGGTTATTTAGAAGTCGCCAAAACCATAAAACAATGTATATATTGATATTGTCGGTATATTTTTAGAAATAGTATTTAATGGCAAGCGAGAGATAATTTATAGTGACTGGAAGTACCCAATTTCGCTCTCTTGTGACTGCGTTTGGCGTGTGAGTGACACTTCTGTATTTAACGTAAAGCGTTCAAAGGGTTAATCAATCAAACTTTGAAACAGATAATAACGTTTCTCTTATTGTATTACAAGGTACGTTTTTGTAGAAATCAGTTTTGACATGATATCGCCACAAAATATAAATTTACAAATATGTTAAATTGGTGTATTTTCAGTTGTTTTAATTGCTACAGATCCTCGACTTGTGTATCGGCAACCATGACCTGTATATGCGTCGGCGGAAACCGGATACGATGGAAGTGCAGCAGATGAAGGCTCAAGCCAAAGAAGAGAAACAGGTACATATTTTGTAGTCATCGAATCGAGGTTCCCAAACGATTTGAATGCGTAAGTCCTAACTTACGAATTCGAATTGTGTGTCTAGAGTGTTGCAATGGGACTAAGGATGTCAAATTATGCAGTATGGAAAATAACATTTATCTAACAGTTTTCACTTCTATTTTTAACGAAACCGGTTGACAACTTGATCAATACTTTCTTATGCTATACATGGTTTCTAAAGTCACTTTCTTCAAAATCCTGTGAATAAAACTTTACTGGCGCAGTCGGTAGGACTTCAGTACTTTACTGGCGCAGTCGGTATGTCTGACTTATATACAGAGAGTGGAGAATGTAGTCAAAGCTAAGATCATTTATGTATATCCATTCTTGGCATATAAATATTTCATAAATACCTATAGTTTAGTTTAGTTTAGTTTATTTATCACACCATTACAAATTTCTTATAAATACAAGTACATGTCAGTTTATATTACTCTTCGGAATGTGATCGTTAAACAAAAATGATATTCGTAAATCAATACAATAAACATTAAATAAATGAATGTCTATATAAAAAATAATATGTAAGTACACAATAGTGTAGTTACGATCAATATATCGATATAATTCTAATACCTACCAAAAAAGTGTGTAGGTACACATCAAAATAAAAATTAATTCTATGTCATGTTTACAAGTAAAATTAATCCAGTAATGTTAAATTAATATTAATGAGCTAACACAATACAAAATTCATTGAATGTCAGTATTATAATTATAAATACAATGTTAATACAATTAAGGTAAATATAAAATATAGTAACAATCTGATTATTGATAAATTTTACACTCAAATTATATTGACATATTCATTAACTGAGTAAAGGCACTTTTCCACCAACAACTTCTTGAGCTGGCATTTGAACGCTACATCACACCGTTCATTTTTTAATTGGTCTGGCAAGAGCTCATAATAAGTTGGTCCTATAACCCGCGGGTTCTTTGCATGTAGCACGGTGCGTCGCGGTACTGTCCGTAGACGTCCCGTACTACGAAGGCATTTACCCGTCACTTCCACTCGCTTAAACTCTGACAAGTGCCTTCTTGTGAACATTAAGACCTCAAAAAGGTAATGCGAATAGTGGGTCATTATTCGGAGTTCGGTAAATAATTCCCTACACGATTGACGCTGGTTTACACCTGCCATTGTTCTTAATGCCCGTTTTTGTATTCGCATAACCCTGTCGGCGTCAGTAGAATTGCCCCAAAGAATAACACCTTGTTACTTATATCATTTCATAAATATAAATACATATATCATTCTCAAGAAATGAAAAAAACGACACATCTGTCATGATTTCAAATGCTTTACAGTACCTACCTTTTATTTTAGTTAAACTATCGTGCTTAGAACAAAAATAGTATTCAATTCAAACTTGCCATCTATTCTTTATAATTCTCTAACGTATTGTGAATTTATAGCGTCGACAAATCGAGAGGAATAAGTTAGCAAGGGAGAAGCAGTTACGGGAGGCCGCGGAGAGAGAACGAGCTGCCATGGAGCAGAGGCTATTGCAGTATCAAGAGGAGATACGATTGGCGAACGAGGCACTGGTACGATAAATAAGTTTCTGTCAAACGTTGACAATAGCGCCATCTCTCTCCGTCTCACTGGACACTTGCTGGAGAAGCAATATGTTTTAAACGCGCATCCTAGAAGTATTGTTGAAAAAAATCTACGGATCTCACACAGCATTCAAAATTTTCCGTTTCTTTTTTCTTTAGAAAATCTCAAAAAGTTACCGACCGTCTTTAGGAATTTAAATTGCACTTTGAAGCCCTGCGGCTGGCGCACATTTTCACATACGGCCCATCCGCGTACCTCTCATATCAGTGAAACTACAGACAAATGCCACAATTTCTTAAATCGGGGCACTATACTCGATCAGGAAAACAATCATTCTCAATGTTAAAACTCATTTTGTTTTATACGACCCGACCAAAAATCCAGCAGGGCTACCATTCTGCCGCGACTTCGCTTGCCGCACGACACTATCACCTGTCTTGCTCGCACGGTATTGAAAGTAAAGTGACGGGTAGTATTGGTCGCGTGACACAGTTATGCTACACGTACTGGTAATAGGCGCTTTTGAAACGTCTTTATTCTGTTCTCAGCGTCGCTCAGAAGAAACAGCAGAGTTGCTAGCGGAGAAAGGTCGAGTAGCGGAAGAGGAGGCTTCTCTTCTTGCGCAGAAGGCGGCAGATGCGGAGAGAGATAACGCGCGGTTACGGTTATCGGCTATACGCACTGAAGAAGAGAAGGTAATGTCCCATAAAGTCATCTCGATTTTAGAAATGTTTAGATTTGCACTTCGGACAACACTCATCACTATTTAATAAACATTATAAAAACAACCGAATTAGGATCATTAAGTTTTTCAGATGTATTCACATAATAATTTTCCTTGATAGTACCAGTTATTTGGGTTCAGAATCTACGAATAGCCTTCATTTACGTGTCAATGTGTGTAGATAAAGTAGTGTAGTAGCTGTACATAATTAGGTCTTAAAACACTCGTGTGATCTTATTATGAAATGCGCCTTAGACGAAAGACCATCGTGTTTTAAGATTTCTCATTATGTAACAGTTGCACTACTACACAACTGAACGAAGGAGCCAGAGCAAAAAATTACTGGCTCTCCCAGCCCTGAAAATAGCATTTGGACTAGCACCAACCTTCAGAGCGGTGTCGTAAAAATTCGTTTATTTTCTTCACAGGTGCATTTAGAGCGCAAGACCCGCGAAGCCGAGTTCCTCACAGCGCGACTGGTAGAAGAGTCAGAGAAGAGAGCAGCGGAAGCAGATCGGTTAAAGGCAGAACTAGTAGCAGCTAGAGTCGCCGAGAAGGCGGCTAAGGACAAGCTACTTAACTTTCTGAGCAGAACTGGTGCAGGGTCACTGCCCCCTCCTACCACCGTGGTGAGTATATTCTGGGATACTTTAGGATTGGATGAGTCAGAGAAGCGAAACTTGTAGCAGCTAGAGTCGCCGAGAAGGCGGCTAAGGACAAGCTACTTAACTTTCTGAGCAGGACCGGTGCTGGCTCACTGCCCCCTCCTACCACCGTGGTGAGTATATTCTGGGATACTTTAGGATTGGATGAGTCAGAGAAGCGAAACTTGTAGCAGCTAGAGTCGCCGAGAAGGCGGCTAAGGACAAGCTACTTAACTTTCTGAGCAGGACCGGTGCTGGCTCACTGCCCCCTCCTACCACCGTGGTGAGTATATTCTCGGGCAGTTTAGGATTGGATGAGTCAGAGAAGCGAAGCTTGTAGCAGCTAGAGTCGCTGAGAAGGCGGCAAAGGACAAGCTACTTAACTTTCTGAGCAGAACTGGTGCTGGCTCACTGCCCCCTCCTACCACCGTGGTGAGTATGTCCTGGGATACTTTAGCGAACCACAGAAGCGGTCCGGTTGAATCCTGAACAGCCAGCTCCACACAGATCAAGCCGCCTCGCGAGGCAATTGCCGCGCGAGGAATTCAGGGCATACCTCGGCCATTGGATGAAATTACGCTCACCGAATGTCGCGCGCGGTAAGCCCGAGCCATTTTGTTCGCCAATTTGACATATAAGCATATAACACAAAATGGCGCCGCAGCACGCATTCAGCTGTTGACTTTTGACTTGATGCTACGTTATTACAAAAGATTTTCCAGGTAAATTAAATTCATTTGAAATTATTGAATTGTCGGTTCTGGTTGAGGCAAATACCTACCACAATTGTATTAGTATGACGCCTTACATACCCCTTGGCCACCCCAAGCCATTTTGTTTTATCTGTCATAAACTTGACCGAAGCAAAAACGTGTGCGTGCAGAACAATTGCAGAGCGAGGTGGCTCGCTCTATGTGGACGCGGCTTACTCTGTTTGGACGCGGCTAACTTGTAGCAGCGAGAGTTGCTGAGACGGCTAAGGACAAGCTGACTTCCTGAGCAGAGCTGGTGCAGGCTCACTGCCACCTCCTACCACCGTGGTGATCCTGGGATACTTTAGGATTGGAAGAGTCAGAAAAGCGAACCACAGAAACGGACCGGTGGAAATGCTTCCTTTAATTACTTATTGAAAAACTGCTGAACTTAACTGTAATGCAACAAGTTTATTAATTTATACTGACTTCAAGAAACTGTCCTACCAATAATCAAATAATAGGTATCTATAATACTGTTCGAATCGTTCACTACTCTCTAGTTTTAATCTCTACTTTCGCCATATGGAAGTAACAGACAAAGTTTCAACCCACACTTTTCCTTCCAGTCGTCAAACACCGTCCCGTCCAGCTTGTTCCCGTCGACATGCTCCCTGCCCGCGGAGCTGGGAGGCGAGCAGCCGGTCAACGGCTCCGCTCCGGAGACAGAGCTCAACTCCTACCAGCTCGTGCCGGATGAGAACGATCCTCATATACACAGGCTGTCGTTGGAGATAGAGAAGGAACGGTGAGTTTGATACTTCTAAAAAATGCTAGAGAACTTAACGCAGCTATGCCGTAAGGAGCTGGGAGGCGAGCAGCCGGTCAACGGCTCCGCGCCGGAGACAGAGCTCAACTCCTACCAGCTCGTGCCGGATGAGAACGACCCTCATATACACAGGCTGTCGTTGGAGATAGAGAAGGAACGGTGAGTTTGATACTTCTAAAAAATGCTAGAGATCTTAACGCAGCTATGCCGTAAGGAGCTGGGAGGCGAGCAGCCGGTCAACGGCTCCGCGCCGGAGACAGAGCTCAACTCCTACCAGCTCGTGCCGGATGAGAACGATCCTCATATACACAGGCTGTCGTTGGAGATAGAGAAGGAACGGTGAGTTTGATACTTCTAAAAAATGCTAGAGAACTTAAAGCAGCTATCCCGTAAGGCGTATCTTCGGTGGTGCGCGAACTAAGGAAAAAATCTCCATTTCCAAAAAGAACTCAACTCCTACCAGTTCATACCGGATGACAACGGTCCTCATATACACAGGCTGTCGTTGGAGATAGAGAAGGAACGGTGAGTTTGTGACTTCTTAAGCACGCTAGAGAACTTAAAGCAGCTATCCCGTAAGGCTTATCTTCGATTGTTCGCGAACTAAGGAAGAAATCTTCACCTCCAAAAAGAAAAAATTACTGGCTGAAATAGAGAGAGAAAAAGAACGGTAAGTTTACCAATATAATGCGTATCGTTGATTTGCGAAGTAATAAACTCATCACATCGTTCAAGTAGAAAGAAATAGAAAAAATATAGAAAAAGAACGGTAAGTTTGAAACTTCTAGAAGAGTGATGACCTAATAAACCGCAGAAGACTATACCAAGAACTAAGGAAAAGATCCTGACTCTGCCGAATCAACACTAAAAGAAGCTGTAGTCGCTCAAGTAGAAGTAGATATAGACACAAAACAACGGTAAGTATGACTCTTCTAGAAGACGTTTCACGCAGAGTAAACTTCTCGAAAAAAAAGTATGTATAATCTAAAGCTAAAAGAAAGAGTGAATGGCTCAAGTAGTGATACAAAAGGAACGGTAAGTCTATAACTTTTAGAAGCTAGTAGAAGATCTAAGAAACTAAACAAAAGTTGAGTTACTTGAGGGCAGTTAACATTGTGTCCATTTTTAGCTCAAGTTGGGGAGAGGCGCTCGCGAATGGAACATCGGAGAACGATCTCAACGCATACCAGCTCATCCCCGAAGACAACGACCCTCACATACAGCGGCTGTCGCTAGAGATAGAAAAGGAACGGTAAGTCTTCATCGCCTGAAAGAAGCGAGAATCTACTCTCAGAAGAATTCCTCTGGTTGTCTCTGTTGACCGCATATCGCCCAGCATAATCAACAAGGTGGAAGGCACACTTACATCAGTTATCATTAATCTTTGGGAGTATATATGGTTATCGCAGATCTTTTTCAGCTTCAGTATATATATTTATGTTTATTTATGTACATGTTTTTAATTATGTAATGTACGTATTTGTTTTTTTGCGATTTGTCTACCATCTCACATGTATCGCTTATTTGCTTAATCTTGACTTGAAAAAGATGAACTTTTGTAGGGGCACATTTACTATTTGTTGTTACACGTATATTTATTGTTTTGCTTGCAATTAAGTCTTTACATACGTAGGTGCATTCATACCGTAGTACGGTACCTTGCATTTTTATCCAAGTGATTGGTTCTATCCATTCGGTTACTGTGTATTGTCATCTCTAACCCGTTTCGTTACATTGGCGCCCAACGTGGGACTTGCCTTTTACAGTAAATTCGACAATATGCTCAAGTTTCTCCGCTAGGGCAGAAAGTCGTTCCACGAATATAATGTCTCTGGTTGTCTTACCTTCTCTTCTTCTTCGTCGTATCCTCATGACTGAGGGACGTGGTGACTGTGGACACTCTTAACTGACGCTCTCCAAAACGATGTTGGTGTCTGACTTTATGTCGGCGAAAAAGGCTACGCATTATGTGTATCGTAATCTCCAAGGGAGCGACCACACTGCAAGCATTAGCCTGTAATGTCATGTCATTTCCATATAATTTTTGGTACATTACAGATGAATGCTTGCAGTGTCAACGCCCCCTACTAAACTGGCGCCCAACGTGGAACACGCGTTTTAGAGTTTTAACAAATTACAGAAGCTTCCTTGCTAGTTGTATTGGTCAGGATATAAAGGGTGCTTTATCATTTATTATCTCGTGATAAACTCGACATCAAGGGGGACAACACAAAAAATACAAAGTATTTAAGGTGATTACGTAAAAATTCTAGAAGCTTCCTTCCAAGCCTCCTTTGGACTAGGAAAGTTGTGATAGGCTGAAGTGGCTATTCTATTCCAGAGTGGAGTACCTCGCCAAGTCGAAGCACCTGCAGCAACAGCTGGAGTCGCTGCGGTGCGAGTTCTCCGTACTGCGAGTGGAACGCGGAGCAGCCACACTCGACAGGTTAGCACTTTTTCGCCCTTTTATTTTTTCCAAACAGTTTTCCCTGCCTTATTTTCCAACCTGTTCATGTTCATTTCTTAACTGGCGTAAAACCCCGTAAAACTCAATCTAAATTTGTTTTTTTAATTTTACGTCAGTCAACTGTCAGCTCTCGAAAAAGCCCAAAGTTGGGGAGTGAATCCATTTGGAAAGCATAATATGACAAAATAGTGCTTTATTAAGGTTTCACCCGCTTCGCAGATTCATTGCTTATCCTTCTCCAGTTCTAGTGCTGGTCGTTTTAGATCATGAACTTTCAACTAAATACTTTAAGACTAAAGGAAAAGTACATATACAACTTTAATTATACAGATTGCACGAAGCGCAAGCAAAGGCGGGTGACAACAAATACTCGACGCTCCGAAGGCTAAGGCAGGGGTCCACCAACACTCGTCTAGCGTTCTATGAAGAGCTTTAAATAGATGGCGCTAGTATCACATCCACCACACATTGTGTTCTGGATCTTTAGGAGACATGCACGGAGCAAACGCGCAGAGCCGGATCGACGATTTAATGAAATGTAAACACCAAGTGGACGCTTGGATGTCATGGGAATGAGACTTAAAGTGCTAGCATCGGGATAGCGTTAATATTCCGAGATGGCGTTGGTAGTTGCCACGTGCGACCGATAGATGGCACATGGTGTATATCAATTGTTACTAGCTATCGAAAGATGTCGCTTTAGCCAATGAAGGTAGGACATGAAGTCATTTTGATCGTGATCCTGTATTATGAAATGAATATCTATTGTATTGGAAGGAGAATAGAGGGCCATAGGTCCTATGCAGGAGTTCTTCCTGTACATCACAAATTTTGTTGTATATTTTCATATTTTGGATAGACGCCTATAAAATTAATTATGTGCCTTAGATAATTTGTTAAATTTAATTGTGTGTGTATTTGTACATTATTTGGCCAATCATGCACACGTTATGACAATAATTATAATTATAACCAAATTGTTATTGTTGATCTCTTATATAATCGACAATGTTGCCAATTGTGAAATATATTTTTATGCACAAAGTATTTTTCTATTTCGTCGGCGATTAATAAAGTTCATACGCTTTTTATAATCAATTTAACATAATAATTGTAAGTAACAATCAAGATCTGGATAGTTAGTTTACCATTTTTTTACCTAGATATAAGTTTTATAAAATTACATGGCGGGAGTGTGAAGCTATTGCTATTTTATTTGTAGACGTAAATAAAATTTGCGGACATATTGAAACTGCTAAATATTTTTATTTTTGCTTATGTTTCGCTGAAGGTCTATCTCTAAAGTCTTTAACGAAATTTATAAAATATTTTCTAGTTTGTAAAATACTGGTTAATGTCTCTAGTCGCTTCTCACGCCCGCCTGTCAATAGTTCAAATATTACCGGACCATTCTGTTATGTACCTTATGTAATATAGTTTAAGTCAATTTTGTACTGAAGCCATATCGAATCCAGCCTTTTGGCCATGGACTAATAATAATTAATTCGAGTCTACTTTGAGACAAATTTAAAAACAAGTATTTACGGTTTTAAAAAAATTGTCCTCAAAATATTACTTCATATATCGCAAAAAAATTAACGCCAAAACTTCTACAAGAAATAATTGTGACTCACTGGGGTGGTAAAGTTGTTTTGCGGTGTCATTAATTCATTATTTTAGAGCTTTTTTCTCTGCCAAAATAGATCGGATAGACTATACTTCCGTGCCAACCGATTTGGAAGATATATTATGAAAGTTATGAATTTTTCAAGATTCTGCTTGATATGGTTTCAGTTTGTGTTGTTAGCAAATTGTTTTTTTTTCCCTTTTATCCTAAATGATAATGAATTAATGGTGATCGAAATAATGTAAGGGCCTTTGGAGACCACGTTTTTTAGATAAACTCGTACCACAAACGTCCTTCGCCAGCTCGTTTAAAAACGTGTACAAAGGCCTCAATGCGCAAAAAATATACGAAAATAGTAGTTATGCAACTGTTACATAATGACTGTTCTTCGACACGAGTGTGGTTTTATTAAACGAGCTGAAGGCGAGTTCCATAATAGGATCACACAAGTGTTTTAGGGCCTTATTATGGGCATTCGCTTACACTACTTTATCTAGACAAAATATTAAGTACCTACAACGAGTAACTACTGGAATTAATTAGCCAGCGGGCAGGGTTGCCATAACATAATCAGATATCGTAATGTTATGAAATAACAGCACTGATTTTGGTCCTCCATGCCCAACCGCCGTCGTTGCCAAGTAATGTAGGTAACAAATTCTCAACACAGTGCTTCAAATGTTATCAACGAAATGCATGTATGTGAGGAAAAATCTATGTATTTTATAACAATGTAATTTTCAATTTTACACGGTTTATGTTTTTACTGAAGAAAAAAAAATTGCAACTAAAGCTATTTCTGAGGCTTTTTCAGCCATCTTAATTCTTATATGCCTAAGAGGCTTGTAGCAACATCTAAAATTATTGTAACCATAACTGCCTTAAAGTAAAGTTCTGTGACATTTTGCCACCATTTTGTATTATTATAAAAAAAAATAGTAAAACATTTACATTTCATTCGCAGATTTTTCTGTTTCAATAAAGTTGTTCACGTTAAATTTATATTTTGACGTGGATCAGTATATGGAAAGCAATTGGTTAACCGATTTGCACAGAAAAAAGTGGTTTTGGCTAAAACTTGGTTTATATTCTTACAAAAAAAAAATAGCCAATCGCATTGCCTAGTTCAAGATAACTTGTACTTTGGCTTAGGTACGGCACATCTAGCACAACTGTGACACTCGACTCTTTGTCATACGAGAAATACTATCTGTCACTTTCTTTTCAATACAGTGCGAGCGAGACAAACGAAGATGACTCGCGACGATAAGTTAGCCCTGCAGGTTATGTTGAACGCCATACATGGTTCGTGATGGAAACGTGTATGGCGTATGGCAATTCTTTTTATCCTATAATGTACTAAGGCGAAATTACACGATGTACAAAATTGTATGTGATGTAAAACAAAATGAGTCTAATCGGAGTGTTATTTGAATAAGTTAAGTTCAATGGAATAAGCTTTATTCCTAGATAGAATAAGCTTTATTATAAATAGGCATCGGAGTTTCGTTAGCAAGCTAGGACTAGGGAGCTATGGAGCCGATATTAACAATAAAATGCAATCCATACTCATACTCATTTATCTATTTCATTCCAAACTGCCTTTATGGTTATTGTGGTTAACGTTCCCAAGCATTAAAAGACTAGAATTTTAAATAAAATGAAATTTGTACAATATTAGAAACTCCTAGATCTAAATTAATTGTCAGTCATTCATTTTCTAATATAGAACCCAATTTACTACAGAAAACATGGAAAAAGTCGCAAATATTTACGAATTTCATGGTGACGAAAAAAACAATACCAACACAAATCAGGTCTTTGTATATCTTTCTGACTTTGTCCTTGACTATAAAATTAAAATTGCGAATGAAATGCCCTTATGAGTATGAGTATCAATTGTATTTTAATTTTAATGGCTCCCTAACTCTCTAAACTCCTACCGTGCTAAAACCAATGCCTAATTATAACATAACTAAAATTTAAACTTCTGTATATTTTACTCATTTTCCTCAAAATTAAATGAAATGGGATATTTGAAGGTCAATGTTCTATTTTTTGTGTTCAGAGGGACCTTCTTTGTGACTTAATCATGCCATTCATGCCAGAACATTAAGACGAATTTCAACTGTTTTTGGTACATAGATTGCTTGGTGAATACATAAGATTAAAGGGCCTTTATCTGGCTTAACCTTTTGAACGCCAAGCGGTAATAAAGCAATTCACGGTGCCCCAGACGCCACAGCAAAAAAATAATAGAGCTCCAAAATTAACAGGGATTGAAAAACGCTTGTAGCGGATTGAATTCCTAAGTTTTTTATCATTGAAATAAGGACGACTGTGGCTTACGTTGGCGTCAGTGGCGCATTTTTCCGCTACAGGCGTCTTTGGCGTCCGAAAGGTTACGGGTAAAACAAAAAACAGGACTTTAATACAGTTAAACGAGGTCGCGGCGACTTTTAGCCTCGTCCTTCGAGTCAGAATGTTTTATACTTACATTAATTATTTTATACATAACATTCTTCAGATAATGAAAAGTGTACATATAGCTTAGACTCGACGCCTTGTGATCAGAATGATAATTATATTGACACGGTGTATACGTGCCTTAGTATTTGGAAGCCATATTTTGTAAATATATTTATAGACAATTTGAATTCGTGTTTTTTATTGAATTAACCCTACCGCATAACATCGTATGATAAAAGTAGTCTCAGGGCGTTGATAATTTAAATTGGAATCTTCATTTATACTTTTTATAAAAGTCTAGATTTGGGTTTGGAATCGGTTTAGGGAGAGGGGTCATAATTTTAGGAAAAACCTTAATAGCGTGATGCAGGGTCGCCTTTTGTTTTGTATGGACGCGTGGTGCCCTCTGTTGGTCCGAATTTCTTTGTCCTCTCATCATGCCAAAACGGCTAGACGAATTATAATTATAGATTATATTACGATAGATGGCGTACCTTTTGCAACGCCACTCGTCAAATCACAAAATTGCACCACTGACTACTTAGCCGTCTCATAACATCCAAATTTCCGCTACAAACGTGCATTGCTTCACCGCTTGGCGTTCAAAAGGATAAACTGTTGACCACAGCCCTCATGTTAGTTATTATGACAGTGCACTTAGGGTCCGGTTCCATTGCAGTTGGGCGTTACCCATTATTTGAATGTCGGTTTCCAATGCCATATATGAGTTGCTTTTAATCAAGATTACGTTAGCGAATCGTAATTTTTGAAGATCATCAAGGATCCATATTGGAGCATTTCAGAAGTCATTGGTGTATGAAAATAATACACAGATTTTATAACAAAAACATTTCTATTCATAATCTCGTTTACAGCTGTTCTATAGAAAAGTATTGCGACAGTCCCTAAGTACAGTCAGCAAGAAATATATCCAATCCAATCAGCGTATAACTTAATGTGCGTATCAATAGCACAGAATAATAGCTTAATAGTATATTGAGGTTAATATAATCACAAACGGTTTAAACTCACGTAAAAAAATCCAGGAACGGCCCGACATGTTTTGAACTGATGAAGAGTACCATGTGAGTTCGAAACATGTCGGGCCGTTCCTGACAATTTTTTCAACCGTTTTTTTAATTACTAAAAATGTCTCAAGATAGTTTTAATACTATTAAAACGTGTGATGTTTTGTGACGAAATAAATGTGGCAATACTTTTTTTAAATATTATAATTATTTATTTATAAGACACATTATTAAACACCATTTGTGGCTCGTGTTTACAAGCTGTCAATTTTACTATAGTAGATTTTTTTGATGTCCGAATTCCACTTGAGAGTTTATCTTGTAAACATGGCCACACAACGCGATTGACTCCTGATTTACTCCTGTACCTATATGCTCACCTTGGGAAAAATGAACTCCTATCTTCTTGTTTCAAATGTCTTTTCTAAGTTACAAGGTTGGAACTGTAATATCCCAACTCATTGGAATAAGATACTTTGGCACTAAAAGCCATCAAATTCAAAAAAGGGTCGAAATTTACCCGGGTCCCGCTTCTCAAGAGCTTTGTTATTCTAATTTCAACCTTCCGAGTTAGAAAAGATGATATAAATTTGTTTACGTTGTTTTTGTCACTTGTTTCCATTTTTCCTCGGACAATGGCTTTCGGGCCCAAGTTTACAAGATAAGCTCTTTAAGACCATTCGGACGTTTTAATAAATTTCAACTATACTTGCTTATGTCTTGCTTATGTCCGATCTCTAAGATCAAATGAAGCCACTTTGGCACAAGGTACAAACGACCATATACTCGTACATGTAAATTTAAGGTCATTTTCACTTGTGCCAGTTTGATATAATTTGATCTTAGAATTCCGAATAGACTATACTAAAATTGACAGCTAATGATGCAGACTGGTCGTAATTTTATGATGTGGTATTTTACCTACCACTTGATAACATAAAGTGACTGTATAATAATTTTTAATCTAACTCGGATATATTTAATACTGAAAATACAATCATTTTTATATAGCTTTAGGAGATCAAGCTCTAAAATAATACAGTCAACTAAATAAGCATTCTTCAATAAATTATTTACACTTAACTATATAATCGTTTAATTATGAACATCCAACAATTGGAATACTATAAGCGCTATTGAACACTGACTACGCAAGGCATTTTCGGTGTCCCACTGCTGGGCAAAGGCCTTTCCCATACATCTCGGTCCTTAGCTGTCTCCGGCCAACTATCGGTGAACCCATCTAGGTCGTCCCGCCATTCCCGCCTGTGCCGGCCTCACCATCGTCATTTGGTTTAAGGGGCTTCTAAACGGGCCATGTTTTGCTGCAATTTGTGGCCCGGCCATTATTTGCATGTTGCCCTAAGTAGTGTACGGTGACAGAGAAGGACGGCCCGTTTAGAAGCCCCTTTAGTTATACATATTTCCGATACAGCAAGACACCATTAAATACCTAAGTTATTCGATTTCGGATATAGATATCAATGACAAAATATTTACAATGGATTTCCATTAGCATTCCTTGCATTGCGTAGGCAGTTAACAATAACTTAAAGTTTAGGATGGGGCGGATCCAGGAAGGGGCGTGGATACGAGAGGGAGGAAGCATCCCACCCTACGGCTGCCTGTCCACTAGAGCTGAGCTGTGTAAAATGAACCAATCACAATCCTCAGATTTAAATGCACTTCTTTAACGCTTCACAAAGACGCAGCCTGATTGGTTAATTTCCTCAGCTCCGCTTCAGTGGACAGTGTCTTGCAACAAGGTTGGCAATAATTTCTCACAATTTTTTCCAGTTTGTGAAATCGCCAAAAATTGGCCCATGCGAGTACAATCAACGAAATTCTGTATCCGCTCCTACCCTTGACTTGAAGACTGAATCCACCCTTAAGTTTACATCCTAAATAATTTGTAACGTCTTTCGTTAAAGTACTTTAACATTAAGGGTCTTATCACACTTGCGACTTGCGAGCGAATTGTACGAAGGCATCATCAATCGGGAATCACGCAGCGAATTCGCTGCGACTGGTATTGTATAGAAAACACACTCGCAATTCGCAAGTGTGATAAGCCCTGACGGGCGAAAGTTGGCATCAAATGCATCAGATCTGATTCGAATCGAATTGTACTTGTACTTGAATAGTACTTAATATATAAATACTGAATGATAACAATCAGGTAATTTTCAGAATTTTCGTAGCAAAACACGACTGTTTTCGCAAGCAAATAAAAAAATATTAACAATTTCCAGTTGTGGTCAAAAAATATATTTCCAAGACAATTAACATTGTGACTCCTTTTGTTACGATCATTCTGAAATTCCGATTCCAGCTCATGAGAAGTAATTAGTAAAGTATTTCAATTGGTGAAACAATGTGGCCAGCAGATTAAATTGACTAAGAGTACAATAACGAAAGACAGACCTGGCCACGGTTTCGTCTATATACGCGTCACGTGATACGACAAGCGGCAAAAACAAATGACTATGGCTGACGGGGAGTGCACCTCTACAGTCCGATAGGAGAGTGTAGAAATTAAATACTGTAGTGTCGTCCCTTTTTCTTAGATTTTCTTAGACAGTATTATCACTTTTTAATTTCTACTCTTTTATATCGTACTATAACATAGTAAAGTTTATTGTCTAATGGGGTAAGACAACAGTTAGTTAGTTTATTGGACTGTGGTAAGTCGTCGAAAACTGGCGAGAAACTGCACAGGATCGGGACAAGAGGCGAGCTCTCGTTTCGGAGGCTAAGAGTTTGGGTCACTGAGCCAAAATAGTTAGTTAGTGGCAGTCTTCCCCTGGTGATAGTCTAACTCTAACTTGCCTTAACTGTTACAAACTGGGCGGAAATGGGCGGTTTTGTTTTTTAATGAAAGTTTTCATAAATACGGATTAAAGAGTGACGTGTCACTATTTATAATCTCAAAGGCTTAGTTTGCTAATGAGTAAATACAATCGACTCAAACAGGGCTGGTGCAGTTAATTGCAGAGAAATAAGTTTCTCTGTACAACTGACACTTTCGTCTCACTGGGCCAAAAATTAACTGGACCAACAAGATGAAAAACTGGTTTAAATATAAAATAAAATGTTTTGAAAATACTATGCCCTGGTAGTCTCCATTTGAAACTTTACACTAATAAAATAATGAATAACTTCCAGGCTGGTTAGGAAAGCCAGTAAAGACATTTGTTAGTTGGTGGCTCTATTCTCTCTAGTTGTCTATTACAGTTCTTGACCATAAAGTAAGTCTTATTTGCTTGCCAAATAATACTTTTCATGTCATGCCAGTTATTTGCTTTTGTCACTTGTTTCGTATCTAACACAGTTCTTTCAATACTCCTGGCCAGATCATCTTCACCTAGTTTATCAATCAGTCAAGCAAAGCACTTAATAAGGCATTTTCAAGGCTCGTTATACAGCCGCTTGTACGCCACTCCTCTCATTCCTCCCGCACCGCAGAACTCATTCATAATAATCCTGCATAGGAACAGGTGGAAGACGACTATGAGAGCAATGATAGATATCCAGAACAACGGGTTGAGACCACCTAAGCTGTGTCCGTGTTTATGCATCGCAATTACATGGTGTTCATGAGCTGGGGCCTCCACAACTTCAACAACGTGGATTGCATGCCGTAACTCTTCCATATGCTGCTGATCTGCTGTTATATACAGTATAGCGGTTAACGGATCTGTAAGTTTCACCGGGAAGTACTTTCTATAGGGACCAAGTTGGACTGGTGCATCGAGGCAGCCAGCATCACAAGCGTAATAAGTCTTATCTGACCGATCTAGAGCTACAAATATGGCAGCTTTGTTATCTTCTTGGACAATTACACTTATATTCACATGTGTCATGTTTCCATAATTGAGACGTCGGAATAAAAAGTCCCTGTGTAGTTTAGAGGGATGGATGTTGTATTCGAGGTGTTGATTGCTGAACCGTAGACTACCGAAGCTTAGTATCATTGCTTGATTGACTCCACTGGCTCCAGCTTTAAGGAGTTTATGGCATCCATGTTTTTCTAGTGTCAATAACCAAACACTAGCGACATTATTCAAATTTTCTAGGTTATTTAGTGGCTTCCACAAGTTTAATGCATCTAATGTTGAATGACCTCCATAACAGCCTTCAGAATATGTCAGTGTACGTAAAATGTCAGCTTTCTCCTTAGGTTTGATATGTTCTTCATGCTCATAACTCTGTACTTGAGAAAGTATAGAGTAAATTGTGGCATTGATACGGTCTCCATTGATGATGCCTTGGGCTTTAGAGTCAGAAATGTAAAAACCGGTGTACCATAGCCCTTGCCACACTCTAGTATGATTTTCTTTGAGCTTCCTAGTGGCAGCTCTATCTGCTGTTAAAGATATAACCTTTTCCATTTCGCCTATAGCTTTTGTTTCAACAACGTCTTTCTGTTTTGCATATTCAGATTTTTTTATAGGCAGGCTATATTGAACTGTGGTCAGAATTAGTAAATCTAAGCCATCTCGAGCATCAACCTGCAGTGTACTACTGAGCTTCCGACACACAATAGCAACCGCAATAACATTATCGCTGTCCGGGATTTCCAGCATTCCAGTAACAACTTCATACTCTTTAGCATCGACTCCTTGGTGGAGCTTTACAGTTTGTTTGACAGCTGTAGGCCAGTCTGACACTCTCGGAGTGGAAATATGTACATTCTTTGCTTTATTTGATGGATTATTAATCCAAATCTCTTGCACAAACAATGCTGGAATTGTTCTATGGGCGTAATACTGATAAGAAATCTGTAACCCGCTATTACTACATTGAAATCTATTTACAATTCCTTTCTTATACTCGGCCACAGTGAATTCCTTCATATCTTGGTCCTCTATTATGTATAGAGGGTGATATCGCACTGGTAGCGCTAATGTACGCCCGTGTTTGATATTCAAATGACTGTCATGATCTAAAGCTAGGCCTAGTAAACCATTACCAACATAAGGCACATAATTATGTCGTAAACTGGCAAGTGTAGCGGCGTTCTCCGGTCTCAAATATGCGTCGTAATCGTTCAAAGCGTCTTGGAAAGGATCTAAAAAGTGGCGCTGACATAAATTTTGACCTGACGCAGCATCGTCGTTGTTAAAGAACCAGTTCATCACAGTGGGTCCGACGTAGAGGAGCAAGAAGATGACGACCAGGAAGAGGATTATAAGCTTTTTTCTCGTCATTGGCCCGTCTGTGAAGCGGTTGATCCGTCTTAGAAGTTCTCCGGTTCTGCGACCCATTTCACCGCCACTGCTGTTGACACTTTCCATCACAAATCTCGTTTATTACTGTGGAACTGCTGCTCACTAACTTAGCGATGCTAGAGCTTAAGTTAGTTCGTTAATAACCATTGTCAATACACTTCAAACAGGATTTTAAATTATTGTTTTATTATCAACTACACGAAATAAAACACGAGATATCGAAATGTCACACGAGATTATATGGAGTTTAGGTATTTCGCCACTTACTGAAACAAGTTCTGATAAAAGTGATACAAGTATTACTGGGAGAAAAGCTCCTTTGCAGAAGAAAAGATGATAATCTACTTAGTTGATATAAGTTAAGTTGAACATAAAGCTAATTAATTTCGTTTAAAACCTCATTTAGCTAATATATAAAAAAAATACAAAGTCACATGACCAAGAATCCGGAGAAACATTTCAATAAGTGGTACGTTCGCAAATTTAAACAAAGACTGCATCCTCTTATCAAAACGGGCAACACTACTGCATCCTTCATCTCATCTGTCAAGTGGACGACGTGACGTCAGCTCAGCTGTCGTACGAAGTATTTCCCGTTTTATTAGTTCTTATCGCTTGTTTTTATTAATATTGCTCTCAGACCTTCCCGCGATGATTACAACTATAAGTCATTCCAGTGTTATTATCGAATAATTAGTGTTTTTGCCCGTAAATCTCCAAAATAACTCAATTAAAGAGCAAACATGGTGACCTGTTCCAATACTTTCGTATTGGTTTTATTTTCTATATTAATCAGTGAATGTGTGCCGCGTTCGATAGAAGAAGATGATGAATCGTTTCTAAGTTTACCAAAATATACAAAATACGATGATTTAGTAAAGTTGTTCGCGGATTTAGAGAAAACTCACCCGGATTTGGCCAAAGTTTATTCTATTGGCAAATCGGTTGAAGGACGTCAGTTGCTGGTGATTCAGATATCTGAGGATGTGAGGAAACCGCACCCTGGCCGGCCAGCGTTCAAGTATGTGGCCAACATGCACGGGGACGAGTCAATTGGTCGGGAGCTGATGGTGTACTTGGCCAAATATCTGATACTGAACTATGGGAAGAACGAGAGAGTGACACGGCTGGTGAACAGCACGGAGATCCATCTGATGCCGTCGCTGAACCCTGATGGATTTGAGAGCAGTGTTGTAAGTATTATTTTTTGCCTAAACTTTACTTGAAGTTGAATCCTCATTTGATAGAAACATTAATAAATTAAATTATCTGGGCTACTTTTATTTCCAGTTAACTTTTTAAACTTGACTTGAACTGTATCAGGGCTGGTTAGCCCTAACTACTAGTGAGTCTGACTTATACATCCACTAACAGTAATGTTTGCGTGACACAGGAGATAAAGTGCTAAAAATGTTAATGTATTTGTGTGTATCCCAACTTAAACGGTAGTAGTAATATTATATTCAGACACTAATTACGAATATATTTTTTCTCAAATATATATAAAAGTCAACTTTTTAAGTAATAAGAGTTCACATTTAAACTTTATCAAAACTTCATAAAAGAAAAATATTTAAGGTGAAATATGTTGTCTCTTTCAGGTAATTATTAACACTTTTTGAATGAGATTAAATCCTATTTCATTGTAATATTTTTGAAAATTTTGTAAGTTTAAATCATAAATTTCACTATATCAGAATGATTGTTCCTTATTTTAAGTCATTTATCCTTTGAGTACTCATATATTATCCAAATGATAAGTAAGCATGTTTCCCCTTTTAACAATTATTATAAATGTTATTTATATTCATGTAAATAATCTCAGGAATGGCCCAACATGTATTGAACTTGTAATCTTTTTTTTATTCGGGTTTCAAAGGCAAAGATCCCTTCAGCCAACTATATTACGAACTGTCAAATTGACAATTTTCAAAAACAAGATATTGAGGAAAAACTATGGCAAGGAAAAATTAAAGAGCTGCAGCTTGTAGATTCTTACAGCAAGGACTATCGAAAAAATAAGTATAAATAATTTTATGTAAGTATGTGTAACCCAAAAAAAATGTGTTAGAGCTGTATATGGCAGTGCATATGATGCCCATTGTAGGCCAATATTTCAAGAGCTTAGAATTTTGCCTCTACCCTGTCAATATATCCTGGAAGCGACTAAATTTGTAAAAAGACACCCTGTGCTCTTTCCGCGACATGATGAGGTCATTAACAAGAGCAGGCCAAGCAGGAAGCCACTTAAAATATTTCAACCAGCACAAAAACTGAAAGTCTCGAGTTCAAACGCGTACTCTATGGCTATAAAATTATACAACCGTTTGCCAGAGGAATTCCAAAGCCTAATAACTAATAACGAGTCAATTTGAAAAAAAAATGTTTAAATGGCTTCTTGAAAAATGTTTTTACTCAGTTGCCGAGTTTCTAAACACACAAAACATTAGTTAGAAATATAGTCATTAGTCAATTGCATGTTAGTCCTAAAATAATTTTAAAATTGAAAATTTCTACGCCGATTTTCGGTAGAATATGATGAACTAACACATTTTACTAACCAACATTGTATTTACCATATTCTCAGAAATAAATAAATTATTATTATTATTCCCTTTATTCATTTTTGTACTTAGGCTAGGTTTTTTTTACAATAAATTTATATAAAAAGTAAAATATAAAAAAATACATTACAAATATAAACACATTCTAAAAAAAACCTAACCTAGGGTGCCGCCGGCAGCGGGGCGGGGCCCAGGATACCGGTGGTTAGGGCTACAGAGAGAGGAACCTCCTGACGATGCGCGCCGTGTCCAGGAGTACCGCCTTCTGAATCTGACCCTTGATCCAGCCATCTAGCGAGAGTCTCTTAAGATGTTTGTCGAGACTCTTCGCTATAAGACCGTTCGCCGAAACGACTATCGGGACAATGATCGTCGAGTCAACATCCCACATGGCGGTCACCTCGTGAGCCAAGTCAAGGTACTTGCTGAGTTTGTCCTTCTCGGCCTTCACGAGGTTCTCGTCATGGGGGATGGTGATGTCGACGAGCACTGCCTGGCGCTTGGATCGATCTACCAAAACGATGTCAGGCTTATTGGCTACAATAGTCCTGTCCGTGATGATAGATCGATCCCAATAGAGCGTGGCACGACCATTCTCAAGAACTGGCATCGGTGCGTACTTATAGTACGGCACCTCAGACCCCACAAGACCGTATTGAAGAGCAAGTTGCTGGTGAATGATCCTGGCTACTTGGTTATGTCTGTGCAAGTACTCACCGTTAGCAAGATGAGAACAACCGGAGATTATATGCCTGAGTCACTCACCGGGACGGCGGCATGCCCGACAAATGTCGACCGTACCGTCCTTCAGGACATATCTCCGGTAATTGTTCGTCATCATTACTTCGTCCGCAATTGCACAGACAAAACCTTCAGTTTCCCCGAAGAGATCCCCGAAGCGTAGCCAGTTCACCGACGCGAGCAGATCTACATCGGGCCCCGTAAGGGCCTTGTAGAACCGCCCGTGTAGCTCCTTGCTCTTCCATACAGCCCTGCGGTCATCGGTGCTAAGCACCTTTGGTCTGCGCCAGTTCTCGTTTGCTAAGGAGAGAGAGGTGAGGCCTTTGTCAACTGCTACTACATCGCGATGAATCCCACACTCGTTGTTTAGGAAATACTCCCTAAGACTGCACACCTCGCGGTTATGGAGGTCCTTGGCGTTTAAAAAGCCAAGGCCCCCACACTTACGCGGGATGTACATTCTCATAACTGACGAGCGTGGGTGCCTCATGCGATTTGTAGTAAGCAGCTGACGGACCCTCGTATCCAGGGCGTCCAGCTCAGTCTGAGTCCACCTTAGTATGCCAAAGGAGTAAGTGAGCAGAGGCATCACCCAAGCGTTGAAGGCGCGCGCCCTATTGCCACCGGACAAAAGACTGTTAAGTACTTTTGTCAAACGACAAAAGAAACGCTCCTTCAACGCCTGTCTAATGTCTCCGTCCGCAATACCCAATGACTGTGACATACCAAGGTACTTGTAGGTTTCGACTTCGGAGATAGACCTGAGGGACATTGTCTCAGAAAGTTGTAAGTTCGCGGAATTTACGACTTCCCCCCGCTGTACATGCATGACCGCACACTTGTCTACACCAAACTCCATTTTGATGGCGCTACTGAAGGTTTCTGTTACTTCCAGTAGTTCCACCAAATCCTGGCGTTTTGGTGCATACAGCTTAAGATCATCCATGTATAGCAGATGAGAAATGACCTCACCTCCTCTTCGAAGTCGGCAACCTAGTCCTGAATCCTTCAGCAAAGTGCTGAGCGGATTCAGGGCTAGGCAGAACCACAGAGGACTCAAACTGTCACCCTGGAAAATACCTCTCTCAATCCTTATCAAGTCCTGTGGGCCAGGGGGGCCATCTCCGCCACCTGGTTGACGAAGGACTGTGGTCCACTGCCTCATACATGCGCCTAAGAGGGATCTTAGAGCTGTATCGATTTTATACAGCTCTAAGATCCTCTCCAGCCATGAATGAGGCACCGAATCATAGGCCTTCTTATAGTCAATCCAGGCGGCCGAGAGAGACCCCCTGTTCCGCCGAACTTGTTGGCAAATGGTCGTGTCAATGAGGAGGAGCTCCTTAGTACCACGGGACCCAACCCTACATCCATTCTGAGAAAAGGCCAAAACGTTATTCGCAACAATGTGCGTGTTAATTTTTGTTCTTAGAATGGACGTAAGGAGCTTGTATAAAGTGGGCAAGCACGTGATGGGTCTATAGTTTTTCGCTTTCGTGGTACTACCGGACTTATAGAGCAGGAAGGTAGCACCAGTAGTCATGAAAGATGGCAGGGAACCAAGCTCGAGGGCGTCTTGAAATTGTGTTGCCAGGCGTTCATGTGAGGATCGAAACCACTTGATCCAAAAGTTGTGCAATCCGTCCGGTCCAGGACTTTTCCAGTTCTGGGTCATACGGACAGCACAACCCACATCATCGGGGCTGATGGTCACAGCCCCCATGGCTTCGATCGGCTCACACTCACGCCTGACAACATTCATCCATTCGCCCTCGGTGTGCTCGACTGGAACCGACCAGATACTACGCCAGAAATTAATCATGGCAGTAGGATCCGGCAGTTGCCCGTCGGTCACACATTGATCGGTTCCCTCCCACCTTCGGTATACCTTCCTTTGGTCACTTTGGAAGAGGCGATTTTGCTGGTATCGATCTACACGCTCTCTGTAGCGACGAATACGGCTTGCCCATGCATAAACTTTCTGCTTTAGGTAGTCGATGCGCTCTGTGACACATGCCATGTAATCGCGGGGCCTGGTGCCAGTCCCCGCGAAGGCTTGTGTTACATAGCGCATCACACGGGGGCGATTGTTGCCCCCCCTAAAACAGATTAGCTTGGCAATGAGAGTCCTAAACGAGCTGATACGCCGCTCGATCCGTACTTGCCAGGCAGGAACATCCCCGGCGGTCCGCGGTGCTCGGTCAGTGTCCGGGAATCTGACACGAGCAACGCGGCACGCCGCGATGGTCCCACAGTACATGATCGAGTGGGTATCAGCTAAGTCTTCGCTAGCCCGAAGGTACGGGTCTAGCAAAGCGTCCAGGGCTCCCATTAACGCTAAGTTACGCTTATGCATCGGTAAGCGTGGTAATCGCGGCCTAGAGTCAGGTGCAGATCGATAGCGCCTAATCGCCTCCTCCAAAGCCCTCCTCAGTTGCTCATTGGCGTGGGTACTTACGCTACTCGCGCATTCTTCCTCGTCGGCATCGCGATCCGTCCGCGGCACCTCCGGCACCAGGTTGGGCGCTGGCGCCGGATCCGGTGACGTAGCAGGCGGATCCCGAGCCGGCGTGGAAGACATGCGAGCGGCCAGTACCTCCAGGCGCAGTCGATCTAGTGTCGCGTCGTCCAGCAGCTTGCGCCGCTGGATGAAGCGCACTTGATCGGATAGCCGTTGCGCAGATACGGTGATGGTCGAATCAAAAGTCAGAAACAGAGGCAGCATCCTGTCCCGGTACGCGGACAGGTTGGTTCCTCCCACTGTAGCCCCATATTATATTCTTTTATTATTATTATTATTATGGTGTTCTAGAAATTGTACCAACCTTATTGCTCTATATGATTTAGCCACAATCGGAATATCTGGGGTCTCATTATGTCAAAATGGGTTAGTGTATAGTACAACATAAAAGAGTAAAAATAAAAAAGTGGCAATACTGTAGTGTCGACCCTTTTTAATCAATCTAAGAAAACGGAAAGACACTACAGTATTGCCCGTTTTTTATTTCTACACTTTCTTGTCTGACTGTACTTTAACGAATTTCGATATCCAAAGAAGTTTATGGCATATTGAAACTCAAGCGCAAACTACACATTAGGTATGTTGTGACACTACATGCATGACTAACCAGCAAATCAAATAATGCCGCGAACATACAAACAAGAGCAGACTAATCCTTCTATTATTCAAGGTAACAGTTTTAAATGTACCATTTTGAGTCCTATTCAACAGACATACGTTCCTAAAACTGGCATACTTTTCACTTGGCTGGTTGAATGAGTCACAATTTTTCACGCTCTAAAAGCTAAACGGTCATTATACGTCTTTGTTTTCGAGTTTGTCATTTTACGCTTGCAGCATCAAATGACAATAGTGTCATAATAATGTTGGTATGATTAGCTCTTGTGTTTTAAGTACCTATTTTTAAAACATCGCGTCTGAGTGATGAGTCTCTAAAGAGTCTAAAGTATTCAGAGCAATTGCTATAAAGGCTCAAACCTTTGATATTAGACAAACCGGTAGGAATTAATTAGTTTCTGCTACTTAAACATTACGTGTTTCCCGTGTCATAAAACATATAGCTGAATAGGTAGTATAGTATGTCGTTCTACGCGACAATCCTTTCATCCTCACCATTTAGATACTTGGCAGTCCATAACTGTGCGTTTTTCTAGAAATTTCCTGCCTCGCACGACTGAATGAATTTTCGCTTGCGGTATTTCCGGACCGATACGACCTTTAAACCTTTAAGAAAAGAGCGTACCCACTTGAAAGGCCGGCAACGCACTTGTGACTCCTCTGTTGTTGCAGGTGTCCATGGACGACGGTAATCGCTTCCCATCAGGCGATCTGTTTGCTCATGTGACCATGACATAAAAAAAAAATTAGTTATATCAATATCACCCTCTACAATCAAGACACGTCAATGTCGTATAAACAGCATCTAAATCGGCCCATGACTCTTTTTTGATATTTTCTTCGGTTTTCGCGACTGTCATACGTTACAGGAGTGAATACGTTCCTAAACAAATTTACCCGAACCTTCAAGGAGAGCTTCAAGAAACATAGGAAACAAATTGTGAATAAAGTAGGTGGTAAGATTAAATGGATCACAAAAGGTATTAAAACATCAAGCAAGATGAAGCGCTTCCTGCTAACAAATAAAAGTTCGACCCGCTCTGAGTCAATAGTGAACTATACGAGAAAGTACATAAGTATCTTTAGACGTGTCGTTAGAAATGCAAAAAGAATAGCGGTTCAGTCTCAAATAGTTAGGGCAAAGGATTCCTCAAAGGAAATTTGGAAGGTAGTACACAAGCATCGCAACAAGGTAGTCAGTGGGGTTCAGGAAAATTATTTCTTAAAGTTGAAAATGAGAAAGGGCCTTATAAAATAGTGAACGACTCAAGAGATGTGTGTACTATTTTATTACAACAATTCCACCATGGCAGGGCGTTGGAAACCAGGATTGATGAAGCCCTCTCAATACTTCGTTCAAACATGCCCAGAGTAGAACACGAAATGAAGTTTGAAAAGGTAACCCCGTCGGAAGTTATATGCCTAGTTAAAAAAATGAAACCTAAAATGACAAGTGGTTACGACGAAATTCCTATCACTGTCATTAAAGACAATGTAGATATACTGGCGGGTCCATTAGCCAGCTTCTTCAACGAGTGCGTTGCAAATTGTTTTTCCGGATCAGCTTAAGGTAGCAAAAATCATACCAGTATATAAAAAGGGTTCTAAGACTGATCCGAAAAATTATAGGCCTATTTCACTCTTGCCTACCCTCTCTAAATTATTTGAAAGAATAATGAAAGACAGGCTTAACAGACATCTTTATTCAAACAGTGTCATAGATGAGAGACAATTTGGATACCAGAAGAGTAAAGGTACCAATGAAGCTATAGCAACGTTCATTGATGATGAAGTGACCCAATTAAATCAGAAAAAAAAAGTGGCAGGAGTGATGTTAGACCTAAGTTCTGCGTTCGACACTGTTAGTCATGATATTCTTCTGGGGAAATTGGAACACTATGGTGTGAGGAGAGAAGTGTTGAATCTCTTTCGGTCATACCTGGGAAACAGGAAGCAATTTGTTGAACTTATGTGGACTCAAGAAAATCGTCGGGTTGCTTATAGATCCAGTGTAGCCAGCGTATTGAGAGGAGTACCTCAGGGTTCCATATTGGGCCCAGTCCTTTTTCTCATATTCACGAATGACCTTATTCAGTTCACGCACAACAATGTACCCAATAGTAGATTGGTTGTCTTCGCAGATGATACCAATGCGGTCATATCGGCAGAAACTATCACGGAGCTAAACGACAAGGTGGATTGCGCTTTTCGGTTCTTTTTGGAATGGTTTGATACAAATGACCTGAAGCTGAACAGTAATAAAACAAAAATTCTACTGTTCAAAACAACCTCAAGATTTAAGAGTAAGTTGCAGATCTCACTACAGGGCACTGAAATAGAACAGGTGGAAATGGCCAAATTTCTTGCTATTAATATACACTCCAGTCTAAATTGGAAGGCTGAAGTGTCTGCAGTTGTGAATGCTGTTAGTTCTGCGTGTTATGCTCTCAGAAGTCTTAGGGATGAGCTAAAGTTGACGCAACTAAGAATGGTATACTTTGCTTTAGTCGAGTCCAAAATACGCTACAGTATTAAATTATGGGGACACAGCTACAAGTATAATACCCAAGCCGCCTTTGTAGCCCAAAAAAGGGCAATAAGAATTATGGCCAAAATTTCACAACAAACATCCTGTAGTCCATACTTTAAAGACTACAAAATCCTAACTGTTCCCTGCTTATACATTTTGGTAGTGTTGTCAGACCTCGTGAAATACTTAAATAAATTAGAGACACCAGATCAGAGAGAAAGGCGTCTGGCAACTAGACGAAAGGATTTACCGCAATCTCTTGACACTAGGCTGAAGGTTGTCAAACATTCGGCAGCCTATCAGGGCATTATGCTCTTTAACAGATTGCCAACTGAGCTGAAGTCGATCACCAATAGCTTAATTTTTAAAAATAAATTGAAAGTTTTCTTGCAGGAAAAGTGCTATTTCTCAAACATGCAATGAAATATTGTCTTTGCGTTCCTTATAATAGGCTCGGAAGTATCGGTTTTTGGGCGCAACAACTCGAGAGGACTGTAAAGGGATTTCATACTGCTTTTCAGGCCTAGGCCTGCAAAGTAACTTTTTTTTGGTTTCAACAACAAGGTCATTCACACAGCTGGCTGGTTTGACAAAAAGCAGGTTTTGTTTTTAAAGGTTGGTTGTTAGACACTTGTGGAAAAAAAAATCAAGATGGCGACTTTTTTTTTTCAAAATTTCAAATTGGTGCTAGGCGGCTAAAACTCGGTATCGGGGGGCTCTCGGGGCTCAAAAATATGAATCTGAAATCTTGTCCGAAAATTCGGTCAAATTCGGAAAATATCGAAAAAAAAACGATTTGTATGGAGAAAATTTCAAATTGGTCCGAGGAGGCTGAAATTCGGTATCCGGGGGTTTTTGGGGCTCCTGAGTCAGAATCTGAAATTGGATTTTTAAAATTCGGTCAAATTCGGATTCGGGGGCTCTCAGGGCTCAAAAATATGAATCTGAAATCTTGTCCGAAAATTCGGTCAAATTCGGAAAATGTCGAAAAAAAACGATTTGTATGGAGAAAATTTCAAATTGGTCCTAGGAGGCTGAAATTCGGTATCCGGGGGTTTTTGGGGCTCCTGAGTCAGAATCTGAAATCGGATTTTTTAAATTCGGTCAAATTCGGTATCGGGGGGCTCTCGGGGCTCAAAAATATGAATCTGAAATCTTGTCCGAAAATTCGGTCAAATTCGGAAAATATCGAAAAAAAAAAACGATTTGTATGGAGAACATTTCAAATTTGTCCTAGGAGGCTGAAATTCGGTATCCGGGGGTTTTTGGGGCTCCTGAGTCAGAATCTGAAATCGGATTTTTAAAATTCGGTCAAATTCGGAAAATATCGGACAAACAATATTAAGTGTTATTCTTTGAAGTATATTTTTTTATTTCATTGTATGTTTGAGAAAAGCACTATACATGCCTCGTCGTGAAAACGGATTCCCGGCCTCGTATCACTATCCATATATACCTACTTGGCCGGAAATCCTCATTTTCCCGGCCTCTGATGTAATGTACTATTATTCAGTTGAGGAATATTGCGAGCAAGCCTGAAATGTTCAAATTTATATAAATAATAATAATGATTATGATTATGATTGTGACTTTTGATAATGTTACATTGTGATTTCGATATCTATATTTCCTATTTTTTATTTTATTTTGATGATTTTTAAATAATTATGTTTTAGAATAATTGATATTACCTATTAACTTATAATTATACCTTATTTTTAAATGACTAGATTATGACGATGTTTTTTTACTTAATGTTTTTGATTAATTTTTAGGGTTCCGTAGCCAAATGGCAAAAAACGGAACCCTTATAGATTCGTCATGTCTGTCTGTCTGTCCGTCTGTCCGTCTGTCCGTCCGTATGTCACAGCCATTTTTTTCCGAAACTATAAGAGCTATACTGTTGAAACTTGGTAGGTAGATGTATTCTGTGAACCGCATTAAGATTTTGATGCAAAAATAAAAAAATAATAATAAATATTGGGGGCTCCCCATACTTAGAACTGAAACTCAAATTTTTTTTTTTCATCAAACACATACGTGTGGGGTATCTATGGATAGGTCTTCAAAAATGATATCGAGGTTTCTAAAATATTTTTTTTCTAAACCGAATAGTTTGCGTGACAGACGCTTCCAAAGTGGAAAAAAGTTGGTCCAGCCCCCTCTAACTTCTAAAATAAGAAAATGAAAAATCTAAAAAAAACATATGATGTACATTACTATAAAAACTACCAACGAAAATTGTTTTGAACGAGATCTAGTAAGTAGTTTTTTTTTAATACCTAACTTTGCAAGTTTGCACCTAATTTATATGGGGCGCTATACATACCAGGTGCAAACTTAACTTAAACACTTAGGGATGGAAAATGTTTGTACGGAACCCTAGGTGCGCGAGTCCGACTCGCACTTGGCCGGTTTTTTATTGTATTTTTGGAGATTTTTTTTGACATTTATTGATTTTTTTTTGTATGATAATTGGCGTTTGTCTTTTTTGTATGTTTATATTATTTTCGGTTAGTTGACTCATGTTTTTGATTTGAATAATTTGATAATTTAGGTTTTAATTTTGTATGTTGTTAAATGAATTTCAAACACAACTCACGTTGTTATTGAATAAAGAATAAATAAGACAATTAAAACGGATTATACCGCGTTTATTTTTTTCTGTCAAAGTTAAATTGGTGCAAACTACCCATTAAATAAATATGAATTAAAAATAGAAATGTGCATACATGCCAGATGGGACTAATGTGTAAGACAGTTACACATGTGCCAGAAGGGCATTAATTATTTCTACCAGCGGTTCACTATAGGGCTTAATGAGAAGAAAGATCTCCCAGACTGCCTTATTACTAGGATATATTTTTAAAACAAATACTCTGCATATATACATGTAACTACTTTTAAAGAAGACGGAAAAAAATACCATTTATAGGTCTAAAATAGGTAACTCGACCAAACACCATAATTCCTGTATCCTAAGCAAAAAGCCAGCCTACCGATGTGCTAACGAAAAGATACCAAACTTTCGTTTTGGAATAATCTTGGTAACATAAAATTTCGTGTAGGGAATACCTAAATTCGAGCCTTTTAAGCTTTTAAATTCTTGGAAACTTTTCGAAACTTGCACTTCTTTATACGTTCTCTTGCCACGCGAGCGTCGTAAAAACGCTTATCACGAGCAAAACCAAGTGCCTATGTATTGAAGAAGTAATTAACTGCAAGCCAATAAGGTATTATGCGTTCATAACCAAGCGAACAAGCTACCGATAAAAATATTAATAAATTTAAGTTGGCAGTGAAAGTAACCGGCTCGTTATACAAGTCGATCTCAATCGAAACTGTAACAACGCGTGATACCGCCCGGTCACTTACCACGTGACCGTAAAGTAAACATTATGAATGGAATGGACGCTACAACATGAGCCAATGCCCGTGTTTTAATCCGATTTCTTTAAGCACAATAGGCGTATAACATGTAAGGTTTCGTAGAAAGGGCTGCAGTCACTAGCTGTGTTACTAGGTAAAGCACGTATAGTGGGCTGGGACTGCTGGGCTTTATAGTAGTTGGGTTGGCACGAGTAGTGCCAGCAACCCTTCACGCAAAATAGGCGCATTGTGAGACGTCGAGTTGCGGAAAATCAGCCCGCGATAATCTATACCTAACCTAGTGGGCTACATGCCTATCACGCTCAACTCTAGACTATTGTCGGGTCAAAGTTTACGTGCCATCAGAGTCATAAACATTAAGACAGACGTCTCACTCTTGACTCGCTTGGCTATGTCCTATGTCCCCTGGATGGGGCAGAGGGCGTCCTCAGTACGTCGCCATCCCGAACGGTCTTGGGCTTCGCGTTTTACTTCGCTCCAGGTCATTCCTGTCGCTTTCGCTTCTGCAGTGATCATCCGCCGACAGGATTGCTTAGGGCGGCCACGTTTCCGCTTTCCTTGGGGGTTCAGACTAGGGCTTGCCTCGGTATGCGATCGGGGTCTCTGCGAAGTGTGTGGCCAATCTAGTTCCACTTGCGGCGTTTGATCTGTTGGTCAATCGGAATCTCACCACAGCGTTCCCATAGATCTACGTTAGAAATTCTCTCCGGCCAGTATACACCGAGAATACGGCGAAGGCAGCCGTTGACGAAAACTTGGAGCCGACGCGAGATGTCTTTAGTGACCTTCCACGTATCGCATCCATACAGCAACACGGTTTAAACATGGTATCATGGGAATTAAACTCTTCTAGTCAGTTTCCGCGACTCGCTCACTCAGTCACTCTATACAAAAACCAAGGAGTGCGAGCGAGATGGCCGACTGTATGAATTATGACGCTATCGGCACTGGTTTTGGGTGATCAATAGTTAGGTATATGCCAAAGATAATGTAATCACTAGTTACGTAAGAGACGGGATTCCCATAGAAAAAAAAACAAATTATAAACAAAAATAACACAATCTCGTACAAAAAGTTGATTCGCTCATGGACCTACTTTCCTGATACAAAGCCGTTCCCATAAATTTAATCCGTCTTAGAATTTTATTATTTGTCACAAGCATAAGAAAATAAGCGTCACTTACGTAAATTTTACACGCATTCTTTATAAAATGATTTACATATACGAACTTTTTAAACACTAGTGAAAGGAAATATTGGGTATTTGGTGTTTCTCTGCTATTTGGAAATTCGTCCATACACAACTATCCTGAAGTAATTTTATTAAATGTTGAGAATATTTGTAAATAAAATGGTAGGTAATAGTACATTAAATATATATCTTAAAAAAGCCCACACATTTTCCTCTTGGTTTTTGAGTTATGGACGATTTTTCGCAAAACCGTGACAGGGGACTGTTGTGACCACCCAGGGGAATGTTTTGTGAACGAAAACAATTACATTTTTTGTGTAAGTAATCAACCTCTTTATTTTTCTTTACTATTCTTAAATTATGTATTATTTACTCTTATTTAAAAAAAAATCAGCAGTATTAAAACAAATCTTATTTATTATAGTGACTTTTCTTAAGCCTTGTAACAGTTGCGTTAAACTTAATAAAACAATTAAGTCTTAAAAATACTTTTAAACTAAGAAATAATTAATAATCATTTATTCAACAGTAAATAATGCATAATACAAAAGTCAAATCCGCAACACAGGCATCGTCAGAGAGAATACAAAATCTAATCAGCGATATGCTTCGTCAAACAACACACCAATAACGTGACATCAGCAACAGGCTTCGTCGAAGTTATAGATCGATCTTGATCTT
This sequence comes from Apotomis capreana, assembly GCA_947623375.1. Classification (NCBI taxonomy): domain Eukaryota; kingdom Metazoa; phylum Arthropoda; class Insecta; order Lepidoptera; family Tortricidae; genus Apotomis; species Apotomis capreana. The sequence continues at coordinate 3,417,461 of OX392517.1, read as the reverse complement.
GGAAGGTGGAAAAGGACTTAAAAAGGCTCACCCCGAGTCGCACCTGGCCCAAACGTTCCCATCACACTGGCAGCGTTCCCACGTTGTATGGCCAACGAAATCTGTTGAACCAGATACGACCCAGAGCGAGGATCAGACCCTCTGTCTCTGAGCCTGCGACCCACCTCCCTTATGAAGTGCCTGGCCTCAGTACCCCACGGTCCCGCAGTCTCCACTGCCACTGGCACAAAATCATACATTGGTTCCAGGGCAGAGTACTTGGTGTGTTTGAGTTTTGCCGCACATTCCGCGGCGGCCCCGGCAGCTCTAGTAGTGTGGCTCAAGTGTGACGGTGCAAACGTGCTAACACACGTAGCGTCCCATAAGAGACACCGTCCCTTCTGCCATGGAACCAATGTTAGGCCATCCGGCCTTTTGCCATCGGTACGGCATAACCCTGGGGGCTCCAAAACGCAGGGAACGTTAGCTGAAACCAAAGCCCACCGAATGACATCGTTAATGGCATAATGCCTTGAGAACCGCCCGGCGCACCTCTGACAACTCAGGCCAGGGTGTCCGTTTTCTTCGACCATGACCCCACAGAAATAATTAACTTATATGGCACTAAAGTCAGTCTGTATAATAATGGAAAATATGGCAACTTGCCTTTTAAAACAGAAACAAAAAATATAAAAAACATAAACACAGAAACATTACTCCTCTTAATTAATTATCACATCCGATATTTTAGGTTAACTTAATATTTCTGAAGTACCTAACTAAAGTAATCAACATTAATTGTACAATACCTTACAAACAAATACCTTTTTTGTTTTTGACTCCGTTTCTGGTCACACATTCACGTTTCCCTGCACCAATTCGACTATTATCGTCATTTTCATAGAAGTTTTGCACTGTCTTTAATTTTTCTTTCGAAATGAACACTTGTAAGTGCGTTTCATTGGTAATAGAGAGTGGTTTTTTAATTTCTTAAGTCTCTTATACGATAAAGCACTATTTTGCACCCTCCATAACTTATACTTTTTTACTATTGCACCAGATACAACTCTCCCAAAAATATCTTTCTCTTTTTGTGTTCTTAAACCTGCATAATTCTCTCTTAATTGTTCATTCAAGACCTCACTGAAAAGTGCCTTTTTAACTACTTATTTTCGAGTGTTTGGAATATCACACATTCTTGTTAGTTTTGTGTTAGGTGTCTCTTCATTTTTACTGTCATTAACCTTCCTTTCTAACCGCTGTAACCTCTGTTTATACTTTTCCATTTTCCGCTTGTATTCCTGAATCTGTAGGTTTTTTTCTTTCAGTACCCTTTCACGTTTCTTTTTAGCATTTTTCTTTCTTGCTTTAACTAATGCACTTTCTGATGTTCTTAAAGGCGCCTGATATTCTTCTGCTGGATCTTCTGAATGAGGTGTATTCTCTCTTACAAAATTATTTGTTATGTCTTTCATGGCTTTTTTTTCACGATACTTAGAACAATGCTCTCTCCAAACCTTTTTTGCAGCCTTATGCTCACGACGACTTATATCTTTAACTAATTTTCTTTTTTCTTTTCATACTTCTGCCTTTCTTTTTCTTTCATATCTTCCTTTTTTTGAGGGTAATTTTTTAGACGTTGATATCTCAAACGCTCAGCTATATGTTTTTGTTCTAGTATTTCTTCTCTTGGTTTGGGTGGTTTCTTTTTCGGTGGCATTTTGAGATGTTACCTACAAAAGAGACGTTACTTTTAGCGTCCAAAACCTAAGGAAACAGTAGTATCAACAGTCCCCTGTGGTATGAACAGTCCCCTGTGCTATGAAATGACAGGGGAATGTTGACCAGGGGACTGTTATTTTTACATGAATACTTAATAAAACAATATCATTTAAATACATTCAGATAAACGCAACAAATGTGGCTACATACAAGATGAGCAATTATTTTAAACAAATTGTCGCTATTAAAACGCTTAAAATAGTAAAAAAAGGCTTACCAGGGGAATGTTTTCACTAACGGCCGAGACGCGTGGTTCACCACATGACGCAGAAGTGACACTAAACGAAATGGCGGCTGCCCGCTAGCTTCACAACCGATCAAACTTCACACCGATGGCGTTCCCTTTCACGATGTAAATGCTTCCCGCCAAAACTAAATATTTATTTATTTATTTATTTAATCTTTATTGCACAAAAGAAAACTTATCGTACAAAAGGCGGACTTAATGCCATGAGGCATGACTTCAGTACGGTTTTAAAATTTTAACAGGGGACTGTTTTAATCATTTGAGGACAGCATTCATACATGGATATTTCGACTATAATTTTATTGTAAAAATATAATTGTGATGTATAAATATGCTTACTGTTTTTGTTAATGTATTTGGATATTTTTTATTCAATTATCAACGGCCAAAAAACAACTTTTTACTAACAAGATTTGTAATTCTGGAAACGGGACATACCAGGGGACTGTGTTTTGAGGAGTTTGAGGTTCATTTATTTGAATATTCCATTATTTAATTACTAAATTAACGGTAGCGTGCCAAGAATACCGAATTTTATATCGGTATTGATACAAAAAGCTGGGAAATTTTAAGTTTTATTACATACATTTAGTTAGGGACAGTAATTTTCCATTTAGTGGAGAAATGCCCATAAACTACGTAATTTGAAAATGTTCGTATTATTATTTTTCCTTATTTACCATGTTATATTTTAAGGAGTATAAACTCGGCATCAAACGTTAACGTGACACTTAATATTTTTTACGTCACCCTAGTGGGTTTTTTGCCCGCTACGCGAAATTTCACTTCCTGGTCAAGGCAAGACGTCAAACTTTAGACAAACCACGGGCGTTCGTAAAGTCCCATCAGATCACATATTTATGGCCCTCACCTTCGATTCACTTCACGGACATTCAGGAATTCGCTGCCCTAGGTATGTAAAGTACTATTTTAGCAGTACGACATTAAAAAGGGAAACCCGCCCAATGTGTGAACTTGCCAAGTTCTAGCAATCAATATTTTGGTTGTGTGAAAGTTGTCTAACTAGTTTATTTCGCTCATAAATGCTAATTACATTAACAAACAAACGGGTTGCTAGGTTCAAACGTTACGTATTGACTAGTCAAGTAAAGATTGCATCTTTGTGTTTCAACAATGCGATTTGGATGGTGGAATGCGCCATTTTAAATCAGTTATGTTAAATTTTGACTTTGACACAACGGTTGAATATGAAAGAAAAATGTAATGTAGCAGGACTGGAACCTGCGACCCTACGTTTCCGGCGTAGTGCTCTCCCAACTGAGCTATCACATCGTTGCGTCAATCATGCCAAATCCTCGCTACTAGAGCGTCTTCTGCGCCATGTGCTTTTAAATAAATAAATAAATAAATATCGGACAACCTCACACAAATCGATCTAGTCCCAAATTAAGCTCTAGAAGGCTTGTGTTATGGGCACCAGACGACGATACACATAGTTATAAAGATAAATATATACTTAAATAAATAGAACAACCATGACCCAAGCACAAATTTTCGAGTTCATCACACAAATATCTGTCCCGGCCGGGATTCGAACCCGAGACCGCCGGCTCAGTAGGCAGGTGTCTACAAACCGAGCCAAACGTGTCGTATATATCGATAACTTAGGCCTGGGTCTCCATACACGCTATAGCCAGCATACAGCGTCTTTCCATACTACCTATAAGCATTGTGTTATTAAAATATTAAATTAAAATATTAAATTAAAATATTAAAGCATTGTGTTATTAGTATGGAGAGATGCTGCACGCTGCGTGCAGCGTCTAATAGGAGACCAAGGCCTTAGAGCACAATCGTACTAACTTTTCGGAAAAAGTCGTTGCAATTAGGGCGTTAGTGCACAACCCTATGCGGCTTAAATTTCATTCGCATACAAATACAAATACTCTTTATTGCACACCTCCAACATCAAGGAATATACAACACAACATGAGATACATTCATATAACAGGCAGAGGTAAACAACAGGCGGTCTTATCGCTAAATAGCGATCTCTTCCAGACAACCTTTAGGTAGCGGAGTAGTTGAAAAATTAATGTTTGAAATTAGTAGGTGGTGCATAATAATTAAAGGACTAAATGAACGACTACCATAAAAGACAAAGGTAATAAACATACATAAATAAAAATATACAGATATACTTACATAAATACTTAGACATAATAAATAAATATATTGTAAAGTAATAAATAAAACAAAAACAGTATGAGCCACAAAGTTAAAGGAGCGATTATTATTGCAGTGTACTAAGGGAGAGACAATAATAATTGTTATTAGTACGAGTGTGAACTAAGGTATCGATATCAACAAACCAAGAATTATTATCGCATAACCTTTCCTTCGCCAGACCAGGGTGCATTGCATCGTTACGCTGTCCTTCGTTTATCAGTTCGCAGTGTGAGAGGTCGGTGATAACGGGGCTTGTTTGTTGTGCATGACCCTCTAGAGTATACCTATTGGCGTTAGTACTTAACCTTATCAGTTATCACTAACTGAATGCATAGGAGGGTAAGACGAGAACAGTCTATACCTATTGACAACATGTCAAATTTTCAAATAGAGTTAAGTTTAAACTAATTTCGTTACTTTATTACCACAGAACCCAAAACTATTATTTTTATTTGACTATACGAACTAGTTTAAAAAAAAAAGTTGAAATCAGTATCGTCAAAGAATCAGTACTCAAATGACATCAGCACCTATTGGAAAATAGAATTGACAGCCGCAACCTACAAAAAAATCATTTCCATACTAAATCCGTCTCAGTAATACCCCGACTGTATGATTTACTGTGCTGTGACCAATTACTTGTCGCCTACGCTCTTTTACAGTCTGACAAAAAAGAGTAGAAATTAAAAAGTGGCAATACTGTAGTGTCGTCCCCGTTTTCTTATATTCATTAGAAAGGGACGACACTACAGTATTGCCACTTTTTAATTTCTACTCTTTTTTGTCAGGCTATAGAATGAGGTACTTTTCAAATGCTTTTTTTAAATCAGAAATTGGTATATTTCCGAAAATATAAAAAGTTCTTCAGTTTCATTTTTTATCCTTTCTTTGATTAAATCGGAAAAAGGCCTAGTCAAAAAAATTACATGTTGTTAATTTAGGATCTTATTAATACTTTTGAAACCGAGTCAAAAAGTGGTAGACCATTTCTTTTGCTGATTGTACCAAGAGAGGTTGTGTTAATGTACGCCTAAGTTAAATTGTTGATTGAAGCTACATCCTTATCCTATCATAGGACGTTGCAGCAGTATTCCAGTGGCTCTGGTCGAAAATTAAGTAACGGCTCGCCACTCGCAAGCAATTTGTCATATCATAGAACCGGAACCCGGTGATTTCGGAACTTAGTAGCGTCAATGGGACACGCAACTGGGTGTGTAACGGAGATTTGATTGCGCAGATGAGATTGGCTTATTTTTTTTAACAGAGCGTGATTTTAATTTTCAGAATCTGCCTAACTCACTTTTAAGGTATTAATGACTGATATATCTCATATCCAAAATATGCTTCTTGGATTTAAGTATGTTTTTCAACAAATTTTGATGGTGGCGTGGTAGTGATCAGACTGATCACACTGGCTGGCTACCGCTTGATATTTAATCAATGCGATCGTTGCATTCCATTGGCCCTTACAGTAATCTTAATAAATACAGAGGGCGCTTTAAAAAGGCGGAATGAGAAGGCATTATTTTACGCTATCCATGAAGCGGTCCAATAACTCAGTGGTGAGAGCACTGCTCCGGTCAAGCAGAGGTCGTGGCTTCGATCCCCACTTGCACTTCAGTGGATTGCGTAAAATTTTGGCTTCTTATTTATCCATTGTATTTTTATTTTTTACATATAAATCTTAATCTCTTTTCCAGGAAGGCAACTGCGAATCCCTCCCCGAAGCCGTGGGCCGCCACAATGCGAACGGCAAGGACCTCAACCGCGACTTCCCCGACCAGTTCGACCGTCACCGTTCTGATGACGACGCGTACCTCTTTGGCGGCCGTCAGCCTGAGACTCAGGCACTCATGCGATGGGTTATGGGCAAGCAGTTCGTGCTGTCGGGAAATCTTCATGGTGGGACTGTTGTTGCCAGCTATCCTTATGACGACTTAAGGTTAGTGTCTTTCTCTTGGCGATTAGTCGATTACCTACAAACTGAAGTCATAGTAGAAAGTGTCTTAGAGACTTGACAGCTAGCGAAGAGCAAAGTTTAGTACGAAGTACTGGTGGGTTTTTTTTGGTGGCGTTGGGTGATAGTGAACTATTCGGTGGCTAACAGTCTGAGACTAGAGCACTGATGCACTGGGTTATGGGCAAGCAGTTCGTGTTGTCTGGAAATCTTCATGGGGGGACTTTTGTTGTCAGTTATCCCTATGACGATTATAGGTTAGTGCTTCAGTTTCTCAGAGACTACAAGCTTAACTCTTAGTAAAGGCCGTTTCCGATTAAGGGAAGCAAAAATGCCCTTTAATATTATGACTTAGTTTTTTTTTCTACAGTCAGTTACGTCTAGTAGAGTAACTGTGTCAAGTTTGGTTGAAAAATTCTTTGCGGTTCCGCAGAAAAAAAATAAAAACGGAAATAATGAAATATGGTTTTTCTCCAAAAATATTTAACTTTAATGAACTATTATTTTTTCATTCTGTAAAGCTTAGTCAAGTTCATGTTTTAAGTGAAAATGGTATCTCTATATCTAACGATTATGTAAAAAATAGATAAGTGAAAATTTTAATATATATATTTTTTTATTTTTGTGAGAGATACCACTCTAATTGATATTTCTAAATAAGCCTTAGTTAACGTCCTGTAACACATATTAATTTGATGGATAAAATCGGAAAGCAACTGTGTCAAAATGAAATAAATAAATGGGTTGGATTACATTTTATTAGTAAGCTATTCTAATACTTCCAAATAACCAACGCCAAATGTCAAATCTTGTTCATTTGTAAAGAGGATGTATTCTTTACAAATGAACAAGATTTGACAGTTAGTGACATTTGCCTTTTATTGTTATTGAAAATGTCATTATTTTTCTAATAACATAAACTATGCATATATTAATCATTTTTGCTATTTGGTATATAAGCTTTACTTAACATTATACCAGATTATCAATTTAAAGGTTTTAATCGGACACTAGCTGTAAAATGGAAATAAAAGACTTTTCGGGTATGACTTCATTATCTTGAAATTGTAATTACAAACTATTCTTTTTTCGCCACGCAATAATCCTCTTTCTACCGAAATTAAAATAAATACATGTTATGACAGTAATAAAGATGATTGAAGATTGTTTTTTTAAATGTAACATGACATTTCAGGGACATTAGAAAAATAACTCGTCTTTACAAAATGAATTCTAAAGCGAATGCAATCAAAAAATTATTAAGAAAGAAACCTACATCATTATATCACCTCGCAATGATATAAGTAGCGATTTCGTATCCATCAGAAATACTTAATGAAGATGGTTCGTTGAATTTGGAATATGTGAAGGAAAATTCTAATATACTGAAACTGAAAGTCCAATCTCGCCATATTTCAAAAAATATTTACAGATGCTTTATCGAATATGTCCCAAACAGCATTGGTGTTGGATCCATAAGGCGGCATTATTGTGGATGTGCCAACGGAATGCGAACAGTAGGGTGTTGTTCACACATTGTTGCTATTGTTTATTATTTATCGCACGCAAGATATTTGTCCAAAATCGTTCGGCCTGCGGAAACTTTAAGCGGACTTTTTGTGAATCACGGAATTCACGTTACTGTCAATGAAGATAGCGATGAGGATTAGAAAAAGTAGTGTACCAGTGTACCGCCAAACAGCAATGTTCGCATTGTTGTGTTCCGGTGTGGGGGTAAGATAGCCGGTGAAATTACTAGCATAGAGGCATTCTATCTTCGTCCTCCGGGTAGGCAAGCACTTGTGACTCCTCTGGTGTTGCAGGTATTTATGGGCGACGGTAATCGCTTTCCATCAGGCGATACGTTTGCTCGTTTGCCCCCTATGACATTAAAAAAAAAAGTGTATTTTTTTTCATTACGTAACTAAAAAGGTGACTTTTCTAGCAAATGTCACTGTAACTGTCAAATCTTGTTTATTTGTAAAGAGGATATTATGTTTTGGTTATTTAGCAGTGTTAGAGTAGTTTACTTATTAAATAGTAATGAATTCCAGCCCAGTTATTTATTTCATTTTGACACAGTTGCTTTCCGATTTTATCCATCAAATTAATATGTGTTACAGGACGTTAACTAAGGCTTATTTAGAAATATCAATTAGAGTGGTATCTCTCACTAAAATAAAAAAAAATATATATTAAAATTTTCACTTATCTATTTTTTACATAATCGTTAGATATAGAGATACCATTTTCACTTAAAACATGAACTTGACTAAGCTTTACAGAATGAAAAAATAATAGTACATTAAAGTTAAATATTTTTGGAGAAAAACCATATTTCATTATTTCCGTTTTTATTTTTTTTCTGCGGAACCGCAAAGAATTTTTCAACCAAACTTGACACAGTTACTCTACTAGACGTAACTGACTGTAGAAAAAAAAATCTGTCCATTATCACGAAAGGGCATATTTTCTTCCCTTAATCGGAAACGGCCTTTCTATGAGACATGGTAGACCGTAGCTGTAACGAGTATAACAATTTAAGTTAGTTTCCAGTTTCTTAAAGGCTTAACTAGTACTAAACTCTTCGCTGGGTTATGGGCAGTATGTGCTGTCTAGGAATCACCATACTGCTGTGGCCAGCCATCCGTTTGATCTAAGGTTGGTATCAAGTACCTACCCCACAGTGTCATGTTTCTGGTGAAGGCGAAATCTTCAGTAAGTAACAGTTGGAGATTGAGGCACCAGTGAAAGATCCATAGCAGGCGCTAGGTCCTTAAGTGGAGCTTAGTCCATATTCAACTAAAGTGTTTTAGGGCACATTGCATCTTATTTGTACCCGATTAAGTTCTTTCCTTGTGATAATGTATCAGCTATTCAGCTACCAACTAGTCTCATGGCGCTAACTCACCAGATACTGTACATCTGCTTGTTTCATTTATTTCACTGGGATAGACAAATACCACCAAATCTATGTTAAATTTTCAGGGTACTTAAAATTAGATTTAATGTCATTATGACAATGTTTAAATTTGAACTCTTCAAAAGTCAAACATAGAACCCTGTAATATTGAGCCAGCGAAATGCCAGATTCTACAGTTCTTACACACTTATTTCTGTTCGCTCACATCATACTTTTTGTTACAGATCGGGTAAAGACTGTTGCGAGGAAAGCCAATCGCCTGATAATGCTCTCTTTAAGCATCTAGCAGCCGTCTACGCTTCAAAAAATGAGGTCATGCACCGTGGAGACACTTGCCCGCCCGAAAAATTCAAGGAAGGCATTACCAATGGAGCTGATTGGTATTCTGTTAAAGGTTCGTATGTGGTTGATAAAAAAAAACAAATACGATGGATGTTCTTCAAAGGGGGTTCAATACCTAATGGACGTCTCTCATCCGAAGACCTCTATTTGGTAACTGATTATTATAAAATAACCGACCATTTTACAAAATCTTTTTTTTTATTGTCAGTTTGACAGTTCGCAATAATGTTGGCTGAAGGGACATAGCCATGCCTTCGAAACTCAATTTAAAAAAAAAATGTCGATGGTCGGCTTCGAAAAACTGTACCAGTCCTATTACCTTAATAGTAGACCTCTTTCTTTGAGTAGCACCGCTTTTACACGGTATAATATTCCCGATAGCCCCCGAATCATAAAGGTCACCTTTTGTTTTGGTTACCAGTATCTTATGTGACAGTTGTTAATGTTAAGGTAACCTTTAAAGATAGCGCTTAGGAATTTAAGGTTACTGTAAATGCCATTACGACGATTCCAGGCGGCATGCAAGATTTCAACTACCTCCATTCGAACTGCTTTGAGGTGACGTTTGAGCTCTCCTGCTGCAAGTACCCTTCCGCCGCCGAGCTGCCGCACTTCTGGAAGCTGAATAAGGATGCCCTGCTCGCCTTTATAGAGCAAACGCACACTGGTGTTAAGGGATTCGTCGTGGACGAAGATGGTGAACCTATTAAGGTAGGTTTAATTCATAGTTTTAATTTTAATCCATCTGCCCGTCAATCTATCCATTCATACATTCATCTGGATGGATCCATCTATCCGTCCACAAAACCCGCTATGTATCATCATTACTCCATTGAGCCTGCTATTCAATCAACCATTCATCCATCCATCCTTGCACCCACGCATCCAACCATTCATCCATTCATCCATCTATCCAAACAACCAATAAACTATTAATCCATCCATCCATACCAATACATAGTGGCACCAACCCCCATTGCTCCACGCTTCATCCAAGGATTTGTAGTAGTTAAAGACGAGGAACCCATTAAAGTTAATTTCTCCAAATAATCATTTTCGTTGGTCATCGCGATTATGTTCAAACACCGCATATGTCTACACTATCTATTTAGTAAAGCCCGGTGGGCTTGGGGAAACTTCAACTTGAGAGAACTTTGCATATTTTAAAGCGGTAAGTGGAAAATTTTGAGGCCACATGGAGAACAATAAAACGTGGGGCTAGGGGGGCAGAGCGCCCTGCATTAAAAAAGAAACAATAACACTAGTTGTAGTACAACAACCTAAAAAGAAAACGAACGTTTTGAAAAAGCTGTATCATAATTCTGTTTCAGAACGCTCTCATCAAAGTGGAGGGGCTACATCACTTCGTGAAGACGACAGACCAAGGGGAATACTGGAGGATGCTGCTGCCGGGAAAATACAATATCACTGCTATGGCTTCCGGGTAACTACATATATAAATTCTCTGGCGACAATGTAAATTATGCATGGCAAATATTGAGTAACCTTGGAACCTTGCATTCCGAAGAGAAATAACATTCCTATTCCTGGAGTTCTCCACGCGTTCTAACCGCGCGGTTCTAGCGTCATTCTTATTTCACGATGATTACCGCAACGGAAGAATTAGTCGTTTTTATTATGATTATGATCTAACTAGGAGGAAAAATTGAATTACAACAATATTTTCAGAAATGCTGAATACTCACCCTCCTATGCTATATATCGTTGTACGATCTATTGATATTAACAATTAACGAAAAAAATTTTTTGGAAAAAAAAAACCTTCGCTATTTCGGTTGCTGCAGCGCTCCTTGGTTGTCTTCAACCGTAAAATATGATTTAGATATGATATTAAACCATTACGCTTTCGCAATTATAGTCTATCTATCCTTATACACCTAAGACACGGAAGAGAGACGTTGCAGTAGGGTACTATTGTAATGTACTATTCCTAATCCATTTTCAGATTCGACTCTCCTCCTATGGTGTCCGTAACGGTACCAGCCAACCAGTCAGAACCAGTGTCCCTGAACCTGACGGCGCGGCGGCGCGCGGCCGGTAAGTCGCGGCATTACCGGTACGACAACCGGGCCCATACTAACGGCGTGTGCTGGGGCATACTACTGAACGCTATACTCATATATATCCTTAACCCTTAGAGCGCCAAGCGGCAAAGCAATTCACCGTGCCACTGACGCCAAACCAAAAAAAAAAGTTGCTCCAAAATCAACAGAGATTGAAAAACACAGATAGTGGTTTGAATTAGCATGTTTTTGACCATTGAAATTTTTGGCGTCAATAGGCGTCCTTTGCGTCGGTGGCACGAATTCCCGATGACGTGATTTGCCGTCTTTAGCGGTCAAAGGGTTAAGGCGTGAGACTTTGATGCTAGCTTTCCCTTTATATCAACCCAAGTAGCGAAAAGCTGCAGATGCGATTCAAATATTCTGCAAATAGGTCTCAAGGATACTTTTACATGTCTGATTTTATGCCATTGAATAACAATCACTACATAGTAAAAAACAAAGTCGCTCCGTTGTCTGATTATCTGTCTGTATGTCCCTATGTATGCTTAGATTTTTAAAACTACGCAACGGATTTTGATGCGGTTTTTTTATAGAGTGATTCAAGAGAAGGTTTATATGAATAATACATGCCTAATTTATCAGCATTGTACCCGTGCTAAGCCGGGGCGGTAAATATAAAATTACAATTATAATTACATCACAACAATATAATAGTAAATTAATGCAACAGACAAATCACTGGGCACACTTTACCGGGATATGTATATTGTCTTCGGGTGGTACTACAATAACTCTTAACCTATACTATCAGAGATGTAAAGGGTCTGTATGTGTCAATATTAAAATATTCAGCTTAAATTAGCAGTATAAGGGCTATATAAGCGCTTCTACAGCTTGTTTGATGCTTGGGATGGTGTGGCATTATAGTGCGTGAGCTATCAGACTGCGCCTTTTATACCCTAGAGTTGCAAGCGTCTATAGGTTACGGTAACCGCTTACCATTAGGCGGGCCGTACGCTTGTTTGCCACCTCTGTAGTACCAAAATAAATAAAAAAATCCTTAATATTCAAAATTGATACAGCTTTCCTAAGTTGTGTCAGTTTTGAAAATAACTCAAAATATCGCACCAAACATTCATTTTCTAATAACACCATCATTAAGTGTCATTGATATTGTTAATTATAGTTTAGAATGCTTAGCGGTGATGGTGACTCGAAGTAAATTCGTATTTGTATACGCAATGTATACAAATATTGAGTAGGTATACAAACGCCAATATCGCATTTTGAGGTAAATAACCTCGTAACTTGCATCGAATCGGTCTATTTAGTGATAAATATTTACAAATTTCTATAGTGTTCTTAATAAGTAGAGATCGTTTAAGCTGAACCTCACCTCCGCATTAGAGCGTTGTCGGATTTATCACCAGACTAGTCGACCGTCTTGCCGCACACAGATCACGCACATAGTCAGAGACTGGATTTCTCGCGGCACTTTTGAGCTGTCGTACGGAATTCTCATTTATCGACTTCCGATTAACATGTTGTGTTCTATAATATCGATATATTATAGAACACAACATATTAAGTAGATGTAAACATCACGCGGTCAGCGGTCATATCGCTAAAGATTTGATAATTATAAAGATTTCTTTGTCGATTCACGTTTTTGAGATTTTTCTAAGGGTCGAAAAACAATCTAAAATGTCGCAAAACAAAGTTATTGAATATTACTCAAAGAGATTGCTCCTTCGCGAAAAATCTACCTCCTGTTGAATTATACTCTTAATCATATTCTAAATATTGTATTTAGTATTTGTCGATATTACACATGTATATATATTGCAAGTCGATAAACGAGATTTCTCTATGACAGCTCAAACGTGCCACGAGATCTCCGGTCTCCGCACATAGTTTACGGAACAGTCCACGCTCCCACAGATGAAGTGTCTATTAATATTTGCACTCACATCTATAGTCTGTACTTTTAGGTATTTAAAAGAATGTAAACAAACCGTTAAAAGGGTGGTTTATAAGATAACGTTTGGAACCTGTTAAATTGTTTATATTATATAATAATTGACCGCACTACTGCAGTCCATTCCATTTGAATAACATGTGTTATCGCTTAATTTTACCGATTATATACAAATTCACTAATACAAACATATTTTTATCACATAAAATAAATATATATTTTTTCTCAGTAAATCGTCAATACAAAGTACCCAAATTCCAAGAGGTTTAAAACGCAATGCTGCATTATACTGGAAGGTACACGACTAAAATAGAAAGTCACAGGTTTAAAATAGCAACACCTACCTTACGTGATTTTTAACTTTGTCGGTTTGACATTCGCCTTTGCATGCTGTCAATTGATAGCTCCGGTTTGTTTACATTTTTAGGGTTCCGTAGCCAAATGGCAAAAAACGGAACCCTTATAGATTCGTCATGTCTGTCTGTCCGTCTGTCTGTCCGTCCGTATGTCACAGCCATTTTTTTCCGAAACTATAAGAGCTATACTGTTGAAACTTGGTAGGTAGATGTATTCTGTGAACCGCATTAAGATTTTGATGCAAAAATAAAAAAATAATAATACATATTAGGGGCTCCCCATACTTTAGAACTGAAACTCAAAAATTTTTTTTTTCATCAAACACTTACGTGTGGGGTATCTATGGATAGGTCTTCAAAAATGATATCGAGGTTTCTAAAACATTTTTTTTTCTAAACCGAATAGTTTGCGTGACAGACGCTTCCAAAGTGGAAAAAAGTTGGTCCCCCCCCCCCTCTAACTTCTAAAATAAGAAAATGAAAAATCTAAAAAAAACATGATGTACATTACTATAAAAACTACCAACGAAAATTGTTTTGAACGAGATCTAGTAAGTAGTTTTTTTTTAATACCTAACTTTGCACCTAATTTATATGGGGCGCTATACATACCAGGTGCAAACTTAACTTAACCACTTAGGGATGGAAAGTGTTTGTACGGAACCCTCGGTGCGCGAGTCCGACTCGCACTTTTTTTAAATACCTAATAGTACAGACTATAAATCAAATAAATAAATGGGGCGCTTTTTAGCTTAGATTCTACTATATTGTTAGCTCAATTTTCTTGCCAAAGTAATATTTACAAATTTACTTGACGACGCGGTGGCTGAGTGATAGTGCAGCCTACTGATCCGGCGGTCCTGGGTTCGAATCCCGGCAAGGGCAAGTATTTATGTGATGAACTGGATTATTTGTTCCTGGGTCATGGATGTTAAATTTCTATATGCAACGCGTCTTTAGGAATAGATACTATACTTCTGATGTAGCATTTATTTACATTAGGAATAGGTGAATGATATTTTTTTACGTTTTGTGCCAAATTTTACTAAACATTTAGAACCAAAGCAATAATTAAGTGTTCACATGTTTTAGAACAGCACTAGTCTAGTCAAAATAAATTTAATATTTTTACATTCCTTGTTTCATCATCATAAACTTAAGAGCTAGGCTCTTATCGGTGGAGCAATTTAATTCCTTGTTTACTGTAGTAAAAAAAACAAAAGTATAAGTTATATCGAACATAAAATAAATAGAAAAACGTAATGTTTTCATATTTCCATGAAAAGTAGGCAAATATATTTCATATATTATAATATTAGTCATTCCATTTGAAGTACTGAATTTTATTCAATATTGTTAAGTAGCAGTAGTAATACAATAGAATAAGTAAAGTGCATGAGCTGTCAGAATGCGACTCGCGTTTTATACCTGTCTCGCTCGCTCTCACGCGATCCAGATAAGGGACTCAGTTTTCACCCAAATCAGAATCGCAATCTCAGAGTTCACGGTCTGTAAAGTTTTTGTGATTGTCAGATTCACGACAAAACATTATGGGGTTATGTTTTAATAATTAGTTTAAGATAAGAAAATGTTGCAAGTAGAATATTAAATTAACTGTGTGCAAATGGCGTTGCGTCATAAGTATTCTTGCCTGATCAGATTATTTAATTTTTCAATAGCCAGGGTTTTGGAAAGCTTTGCAATAGGCAAGCCGGTGGGAATCGAGGTCTTTTGACGCTACGCCACTGCTGTGTACTAACCGATTAACATGTGTTCAAGCTAAACGTGTTATTTGTTTAGATAAATTAATTGAAACTAAACAAAACCACGAAAAAAAAGTAGAAATTGCAACGCAACTTTTTAATATGTCCTTTATTTACTGGAATTATGAATCACAAACTAGTTAATTTCTAAAAATGTCACTGTCTACTTTCAGAACGTTTCTAAATTTCAAATAATGTGTCAGTTTCAAAGAGAAGCATGAATTCTGAAATGAGATAGGTATTTTGCGAAAAATAATATTGTGAAATAAAATCGTTTTTTCGTGGTTGCTGCTGGTCTTGTTCTGTCTGATAATGTTTTCTATTTGTACTGTTATGCTAGAAGATTCAAATTTGATTGTAATCTTTTAACAACTGTCTAAATGTACCCATTTTTTTTAAAATTTTCGTTACAAGTGTTAAAAGGTTAGGTATATAATAAATAACACTGTAAAATATACAAATAAAACTGATGTAAATAACACACTAAACAAACACGCTGTTTCAATTAACATTTTTATTATTTAATATTTTCTTCGGTTTCCGCGACTGTCACACATTTAAATAAAACAATTTAAACGGATTATATCGCGTATATTAATTAATAAATAATTAATATACGCGATATAATCCGTTTGAATTGTTTTATTTAAATTTTTATTATTTAACTTATATCTTGTTTCTTTATTTCTGTTGCATCCTCTGAAGATTTGCCTGGACTTCCTTCCTTTCTTATTTTTTGTTAACCTTAAAACAGTAATAAATTCGCACTATTTTGACTATATTAGTCTTAAAACAATTTGCTTTGACCGTCAAGAATATCGTTGGTATACTTTGCATGAAACTATAAGATATCCTTCTTATTCAGAAGGAAAGTGGGAGGCTGTTGAGCTTTTTTTTGGTAGTGGCGTAAAGCTATATAAATTATAAATACATGTCTGAAATAATAGCAAAGCCAAAATAGAACTTAACTTGTGAGTTTCTGAATATAATGGCCTATCCACACATTGATTAGTGATTCGCGAGAGACATTCACATTTGATTCTAATCGTAAGCCATAAGAGTCTTTAGTTTATATTTTGATAAGCGAATTCATACAATTCCTACTTGTTCCATAGATACAGTCTGACCAAAAAAAGTAGAAATTAAAAAGTGGCAATACTGTAGTGTCGTCCCTTTCTAATCAATCTAAGAAAAAGGGGATGGATTCGCTTACAACGCAGACTGTACAAAGATAAAAGCACAAAGAAAAATTAAATGCATAACCTAGCGGAAGAGACCGTGATCGAGATCGAACCCGGTACCTATGGATTACCGGTCCAACGTGTCAACCTTTCGACCACCCTAACGCCAGATAGCCATTCGATTTTTTCCTTTTTGTGTGTCGATATTTACATCCTTTATTTGAAAGGCTTTAGACCTTAGCGACCTCTATGTGAATACGTTAATATTCACATCTTACCGCACTGCTTTACAGCAGTGAACGAGCAAGCGAGAGAGAGCGCTGTTATTATAGATTTATGAAACTATCTATAGCTATACTAAATTATTTCAAGTACTTAATTGAATCAGGCGTTATTCTGCGGAAATTCGTGTTAATTAAACAATAATATTGCTTTGTTAATATTTTTGCTATGATAATTAGCAAAGTAATATATATTTTTTAATTTTATACTCATTTCATTTGCGTGCCGTGTAATGTTGCAAAAACGTTTTTTCTACAAATCTGCATTAGAAACACTACTTACTTCTTTATTAAACATATCTCTTCTTTCCTACTAATTCGGTTCAATGGTAAGTACAGCTAAATAAATTATTCTCTCACAATATACCTTCATTGCACAATAGTAATATTAATTTTTAATCCATTAACTAAAACATGACTCTTCTGGTGCCATCGGGTGGTTTAATTTTGGAACCAATTCTTTAATTCGGGAACAATATCTTTACAGAGAAAGAATCCTTAGGAAGCCATGTACCCGAACTAGTCATCACTGGAGATAAATACGGTAAAACATTCATGAATTTCACATTTACGCACTTTCCATTGCACTTTGTTGGAAATTTCAATTAAAATCTATGTAAATATCGAGAAATGCCTGTCTTAAGTACTATTATATCCTTGAAAACGTATTTGGATAGATAAGATACAAACTGTATACTTACGTGAATTAGAATTGCGAGTGTTTCTGAACTCTAGCTATTTCTAACGCTCTTATCTCATAACTTTAGTTAAATTAAAAGCCCGTCCAAGTATAGTTGAAATCGTTTAAGCTGTCCGAGATCTTATCCTGTTAACATGACCCCACAAAGCCATAGTTTTACTCCTGCCACCTTTTTGTATAAGTTTATTTGTTTTTTATTTTTTATGTTTTCTTGTAAATAAACTTTGTTCTCCATTATCTTCTTGTTTCAAATATATTTTCTAAGTCACACAAGGTTGCAATATCTTATCTCATTGGAATACTGAAGCCATAAGGTTAGCAAATTTACCTGACCCCGTTTCCCACGAGTTATGCTATTCCCAATTTCAATCTTGTGACTTAGAAAATATTTTATAAATTTGTTTCCTTTTTTGTTACTTGCTTCCATTTATCCCAAACTGAGTTTCTCTACATATCTAAGACAATAGCTAAGCCGTTTATGACCATTCAGACGTAAAAAATTGCAACTATACGTAAAGGCTGGCAGGAAATGGCAGTGCCATACTTAAGGGTTTCAATTTACAAATATTAGGGGTCTTAAGCCCTAACTCTTGCCACCACTTCTCCAAAAAACGGTAATCATAATAACGCACGTAAATACTATCAAATACAAAATCAAATAAGCACTTTTAGCCAGCCATAGTCTAGTCTACCAACGAAACAAAGTCCAAACCAAGGCAAATCTCCAGAGCAAACCGAACACCGTCGTGACGTCACTCTCCCTGCAGCCGACTTCATCCACCACGACTACGTGAAGATGGAGAGCTTCCTCAGGGACCTGAGCGCGATGTACCCGAAGATCACGAAGCTGACCAGCATTGGGAAGAGCGTGGAGGGACGGGAGCTGTACGTGCTGGAGGTCACGAGGGACCCTGGACGGCATGTGCCTGGTAAGTCTTGAACTGAACTAAGACGTATTTGACAAATATGGGGAACTATTAAAGAAATATATACAAATTCTCATACAGCTAGCACTAATATGAATGAACCGGTAAAATTTAAACAACCGGTTTGTGCCACATTAATAAGTTTAGTAACATTATTTCGTCATCATAATTCTTTGTACGCTTTTGGTCACATTAATATGGGTTTTACGACCAGGATAAAAAATTTAAACTACCCCAGAAACCGACAGAGCTCGCTACGGGGGCGCAACCCCATCTCAGACGCCGACAGAGCCCACCAGGCGGGTGGTTGGTCGTGAAAGTGTTTTGATGGAATAGCTAATTCTAAAATATTCATGCCTTCTCTCAAAATGCCTATAAACATTATTCTTACGGCAAATAATATAAATAATCACTTTGTTTAGAAAACCAAGCTGATTAGATTTGAAAATTATTACCCGCTCGAATCCTGAAACGAAATTGATGGAATATGTCGTGAACGAAAACAATTCGTTCGAAATAAAGAATGTTAATGATAATTTTCTTTACGCTGCTTCAAAAATCTTGACCAAACATTTGCCCCAACAGGCAAACCCGAGTTCAAATACGTGGCCAACATGCACGGTAACGAGGTCGTTGGCCGCGAGCTGCTGCTGCTACTGGCCAGGTATCTGTGCCAGGAGTACACCGGCGGGAACGAGAGGATACAGAGCATGCTCAACAACACCAGGATACACCTCATGCCGAGCATGAACCCGGATGGATATGAGAAGAGTACCGTCGGTGAGTTAATTTTTTGACGTGATAGCGTCTTATAAATCGATGAACGCCGGTTGTACGCGCGAAAAGGCATGACTCATTGTCACGTTCCGCCTGAGCCGAGCGTACAAGCGAGAGCGCGGAACAAGCGATAGAGAGGCTCGATCGGCCTAAGCGTTCGGCTTGTGACGCATCTCTCTCTTCCATTCCGTCGGCCGGCATTCAATTCATAAAAGTATGCAATTTTTCATCAATGATTTCTTATGACGTATAATTATCGTCCGCAAACCGAATTTACAGACAGCTAATTTTATTAATTCAAAAGTCTGCACATAAGATCTACAGATATTCACAGATAGGCCCTTAGAATAAATACGCCTAAGAAACCTAATTAGCGCTTGAAAGCGAGACTCGGGCTTCGTCCGTGTGCGCATCTGTCACAACGTCAATGTCACAAGCAACACGTCTCTATGATTGGTTCGTAGACACGCACACATTAAACCAAAAGCGGCTTCATCTTTCGCTAATCTGTTGTATGAAGACTCTCGTTCTAGGCGTACTTATTCTACGGATAATACTAAAAACCCATGTCTTATAACATAACCTTTAACTTTAGAAACCTTGTTTTTAGATAAAAGTCCTAGTTCGAAAAGTCGGAACCGAAATCGTCATAAAGGTAACATCGCTTCGTTTAAATAATGTCTATAGATAACTTACAGATAGGATAAAGTCGAGAACTGTACTTTATTAGTGTACGGGATTACCAGGTAGAACTTGTTATATTATAGTAATTAATTAGACATTTATGAACCATATAGGTAATGTGTGTTTTTTTTATGTGATGGGTACATTTAAATATTTCTTTGACCTTTGATCAATGGTTTAAATAATTTAAAGTTCTGATATTATTTAAGCGAAGCGTGACATAATTGTGTGTGAATTGTGCATTTAACCCTTTCGTGTACGTTGAAATTAGCCAAAAATATGGTCAAGTGTGAGTCTAAATTAAGCACAAGATGTCCGCCTTTTAGCCAGACTCATACTCGGTCGTATATTATCTGTTGTTTTACTGTAGACTGTTTATTATGGTTGTCTGTGTGAGGCTTGTGTGTATTACCATTTTATGATAAAGCAGAAAAAATATGTTCACAGTTCACTTTAACTGATTACTTTTTCAAAAAAACATGGCTTTAACTTCATAAACTGCGACACATGTTGTCGATCTAACGTTTTAAATACCACTGCTGATTATTCCATACAAATCGAAGTCTCATTTGTTGTTGGCCAAATCCAGACGTCCAGACAAATGCCTCGATAAATTATCACATTAATATTATAAAGGCGAAAATTTGTCAGTGTGTTTATGTGAGCAAAATTTATAAATTTTGGTGTGAAGGTGGCTGACACTCTGGATTAACATTGGTAATGTTTCAGGCGACTACAAGAGTACACATGGCCGCGAAAATGCCCACGACGTGGACCTTAACAGAAACTTCCCCGACCAATTCGGCGAAACTCCAGTGAGTATCACGTATTTAATTGTTTAATTTTTTTCACGACACTGCTCGAAAATGTGGTTATAGATTACCTGAATCCAGTACACAAAACTCCTTATATATGTTCATTTGTAAACTGTGTATCTATGTTAGCTCCCAACACGATAACAATGTAGCACATTACGGTAACAGTTCGTATCTAGACATGAATTTCATAGTAAGATACGACTTTTCAGAAAATATTTCAGAGTAATTTTCTCGGCTGGCTTAAACGACAATTTAACCAATCAAAGCTTAAACGTCTTCTGCATGTCAAATTAAATTTGACCAATGAGAATGCGTCATTTATAAGGGGTTTTTTTTTCTTAAACTTATAAATACCCGCAAACGAGTTTATTTTATTAACTAAGATAATACTCCTCAGGTTTACTTTTAAATGAGTTTTCGTTAAAAAGGTTATATCCTGAAAATCATGAACATTTATTTACTACAATTACTGATTTTGCAACAAATAAACACTTTAAATTATATATATATTTAGTTCATAATATTTTAATTAGGCTGCAAAGCCATGACTCTATTGCGTGAGATGTGCGCGTGCGCTACAGGGCAACCCGCCATATTTATAGTATATTGTGTCATAAGGGTAGTAAGTAGGGGATTACTAACGAAGGTCTATTAGAAGCCCGACGCCGAAGGCGGAGGGCTTTTAATGTCCTGAGTTTGTAATCCCCTTACTACCCGCCTTACACACAATATTTTTCATCACATTTTGGAGTAAATAACAAATAAATAAGCCAAAAATAAACATTAAACGATAACGATTGACAACCAACTCTTTTCTGTATATATTTTTTTAATTTACTATAAGCACAGGCAAAACGGCCATCAGCTTAAAAAAGAAAACAAATATACACAGAATCTTACCATCAATTATTAAACAAATAACAATTAACAATATTATGCAACAATAATTAACAGCGTAATATTATAAAACTTAAATATGAACAGTAAGTTTGTTACAAAACGAAATAGTTCCTAACCAATAATTTTATAACTTTTTTCCTTTTTTTTGTGTCGTCTACCACTGATAATGCTAAGAACTGCGTTTCGTTTAGAAACTTGACAGGCTATACTGCCAGATTGTAACGATAATTCAAAATTTAATTTAATAAAATTATTGCAAAATACGCATAAATAAATGTAAAACATAAATATTAATGCACTTACATATACCGTATTAATTCAATACACAATAAAGTTTGCTGGTAGGCAAGTTTTGTTGATACAAAAAAAAAACCTTGGCTGGATTGAAACCTCCTTAGTCTGAAGTAATCTGCGAGTGCGTACTATATTTTTAAAACTAAAACCATAACTCCCGAGGGAGTTATGTCAATTTATAACTCCCGCGGGAACTATATAGGCCTTAGTCCTTCAGTACACCCGCATGTAATACCATCTTTTACGAGCAAATGTGATGAAAAAAAACTAAATGTATTGTTTAGTAAATATCAGATATTGGTTTTGTAATGTGATTAATTTAATAATGTTCACATTGACTCACGAAATCAATAATATTAGGAAAGTATGTTAATATTACGTACCGTTACAATGACCCTTCAGTGTAGAATGTATCGTTGGGTTGTTTACCTGAGCCTGAGTGTAACCTAGACTAAATGTTCAAATGTCTAAATTTAGTTGAAACTGAGGTAAGTTTGAATATTTTTGTTATTTCTTCATAACTGGATTGAAAATCGTCGTTATGTCGTTTGAATCTGGGGGCACGATCAGCTTTATGTATAAATAAAATAGCCCTCATGTTTACAACAATGAGGCTGCAACAAGGCGCCGAGTTTAATGACCAATATGACAAACTCATATTATAGGATATTTCCTCGTGTCGTGAAAAGCACTCTGTTTAGTCTCGGCTGAAAGTGCAATAGATGAACTCGTATTATCGAAGGCCTCCCCTTCGGGTCGACCTTCGAAATTCACTCGTTCATCTATTGCTTACTTTACCGTCTCTACAACAATGTACTATTGACAGTGGCGTTGTGTTCATAATACCCGATTTCTACCGGTTTGCTGATTTTGGAACGTTTGCTTTTTGTATTCATTTTGGAGAAAAAGATAGTTAAATCCAGCTTATCCAAATATTTTGTTACAACTATGCCACTGATACTTATTATTATTTTTATTCATATGGACACATAAAAAGAGCGCTTCCGATCTATTTTATTCTATATTTTTTCCAGGATAACCAAGTGGCCGAGCCAGAGACCCGAGCAGTCATGGACTGGTCTCTGTCCATTCCATTCGTGTTGTCCGCTAATCTGCATGGTGGATCGTTAGTGGCCAACTACCCCTATGATGGCAACCCCAATATGCACAGCGGGGACGAGTATCTATCGCCTGACAACAGCATGTTCGTGCATCTCGCTCACCTGTATTCCGACGTGAGTATTCAATTCATATTCATTTATTGTACAAAAATACAATATTACTTTTTTGTATATACACACAAATGCATTAATAATACAATATTAATGGAAAGTAGGGATAATTTATGAAGTAACAATAATAATACGTCATTGAATTATTAAAATTAATTAATTATTAGATAATGGATTCAAAAGGCATTACCTACATGCGTATTGCTTTTCCTATGGTGTAAACAACATGTTTAATGTATAAATGTTTTACCTAAATACACTGTTACAGACTCATCTCAAAATGCATCTCGGACAACCATGCAAGAGTTATCCCGAGCGATTCCCAGCCGGCATCACGAATGGTGCCAAATGGTAAATCATTAAACTGTAGAATAACGTATTTACGTCTAGATTTCTTTATATCTATACAGTCAATGTTGTCAGTCTGTCAGTCTGTGTTGTCAGTCTGTGTTCACCCATTGCTGGGTTTAGAATGTTATCTTTATCTTTATTGAAATTGAAAAAAATATTTCAGGTATAAACCCATTTATTACAACGGTTCTCAACCGTTTCTTCCAGGGACCGCATACTTTTTTGATGTTCGTAGGCACTAAGTAAGCAAACAATTCTCCTCCATATTAAAACACATATGAAACGGGTTCACTCACGTCGTAGTAGTCGAATATCGCTCGACATGCGATTGGTCGCCGCCGCGACTGATCGTAGCTTCTGATGATAAATCGCGTACCGATTCGAAACATGTCTAGCTAGACACGATATTCGACTTCTACGATCTGAGTAATCCTGTTTCATATGTAATAATTATTGTTTCGTAAGTATTTTAATGTCTGATTGTGAGACTCACAGAAGATTTCAATTCTCCTTGGAACCATTACTTCGCCGTTTGTACTAAAACTTCTATCACAATACTTTAATTACAGTATAACATTTATATCGTAAAGGTACGTCCTGGCCGGTGGCATGCAAGACTGGAACTACCTGCACACCAGCGATATGGAGATCACATTGGAGCTGGGTTGCTACAAGTTCCCTCCCGCCTCCGACCTCCCCACCTACTGGGCTGACAACAAAGAGGCCCTTATAGCTTACATTGAAGAGGTGTGTTTTCTTTATACTTAAAGCTTTTTTTTCCGAGAAATCTGGTACTGTTGAATGTCCCATATGGCGTCGAGTATGCCAAAATAAAACCAATAACGAATTGAATGAGATGAGGAATTTGACAAGATGTGTTTAGTTCTAAAATCTTGCCATATATACTGTATGTGATGACAGCTCAAATCAGCTACTCTTTATGAAATGTCGAAAACGAAGTTTCTGTGAAGATATTGGCTTGTGACGTCATAAAAATCAGTAGTCAAAACGCGACTTGTTTAGATTTTGTCCAATTATAAATTGTATAATGTCCAAATGTTTCTGGTAGTTCATTAGATTACGTGTTTTTTTGAATGTGTCTTCAGTTGTTTTAATGATAAAATATATTTTCACGATTGTCAAATACCGTATTCTGTCGATTAGATTGGTAAATCTTTTAATCCGATACTTTATAGCCCGTTGTATTTTATAGGTCCACAAAGGCGTCAACGGCTTCGTCCACAGCCACATCGGCGGCAACCTGGCCAACGCGACCGTGTCCGTGTCCGGCGTCCGGCACGCCGTCCGCACGGCGCGCGACGGCGACTACTGGCGGCTGCTCGTGCCGGGCCGGTACAACGTCACCGCCAGCAAGCACGGGTAACCTTCGTCCACAGCCACCCGGACAACGCGACCGTGTCCGTGTCCGGCGTCCGGCACGCCGTCCGCACGGCGCGCGACGGCGACTACTGGCGGCTGCTCGTGCCGGGCCGGTACAACGTCACCGCCAGCAAGCACGGGTAACCTTCGTCCACAGCCACCCGGACAACGCGACCGTGTCCGTGTCCGGCGTCCGGCACGCCGTCCGCACGGCGCGCGACGGCGACTACTGGCGGCTGCTCGTGCCGGGCCGGTACAACGTCACCGCCAGCAAGCACGGGTAACCTTCGTCCACAGCCACCCGGACAACGCGACCGTGTCCGTGTCCGGCGTCCGGCACGCCGTCCGCACGGCGCGCGACGGCGACTACTGGCGGCTGCTCGTGCCGGGCCGGTACAACGTCACCGCCAGCAAGCACGGGTAACCTTCGTCCACAGCCACCCGGACAACGCGACCGTGTCCGTGTCCGGCGTCCGGCACGCCGTCCGCACGGCGCGCGACGGCGACTACTGGCGGCTGCTCGTGCCGGGCCGGTACAACGTCACCGCCAGCAAGCACGGGTAACCTTCGTCCACAGCCACCCGGACAACGCGACCGTGTCCGTGTCCGGCATCCGGCACGCCGTCCGCACGGCGCGCGACGGCGACTACTGGCGGCTGCTCGTGCCGGGCCGGTACAACGTCACCGCCAGCAAGCACGGGTAACCTTCGTCCACAGCCACCCGGACAACGCGACCGTGTCCGTGTCCGGCGTCCGGCACGCCGTCCGCACGGCGCGCGACGGCGACTACTGGCGGCTGCTCGTGCCGGGCCGGTACAACGTCACCGCCAGCAAGCACGGGTAACCTTCGTCCACAGCCACCCGGACAACGCGACCGTGTCCGTGTCCGGCATCCGGCACGCCGTCCGCACGGCGCGCGACGGCGACTACTGGCGGCTGCTCGTGCCGGGCCGGTACAACGTCACCGCCAGCAAGCACGGGTAACCTTCGTCCACAGCCACCCGGACAACGCGACCGTGTCCGTGTCCGGCATCCGGCACGCCGTCCGCACGGCGCGCGACGGCGACTACTGGCGGCTGCTCGTGCCGGGCCGGTACAACGTCACCGCCAGCAAGCACGGGTAACCTTCGTCCACAGCCACCCGGACAACGCGACCGTGTCCGTGTCCGGCGTCCGGCACGCCGTCCGCACGGCGCGCGACGGCGACTACTGGCGGCTGCTCGTGCCGGGCCGGTACAACGTCACCGCCAGCAAGCACGGGTAACCTTCGTCCACAGGGCTTACGTCCAGATCGCAGTGTATCATGCTCTACCCTCTCTTTATCCTAAAATATAAACTTACTCCGAACGGTCTTGGTTATCAAGGATTGGAAGAATTGGGGGCTGCTGCTGTGCCTCCTAACATTAGGTCTCCTGATGTAATTAAAATAAAACCATGTCATTGTCTGCAACATACTTTATCAGTTTAATATCATACCACATAGTTTTATATCCTCTTTTTTTTTTCGCTGATCTCAAAAGTTGTCTCCTTAAAGGCGATGGGCGTGAGAGATGGGTTGGAAGGTGACCTCGTACTACTGGCATACATATTGAGAATAAAATCATAAAATCGTTAGTCACTATTCTGAAATTATTCAGTGTACAAGAGTTCTGAAAGTAAACCTGTTTTTTTTTAGTCCTATGGTTGACTTGAAATAATGCCTTGTGGCATTAAGTCCACTATTTCTATTTCTACTTTTACTTTTATACTTTGTGCAACATAGTTTAAATAAATACTTCAGCTTAGGTTGTTAACAATCCTTGTTGTGTTGGCAAGTCCAACGGTCCTTAAAAGTTATCTCTTTCAGAGAAAGTTGAGTTTATGCAACGGGTTACAGAACACCTTAAAAAGACTTATTTAGACATTCAACGCGTTCAGTAGTCGCCTTCCCGCTGTGACACTCCAAACTGAACAGCCCATTGTCCCGCAGATACGAGAGCGTGACAGAGGAGGTGACGGTGCCAGAGAAGGGTTCCGTCAGCGTCAACTTCACCCTGATGCCTGATGATCCGCAGCACTGGTCGTCCGCGTACGACTTCCGGTAAGTTGCCAGTCTTGTGTTTATGGCCTGACGGTTTTGATGTTTTGAAACAGACTTGCAGTTCCTTTTTCTTAATTATTCTCTTGTTCGTCATTCGCGAACACTAATATATGTCACTGTAACTCGACGCAAATAAATGATAACGTCAAATGCGTTTGTCCGTTATTCTGAAAAAGGACAAACATAACTAGTAGTTTTTATTATCATTAATTATATGAGTCAGTACGGGTGACGGTGATGTAGTAATCAGCCGTCAGCGTATTTTGAATAATACACTATGCCGGTATTTTTTCTTTCTTTGATTTATGGAATCAACTAGGTCCGAATGTTCAGTTTTTTTAAATATATCATTAAGTTACATATAATATGTAATGTATTTTTTTTTTGATTCTTAACGCTTACCAGAAGCCATAAACACAAGGTGTGTTTAAAATAAGCCATTTTCTCTTTGGACTGATCTTGCTTTGTGACTGTAAATGTAATACTTATGTTATGCTTTTATGTTTTGCTTTCCATGTATTAGCTTTGCTGTTTGTGTGTTGTATAAAATAATATATTTGTTCATGGGGTAAAATATTGACTTCAAAGTGACAGAGCACCGTAATATACTCGTTTTACACTGTACTGACCATGGCCGGGGTTTTCGGCCTTCTGTTAAATCATCCGTGTAACGAAAACCTCGGGTTATGATAATGACTATTAGGAAAGCGTGAAATTCACTGTCACTATTTAAAAAAGATATGTACGTTTAAAACAGCAGAATAAGTTTATGGTCGGTCATTATAGTCCATCCGGAATTCTAAGATCAAATTATGTCAAACTGGTACAAGTGAAAAACTACCTTTAAGTTACATTTATACGGTTGTTTGTACTTTGTGCCAAAGTCGCTTCATTTGATCTTAGACCGGACAGACTTTACCACGAATGTATTTGTTTGAAGAATGTTCTGGCACAATAACGCCATCTACTTCATTTCTAATGTACTTTTTTTAAGCACTGACACTCTTTTCTAGCTTCATCAGTAATCTGGTCAGATATTTTTAGAACTTGCAACTGGCAAGTTTAAAACGAATAAAGTTAAAGGTCCTTTGAGTATCTAGTTTACCCTAGTTTCATCATTAAACCTCACAACGAATGTTTATTGTATAGCGTGACAAATTGCTTTTCAGCCCACGCTATTTAGTCGTAAGTACTAATTTATGGTAACGACAGTTTTGGTAAAGTGACGTTGAAAGTCAGTAACTGTCACTGATGTAAACGAAGAGGAAACAGAACTAAATATTCCGCGAATTTCAAGTAATTTGTCCATAATAAAAGCCAAAAGTATTCACAGTGGAAGCCAAGTTTTTTCAATAGTTTTCTGTATGTATTTCAGAAGAACAATAAATTATTTAGCAGAATACCGGTAAACAATGTTTTGAAGTTTGTTGATGACATACCGCTTCTGTCATTTTTATAATGAATTATAAATGGCATATGCACATTATTGCCATATGAAAGCACTATCCCAGGGCTAAACTGCAAATTGTTAGGCTATAAAATGCTTGCGTCATCAATCGAATCTTGAAGCCAATGTAATCATGGTACTCATCACAATGTCATCTCAAAAATTGGGCCCTGACTAGTCATTCGCATTCCTTTCATATACGTTGACATTGACTTCAAAATCAATTGATGACGATTTTATCATTTATCATACTCCAAATCGATTATTATATTAATGTTATAATCGCAATTTATATATGTAAACGCACGCCTGTATGCCTGTATTGTTGTAATCAATAAATATATATGCACGCATGTGTATTTATTATTGCATTAACTGTCTAATATGACTAACCAGCAATTTTGCCCTATACACTACAAATCACAACTGCACTAAGTTTATAAACTGGTAACTGGTAGTCGATTCTTGAAAGACGTACAACATCAGCAATTTAATTATCCTTTGAGTGATCTACTATCTTGTTTTCAAAAACTTGATATTTGCTAGAGATTGAAATACATTTCAGTGGATATATCACTTCTCATTTTTCCATACAAATTGAGGTTTCTTTCTCGACCCTCCTCCAAAACTTATAGTTCAATAAAATTAGCTGAAAATTTGGCAAAATTAAAGGACAACTTTTATCTTTCAGGATATGTAGGTTATAGAGCCAAGTTATTTTTTTTACATTTTTCCATACATTTCAATCTAATTTTCTTTAACTATTAACGAAAAATAACTAATCGTAACGAAATTTTGGCAACTTAATGGGAAGGATATGTGATGTGTCGGGCCGTTTTGATGTCCGCGGTTATTACTACACAATTTGTGTACTAGGTGACTGGTTTTGGTCAAAATCTTCCACCAAACAGATGCCGAGTACACAAATTCTATAATAATTAGCGAAAATCAAACATCTCCGACACTGAAACTGTCCTTCTCATTCAGTTTCCAAACACACGAATTCCTCGATTTTTTAAAGTTTGAACCTTATTTGTATGCGACGACATAGTAGCGCAAACTTACCGTAAACGGACGGTAAGATGGGCAGTGGTATTTCCTCTTAAAGCTCGACACGAAATATATGAAGGTCGGCTATGTTGCGAAATTTCATTGAAACGAATCGTGGCATCTCCGTAAGAGCTTTGCTTTAGTGACAACCTAAACAGACAAATTTGTTTATATCAACATCAAACAATTTTACTCACATCCTTTTGTTTACATTATGTACTGTGTGCACACATTTGCTTTCTACATATCTACGTGGACACTTTATTT
Source organism: Apotomis capreana (assembly GCA_947623375.1). Taxonomy (NCBI): domain Eukaryota; kingdom Metazoa; phylum Arthropoda; class Insecta; order Lepidoptera; family Tortricidae; genus Apotomis; species Apotomis capreana. The sequence goes on along the minus strand of OX392517.1, from coordinate 3,387,549 downwards.
ATTAGATAGTATTCAAGAAATATAACAGAAGTATAATAAATCATTATACTCGCCACATGTTCTAATTTCTTTTGATTGTGAACACAACAGAGTTTTAGACAACATTATGCACACCCGATACCACACATCATTGGAGATGTACGCAGAGTTGGCGGAACTAGAGAACAAGTTCCCCGACATCGCCGAGTTCCGCTCCGGAGACAGCCTCACCACCGCCTCCATGCATCAGCTCAAGATGACAGACAAGGTACCCTTAAAACAGTGTCTATAATCCCGCCTATAGGAGCAGCTACACTCTAGAGGTAAACTACGTCGGGTCAGACTTTACAAATTTGGTTTTTAAATGATATTCTTCTATTGTATTTAATACCATAGCGTGTATGTTCATCTGTGGCTACAATGTGGAGTTATAATATGGGGTAGGTTTGACCCTATAATGCCTAACCTAATAATGCTACTTACCTGATTATTGTCAAATACCGATATCTAATCAAATAATTCAAACACGTAAAGGTATCGTGGGGTAAAACTAACATAATTTATTTATATTTGTTTAATTAAGTTGTTCATCTTGGATGTTATCCGTTATAATTCTCATATATTAACGAGTAATTTTCCAGTTAATTTGGACCATAGTTATGTGAACTGATCTATTCTACGTAAAACAACCATAGCGTGATTCAGCAAATGTAACACCGCCATCTAATGGATGATTGGATTCCTGTTGTTCATCTTGGATGTTATCCGTTATAATTCTCATATATTAACGAGTAATTTTCCAGTTAATTTGGACCATACTTATGTGAACTGATCTATTCTACGTAAAACAACCATAGCGTGATTCAGCAAATGTAACACCGCCATCTAATGGATGATTGGATTCCTAAACAAAATGCCTATGTTAAACAGAGTGTTTCAACGAAAATCCTAACATTGGAGTAGTAGGGCCTCGTGCAGGGTCCGTCCGGATTGTTACTACCGTCTTGCCTGCTAACCCACCGCCAAACCCAAACAGCAATGTTCGCATTGTTGTGTTCCGGTGTGGGGGTAAGATAGCCGGTGAAATTACGCCAAACAGCAATGTTCGCATTGTTGTGTTCCGGTGTGGGGGTAAGATAGCCGGTGAAATTACTAGCACAGAGGCATTCTATCTTCGTCCTCCGGGTAGGCAAGCACTTGTGACTCCTCTGGTGTCGCAGGTGTTTATGGGCGACGGTTATCGCTTTCCATCAGGCGATACGTTTGCTCGTTTGACCCCTATGACATAAAAAAAAACCTCTTCCAGGTCGGCTCGCCCGAAGAGACCAAGCTCCACATGGCCCTCATCAGCAACCTGTACGCGTCGCAAGCCATCGGCCAGGAGATGCTCCTCAACTTCGCGCGTCACGTCGCGACGGCCTACACCATCGGCGAGCCGCGACATAAGACGCTGTTGGAGAACGCTGTCCTGCACTTCATACCGAATGTGGACCCGCTTTATGAGAAGATATTGAGGAAATTCGGCGGGGAACAGTGTCAGGTATTGTCAAGACTTTTCTTTAATGTGCACAGCGACCTCGCGAGCGTTATAAATGATGGCCGCTTTCTTCGAAACACAACAACCGTGATGATTTTATAGAAAACATTATGTCCGCCGTCTTGAAATCCAAAATGGATCCCATGGATCCATTTCCGAAATGTGTACTCTCAATAAAAATAAAAAAATTGGGCAAGTGCGAGTCCGACTCGCGCATGAAGGGTTCCGTACCAAAATCTATAACAAGTTTGTTGCATGGGAGCCCCCCTTAAATATTTATTTTATTTTATTTTTAGTATTTGTTGTTATAGCGGCAATAGAAATACATCATCTGTGAAATTTTCAACTGTCTAGCTATCACCGTTCTTGAGATACAGCCTGGTGACAGACGGACGGACGGACGGACGGACAGCGAAGTCTCAGTAATAGGGTCCCGTTTTTACCCTTTGGGTACGGAACCCTAAAAAGAGTTTACTGATTATTAAAAGTGTTGGGCCTAATTAACAATAATTAACTAATTGTTAGTTAATAGCTAATTGTATGTCACTAGATAACTACGATTATGATTAGAAAAAGCTGCTAAAAAGGTAAGTCATCTTCAAAACAAAATAGCCATCATTCCAATAGGGATGTCTCATAACAGATAAAATCAGCAACTTAATATATTTAATTATATTTAATAAATTTTCAAAGCGCCGGAAAATATAAAAAAAAAAAAAACACTTCCCCGACTATTTTATTTATGAATACAATGAAGCGAAAAAGATTTAGTTTATATTAAAATATCCAAATAAACAAAAAATAAAATTCACATTATACTATATGATTATTCGTTACATATTTTGAAAATAATTGATCAAAGTCGATAGGATCAATTGTCATTAGATAATTAATTAATTATTTCTTTTACAGTTGGCACCTCTAGAGGAAGAATTCGGAGACAGTCTGTACCACTACATCACCAACAAGGAGCTGAACCCCCTGTCGAACTACACGCGCGAAAAGGCATTCGTGGAGATGCTGAAGGCAGAGAAATACGATATCGTGTTAGAGCTGTCTTCCGGTATGATTGCATTATTACACCAACTTTACTTACTAGCCAATGTTTATTAGTACATTACTGGAGACGCCGAGAAAGGAGGGCTTTCCGTGTGTAGTATAGTGTTTTTGAATAAAAAGTACACCACTATACAAAAAAATATAATTCAGCTGTTTAGCCTGTTTATGAACACAGACGCCTTGATGAAAAAAAATACTTCCCGGCATAGGCCTTCAAGTTGCTCCGCCAGAAACGTGATACTTCGAAGCCTGTTATAAAGCATGTTATGACGACATTATATTTATTATTATTTATTATTATCACACAAATATTTGCTCTGGCCGGGATTCGCACCCAGGACCACCGGCTCAGAGAGGTGCATAGACACATAGAGACATAAGAAGATTGATGATCGACTTCGCCACTTAAGACTGCACCGAGCGAAATGTGAAAAAATAGGCAGTTGCCGTTAAGTAGATAACGTCAACACTAATTGTTTAATCCATTTCTAAACTATATTTAGGATTTCGAAGAATGTGGAAAAATTATAAGATTATTAATATTTTACCCTAGAGAACTAAGTAAAGTTGGACGAAAATTGTAAAATCCTAAGCAGGCGTTAAGTGTTTTTTTATACTTTAACAATGGAAATCTATTCTGATTTTCAGTTCAAAAAAAGATGAATGTTTACATTACAATTTGTCCGCATCAAATATTTCAATTATTGTTTGGTATGAAAGGTCCAGATTTATCAAAAAGTGCTTTTAATTCTCCATACATTTTTACTATTTTTTTATTTATTATTTTTTTTATTTTATTTCCACATAAAACACAGCATAACAGTTAATACCAAATCACTGTGCATTACAGATACAATTTTTAAATAAGGTAGGTACAAACTAATAGACAATACTAGACTTACTACTATCCATCGCCTCACAATACCGTAGACATTCACGACACACCGTTCGCCAATCACTTGCAAAAACATCCAAATCTGGTGCTGATGCGAGAAGCTCATTAAGCCTGCGCAAAGCTCGAACAAGAGGAGACTGCTTCCGCGAAACGGTGCGTGCTTCAGGAGCAGCAAACAATAGCCGGTTGCGCGGGCGAAGAGTGATTCTCGGCACAGACGGAACGAACAGACGCACCACTTGACCAATCAATTCTGGGCAGTCTGACTGTCCTCGCATGATCTTGCAAACGTTTTTTAGTAAGATGTTATTACGCCTAACTTCAAGCGAATTAAAACCTAATACTCCTAATAAAAATTTAGTCGGATATAAAAATGGATAATATCCAAATCTCTTCTTGTAAAGAAAACGCAAGAAGGCTTTTTGGATTTTCTCCAATAACAAAATATATGAAGCCTCATGCGGATTCCAGACAATGGAAGCTGTTTCCAGCTTGCTTCTAACTAGGGCAGTGAACACCAGTTGTATGACTGTCGGACTAAAGAAGTCACGGGTATTTCGGATCACGAACCCCAACCTCCGGAAACAATTTTTGGCCAGGTCTTTTATATGGTCATGAAAAGAGAGGCGTGAATCAAAAGTGACTCCTAAGTCCTTGACAGTATCCGTGCGAGTCAAGGGTACTGACCCAAGTGTGTATTCAACCTGCAGGGGATTATGACTACGCCCAAAGGTCATAACTGAGCATTTTTCTATATTAAATAAAAGCTTATTGTCAGTGCTCCACCTATAAAGACGATCAATATCCTCCTGAAGTGATACGCAATCCGAAAGCTGATGCACTCCATACACCAGCTTCAAGTCATCGGCATAGAGCAGGCATCTGGCATTGTTCGGGACCAAAGCCAGGTCATTAATCATTATACCAAACAGCATTGGTCCCAGAATTGAACCCTGGCTGACTCCTGAACGGGTGTGGTAGGATTCGGAGATGAAGCATCCGTGTTGCACGTACTGCCGTCTGTCGCGTAGATAATCGCTGAAGAATTTCACTAACTTGGGAGAAAATCCTATACGAGTCAGTTTCCTCAGGAGAACGTCATTATCCACACGATCAAACGCTTTTTTAAAGTCTAAATACAACACATCAACTTGCATTCCCTCATCTAAGTGTTCAGATATCGAGTCAACCAGAGTCAGGAGATTCGTTTCGACCGACCGATTAGGCCTGAACCCATGCTGCGCGTCGGTAAGGTAGGGTTTTATTTGGGGAGATATGTGACTCATCAAGATGGACTCAAAAAGCTTCGCAATAGCTGACAAAATTGCAATTGGTCTGTAATTTTCAACCTTGCCCGTGTCTTTTGATTTGGGAATGGGGCGCACGCGAGTGATTTTCCACTGATCAGGGTAATTACCTGACTGCAAGGCCAAATTAAAAATGTGTAGCAAGGGCAATGTTAATTCGTCTTTACATCCTTTTATGAAGAAAGCTGGGACATTATCTGGACCAGGAGAGCTCTTGGGCTTCAGGTATTTAATGCCAGTTATAAGTCTTCCGGTGAAACACTATGGAATTGAACGTAATTAGCGGTATTCGTAAAGTCTTCACTGAGAACCTCATTACAGTTTAGGCGTGGAACCGAGGGCAAAAAGACACTCGAGAAGTAGTCCGAGAAGGCTTGTGCTGCCTTTTGGCCCTCAAAAGTTGTCCCATTATACGAAACCTGCGATTCAAAACCACCCTTAGACTTCAGACTACTTATGTGCTGCCAGAATGCTCTAGGGTCGCTACTAAGTCTAGACTGAATATGGTTCACGTGGCAATTGTAGGCGCTTGATATTCGCTGCTTAATGTCGGCCCTTAGTCTAGAGAAATGAGCATACGCCTCGGTACTTCCAGAGCGCTTCCACTCACGATGAAAAAAAGCTTTGCGTTTTATATCCGCAATCAGATCAACAGTAAACCAGACAGGGTAACGTCTGGAAGGTTTTAAGGGTCGAATCTTTTTAGGTATGCACATATTGAAGATTGAGTATATCTGTCGATAAAAGAGGTCTACAGCAACGTTGACATCGCGGCAGTCAAGGACTTCCTTCCAGGACACATCAGAGATCAACTGATAAAGGAGTTCGTAATCACCCTTACCGAAATTCCAGTCACGACTAGTGTCAATATTGCTAGGCTCAATATTCACTAGATTATCATTGACACCAGAGAAAGAAATGGAAATTTCTAATGGAGGATGATACGCGTCAGAGTGCGGTACCAGTCCATCTTCCTCGGCCACCTCAGCACAAGTTGCGCAAGTACCCTCTCGTACCAGCACCGTATCAAGTACTCCTCCGTGCATATTCACAATTTCATTCATCTCTTGCAGGTTACAAACAGTAGTGAAATAACAAAAGTAACTTAAAATACTAAGAGACGTATACTTAGGATTTAGATTCAGATCACCCACAATCACAACGCGCCCATTTAGGGAGTCGATGATAGCCTCAACACTTTGGAAAAAACACATATAAACGTCTTCTGTAGATTTTGGTGGAATATATACAGTACAGAGATGGAACGTCCCGTGTTCCGTCACTATGGTTGACCACAGGTCTTCCCCGAAGGCGGTCTCCAACTCACGCCTACGTCTTAAAGTGATACCAGGCCGTACGGCCACAAGTACGCCACCCCCCTGGCGACCGTCTTCACGATCGCGACGCAGCATACTCCAGTCCGCTTCAACAAGCTCGGCAGTTTCGACAGAATCAGACAACCATGTTTCAGTAACGGTAACAACATCACACTCAGGAGTTAATAGCCGTTGTCTAAAGTGCGCCAGCTTAGTATTCAGGCCCCTGACATTTTGGTATATCATAGATATTGACTTAAGATTACTTTGCTTGAGTTGTACCTTTGGTTTGGACAGTTTGTCTTCGAAAAAACCAGGTTTTTACTCGCGCGTTTTCGGGCCATACTTCTGCTGACATACATTTCTCATAACAGGCAACCGGTACGCCCAACTTATAGGACCTGTAGTCTCCTTTCGGCTTAAGTTCATCCACGGAGCATGCTTTCCCCAAACATAAGTTTCGCAGGTACTCCTCAACTTCAGCAGGACCTGATGCCATATTCCATAAATGAATATATCTGCGTTCTTCGACTGCTTTAAGGGACGTGATGTTAGACCCTGCAGTACAACGTACCGATGAAGTTAGGCGTCTCTGCTTCTTCGACTTAACTTCCTTGTAGTCACCATGTGAAGAGTCTTCATCAAGATCTGGAGGAGACATTACTACCGTGGGATTACCATCATTCATGTTATCCCGACATTCATTACCGGGTGGAGTAGGGAGCAGATCTCCACTAGCCGACCCAGACGCACCAGCTGTTTCAATAACCGTCTCAGTTTGCTTCGGTTCCTTGTTGACGTTTCTCTTCGGGTTGGCTGCCGAAGTTTTAGGTTTTTTCTTCTTCTTGACCTTTTCATTGGACCCGCTGGGACGTTCCAATTCCGATGCTGAAGTACAACTGCAGGACTCGACGGCTTGCTCCAAAGCTAGTAGCTTGTTGCTAACAACCTCAATAGTACTTGTGCATGCAGTAAGAGTTGACTGATACCGCCCAATAGCCGATATGGCGTCCGCCAACTGCTCGGTGAGGTACGTCATCTGTTCGCGAAGGAGCTGGATTTCTAAGGACGTAGACATCGATGCGGACACATCACTTTGCTGCAGCTGCTGACGCAGAGGGGCGGGGGAAGAGGTATTCGAAGAAACCTTTCTTACAGCGACATTCTTTATATTAAGTGGTGTTCCAACAGGAGTCTCGCAGTTTCGGCCCCCTCTCTTAGCTGCACAGGTGCATTCTGGACATACCCAAGATGCCTTTTCGGTTTCAGACAGAGTTTTATTATTGCATGCATAATGATATAATTTACTGCACGCTTGTACCATACACTGAAGGTATTCGGTACCTACCAACAGTTCGGTCTGGCTATGGCGGCCGCGCGCCGATTTAAATACGCATTCCCCGCGCTCTATGGTTCAGTCGCAAACGCTCGGCGCCCTCTTAATCATCGTCAGCGTACATTGTAATGTCTAAATCGTATTGGAAAGTTAAATAAACTGAAGATAATAATGTATTTGTATCCCACGTAGCACACAGGCTTATACAGCCCTTATCCGACGTATTTTATCTGTGTAAGCTCTTATACAGCATGTGCTACTGGGGATATCTTCGCTATCTAATTAATATGCAATATTATCCCAGGCACGGAGGACGTCGCGTACCCGGACCTGTCTCGCAGACTGTTCGAGCAGTTCGCTGAGAAATACCAGGACAACAGGACTCCCATGGACAAGTACGTGTGTAGCAAGACGCCAAGCAACCATGGAAACCTGCTCGACGTGTTGTGCGAAAGGTGAGGGTTTTTAACCGACTTCAAAGAAGGATTTATCATTTGTTTACAATGAAGCGAAAAATTTAAAATTTCAATGGTTTGGACAGGATTCAACTGGTTGAAAGATTCAATGGCTCTGACATCTGGTTCGGTGGTCCAGTTGGTAGGACGCCCGTGTTGGCCCGGAAAGCCGTTGGAAACGCAGGTTCGAATCCTGTCCGAACCATTAAATTTTTAAAATTTTCGCTTCATTGTAAACATTTGGTTTACGTTAGCAGTCGTTACTGCTTTAATAAGAAAAAAAAAGGATTTATCATTGTTAGATTATTTATCGTTTGACATAAATCTTGTTGAATAGAGGTGGAGCTAACGTTGACCTATGATTCCGCAACACATTCAAAATTCAAAACTTTATTCTGCAAGTAGGCTACAAGAGCTCTTTTACATGTCAGATTCTAAATTATATAAAAAACAACATTTACAATTTACAATAATAATGTCATAGTAGTAATGCACTTGTATCTTAGATGCTTTCCGAACGATTAATTTTCAACTCTGCACCCACTTGGAGCATCTCTGTTTGGCCCTATGGTTGACTGGTAGAGAATGCCATTAGGCATTAAGTTCGCCATTTGTACTGACTTTTGTTTTGTGCAATAAAGTTTAAATAAATAAATAATGCAATAGATAAATCACTGGGCATATTTTACAGGCAGATGTATATTGTCTCCGGATCTCTTAAATTACAATAAACCTAAACTATACTTTAGAGATGTAGGCGTCAAGGTTAAAATAAAATAAAAATAAGCTTATTAATAAACATTTTAATCGATACCTCACAATTTATATGGCAAATTTTAAGCGTTTTATATTTTATGCTTACACATTTCACATCGAAGGCGCCTACAACTTTGTCCACGTATGCACCCCGGGCCTATGAAAAATGTGGGTTCAGTTCAACGTCCTGAGACTTTAGTTATAGATTTTAGTGCCCTGAACAAGTCTCTTCTGAGACCCTTTCAAAGTTTCGGCTAATTTAGTAAAGTAATTGAGTGAATCAGCTTTTTTGGGTTGTTTACTGTCCCCATTGTCCAAGTGACATCTTCATACTGTTTCATAGAAAAAGGCTTAGGTTGTTCGAGGGACAAATTGTGCGTAACCAAGGTGCACTTAAAAGTTGATTCACCCAATTAGTAAACATTTTGAATTTGTGAAACGATCCCGGTACCTCTAGAACACGTTGGACCGGTAATCCAGAGATACCGGGTTCAATTCCCGGTCTCGTCCTCCAGGTTACGCATTTTTTTTTGTGCTTTGATCTTTGTATAAATGGCTTAGAAACTTTCAACTCTATAATCAGGCATCGGATATTCGGATCGATATTTACCTAAACTTTGGCGGCGGCTTTGTTATTCGGTCATAAATATAGGCGGCTTTGTTTGACGTATGAGTGAGATAGCAGGATTTTGTCAACTTTAGGTAAATATCGATCCGAATATCCGATGCCTGTCTACGAGTATAATATTAGGTGTATATTCTGACAGGTTCGACACGCCCGTCGTGTCGCTGGGCCTGAGTTGCTGCAAGATGCCGAGTGAATCGGACATAGGTTACGTCTGGAAAAGCAACTTGCGCGGAATCATGAAGTTCGTCGAACTGGCTAACACTGGTAAGATACACGTTTTGAATCAACCGACCCTGTGTCTTATCACACCGCTATGTTGTTTTTTCTTGTCCTTGGCAAACCTATCAATTTAGAATTATAATGAAGTAATTAGTAATATTACATATATATTTTTTATAACGGCACAACAAAGTGGCTCCACTTCGCCTGATGGCAAGCAAAGAGGGGAGCCCCAGTCATAGTTGAAGTTGAACAGGTACCGTTACGCTGCAACTCTACGAAGCGTCGCTATATGTCGCTAACACGAAATCCCGCATCAAAATGTGTTCAATTGTTCTCCATTATCAACATCATATCAGCCGACAGACATCCACAAACGCCTCCCCCAAAGTTCTCCACAACGATAGGTCTTGCGCCGCCCTATTCCAATTTCTGCCCGCGATCCTAATCAGGTCGCCGGTCCACTCCATTGTTCTCCATACCACCTTTTAAATATCATAATGTCGCGCTCTGCTCTCAATCCTCGTTGTTGCGTCGTTTGCTGTTCAATACGGGCGCCCTTTATTTTTAACCGACTTCAAAAAAAGGAGGGGGTTCTCAGTTCGGTTGTATGTTTTTTTTTTTTTTTTTTTTTTTTTTATGTTTGTTACCTCATAACTCCGTCATTTATGAGTCGATTTGGAAAATTCTTTTTAGGTTCATGAATAGACATCTCAAGGTTGGTCCCATAAAATTTTGGTGAAGATCGGATGACGAGATCCATGAGGAATCGAAGGAATTCCTGAAATTTTATAGGCAGTCATAATATTTTTCATATATTTTCTAAAACTATTTAAGTATTTGCATATGGTAGTCATCATCTTCCAATGCTGAACTGATGATGGAAGGTACAACTCCTTAACGGTTAGGAGTTAGGAGATAATTAAAACGAGATGCATTCCTTCAAGACCTCCCTGATCACCCCGCCATAAGTTTTTTTTATGAATCATTAAAAAGCGAAAAAAAAAAATTTTTTTAACAAAAAAAAGAACCGACTTCAGTAAAACTAAAAATCCAAAAATAACGCGTTCAAGTACAGATTACATTTGACTCACCCTTTGAAGTCGGTGCCAAACCTCACGTAAACTTTAGTATATAAATATAATAACAGTGGTTTGGGATCGACTTCAAAGGGTGAGTCAAATGTAATCTGTACTTGAACGCGTTATTTTTGGATTTTTAGTTTTACTGAAGTCGGTTCTTTTTTTTGTTAATTTTTTTTTTTTTAATACTCGATTGCCGTGTATAATCAAAGAAATCGACTAGTAATGTAATGTAATTAAATATGACGCCGTGGCAATGCAGCTGCATACTGAGCCGGCGGTCCTGGGTTCGAATCCCGGTAAGGGCAAATATCAGTGTGATGAACACGAATATTTGTGCCTGGGTCATGGATGTTCTATGAATTTATTTATTTATCTATAAAAGGATGTGTATCGTCGCCTACTACCCATAACACAAGCCTTTTTGAGCTTAATTTGGGACTAGGTTGATTTGTGTGAGGTTTTCTGATATTTATTCTTTTATAACAGGGATACAAGGCTTCATAAAGAGCGAATCCGGAGTCCCAATACGCGACGCGACCATTTCAGTGTCGGACTTTTCGCGTCCGTACCGCGCCACGCGCAACATGGCGCACTACAGGGCCTCCCTGCCGCCCGGCGAGTTCCAGGCCGTGGTCTCCGCCGAAGGATACGTCGACCAGGTGAGACCTGCTAACCCACCGCTAAACAGCAATGTTCGCATTGTTGTGTTCCGGTGTGGGGGTAAGATAGCCGGTGAAATTACTAGCATAGAGGCATTCTATCTTCGTCCTCCGGGTAGGCAAGCACCTTGTGACTCCTCTGGTGTTGCAGGTGTTTATAGGCGACGGTAATCGCTTTCCATCAGGTGATACGTTTGCTCGTTTGCCCACTATGACGTAAAAAAAAAAAAAAAAAACCACTTCCGCCTTCCTACCTAAATCTGGGGCACAAAGCAAATCTGATGTACCATTTTTTCTCGAAGACATTTTCAGACCCCATGTAACTTACGTGGATAAAGCAATAAACCTGAAATTGAATTGCACTGACTGAGCGGGCATAATACGAGGGGCACACCGAAATGATCGGGAATAGAGTACTTTAAACTGAGTTACATTAAATCCTTTTTTGTCACATGCATACTGGCGACTTACAATCACGATGCCGTTTTTACAATTTAAAAAAAGAACGATATATTTTTTTAATTCCATTTTTAAATTGACAACTCGATGAACAAAATGGAGCTGACGCGTGAAAATTTTCGTGCAATTATTTACCATAACTTTCGTCGTGGCTTATCTCCAGATGAATGTCGCAATGAGCTTGTTACTATATACGACATTGAAGCACCTAGTCAGACGACAATATATCGGTGGTATGCTGAGTTTCGACGGGGTCGTGCCTCTCTTGGCACCGTACCTTCATCAGGTCGGCCGAAAACGGCGGTTTCGCCTGAAAACATCGCGGCTGTGGAAAAACTACTAAAAGAAGATAGACATGTGACATACGAGCAGATTCGGGCAACCATAGGCATTGGAATGACTGCAATTCACACTATTTTGCATGGTGAATTGGGTGTCAGAAAATTGATTTCCCGATGGGTACCCCATAATTTGTCTGAAGAGCAAAAGGCGGCTCGTGTTGATTGGTGCCGATCTATTCTGAAATGCTACAATGGAGGAAAGTCAAAAGCCGTTTATAATATGGTCTCGGGTGACGAATCCTGGATTTATTCTTATGAGCCTGAAAGAAAGCACCAGTCGGCAGTATGGGTCTTCGATGACGAGGTCAAACCAACGAAAGTTGTGCGTTCTCGAAGCGTGTCGAAGAAGATGGTGGCTTCGTTCGTCTCAAAAAAGGGGCATGTTGCCACAATTCCTCTAGAAGAACAAAGAACCGTTACCGCTGATTGGTATATCACAGTTTGTTTGCCGGAGGTGCTGGCCGAACTTCGCCAAGGGAACCCGAGACGCCGCGTCATCTTACACCACGACAATGCGAGCTCCCACACCGCCCACAAAACAACTAAATTTTTGAACGACGAAAACGTTGAGTTGATGTCCCATCCTCCATACAGCCCTGACCTGAGTCCAAATGATTTTTTTACGTTCCCTAGAATTAAAGATTTATTGCGTGGTCAGCGGTTTGAGAACCCAGAAGCCGCTGTGGAAGCCTATAAATCGGCCATTTTGGCAATGCCTACTTCAAACTGGAATTATTGTTTTAATGACTGGTTTAAAAGAATGCAAAAGTGCATTGAATGTAACGGAGAATACTTCGAAAAACAATAAAATATAATTTATGTATATAGTGCACATAGTTTTTTAAATTCCCGATCATTTCGGTTTGCCCCTCGTACAGTAGGGTATATTTATTAAGATTGTGTTCAATACATCTCAATCCCTTATTTCGGTCAATATTCATACTATAAGTATTGTCATGAAATTTGGGGACACGCCTATAATAATGCGTCATGTTCGTACTGTTTATATACTGTCATACAAATACTATTTCATATCCGTACCGATAAAAGGGTAAACAGTGATCTGAAATCTGAAAAATTGACTTAAATATGAATATAAATAACAAAAATATAAATATGAAAATATCGAGTGACTAGCTTATTATATCTTTGTTTTTCTACTGTTTTAACTATATTTCAATAGTATATCGCGCCTACACACTCAGCTACATAAAATGCTGATTGCAAATAAATAGTGAATGAATGGAATAAATTAGTTAATTACATTTACATTCACTCATTTATTCTATTCATTCACTATTTTTTGCAGCTGTGTGTGTTATCGTTAACGTTAACTCTCGTGGCGATAACTATACGGCTCATAACAGTAGAATAAAGTCAAAACATCAATAGATTGATACAGGCCCAGCCTAGTTCGGGGTTTGCAAGATATTCCTGTGTATTATATTAATGTGTGCTTTGTGATTTTTTTTCTTATTGTTAATAAATACTCGTGAACCAACAGGCGTTGACATGGCGCATCATGGAAAACGTGGTGAAGCAGAAAGACATCGTGTTACATCGCATTAATGCTGAGATCCCTGGAGGGCAGTTCGAAGATGCCGGAGTATACAATGACCCCAACCTGGTATATATCTCAGGTGAGTGTTTAAAAAATACCTCGAGTCCCTGTACCTTTCAGAACTTTACGTTTTAACAAGTAGGAAAAAACACTGGTCTATAAATAGTTAGATACTTCTGAACCACAAATTGCCCTATTTAATTGACAACATTTAAATTTTTTTAAAAGGGTTCAGTTTAAACTAATTTCATTAATTTATTATCTCAGAACCCAAAACTATTATTTTTACATGATTATACCGACTAGTTTTTTTAATATTAAAAATATGGTGAAGTAGCGTCATTCCAAGAATCGGCTCTCTACATGACGTCACCCTGTAAAAAAATTGAACCTCACAATATTACGCCTTAGTAATAATCCGACTGTATGATTTTCTGCGCTGTGACTGGTCGCCTACGTTCTTTTAGAATGAGGAACTTTTCACATGAATTTTCAATCAGAAATTGGGATATTTTCGAAAACGTTAAAATGTGGTTATATTCACCGACTGGCGCAATATTTTTATGTCAAATATGCGGCCGAGACTGTCGGTTTCGAATCGGGCTATCGAGTTACGTTCGTAAGTGACGCACTTTTATGGATGCTGCTTAAGAGGCCCTATTCCTTTTAAAATGCTGATTGTTTTAGACATTTTTCTCTATGATCAAACATGTTTCATGATATATTATTGATGTTACTACCTAGAACAGGGCTATTGGGATTTATTGGTATATATTTGAAACCTACAGTTGGAATTTTTCATTCATAATTTTTGTTTCAAAAACTACTCGAAATTGACAAAATTCACTCGGAAAATTTGTCTTTTCAACTTATTTTCGACTGCACGCAATGAAACCATGAAATAGCCATGTTACTACCTACTTAGAACTCAAAAAGTTGGTTGAAAGTATCAAAATATTAGTCATAATATGAAAATTATAAATTTTAAAAGGAATAAAATAAAGCCTCTTAGCTCATCTTTTATACATGCAAGAGGCCAATGATGGTAATATTTAATCTTCTATCCTTTATTTGATCATATCAATAAAAGGCTGGTTAAATATTGTCAATTGCAGGCCTAGCGTTGGACCACAACAGCATACCTTTAGACGCTGCCAAGCTGGTGGTGTACCCGCTCGGCTCCAGCAAGCCAGTGGCCACTAATACAAGCGATGAGAGTGGCCGGTTCGTGGTGAGCCTGCCGGTCACCTTCATGGGCAAGGAGGTGCTAGTCGCGGCAGAGAAGGACGGGTATATCGTCAGACAGAGACACGTCATGGTGAGTACTAGTAATACTAATACAAGCGACGACAGCGGCCGGTTCGTGGTGAGCCTGCCGGTCACCTTCATGGGCAAGGAGGTGCTCATGGCGGCAGAGAAGGACGGGTATATCGTCAGACAGAGACACGTCATGGTGAGTACTAGTAATACCAACACGAGTGACGGCGGCGGCCGGTTCGTGGTGAGCCTGATTTAGTCTAGTGATGTGATTGTATTGGCGCACTCGGTAGGATCTTAGAATAGAATAGAATATTCTTCATTGCTCACCTCAATGGGAAATAAATACAAACAAACACAAATTATAACATTAAAAAAAGGGGGATCTGATTCTGATAGAAATTGTCTGTGATTGATTTTGATGGCATGACTCTGAAAGAGATGAACAATGACGATAAACAGTTATAGATGACAGAAAGGGATCGTTTGCTTTCTTAACTAAAATACATAACTTATTTATTTTGTTCCATGTTGGTTCTATTTTCTAGGTGAACAAGAACGAGAACATGACCCCTAAAGTATTATTTAAGCTGGAATCCGACGAGAAGGTTCTCGGAATGTCACGACTTGTCTTCGTCATGGTGTCCGGTAAGTCGAAAACAATATAGTACTAATCAATTTGTCAAATGTGTGAAACATTAATCCACCATTTTTTTTAAATATTAAACCATTGATACAAAAATAAAAACACAAAGAATATTTGAAATGCGTAACCTGGCGGAAGATACCGGGAATCGAACCCGGTACCTCTGGATTACCGGTCCAATGAGATGTGTTTATTTATTTATTTATTTTATTTATTTATTTACAAAATAATACACAGCATGACAGTAAAAAACTAAAGCACTGTGAATTTCATAACAGGTTTTAAATACACCTAAAAAACAGAACTACGACATTCATCCATCGTCTCACAAAATCTTAAGCATTCACGACATACATTTAACCAACTACTTGCAAAAATATCCCAGTCAGGTGCAGATGCGAGACATGCATTAAGACAGTGCAGAGCTCGAACAAGAGGCGAGCTTCTGTGAGAAACGGTGCGTGTCTCGGGCGCGGCGAGTAAGTGCCGATGGCGCGGCCGGAAACAAATTCTTGAAACCAAAGGAACTCGCAAGCGCACCACCTTATTCACCAACTCCACGCAGTCACAGTCTCCTCGTAAAATTTTGCAGGCACACGTCAGAAGTTGATAATTACGCCTTACTTCCAGAGAGTTAAACCCTAATACTCCTAGAAGGAATTTAGTCGGATATAAAAACGGGTAATACCCGAACATTTTTTTGTACAAAAATCTGAGGAATGTTTTTTGAACTTTTTCTAGAAGTAAGACATAAGTAGACTCGTGAGGGTTCCAAACTATAGAAGCAGCTTCAAGCTTACTCCTGACAAGGGCATTATATATCAGTACTATAGCCTGGTAACTGTTAAAATCGCGAGAATTCCGAATAACAAACCCTAACCTTTTAAAACAGTCAGACGCCAGACTTTTAAAATGTTCATGAAAATTAAGCTGGGGATCAAAAGTGACGCCTAAGTCTCTGACAGTGTAAACTCGGCTTATGACTTCTAATCCCAATAAATAGTCGATATGAATGGGATTAAGCGAACGGCTAAACGTCATTACAGAACATTTTTCTATATTGAAGTGAAGCTTGTTGGCTATGCTCCACTGATACAATCGGTCGATATCGCTCTGAAGAGAACCGCCGTCTGACATTTGCTGCACCCCATAAATTAATTTTAAGTCGTCCGCATAGAGCAGACATCTCGCACACTTTGTGACTGAAGTCAGATCATTTATCATAATACCAAAAAGTAGTGGACCCAAGATAGAACCCTGGCTGACTCCAGAACGAGTGTGGTAGGATTCGGAAACAAAGCATCCATGTTGCACGTATTGTTGTCTGTCGCGTAGATAGCTGGCAAAAAAACTAAGTAATTTGGTCGAGAAACCGATTTGACTAAGTTTACCAAGGAGCACGTCATTATCTACGCGATCAAACGCTTTCTTGAAGTCTAGGTACAACACATCAACTTGTATTCCCTTATCAAGATGTTCGGAGATTAAGTCAACCATAGTTAGCAGGTTTGTTTCCACTGAACGTTTCGGCCTGAAACCATGCTGCGAGTCACAAAGGTACGGATTTATTTGAGGGATTATACACCTACTTATTACACTTTCAAAAAGCTTGGCGAGAGAAGACAGAATGGCGATAGGTCTATAATTTTCAACTTTAGCTGTGTCAGTGGATTTAGGAATAGGACGCACTCTTGAGATTTTCCATTGATGAGGATATTCACCTGTGACCAATGCTAAATTGAAAATGTGAAGTAAAGGCATAGTAAACCAATCTTTACATCCCTTTATTATAAAGGCAGGGAGACAGTCTGGACCTGGAGAGCTTTGCGGCTTCAACCGTTTAATACCCAATTCCACATCACTTAATGTAATATTATGAATATTAACGTAATTGGCATCGCTGGCCAGATCCTCGCGACTTGACACATTATGGTCGAGAAGAGGCGTCGAAGGCAGAAAAACACTCGAAAAAAAGTCTGAGAATACCTGGGCAGCCTTCTGACCTTCGTAAACAATTCCATTGCAGGTAACTTGGGACTCAAAGCCTCCTTTTGTCTTCAAACTATTGACATGTTTCCAGAAGGCACGAGGATCCGAAGTGATTTGACACTGAAGACGGCTGACATAATTGTCATAAGCATTCGAAGTTCGCAGTTTAACCTCAGCCCTAAGTTTAGAAAACTCGTCATAAACCGAGGTGACCCCAGTACGTTTCCATTCACGGTGAAGGAGAGCTTTGCGCTGGATATCTTTGATCAAGTCAGCAGTAAACCATACTGGATAACGTCGGGTTGGTTTGCTAGATCGTTTCTTGCTCGGGATGCAAAGGTCGAAAAAATGATAAACCTGCTGATAAAACAAATCCACAGCAATATTAACATCGCGGCTATCAAAAATTGCTTCCCAGGTTGTCTCGGAGATTAACTGATAAAAAAGTTCATAATCGCCCTTCGCAAAATTCCAATCTCGCCTAACGTCTAGATTGCTAGGCTGCAGTTTCGTGGGGCTGTCAAGGGCGCGTGCAACCGGAAACGAAATATTTAGCGGTGGGTGATACGAATCAGTGTGTGGAACTAACCCCCCTTGTACGGTTTTACTGACGCATGAGTCGTGAATGCAGTCTCGCATCAGAACAACATCAAGAATGCCTCCATACATATTACACACATCATTCTTCTCAGTCAAATTACATACGGTAAGAAAATAACAATAATAACTTAAAATACTAATATGTGTATACTTAGGGTTTAAGTTCAAGTCACCCACAATCAGAACAGTACCACTTAAACCGTTAATAATATTCTCAACTTTTCGGAAGAAATGCATATATATCTCATCACTAGCTTTCGGCGGAATATATACCACACATATATGAAAAGTAGTATTTTCCGTCACAAGTGTGACCCACAAATCTTCTCCGTTCGTAGTTTGTAGCTCAGGTCTATGACGTAGCGTGATTCCTGGTCGTGTCGCTACTAGGACGCCTCCTCCCTGTCGACCATCTACACGATCACGGCGGACTATACTCCAGTCACCCAACACCAGCTCAGCATTTTCAACCGACACAGAAAGCCATGATTCTGTAATCGCCACAATGTCACAATCAAGAAGGAGAACACAATGCCTAAAATATTTTAGCTTAGTGTTTAGGCCTCTAACGTTTTGGTAGATGATGTTTATGAAAGAGTTATATGTTGGATTCCTTGTCCCTTTTGGGTTGTGCAGGTTGTCTTCGAAAAAACCACGTTTTCACTCTGGCGTTCTCGGGCCATACTTCAGCCGATAAACATTTTTCATAATAGGCTACAGGTACCTCCAGTTTAAAAGACCTATAGTTACCCTTCGATTTCAGCTCTTCCACAGTGCATGCATTCCCTTGACATAAACTTTGCAGGTATTGCTGGACTTCTTCGGCTCCGGAAACCATGTTCCACAGATGAATATGTTTCCGTTCCTCCACAGCTTTTAGTGTCGTGATGTCAGGACCCGCCGTGCAGCGTACAGATGGTGTAGAGCGTCTTTGCTTCTTGGGGTGATGATAAACTTTCCAGTCTTCATTAATGAGTACTCCGTTCTCCCCGGCAGAAAGATTAGGAACAGCCGGCTGACTCGTATCCTGGGCCGAAACATCCTCATTAAAGGGGGTCCGCCTCGTGGGCGGAGCTTGCGGCGGCTCAGCTGCTGGATGTGTTTCTTTTTCCTTTCTCCTATTGTTAGTTCGATTGAGATCAGAATCGCTGCTTACACGACTCGTAACTTGCTTTAAAACCTCGCTATAGGCAGCCGGTTGTGTTGGTGTAGAAAGGGCTGAACAGCGAGACTCTATAGTCAGCTCAACTTTCTTCATTTGGGCACTAATGATCTCAATTTTACCTGTGCAGACAGTAAGAGCCGAGTGATACCTTTCCATGGCCGCGACAACGTCAGTCAGTTGCTCTGTTAGGCACGTCATTTGCTCACGTAGGAGCTGAATCTCATCTGGTGTAGAAGCAGGTAGGTAATCCGGCAGACCTAACTGCTGCTTGACTGGTGTAGATGTCTTGGAGCCAGTCTTCCTTATCGCGACGTTTTTGAGGCTGGCCGGAGTACCCACAGGAGTTTCGCAATTTTTGCCTCCCTTTTTGGCCCTGCAAGTACATTCCGGACATACCCAAGTGGCTTTTTCAGCGTCAGAAAGAGTTTTATTATTGCAGGCGTAGTGATATACCTTACCGCATGCCTCCACCATACACTGCAGATATTCCGCGCCCACCATTAGCTCCGCTTGACAAGCACCGCAGATCATGCTATCATCTAAGTTAGTTGCACTCATTTTGTCGAATCTGGTGTTACACGTTGCTTAGAAACAGGGTAGCAGAAACGCAATGCAGCTGTCTCAGTACCATACGGCAAAACGAAACATTCACGGCAACCTGATGAAGATGACGTCACTATGCGCTATTGAGGTACAGTACCAGGGTAGCAGAACGCAACAAGGGGTCGCTACGCGGCTCGTAGCACAACAGCGGCGCGGCGTAGCTGATGACGACGTAGCGTACGATAACGTCACGTCCTTATGACCCGTAGCCGATATCCGATATGTGCTCTCGTTCACGCACACATTGAGGTACAGTACCAGGGTAGCAGAACGCAACAAGAGGTCACTACGCAACTCGCAGCACAGCAGCGGCGCGGCGCAGCGCACGATAACGTCACGTCCTAATGAAACGAAGCCGCTATCCGATATGTGGTCTCGTTCACACTCACGCACACAGGTCGCCCGCAGCGCAGAAGTTCGTCTCTTTTACGCTCACGCGTAAGGACAGCACGTTGCTCGGCGACAGCACGGCCCGCAGCCTGATTCACTTCACGCGAACGCTTTACGTTTATGCGCTCCTATTATCCTTTCGGAATTAAATAAAGTGAATAAGTTTAAATTAAAATAAATAATTAATTTGTACGGACACTTGGGTACGTCAACACCTTAAGGCGGTCCAAGAGGGAGAGGGTAACCTTTCCACCACCCTAACCATTTTTTTACACCTTATCGACCTCTATGTCCACCAATCTATGTCCCCTCTATATATATATGTCTCTATGTCCTCTATGTGAATACGTTGATATCATGTTCATCGAATTTTCATTTTATCGAATGCATTTTTTTCTGAAACCATAGAATATTTTGGCATGTGATAACACAAACCTATCCTAATTTATATAGGTTGATATTTTCAAGACTTCTTATAAATTTTTGACTACGGGGAAAGGTTTGTCTATGAAATGAAGCATTTCGGCGAAGTGTTTGTCTATATAAAAGAAGATGATCCCTTGGTCTACGCTAGCAGACGATACTGATTAAATAAAAATTATGGTAATATTTCTTATACACGTGTATAGGTGTGGTGGGAGTGGCGCTGGTGACACTGGGAGCTTGGTGCTTCAGCTGCCGGCGCGGAGCCGACTCCCGGCGCGACTACATGTTCACGCAGCTCGCGAGCGACGAGAAGCGGCCGTTCACCGACTCCGCCAACTACGGTACGTATAACTATTATACACGTGTATCTAGGTGTGGTGGGAGTGGCGCTGGTAACACTGGGAGCTTGGTGCTTCAGCTGCCGGCGCGGAGCCGACTCCCGGCGCGACTACATGTTCACGCAGCTCGCGAGCGACGAGAAGCGGCCGTTCACCGACTCCGCCAACTACGGTACGTATAACTATTATACACGTGTATCTAGGTGTGGTGGGAGTGGCGCTGGTAACACTGGGAGCTTGGTGCTTCAGCTGCCGGCGCGGAGCCGACTCCCGGCGCGACTACATGTTCACGCAGCTCGCGAGCGACGAGAAGCGGCCGTTCACCGACTCCGCCAACTACGGTACGTATAACTATTATACACGTGTATCTAGGTGTGGTGGGAGTGGCGCTGGTAACACTGGGAGCTTGGTGCTTCAGCTGCCGGCGCGGAGCCGACTCCCGGCGCGACTACATGTTCACGCAGCTCGCGAGCGACGAGAAGCGGCCGTTCACCGACTCCGCCAACTACGGTACGTATAACTATTATACACGTGTATCTAGGTGTGGTGGGAGTGGCGCTGGTAACACTGGGAGCTTGGTGCTTCAGCTGCCGGCGCGGAGCCGACTCCCGGCGCGACTACATGTTCACGCAGCTCGCGAGCGACGAGAAGCGGCCGTTCACCGACTCCGCCAACTACGGTACGTATAACTATTATACACGTGTATCTAGGTGTGGTGGGAGTGGCGCTGGTAACACTGGGAGCTTGGTGCTTCAGCTGCCGGCGCGGAGCCGACTCCCGGCGCGACTACATGTTCACGCAGCTCGCGAGCGACGAGAAGCGGCCGTTCACCGACTCCGCCAACTACGGTACGTATAACTATTATACACGTGTATCTAGGTGTGGTGGGAGTGGCGCTGGTGACACTGGGAGCTTGGTGCTTCAGCTGCCGGCGCGGAGCCGACTCCCGGCGCGACTACATGTTCACGCAGCTCGCGAGCGACGAGAAGCGGCCGTTCACCGACTCCGCCAACTACGGTACGTATAACTATTATACACGTGTATCTAGGTGTGGTGGGAGTGGCGCTGGTGACACTGGGAGCTTGGTGCTTCAGCTGCCGGCGCGGAGCCGACTCCCGGCGCGACTACATGTTCACGCAGCTCGCGAGCGACGAGAAGCGGCCGTTCACCGACTCCGCCAACTACGGTACGTATAACTATTATACACGTGTATCTAGGTGTGGTGGGAGTGGCGCTGGTGGCACTGGGAGCTTGGTGCTTCAGCTGCCGGCGCGGAGCCGACTCCCGGCGCGACTACATGTTCACGCAGCTCGCGAGCGACGAGAAGCGGCCGTTCACCGACTCCGCCAACTACGGTACGTATAACTATTATACACGTGTATCTAGGTGTGGTGGGAGTGGCGCTGGTGACACTGGGAGCTTGGTGCTTCAGCTGCCGGCGCGGAGCCGACTCCCGGCGCGACTACATGTTCACGCAGCTCGCGAGCGACGAGAAGCGGCCGTTCACCGACTCCGCCAACTACGGTACGTATAACTATTATACACGTGTATCTAGGTGTGGTGGGAGTGGCGCTGGTGACACTGGGAGCTTGGTGCTTCAGCTGCCGGCGCGGAGCCGACTCCCGGCGCGACTACATGTTCACGCAGCTCGCGAGCGACGAGAAGCGGTCGTTCACCGACTCCGCCAACTACGGTACGTATAACTATTATACACGTGTATCTAGGTGTGGTGGGAGTGGCGCTGGTGACACTGGGAGCTTGGTGCTTCAGCTGCCGGCGCGGAGCCGACTCCCGGCGCGACTACATGTTCACGCAGCTCGCGAGCGACGAGAAGCGGCCGTTCACCGACTCCGCCAACTACGGTACGTATAACTATTATACACGTGTATCTAGGTGTGGTGGGAGTGGCGCTGGTAACACTGGGAGCTTGGTGCTTCAGCTGCCGGCGCGGAGCCGACTCCCGGTAATTTGTTGATTAATAATTTATCCTTCTGTTGAAACTCAATTCGTTACCTCTTAAAGCTCCTTATCCGTTAAAAGATGCTGATTATCTTAGATTTTTTCTCGATGGTCAAACATGTTTTTTAACATAATATTATCAATGTTACTACTGAGAACAGGGCCATTGAGATTTATTGGTATATATTTGAAACACCTTGACATCTTGTTTTGTGCAATACAATTTTAAGAAATAACAGAATTTGAATTGAATAACAATTGTTTTTCATTCCAGAAATAGTGAACAAGCCATACTACGACGTGGAAGACATACCGCCCTCGGAGACGGATTCTGAAGACGAGATCGTCCTGCTGAGGAACGACCGCGACTGGAAGCCTCTGGAGCAAAATCTCAGCGACTAAGCACTAGGGTTTAGGAGCGATTCTACCAATATCGAATAAGGTTATTCTGAGAGTCGTATTTTACTACAGTGAAAATATTATAACACATTAACATACCGTAAAACTACCCAACTATAGTCCAGTTCACACATCTATGCTCGAAATTAACTCGAAGATTACTCGTTAACACTTTCACGACCGACCCGCCTGGTGGCTTGTAACCTCTACTCAGTTTTGCGGATTGTACTAGTGTTTATCGAACTGTGGGTCGCGACCCCCCGGATGGTCGCGTCATATATCCAGGGGGGTCGCAAGGATCAGCATCGAGAAAGTCTCGTGACTACGAGGAATGCAGATGTCGGCTTAACTTTGATATTGCGTTAGGAGACGAAGGGGGTCGGCGGACGATAAATTAGAAGTAAGGTATCCAATTTGCTACCTACATGCAATATACTTTCAAGTGGTTTAAAGTCAACGATCTGTCAACAGTGCAAATATTCCACTTTCAAATATTTGAATTTCGAATAGAAGCTGCAACACTAATGAATACATTTTTACTCAGAATTTCGAAATAATATTGACAACATTTCATATTTATAACAGGTGGAAATTAATATAGAGATCGACAGGGCTTTATGTCGTGTACCTTAAAAAAAAATCTTTGAATTTATTCTTCTGCATTTAAAGAAATATAAGAAAATACATCAAATAACTGCAATCTAAGACAATACGGGCTGAATAGGGTTGTTGTCTAAACCAAAGAGCGAAAATATATATATTTTTTTTATTTGACGTTGACAGATGACAGATGCATACAGAGTTTTATTAAGTTTTTTTTTAATAAGAAAACCGACTAAAGTAACCGTTCCATTAAGTTCTGGTTTTGGTGTTGCCACATTTTAAAATGAGTATGTTTTTATAAATTAATAATAAAATAAATAATCATCTCAGAAAATAAATAAAAACAGAGATTACTTCATCTTTTTAAGCAGAATTCAGAAAAGTAATACATAAAATGATAGTCTTAAAAATATGAAATGTTGTCAATTCTTCCTCATAAAAACTCATAATATATTTTAGCATTTGTTAATGAAATATCATCGACACTATGAAATGTAAATATACTTACTTCTTGGTTTAACGAAATACGGTGTAACCTTAGTTTAATTAATTAATTATAAATTTAATTAAGTCTTGCTAATATTAGATCTCCATTAATTGTCATATCAAATGTCTTTATTATAGACCAGTATTAAAATTCGATTTTTACTATTTATATGATGACTTTTTATAGTCGATTTTAATATTTTACTTGGGAATCTATTTATAATATTTTAGAATTTTAAAATTGTAATTCCATATATTGTGCATTTTCATACTACATATTTACATAACTACCTACATACGAATTTAAAATAGACAGTTATAATTAGTATAACTCTGTATGTCTGTTATGTCGATGTTTTGTTAATTTTGTCTATCAATTTCTATACATTCTATTGTGCATTTATTTTAAAATATAATATATGGTGAAATGGTTGTTCCTAACGTATATGTATGTTATGAAATATTTTAATATTATAGGGAATTCCACTAAAACGTAGTTGATATTATTAGATGTGCCTTAATAAATTCAATAATATACACTAATTAATTATAGTTATGAATTTTCCTTTAAAGAGACGTGTAATTTTAATTACTAATATAATTGGAGTAATAAGAACGGAAAATTCAATCGATTAATATTAAAATATTACGACCAATGAACTAATACAACAAGTTTTTGAGAATTTCCTCATATTGTGTGCGAAATGTTTCCCGATTTGTATGGGCAATGTTTTCCGTCTGTATGGGCAATGTTTCCCGATGTGTATGGGCAATGTTTCCCGATTTGTATGGGCAATGTTTCCCAATTTGTATGGGTAGAAAACGTACTCGAGAACGGCAAGTCTCTACCAACAACCTGCCTCGGTTGCCGGCCCATCTGTGCGAGCTGTAGCTTTGAACAAACTCTACAGGGCTCTGTCAGTTTCTGTTATGTAAAATTACTACGTCACCACAGACCGTAGTTCCTGGCCAAGGCAAGACGTAAAACTATAGACAAACCACGGGCGGTAATTCGTAAAGCCCCAGATCGCATATTTATGCCCTCACCTTCGATTCGGGGCACAATCACCTGCGTTCTGGGACATTAACGAATTCGCCGCCCTAGGTATGTAATGTACTATTTTTTGCCTGGTTTGGTTTTAAGTGATGGCCGTGATGGGTTTGCATCCTAAAATTTTCCTTCATTTTAACTGATATTCATTTTGTTTGTTATTATCTTAGAGGTCGTATAGACTGCTCGAAAACCTAAACTTTTTTTTACCTATTATTAAATAATTACGAATTTACATAAGAATCTCCAAGGTCATTATTATTATAAAGCCTTAATAGAGAATTTAAAGTTTTAATTCGTAGTTACACATTATACTTTAAGAGACTATTCGAATGTATACATAATTATGATAAAATGTGGACCAGAAAAATAAAGAAATATCACATTTATTAGATAAATATTTGTCTCGAAAACAAAATAAAATATTTGACTGGTGCTTATTATATATTTTCTAAAAGTTTACAAGTATTTGTGATTGTTAAGAAAACTTGTATTTTATAAATAATATAACGGTTATATTAAAAATATAATCATTAAGATTCGTGTTGTTTAATTTTCTTGTCCTTTATTGATTTATTATTTTATACAACAGTTAACTAAGTAATAGGTAACTAAAAGGCTTTTGTTAAATAAAAGGATTTAGAATAAAAATAAATGGCATTTATTTTCCTTTAAAATGTTTTATCACAACTTACAATTGTGCAAATAAATAATACACAGGAACTTAAAAATAACTTACTTTCATACTTATAAGTATTTACAAAACGTTTCAAATCTTATTTTCACAAATCTTATAGAAAAACAACGGTAAAAAAATTCAATAAGATTTTTGAAAATAATGACCCTGATAACAGTTTTTAAGCCAAATTCTAAAACCTGTATGTATCTAAAAACGTATTACAGTCTGTGAACTCTGCGAATGCCATCAGGCTTGTGTGAAAACAGAGTTTCTTATCTGAATCGCGTAAGAGCGAGCGAGACAGGTATAGAACGCGAATCGCCTTCTGACACCTAACGCACTGTACACAAGTTTCGGTAAAATCGATAACAGTTTAAAAAAAATGATTGAATAATGAACCATAATTGATATTCATTCAACTTTTTTCAAGTTCCGTGGATAAGGAAAAACACTTCCTTCTGCTATTTATATTATATATTTGTATCTACAATTAAAAATGTAAACTGCACATTTTATATTTAACTTTAACGATTCAAGTATGAAAATTACAAACGTATAAACTATAGTATTTTATGAGGTAAGGTGGCTACACTACGCTCAGTTCAAATTTTGATAGATTTAGTTTCATCTCTCATTTTTGTGCGTAAAATATACATCATTGAACTTACTATAAGGTATTTTTTTTCTTTATTCTCTATAGCAAATATACAAATACTTATATTAAGTATGACACTGTAAGGCACAGCTAGTATACTCCGTAAAACATTGTTCTGAATTAGAAAGTCAACCTTTGACAATTCTAAAATCGCTGAATTTTGGCGTGTGGATAAATGATGATAATTAAAAACTTTTTCTAGATTTTAGAATTAAAATGAATTTTATAATTATTCGGTACAATTCAATGCTTTCCTAAAATTTTGCGTTTTTTAATGAAACAAAACTCATTACGTAATTTTACATTGTAATAATTCGGCACGTAAGACTATTTAAATATGATTAATAGTACCTAGTTCCAAAATTTTCAGGTATGTGAAATTACGTAATCGGGTAAATAGCAACCCTACCGTAGTTAATAGACTTTGTGAATGTTGTTAATAGACTTTTACAAAAGAAACACTGCACAGGTGAACCTATGGAGTTGTTGAGATGGATTTAAACTGGAAGCTATTGACTACCATCTCGCCAGGCGATAGAGGAAAAAAGTAAAAAAGCATAGGAGTAGAACTTCTAAATTTTTAAGGCTTGAGTTTAAACGCCTACCAAATATGATTAAACGCCTACCAAATATATTGATAAATTACTACCAATAAATTCTTAATGCTCACCAAAACGGATGAGTGCTCACCAAATAGTGTACCCCAAACTATTCTATAAATAAAGCAAATAATTCTTTTTCTTACATCCTATAAAAATATATGCACACCTAAAAAGTTAATTTCAGACCAAATAATCTAAATTACTGTTAAATGGATGTCACCAATATTTTATATTATTACTTCCATTTTAGTCATTTTTGCTGAGGCAAAAAACTAAATGCTCACCAAAATGGCTTTTTTCACCAAAATTTCAAATTGGTGCTAGGCGGCTAAAACTCGGTATCGGGGGGCTCTCGGGGCTCAAAAATATGAATCTGAAATCTTGTCCGAAAATTCGGTCAAATTCGGAAAATATCGAAACAAAAAACGATTCAATATTTCAAATTGGTGCTAGGCGGCTAAAACTCGGTATCGGGGGGCTCTCGGGGCTCAAAAATATGAATCTGTAATCTTGTCCGAAAATTCGGTCAAATTCGGAAAATATCGAAAAAAAACGATTCAAAATTTCAAATTGGTGCTAGGCGGCTAAAACTCGGTATCGGGGGGCTCTCGGGGCTCAAAAATACGAATCTGAAATCTTGTCCGAAAATTCGGTCAAATTCGGAAAATATCGAAAAAAAAAAACGATTCAAAATTTCAAATTGTTGCTAGGCGGCTAAAACTCGGTATCGGGGGGCTCTCGGGGCTCAAAAATATGAATCTGAAATCTTGTCCGAAAATTCGGTCAAATTCGGAAAATATCGAAAAAAGAAAACGATTTGTATGGAGAAAATTTCAAATTGATATAGCATAGCTAATAATGACTACCGCACATTATGGAGCGTTTTTTAGGGATATAAAAAAAAAACTAACCTAACCCGGCCGAGTCGGATCTGCTCTGAAAGGTGATCAGGATTAGATGGTTACCTAGCTGAAACACTAATTTATGAAAACAATATTTGGTGAGCAAAACATCCATTTTGGTGAGCAAAACATCCATTTTGGGAAGCAAAAAGATATTTTTTGGTAATCATTTTGATGTTTTATGAAAACAATATTTGGTGAGCAAAAAATCCATTTTGGGAAGCAAAAAGATATTCTGACTCAACATAAAATTATTCTGGTGTAATGTATATCGATTTTAGTATACAAAATGATTTAATTTGGGGAGCACTGTATAGAGTGAATTTATATTAAATGGAGGCAATTCAATTTATTTGGTATTTAGTTTTGGGGGTATAAAAGCCATTTTGGTGAGCATTTAAATTGTACCCAATTTTTAAAGCTCTCAGTTAACATCAACGATGCACTCGAAAAAAATCAAAGATTTAAAAACATCAATGGTTAAAACGATATTTTTACCGGACAAGCAAGGGTGAACAGTTGAACACAATCAAACAGAGAACTTGCTATAATTACTACTAGGACGGCACACATAGCAATGCTATGAAAATACTTCATTTATACTATATTATACAGATAAATTATACCTTATATAATATGCTGATCACTAATGAAAGCAAGACTTAAGATTTAAACCTTCTAAACATCTGTATAATTACGATGTAACTACTTTTATATTTTATTTTGTATAAATTTACCATGTATTTTGATAATACTTTCGATATCAATGTTTTCAGGTCATGTTGAATATATACTAAGCTATATGGACCTAAATCTGAATCTAGAATAACACTTGACACTAAAAAAACATTGAGCATATGAGGAACAATATAACAAACATGTACAAACATACAAAATGCATTAGAAATGTAATAAATACATTGAAAGACATAGGGCACTTAAAGGGTGTCCACAGCAACTTGAAATATTTTGCCGACATTCGTTTTAACAATCTATTAAAGCTTTGTAACTTACTAAAGTGCATTTTATCTAGTAAAAGTAAAAGAAAATTACAACTATCATTAAATCTGCTGTTACGAAAAAAAACACATAATGGATGATTCCATTCCGATTCAAACGTTTTTTGAAGTAGGTAGGTATTCACGACATAGTTCACTCAACCGATTTCTTTATTCTTTGTGCGACATTGCTTTATAATTTTATTACAATTGGAAAATATATTTCTCCCGACGGTTTCTAAAGTATGCACCTTAGTAATTATCATTAACCACACAATTGATCAGAATAACCTATATTTTCCGACCAATATCCTTAACTTCAAGAGGACACCCTATTTTAAAAAGCTACTTACAAATAAACTATTGAAATGCTAGATAGAACCATGTTGCCGTGATTCAACTATTCTTAGTTTAATACTAGTTATACTTAAACAAAATATACATCGTGACTGTCCGTCGTAAAGGACATTAAGGCAATTTGAACACATAAAGCTCATAGGCCGTTTTCTCACATTGTTTGAAAGGCAAGTAGTTCAGGTTTGTCCCACTACTCGCGAAGTTGACTGAAGTTGGCCGAAGTATGGGTATCCGCATCGAAGTGCTTCTCACACTGTCATATTTGCCCAACTTCGATCAACTCCGCGAGTAGTGTGGAGCCGCATTGTAACCGTATATAACAATTAATGAGCTTGAATTATGAATTGTCTTGATTACCTGAAAGAGTTAAGAGCAGCGATCGGAAGAGTTTTAGCAGCCAAGGGCCGTATAGATGTAATAGACGTGTTAAGTTATTCAATGGAACAACATAATTTTATACGATTCTTAATTGAACATTCTTTATTTACAAAGTAGTCAAGTCTCACGGGCCGTGGGTTGCCGAGTTGCCGATCGCTGGTTTAAACGAAGGAATGACTTAAATACGTAACATAAATTATATGGAAGAGATAAATAAGTAAACTAACGTTTTTGTGCAATATATACTTGAAGGATAAGAATTCATTCACAGGTCATCATTACGATTCATGAAAATTGGATCGACGATTCTTCAACATGCTAAAAACCATTTCAAAAAGCCATCCAATGAAAAAACCGTATTCGAATTGGTCCTCGCGTTTTTGAACTTAAACGCGCCCCTTTTTGAAGGGTATAAATATGGTTCTCTATCGTTTGCCCGAATTTCATATGCCATAATCTATCACTTGCCATAATATTCCTTTGCCATAAATCTGTTTCTCTGTAAGCTGAAACTTTTCGAGATTTTCATAAAACTAACCTAACCTATACTACGATTTCTAATTCAAGACCAAAAAAACTACCACAAGGTTGCCACTACAATAAAATATTTTTACAATAGTAAATTCCTTTTTCTTTTTTAAACACGCTAAGATAATTTATTTATTAGTAACTTTAACTCTATGTTTTAACAAAATAACTAGAAATATTTATTATTAAAAAATTACGAGAGGAGATAATAAAAACTTAAACATCAGAGATTTTTGGTACAAAATCTGGTATTCTACTTGTAACATTGTGCATTTGGTGCAAGCCAAGAAACAAACTCAGATGTCATTTAAATGTTGTCAATTTTGACAGTGACGTATCTGTCGTAGTTTTCTTGGTCTTGAATTAGAAAACCGAGTTATTCCATGAATAGTATTAAATAAATCCCGAAGACTTTATGATTTATGAAATAAAAAGTTTATGGCAAGTTATACATTTATGACAAATCGGACAAGTGAAATGCTCCCTATAAATATATGGGTTGTCTCACGTGAGGTCACACCGTGTCTACGCGAAGTGCTCAGTCCAGAAGATGTTGGCGAGGATGCCGGCCACCATGAGCAGGCAGTAGAGGATGACGGCCGCCCACCAGAGCCGCTTCTCCCATTTTCGTTTCTCAAGGTTGCGGAGCACACCGATACCGACCAGGAGACCTGGAAATATTATATACTTGATTAATTGCCTTTAGAGCTGAACCGATGAACGAATCACTATGGCGTTGTACTAAAGAAGCGTTGTTGTTGTTTGGCTGTTGTTGACTCTATCGCTATAGCCTAAGTACTTTACTATTAGGTCATCATCATATTTAAGAGCTAGGCTCTTGTCAGTGTAGTAATTTCCAGCTCATTCTACCCACACTACACTCCGGTTTTTCCTTTACTTCTTTGTATAATGATGCATTTTTTTTTATTTGCTCCATATATGTCTTGGTCTTTTTCTTTTCCTTTCTACTTTTCCTTCTATTATCAACTTGATACGTGGCGTATGACATAACCTAACATCTTCCCTCTCCTAGAGCCAGTAAGTGAAATAAAAGCAAATGTTTCA
Organism: Apotomis capreana; assembly: GCA_947623375.1. Taxonomy (NCBI): domain Eukaryota; kingdom Metazoa; phylum Arthropoda; class Insecta; order Lepidoptera; family Tortricidae; genus Apotomis; species Apotomis capreana. The sequence continues at coordinate 3,355,881 of OX392517.1, read as the reverse complement.
ATATCATTTTGCAACAACATTTAAAGGTGTGCGTGTGAAAGGTATCATTACAGTAAGTGACAACGTAACGCGAGTAAAAACCATGACAGATCCTTTGAACTGGGATAACTGGTGACTGAAATAGAATACCTAGTTTTCTGTGTATAAATCAGCTAATTCAGATCTATTTTTCTTGCGTAACTGATATATGCAATTGCGAGTAATGTTATGTATCCCTTTCCACTAAAAGCAGTGCGAGAGAGACTGGTGACAGTAACAAGTCGCACCCAGATAGGTATGTTATGACAGTACGTACCCGCAATAGCTCCAGCCACGTGCGCCACGTAGCCGATGTTTGTGACGCCTTCGCCCCAGTACCGGTCGTACACTGCGGTGCCGACGTCCACTGCTGCCAGAAGTAGGAACACCAGGAGTTGTATTATCGCGAACTCCATCTCGGCCCAATTCTGGAATCAAAATAATGCGGCGTCAATGAAGTTGCTGAACACCTGATTTGAAATAATAAAGATTAGTTCTCAATAATTGTATGTTTATGACGTTCTGTCTGAGTAATTAAGAATTGATATTGATCAGCTGTGATCAGTGTATCAATAGGTGTAACTGCTGCCTTCTGCTTGACATGAACGACAAGCATTCGTGAGTGTGGTCAGTCACGCCATTTGCAGTAATCATACTCAAATAGGGTGTTTTATGGACAAAGTTAGTTATCCAGGATAACTTATCCTACTTATAGAGGATCTATCCGATTGGCGAATAATGCCGCTACTGACTCGGTAGTTCTGGTATATCATAAACGTAGGTAGATATAAACATTCTTATATGCAATTAGTCACAATTAAATTATGATTGAAAGTGCTGTCGTGTTTTAATTCGAGCTTTAGAAAAACATTTTTTAGCGCAGTCGGTAGGATCTGAACATACGCTGCCAAACATACTAACCATTATAATAGTGGCTATATGCGCCGCAATGAGCGCGTATACACCGCCCGAGGCACCCGCTAAATGAACATGAGGATCCGTAAGACTGGTGGCTAGGGAACCAGCAGCCACGCCAGCTAGGTAGACTAGCATCACACGCCACCAACGATGCACCATCTCCAGGGGTACTCCGAGGAACAGTTGGACTAGTAGGTTCACTAAGAGATGGACCACCCTGGAAAAGAAATATGTTTTATTGAGTTGATACTATCATCTTACATTAAGTTAACGCGGGCTGGTTTTCAACAACTCGATGTCTTACGATGCGCCTAATCTTACATTAATCGATCTAGCCAGATCGTCATCAGTATTTCGCCCGGTGACAACCGTCACTAAAATTTCTGTCACTACTCTTCAAAACATCGTATCTAGTTTGTAGAGTAATACTGAGATACGAGATTTGTCTTAAGAGGCTTTATTCCTTTTAAAATTCTGATTGTTTAGACATTTTTCTTTATGATCAAACATGTTTCTTAACATATTATTGATGTTACTACCTAGAACAGGGCTATTGGGATTTATTGGTATATATTTGAAACCTACAGTTTGAATTTTTCATTGATAATTTTTGTTCGAAAAACTACTCGAAATTGACAAAATTCACGTGGAAAATTCGTTTTTTCAACTTATTTTCGACTGCACGCAATGAAAGCATGAAATAACTACGTTACTACCTAGAACTCGGGAAAAAGTATTATTCACTCCAAAAAGTTGGTTGAAATTATCAATATATTATCGTCATAATATGAAAAAAAAAATTTTTAAAAGGAATAAGGCCTCTTAAGTAGGTATTTGTTACTCAGTGAGTTTTGGTTGTCAACAGATGATTTATTAAAATTGAAGTTTTGCTCTCTACAACTGAAATGGCGCACATAGCTCCTATCCGGTTTGAAGACACTCCTATTCCGTTGGCGTCGCAAGTGAAGAACCTGGGTCTGATTTTTGACTCCGGCCTTACGTGGGAGCCACAGGTGTCTGACGTATGTCGCAGAGTGACCAACACACTTCGATCGCTTTACCGACTAAAACACTTTCTTCCTGTCAGCACCAAAACTCTCCTTATTCAAGCTCTTGTTCTGCCCGTATTTGATTATGCTGATGTGTGTTATTCAAATATCACTCAGGCTTCATTGAATCGTTTGGATCGTGTTCTTAATAACTGCATTAGATTCATTTTTGGACTTCGTAAATATGACCACATATCTGATTTTCGCCGTCAACTTAATTGGCTTCCCATTCGTGAACGTAGGTCATTACGAGTCTTATCCACTCTTTATTCCATTTTATTCGATCCAGCTGCACCCGAGTATCTTAGATCTAAATTCCAATTTGTATCTGCTCGACCCGGTTGCGTCCTTCGCACTTCTCGTAAACTCATGCTCATTGTCCCTCCTCATCGCACCGGTTTTATGTCAAATTCTTTCACTGTTCAGGCAATACGGCTTTGGAACGATCTCCCACTTTCCATCAGGCAAGCACAAACAAAGCAAACCTTTAAGCACACGTTGCGCAAGCATCTCACCAGTAAGCTCCTAGACTGATTGTCGGTTATGATATTTTGCACTGGGTACAAGAATTAATGTTTATGTAAGTATATTGTATTGCATATTTGTGTATGTTTATTTATTGTGTTATTTATATTACTGATATATAATAAGTTTCTCTTTTGGTATAATGTTGATAGTTGACAGGCCCTGCACCATAAAATGTTTCTGTTTAGCCCAATGGTTGACTGGTAGAGAATGCCTTATGGCATTAAGTCCGCCATTTGTACACTTTTTGTTTTGTGCAATAAAGTTTAAATAAATAAATAAATAAGTTTTCTTTGTAATTTTTCCCCTACCTAATGGTATTACAATTTTAATTAGCCCACTAACGTAGCCGACGACGAATTGTTAAACCACCTACTAACCTTTACATCTGGTATGCACATGTTTATTTACATCTGGTGTAATTGACTTCGCATACAAACGAGATGCAAACTTTGAGTTACCGTATTGCAGTGACGAGGACTGCATAAAACCCGATTCTCAGCCTCTACTATGCTCTAGCTTATCCATAATAAAATATTGATTACTTGAAAACATTACATTTCCTTTAAGAACAATAAGGTGAGGCTATTTGGAACCCAAGGGGCTATTTGGTAATCCGCAAACAAAAGTTTTTAAGCCCATTAGGGCTTAAAAAATAATATAATTAAATTGCCATTGCAATAGTTGGAAACTTTTATTTTATATTGGAATATTCCTAATATTACAATGATAATAAAAAGGATTTTATACGCATATTTTTGCTTAGTATCAAATAACTCACTCACTTTAAGGGGAATTATTAATGAAATATTACACAGCTATGCAAAAAGTTAAACAGACACTCAGTAAAGCCAAGGAACGCAAAACTAAATATACTTATACGTTTTCCGGGAAGCCCCGAATAAATTAATAATGACAATGTGAAACAAAGTCCGACAATTATGGCAGATAATTTAAAGGTGCCTTCGAAGGACCAGCCAGCGGGAAATTCCCGATTGGCAAGCAAGCTATAATCAATAATTATGTTTGGCATTGCACTTGGCATTTTCGTTTTAATTTCGACATTTTCGTTTGTGTGTAGTAAGCTCTGTATACCTAGATACATACGGACCATCGTAATCACTCGACTGATTCATGAATTTGGCGTTAGTCACTCGCGAAAATGTCGTGTCATAGTTAGAGGGAATCAAATGTAGAGTGGAAGAATTAGGTGGTACAATGACCCTACTCTGTGGTTGAGGTTGAGGTATTGACTTAAGTAATACAAACTTAAGGTGAGTTTTCACGTTAGGGTTCTGAACAAATGTTTGTGTTACGGGTCTTATGAAGACGCTCGATCAGAACTGTTCAGGACAATAACGGCCCGGCATCGGCAACGACAGCGGAATGGCGATCGGTGGCCATAGGAGTGAGCGAGACACCGCGCTCGGACCTCTCGCTCCCACCTTTGGCCGGCGCTCACCGCTCCGTAAGTCGCGCAAAGTGGTGGCCGGGCCGTTAAGCCCGTTAAGGTGCGACTCCATCGAAGCGAGGCGGAGCGGAGAGGTGCGGAATAGACCAATCACCTGAGTTGAAATCCGTATCTCAGCTCCACTTCACTTTTGTGATTGGTTGATTCCGCACGTCTCCGCTCCGCTCCGCTTCAGTGGAGACGCACCCTAACGGCCCGGCTTCGCGAGACCTGCGGCGGCCATAGGTGGAAGTGGAAGGTCCGAGCACGGTGTCTCGCTCATTCCAATGGCCACCGCTCGCCGCGCTGGTCGCGAGTTTGTAAGAGATTTTAATACTTCTGTGGTCGCATTATTGTTGAATCCTTGATGATAAACTTAATATTAGCTGAAAATGTTGGTCGTTATGTAAATCTCTATTTTTATACAATCTTCGCAGTAAATCTGTCTATAAATATAGTGACCATGTGTTACCTACCGTATTGTAATCGTTATATACCGGTTTGTAACTGTTATGTTGGTGTCTATAAAGTACTGCCATAGAAGATATAAAGGCAGTGGCAACTTTAGGGGAGGTCATCCCGCGCTGGCTACTATCCTAAAGGGATTTTTATAACCAATTCTAGGGAACCTAGGCAGATCGTACGGAACCATATATTGACCGACTAGGCAAGGGCATCTGTATATATACAGGGTATATGGCGCATTCATTTGTATTTAATAAAGAGCATGTTGCATTGCTGCAGAATTAACCTATTGTGACCTTAACACGTTGAATGCGGGAACTGGATTTTATAATTTTCATTCAGTGCTATACATATCATTTTTGAATTGTAGCATAGTTTTTACTAGTGCGGTACAAGACTATTTTGGCTTGTGACTAGAGGTCTAAAATTTGGCAAATATTCTCTTCGGGCGCCGGCCGCCACTCTCGCCATGCCGCTCTCAATGACATCCTTAGAAGGGCGCTCGTCAGCATCAACGTCCCAGCTGCCCTCGAGCCTCAGATTGTACGGGATGACGGCAAGCGCCCTGATGGGATGTCCTTAATACCGTGGAGGATGGGGCGCGCGCTGGTGTGGGACGCGACGTGCGCAGACACACTAGCGGCATCCTACCTCCCGGCCACGAGTAGGCGGGCGGGCGCGGCGGCGGACGCGCGGGAGCGGATCAAAGTCAGTAAGTACAGCTGTCTCGGCGCCCAATACGACTTCATCGCTTTTGGCGTCGAGACACTTGGTCCGTGGGGCCAGGGTGCGCGCGGACTCCACAGGGAGCTCAGCAAGCGCCTGAGGGAGGCAACAGGGGACCCACGCGTGGGCAGTTTTCTCGCGCAAAGGCTTTCCATAGCCATACAGCGTGGGAATGCTGCCTGCGTCATGGGCACCCTACCGAAAGGTCTTAGTTTTATAAATATATTTTAATCTTAGTTTAATTTTTAGTTTTAATTCCATAAATTTGTTATTTGTATATTTTATTTTTGACCCATAATAAATGTACTTTTATAGTATAAAGAGAATAATATATCTTTGTTGGTTTAACAAATTGATGATTTACTGATAACAATAGCAAGTTAAACAATTGAGTGATCTAAATCTAAGTTCGTTACAGACTATCGATCTTGGTTTAGGAATTATAAGACGATTAATTAACGATACGAAACTGACTTGTACCGCATCATGGACACAGGGCTGGTGCTCTCAAGTCGATGTTTTGGTAGGGAAGGGAAATATGATTAAATCAAACATCGATATCGATTGTTGTAATTATTAAAAAAAGTAACTAAAATTACGTATTTGAATGAGACTTATTGAAACATTTTAAACGTATTATGTTCACATTCTTGGCAGTAGGTATTAAAATAAATACTTTAGAACCGGCCCCACCTGTGCTTTCTCCTTTAATTGTGAATATTCTATCGTCGCATTACTTCTCAATTTCATTATTCTTCGGTTCACTACGCTTAATTTCTTCAAATATTTTATAACACTTTTGGTAATATTTTCTTGGTCGACGATGACGAAAAACTAACAACAGCCGAAAGATAAACATATGATACGTAAGGATCGACCCCCGCACTGGCCTATACTGACCTGTACCCGTGGTGCGATACAAGGCGATAGGATACAAGACACTTTGGGCTGGTACCGCACTCGTTGATTATTTTTTTCACCTGGTGCGAAACGAGTCAAAGGGTATAGCCGTGTTTGTATGGGGCATCGGCCCCAGAAGCCAAATCGATTGCCGTTTTGCTAATATATTAGTCCAGATGTAAGATGCTATTTTACAAAAAAAGGACCCTGAAATACTTCAGGTTTTTGAGAAAATTAAAAAAAAACGAAAATTGGTTTTTATTTTCTTTTATCTAAACTACTCAATAGATTTTTTTGTAACTTATACAGTAATATGTAACTTATGTAGGTAATAAAGATGTATTATTAAAAAAAAATGGATTTCCAAATATCCTTATAAGTAGTGAAATTTTCACTTTAAATTTTTCAATATTTTTTTTTTTATATTTTCGAGATAGAGACGACACCCACCAATTTTGGCTATATTATGTATAAACTAATATTCTATAATATATATTTTTTTAAAAAACATTCACTTGGATCAACATATCCAAAATGAAACAAACTTATCGCCTGGTGACAATTTTTCAGACAGTTATTTTCAAAACCTCGTATCTAGTTTGTTGATTGATACTGAGATACGAGCTTTATTTTAAGTAGGTATTTGTTACTTACTTTTGGTTGTAAACTGACGTTATGGTATACCATACATTTGTTGGACTTAATATGCCTAACTACTCGTACAAGAATCGAATAAAAATAACATATAAGAGCATCATCGAATATAGCCAAAATTAGTAGGTGTCCCTGTCTCGAAAATATAAAAAAAAAAATATTGAAAAATTTAAAGTGAAAATTTCACTACTTATAAGAATATTTGGAAATCCATTTTTTTTTTATAATACATCTTTATTACCTACATAATGTGTATAAGTTACAAAAAAATCTATTGAGTAGTTTAGATAAAAGAAAATAAAAACCAATTTTCGTTTTTTAAATTTTCTCAGAAACCTGAAGTATTTCAGGGTCCTTTTTTTGTAAAATAGCATCTTACATCTGGACTAATATATTAGCAAAACGGCAATCGATTTGGCTTCTGGGGCCGATGCCCCATACAAACACGGCTATACCCTTTGTCTTGTACAGTTTTATGTATCCATTGGATAACATTTGCAGAAAGAAGCATAAATGTATACTTGACTCTTTCTAGTCCATAGGATTTCATATTGAAATTGCCCCTGCACCAGACAGAGACAAGCTATTTCCTCGCGCCGCACCAAAACAAAGTCCAGTACAAGCCAAAATTGGCATGTACCGCATTCAACGTGTTAAACAACAAATTATAAAAAAAATACTAACCCAACATGCACAAACATGTACGTGATGAACCGCCACGCCTCGTATCTCTTGTGGGGGTTGTAGATGAAGATCTTCGCAAGTGGACCTTGAGCGGTGGTACTCCCATGTGCGGCGTCGTAGCAGAACATAACTATCTCCACCAAGGAGATCAGGATCATGCAGATGGCGGGGGGCCAGCACGAGTACTCCTCCTCGTAGGTACCATCTGTGTAGGTGAAGTAGGATTTGCTAGAAGCTGATGTAGACAACACAACAGGAGTAGGGATGTTAGAGGGATTCAGGGTTAGTTTTGTCACATTTATTGAGGTCGTTCCGAAACAATGGCCATGACGTGGCGGCAGAAAATTACCAATATTTATACCGATTTGTTGTGACAATGTGCGAAAATCGAGTAGTTCCAATCAATATATTGTAGGGATAATACAAGAGGTTGAGTGAAACCGCGATTCAATTCATAATAAGTCAATTTGGGTAATCATTTTCAACCGGGAGGTAATTCCGATTCCGATTTAAAAGCATTACGTGGATAGGATATTAGAAGCGAAATACAATTTTAAGGATTTAAAACCGTTAGAAAAAAGGAGATTTCCGATAACATTGACATTTTAACCGTTATAGACACAATGTAAAGATAACCCGTGCAGTGGTATAAAAATAGCCATCGACAATAGAAATAGAGCACGCGTCGGGCGAGTGACGGGTAATTGTCAATTAACTCGACAGCGCAAGCGCCGCAAATTGAACCCGAATAACCGGTGCGATTTAAATTTCAAAGGAGTTTTCCACAGATTAAGCGACAAAATTTGAATGTTGTAAAAGATTTGAAACACGATTCGGGTGAGATTTAAATTTCGAACGAGAATATACAGTTTCAGTTTGAAAATAGAAAATTTTGAGCGGTTTTGTCAATAATAGGACATTGCAAAGAAATTTGATTTTGAATTAAGAGGTGACACGTCACAAACATAAGGACAGTGGAAGGAATCAGGAGGAAAAAAACAGAGAAAAATCTTTGTTAGTTCATGCAGTATAATATGTTAGTAGTAAGTATGATGCGCTCTGTTAGTCAACAAGTGAAATCATATCATATAGTCTACACCTTCAAATATAAACAGACAATTTCTTATTCTCCTTATTTAGAGTTATATGTACAGGTACTTAGAAGATATTATGCAAAATGTTGTCTGCTAATACTTGAAAAGTCGAAAATCGTATCAGGAACTCCGATTTTGTCATAAAAGACATAAATTTTGGAAAAAATTTAAATATGAAAATATGACAAGTTAGTAAATGAAATCTGCCACCTATTTTGCCGTAAAATTATCACCTTCACACGAAACAAAACATTAAAAATGTAAGGTCTATAAAAGTGTCATTTGTCATTGATTGAATTTCCCATTAACGATTCGCTTCACTAAATCGCCAATCTTTAACTAGGTAGTTAACACAGATAGAAAGTGTCCCACTTGACAAAACCGGAGTTTATAGTACGAGTGCTTAACTTGTACGTGAAAATGACAAACCATTACAAACCATGCTAGGCCAAGCCACAATGAAGGCTTATACGTCGACGTGTGTTGTATTTAAAGTATGAACCCGTAATACAAACATCACGAAATCAGTGTGACATCTTGTAAGAGGATTCATACTTTACAACACACGCCGACGCAGACGAGCTGCACAGCCCCTCGGTATAGGGAGCCTATCGGCTTGCATAGAATTGATTGGCATAACGTATTGTTTGGCATAAAACGATAAAGCCATTATTCTGAAATTATTAAATCTACAATAGTGAGAGTAAAATCCGTTCGGTGAAGTTAGGTTTGTATTAGAACAATCCTGAACAGTTATCTGTTTCAGATAAAGTAAATATTATGTCTACGAACATTATGCCAAATGACATTTATAATAATCAATTTTATGCAACCTTAGGTGTGGCTTGGCTTTAAATGTATCGAAAATTCTACTATATTTACACTCCTATGCCATTATCATTATACAATTTCGTATTATGCAGTTACAAAAAACCTGGTCAGAAGTTACTGAACTACCTAGCTGTTGTTTTATGCGTTGGGTTTTCCCCATTCATACTTTCCTTTACCTTCCGTATAAACTTGTTTCGAAACCCATTGGTATACGTAGTCATCGTGAATTACCCGTCTCATGAGTTATTATAAATGTTGTCTAAACTAAGTTGGTACGGTAAAACCAATAAAACCGCAGACAAATGTGAAATCTACAGTGTTGTAGAACAATACTTTGATCAAAGCAAATAGAGGGTCTATTAATTTAAATTAAAAACAAAATTTCAAGAAGGAAAACTGGTTGAAATCTTCGTGCATCGTAGGTTTTATTTCATTAAATAATTTGGTAGAAAACGTATTTTGAAAAGGAATGACTAATTCTTCAACAAGAAGGCAGCTGGGGCATTCTCATGCCAAAATTTAATGTAACTTTTTCTTGATTTGTTCATACTATTACTAAATGTATTCTGAAAATAAAATTAAGGAAATGCTAGTGCTACTTTGACTTTTTATTGACACCGGATAACTCTAGGCATATTTGATCCAAAAATGATACTAAAGCAAATTAAGAAAAAGTAAATTTTACCGATGAAAATAATCCGCCCTTTTTTTATACTTACTTACGTACTAAGTGACAAATAACCCTCAACCTTGACATTCGACAAGCATGCAATGGTACATTAGACACTGAAGCGATACGATCTATGTACAAAGCCTTGTTGACATGGATTTCGATGATCATACCTCGGGGTTTTTGGTGCACGGATGATTTGACATTGGGCCGACAGTAGGCGTCAATTCATTCTTGCACCGAAAACCACGGGATATGATGATGATGATTGCGCTTATGATATTTCCGTGCCTAATTGTTCGATTTTTAATAGTGTGTTTCTACTGAAAATGCCTAAAAATATTCAAAAAATTCGTAATGATCTGTTTGATTCGTCGATTACGTTATTTTCTATGATTTTCCAACTGGATAAATTTCATTATAATAACCAAGGGCTTTAGAATTTACATAATCTATTTAGTAGGTATTAACAAGGACCATCCTTGGTATTAATATTGCTAAAGACCAAGGACCATATAGACAAACGCCACTTGCATTTTAAAAGAGGTGGTATAATGTTGAGGTTTTGAGGTACCAATATGCCAGAAGAGACATGTCCATGCCAGCCAGTAATTAGATCATGTTTTCATTGTTGTGAAATAAGGAAATATTGCTTTTCCTTTTGACCCGACTTTCAAGTTCTTTCTCTCAAAAAAATCGTGCCGCTTGTAAATCGGTAAACCGATTCGATTCCCCACTAGCGTTCTGCTGAATGCAAAACATTCCGCTTGGCCCCATGACTAATACAAAATGCAACAACGGTATAAACGTACCAAAATACTCCTTCACCTGTCCGATATACTTGAGCACTTTACTCGGCAGCGTCCTCTTATCTTCACATAATGCTTCCGTGCTGTCATCGCCATTTTTACACTTAACCCACATCTATAGCACATAGCACCTTCCTCGGCCACTAACACATTAATAATCAATTATACAACGGGTAACGCAACCTTAATGACATTACGACACCAATTTTAGTTGTTTTAGTGAGGACTAAAATTAGAGGTGTTTAGTCGAGTGATTGCGATGGCAAACTGATGGCGGTTGCTAAGATACGTGGAACGAAGAGTGTCATGCTAGAGTGAGCATTCAATGTTTATTATACCAGGGTCATTTTATTGTTGAGAGGATCGTTAGTTTGTATTGACGCTTTTAATGGGGCATTCAGGGTCAACGGCTAAAAGTAATTGTCTTCTTTAAAAGTGCCTTTTCATTTAAGTAAGTAAGTAGTTATCTGATGGCCTTAAGTTGGAACCTCGGTCAATAAATATTTTCACATAGACATTTTATGTGTTGAAGGGTAACCATTATCAGGTAGAAATAATTAAAATAAAACTACGATTATTTGGTATATTATACATTGCACATGAAAAACATATAAGCATTAAAAATAACCAGAACCAAAAAACTGCAGAATCTATTCAGCTCTTCGAATACTGTTACTGCTTATTTTTTATTGACCTCTGCACGATTGTGTATCAAAACGGAGGTCAAGAGATTATCTTTTTCTCGAAGTTAGACAGACATTATCCTAGAGCCTAGACAACTTTTCTGTGACAACGAGATAACGTCTCACTATTGCATTGCACTCATCCTACATTAATGAAGCACTTATCCTTGTCCTCGCCACTTAATACGGCTATTAGCATTTCCCTACGGCATTTAGCGATTCTATCTTGATTCGTATACATAATATCGTAAGGTCTCCTTTGCGGGTATTTCTTTGACAAAATTGGATTTTAGAAACATACTGGCTTTATCTTGCTTGAATAGTCCTCAAATTGCTCGGTTAACAGTTTAATGAGTGACAAATTGCACCAACGCTCTTTGACATAATATTTTGTATTAGTCATTCCCAATGTCAAGCCAAGGCGATGGGAGTTGTGGAATATTTTAGGGATATCCATGTTTACGGTTAAAACATTCAGACAGTAAAGGCGTTTGCCTACTGTCTGAATGTTTTCTTGAATCGTGAAAAGGATACACTCGTCTCAACGTCGATCTTTATACTCATTGCCGAATACTGCCGTATTAAGCTAAAACGCGACTTTTTTATGGAGATCCATATGTAAACCATTCAGTTTTATGGAAACCCATACAAAAAGGTTGCTTATTAGCTTTGTACGACAAAATACACACGTGTATCATCATCATCATACATACATTACATCTTTATTATCACGGGTGTATAAAACTCACGTTAATTAAAAAACTGTTTATTGTAAAAACGATATACAATTAATGTGAATATTATATTGTATTCTTCCAGCTGTGAAAAGGTCTCTCGGGGCCGCGTAGTAAGAAGCCTGTTTGTATTTTTTTACAGATATTTTTTACGTTTTACGGCGCAAATGAGACATGAACTCGCGATTTTTTCGTATAATCTCACATACGAAGAGAGATGTCAGGTTTATAGTTAAGTCAGCATTACGAAAGCTATGACTGGAATATTTTGCTTGAATAGTTATAATTAAGTGGGTCATTTAGGTGCCCAACAAGCTGGCACCACAAATTCCCTTTATTTCTCTTTAAACGAGATTTTATAACATAATGGACAGGATATTTTGTCTTTTCCTTTTTGTTATAGGTATGTAATGGTTGCCCTAGAAGGTTGTATGTTAAGCATGTATATGTATCACAAAACGCGCTTAATTAAACATCTAACGACATCTACAGGTTTACTTGTGAACTAACAAAACGAACAGCGAACTGCAATCCTGCGCATCAATTCACTCTGATACGAGTTTGATGCTGCACTCGCTAGGGCAGCGCTCACAACTGGTTCCTAAGTCCTAACCTAACATATAATTTGCCTAACGATTACAGACAACGTTCTCCAAAGCTAAAAGGGATTAAGTAGATGATGTTTATGAGTTGTTAGTTCGTTTTCAGTTCGGAGTTTAGTCGTCCCGTTATTTCACGTCGGCGATCTTGCTGATAATGATGTAAACAATAATTGTTTAGTGTTATGCTTCATGTTTTATCGCGTGTTCAAATTCGTGGAGTTGGGAACAGCGTTTTACATGAAAAAATTTGCAAACAAGCATGTAACTGATCTGATGAAAGCCGTATCTCCAATTCTGCAGCCACATTAACACATTTAACCTTTTGAGCGCCAAAGACGGCAACTCACGTCGACGGAAAGCTGTGCCCCAGACGCCACGACGTCATTTGCCGCTATACAACGTCATACTATACCTATCTATCTATCTATCTATCTATCAGCCACAGACGTCTACTGCTGAGCATAGGCATCCCGATAGCTCGCTACAAGGTGCGATCCTGGTGCAGATCGCGTCTATCGACTCCCTGCGATGTTGTCACTCCCATTAGCGGGTTATACTCCCACACAAAGTCCGACTCACTGATAGTGAGGGCTAACCAGCCCTAATTCAGTTCAAGTCATCTTTAAAAAAACCCTGCGACTAACGTGGTCATCTGTCCACCTAGTACCGGTGTGAAGTTAGCAGCCAAACTTAGCAGCCGCCGATAACCCGACCAAATTAAGAAGTTAAGATTTTCTTTAAAATCAAAATGTCTCGGGAGACGTTAAAGACTACAAAAAACATCCATGATTACGAAAAAAACATGCTGAACATCCAATAAATACATAAACTTAGTTCGGCCGCTAACTTTTGAATTCAGCAGCCAAAATCACTTTTTGTGACTAATACTAAGATCTCGTTATGAAACTGGGCAAGGAAGGGGGTTTCAAAACTTGATTCGTATAGCCAAATGCTCAAGCTAAACGGTTGCAGTAAACAAAACATGATACTCGATCAATATCAGAGTCAACCGGGTAAAGGAAGTCATGTTTTAGATGTTTTGTAAACTTTAGATTTTCTCTTCTTTTCAACCTGATAGACGGCAAGCAAAGCGCCTTTGGTTAGACCCCAGTACCATTCAGTCAACCGTTGAGCTAAATCAAAGCCCAAGTAGCCAAGTAGCTAAGAATCATCACCAGTCCTTAAGACTATGCAAATTAAATCCGAATAAAAAATCACAAGATTTTCGCATAAAATCATTATTGCATACAAATCGCCAAGTTGAAAGGCAACCAAGGTGGTTTTGAAACATGATGTGTGTAGCTTATTATATACGCTATACGGCTGCAGTGACCAAAAATTTATTCCCGATCGGTAACTGGGTGAAACGGGGAGAAAACGGCATGTAATGGGCGATATTCAGTACTTTACGATTTTCATTTATTTTGAACTTGAAAGACGGCAAGCAAGGAGTTTTTGACCACAGTATCTAATAGCTAGTCTAATAAGCTAATTTAAAAATCAAGTTGCTAATTGATACCCGATCATTTAGACTTTGTAAATCAAGTACAAGTAGATCAGAAACAAGATTTTCTCCAAAATAATCATTCTTGTTTGAAAATCGCTAAGTAGAACGGCAAGCAAGGAGGTTTTGAAACATGATATGTATAGCTTATTATACACGCTATACGGCTGCAGTGACCAAAAAGTGATACCCGATCATTAACTGGGTGAAACGGGGAGAAAACGGCATGTAATTGGCGATATTCAGTACTTTACGATTTTCATTTATTTTCAAGTTGAAAGACGGCAAGCAAGGAGTTTTTGACCACAGTATCTGATAGCTAGTCTAATAAGCTAATTTAAGAATTAAGTTGCTAAATGATACCCGATCATTTAGACTAGGTTAATGAAGTACAAGTAGAAAACAAACAAGATTTTCTCCAAAATCTTCATTCTTGTTTGAAAATAGCCAAGTAGAACGGCAAGCAAGAAAGTTTTGAAACATGATATGTATAGCTTAGTATACATGCTATACGGCTGCAGTGACAAAAAAGTGATACCCGATCGTTAACTGGGTGAAACGGGGAGAAAACGGCATGTAATTGGCGATATTCAGTACTTTATGATTTTCATTTATTTTCAAGTTGAAAGACGGCAAGCAAGGAGTTTTTGACCACAGTATCTGATAACTAGTCTGATAAACTAATTTAAAAATCAAGTTGCTAATTGAAACCCGATCACTTAGACTATGTGAATGAAGTACAAGTAGAAAACAAACAAGATTTTCTCCAAAATATTCATTCTTGTTTGAAAATAGCCAAGTAGAACGGCAAGCAAGGAGGTTTTGAAACATGATATGTATAGCTTATTATACACGCTATATGGCTGCTATGACCAAAAAGTGATACCCGATCGTTAACTGGGTGAAACAGGGAGAAAACGGCATGTAATTGGCGATATTCAGTACTTTACGATTTTCATTTATTTTCAACTTGAAAGACGGCAAGCAAGGAGTTTTTGAACATAGAATCCGATAGCCAGTTTATTAAGCTAATTTAAAAATCAAGATGCTAATTGATACCCAATCATTTAGACTATGTTAATGAAGTACAAGTAGAAAACAAACAAGATTTTCTCCAAAATCTTCATTCTTGTTTGAAAATAGCCAAGTAGAACGGCAAGCAAGGAGGTTTTGAAACATGATATGTATAGCTTATTATACACGCTATACGGCTGCAGTGACCAAAAAGTGATACCCGATCGTTAACTGGGTGAAACGGGGAGAAAACGGCATGTAATTGGCAATAGTCAGTACTTTACGATTTTCATTTATTTTCAACTTGAAAGACGGCAAGCAAGGAGTTTTTGACCACAGTATCTAATAGCTAGTCTAATAAGCTAATTTAAAAATCAAGTTGCTAATTGATACCCGATCATTTAGACTTTGTAAATCAAGTACAAGTAGATCAGAAACAAGATTTTCTCCAAAATCTTCATTCTTGTTTGAAAATAGCCAAGTAGAACGGCAAGCAAGGAGGTTTTGAAACATGATATGTATAGCTTAATATACACGCTAAACGGTTGCAATGACCAAAAAGTGATACCCGATCGTTCACTGAGTGAAACGGGGAGAAAACGGCATGTAATTGGCGATAGTCAGTACTTTACGATTTTCATTTATTTTCAACTTGAAAGACGGCAAGCAAGGAGTTTTTGACTATAGAATCCGATAGCCAGTTTATTAAGCTAATTTAAAAATCAAAATGCTAATTGATACCCGATCATTTAGACTATGTTAATGAAGTACAAGTAGAAAACAAACAAGATTTTCTCCAAAATCTTCATTCTTGTTTGAAAATAGCCAAGTAGAACGGCAAGCAAGGAGGTTTTGAAGCATGATATGTATAGCTTAATATACACGCTATACGGCTGCAGTGACCAAAAAGTGATACCCGATCGTTAACTGGGTGAAACGGGGAGAGAACGGCATGTAATTGGCGATATTCAGTACTTTACGATTTTCATTTATTTTCAAGTTGAAAGACGTCAAGCAAGGAGTTTTTGACCACAGTATCTGATAGCCAGTCTAATAAGCTAATTAAAAAATTAAGTTGCTAATTGACACCTAATCATTTAGACTAGGTTAATGAAGTACAAGTAGAAAACAAACAAGATTTTCTCCAAAATCTTCATTAAAATACTTAAACGGGTTTACTCACGTCGTAGAAGTCGAATAACGCTCGACATGTTTCGAATCGGTACGCGATTCATCATCAGGAGAGACGATCAGCCGCGGCGGCGGCCAAACGAACACTGCGGGCACGCGCCCTGTCCACGCGGCCGCTCGACGCGGGTGTCACCGGCGATGGCGCAAAACTACCCTCATCATCACGCACAATGTCAATTGTCGGGTTGCACACAACACTCACTACGTCATTTACTAAGGTCTCGTCCACACTAACCACCGATGTAGTATCCAAAACCGTCCTCCAACAAGGGGGCACTGACCATCCACAATCTCGATTAAAATTCGGATGACGACTAATTTCGATAGCCTCCCGTACTTTCCGCGGAATGCAAAACTTTTCTCTCGCCAGCACAGTTACCTTATCGAACCGAATATAGTGAGACGTATCCGAATTCAGTGAATGTTCCGTCACCGCAGAACCCCGGGTATCTTGATTTTTCATACTACGTATGTGTTCAGTCACTCTTGTAGAAATGTTCCGGCCAGTCTCTCCTATATAATTCTTCCCACAGGAGCACGGAATCATATAAACTCCAGGATTACTTAGAGGTTCCTTATCTTTGGGGGAACGCATCAACTGCCTGAGCTGTATATGAGGGCGGAAAATCGTCTTGATGCAATACCTACGGCGTAACAAGTATCCGATTTTATCCGTCACGCCCTTAAGATAAGGCAAGTATAAAGGCAGCCTCTCTACTGCAGTTGGGCGGGGACGAGCCGATGCGTTCGCAACCCGATTACTCTGCCTCCAGTTGTAGCCGTTGCGCTCCAAAACATGTTTCACGTGACTTAGTTCACCATCCACAAACTGAGGATCACACAGACATAAGGCTCGATTGATCAACGTCCTAGGCACAGAAGACAAATGACTCGGGTGATGATGTGAATCCGCCCTAAGGTACGGGTCAGTATGAGTTGGTTTACGATACACTGTAGTCATCAGCCGCCCACAAGGTCTACGCATCACCAAAACATCCAAAAACGGCAACCGTCCTTCACTTTCCTTCTCCACCGTGAACTTGACCTTATGATGTAATGTATTAAGGTACCCCGTAAATTCCAGTAGGCCGGTCTCCGAGACAACAGCAAATACGTCATCCACATACCGCCACCAATATCTAGGTGTGATAGGCCCCCTATTTAAAGCACGTTCTTCCAACCACTCCATGAAAATATTGGCCGTGACGGGTGCTATTGGCGAACCCACGGCCACTCCATCAACTTGGAGGTAATAATCGCCATGCCACAACAAGTATCCACTTTTCAGACACACCTCAATGGCTTTCATGTAGACGGTAGGTAAATCAGTAGCACTAATAAGATCAGAAATAATGTTCAAAGTTTCTTCTACCGGTACATTAGTAAACAAGGAGGTGACGTCAAAACTCACCATAACTTCATTTTCGTTCAGTTGGATATCCTGCAGCAAGCCGATGAAATGCCTAGAATCCTTTACATAACTCGCAGACTTGCCCGTGAACTCCTGTAGAATTGACGACACATGCCGGGCAAGCTTATAAGTCGGCGAGTCAATTTGGCTGACTATAGGTCTTAACGGCCAACCAGACTTATGGATTTTGGGTAAGCCATAGATTTTTGGGGACGTTGGATTCTGTGGTCGCAGGCGCTTCGCCAACTGTTTGTCAGGCAATTCCGCTAACAACTTATTGACCTTGGTCGACACTCTAGACGTAGGGTTGTAATTGACCTTCTTATATGTAGTTACATCACTCAGCAAGGTGGCGATCTTGTTCTCATACGCTAAAGTGTCGACAATTACTGTTGCGTTGCCTTTGTCCGCCGGCAAGACCAGCACGTCCTTGTTGTTCCTCAGCTCGCGCAACGCCCTCAGCTCCCCGTGCGGTATATTAGATTTCGGCAAACGAGACCTACGCAACATCGAAGCAACGTCTTGTCTAATGCAGTCAGCGTCTGTTGCCGGAATTCTGTTTCGCATAATAGTATCCTCAAGTCTAAATGATCGGGTATCAATTAGCAACTTAATTTTTAAATTAGCTTATTAAACTAGCTATCAGATACTGTGGTCAAAAACTCCTTGCTTGCCGTCTTTCAACTTGAAAATAAATGAAAATCGTAAAGTACTGAATATCGCCAATTACATGCCGTTTTCTCCCCGTTTCACCCAGTTAACGATCGGGTATCACTTTTTGGTCACTGCAGCCGTATAGCGTGTATATTAAGCTATACATATCATGTTTCAAAACTTTCTTGCTTGCCGTTCTACTTGGCTATTTTCAAACAAGAATGAAGATTTTGGAGAAAATCTTGTTTGTTTTCTACTTGTACTTCATTAACATAGTCTAATTGATCGGGTATCTATTAGCAACTTGATTTTTCAATTAGCTTAATAAACTGGCTATCGGATTCTATGGTCAAAAACTCCTTGCTTGCCGTCTTTCAAGTTGAAAATAAATGAAAATCGTAAAGTACTGACTATCGCCAATTACATGCCGTTTAGACTAGGTTAATGAAGTACAAGTAGAAAACAAACAAGATTTTCTCCAAAATCTTCAGTCTTGTTTGAAAATAGCCAAGTAGAACGGCAAGCAAGGAGGTTTTGAAACATGATGTGTATAGCTTATTATACACGCTATATGGCTGTGATGACCAAAAAGTGATACCCGATCGTTAACTGGGAGAAACGGGGAGAAAACGGCATGAAATTGGCGATATTCATTACTTTACGATTTTCATTTATTTTCAAGTTGAAAGACGGCAAGCAAGGAGTTTTTGACCACAGTATCTGATAGCCAGTCTAATAAGCTCATTTAAAAATCAAGTTGCTTATTGATACCCGATCATTTAGACTATGTTAATGAAGTACAAGTAGAAAACAAACAAGATTTTCTCCAAAATCTTCATTCTTGTTTGAAAATAGCCAAGTAGAACGGCAAGCAAGAAGGTTTTGAAACATGATATGTATAGCTTATTATACACGCTATACGGCTGCAATGACCAAAAAGTGATACCCGATCGTTAACTAGGTGAATTCAAGTTAAAAGACGGCAAGCAAGGAGTTTTTATTGCCTTGCTTGCCGTCTTTCAACTTGAAAATAAATGAAAATCGTAAAGTACTGAATATCGCCAATTACATGCCGTTTTCTCCCCCTTTCACCCAGTTAACGATCGGGTATCACTTTTTGGTCACTGCAGCCGTATAGCGTGTATATTAAGCTATACATATCATGTTTCAAAACTTTCTTGCTTGCCGTTCTACTTGGCTATTTTCAAACAAGAATGAAGATTTTGGAGAAAATCTTGTTTGTTTTTTACTTGTACTTCATTAACCTAGTCTAAATGATCGGGTATCAATTAGCAACTTAATTTTTAAATTAGCTTATTAAACTAGCTATCAGATACTGTGGTCAAAAACTCCTTGCTTGCCGTCTTTCAACTTGAAAATAAATGAAAATCGTAAAGTACTGAATATCGCCAATTACATGCCGTTTTTTCCCCGTTTCACCCAGTTAACGATCGGGTATCACTTTTTTGTCACTGCAGCCGTATAGCGTGTATATTAAGCTATACATATCATGCTTCAAAACCTCCTTGCTTGCCGTTCTACTTGGCTATTTTCAAACAAGAATGAAGATTTTGGAGAAAATCTTGTTTGTTTTCTACTTGTACTTCATTAACATAGTCTAAATGATCGGGTATCAATTAGCATTTTGATTTTTAAATTAGCTTAATAAACTGGCTATCGGATTCTATAGTCAAAAACTCCTTGCTTGCCGTCTTTCAAGTTGAAAATAAATGAAAATCGTAAAGTACTGACTATCGCCAATTACATGCCGTTTTCTCCCCGTTTCACTCAGTGAACGATCGGGTATCACTTTTTGGTCATTGCAACCGTTTAGCGTGTATATTAAGCTATACATATCATGTTTCAAAACCTCCTTGCTTGCCGTTCTACTTGGCTATTTTCAAACAAGAATGAAGATTTTGGAGAAAATCTTGTTTGTTTTCTACTTGTACTTCATTAACATAGTCTAAATGATCGGGTATCAATTAGCATTTTGATTTTTAAATTAGCTTAATAAACTGGCTATCGGATTCTATGGTCAAAAACTCCTTGCTTGCCGTCTTTCAAGTTGAAAATAAATGAAAATCGTAAAGTACTGACTATTGCAAATTACATGCCGTTTTCTCCCCGTTTCACTCAGTTAACGATCGGGTATCACTTTTTGGTCATTGCAGCCGTATAGCGTGTATAATAAGCTATACATATCATGTTTAAAAACCTCCTTGCTTGCCGTTCTACTTGGCTATTTTCAAACAAGAATGAAGATTTTGGAGAAAATCTTGTTTCTGATCTACTTGTACTTGGTTTACAAAGTCTAAATGATCGGGTATCAATTAGCAACTTGATTTTTAAATTAGCTTATTAGACTAGCTATTAGATACTGTGGTCAAAAACTCCTTGCTTGCCGTCTTTCAAGTTGAAAATAAATGAAAATCGTAAAGTACTGACTATTGCAAATTACATGCCGTTTTCTCCCCGTTTCACTCAGTGAACGATCGGGTATCACTTTTGGTCATTGCAACCGTTTAGCGTGTATAATAAGCTATACATATCATGTTTAAAAACCTCCTTGCTTGCCGTTCTACTTGGCTATTTTCAAACAAGAATGAAGATTTTGGAGAAAATCTTGTTTCTGATCTACTTGTACTTGATTTACAAAGTCTAAATGATCGGGTATCAATTAGCAACTTGATTTTTAAATTAGCTTATTAGACTAGCTATTAGATACTGTGGTCAAAAACTCCTTGCTTGCCGTCTTTCAAGTTGAAAATAAATGAAAATCGTAAAGTACTGACTATTGCCAATTACATGCCGTTTTCTCCCCGTTTCACCCAGTTAACGATCGGGTATCACTTTTTGGTCACAGCAGCCGTATAGCGTGTATAATAAGCTATACATATCATGTTTCAAAACCTCCTTGCTTGCCGTTCTACTTGGCTATTTTCAAACAAGAATGAAGATTTTGGAGAAAATCTTCTTTGTTTTCTACTTGTACTTCATTAACATAGTCTAAATGATCGGGTATCAATTAGCATTTTGATTTTTAAATTAGCTTAATAAACTGGCTATCGGATTCTATGGTCAAAAACTCCTTGCTTGCCGTCTTTCAAGTTGAAAATAAATGAAAATCGTAAAGTACTGACTATTGCAAATTACATGCCGTTTTCTCCCTGTTTCACTCAGTTAACGATCGGGTATCACTTTTTGGTCATTGCAGCCGTATAGCGTGTATAATAAGCTATACATATCATGTTTCAAAACCTCCTTGCTTGCCGTTCTACTTGGCTATTTTCAAACAAGAATGAAGATTTTGGAGAAAATCTTGTTTCTGATCTACTTGTACTTGATTTACAAAGTCTAAATGATCGGGTATCAATTAGCAACTTGATTTTTAAATTAGCTTATTAGACTAGCTATTAGATACTGTGGTCAAAAACTCCTTGCTTGCCGTCTTTCAAGTTGAAAATAAATGAAAATCGTAAAGTACTGACTATTGCCAATTACATGCCGTTTTCTCCCCGTTTCACCCAGTTAACGATCGGGTATCACTTTTTGGTCACTGCAGCCGTATAGCGTGTATAATAAGCTATACATATCATGTTTCAAAACCTCCTTGCTTGCCGTTCTACTTGGCTATTTTCAAACAAGAATGAAGATTTTGGAGAAAATCTTGTTTGTTTTCTACTTGTACTTCATTAACATAGTCTAAATGATCGGGTATCAATTAGCATTTTGATTTTTAAATTAGCTTAATAAACTGGCTATCGGATTCTATGGTCAAAAACTCCTTGCTTGCCGTCTTTCAAGTTGAAAATAAATGAAAATCGTAAAGTACTGACTATTGCAAATTACATGCCGTTTTCTCCCCGTTTCACTCAGTTAACGATCGGGTATCACTTTTTGGTCATTGCAGCCGTATAGCGTGTATAATAAGCTATACATATCATGTTTAAAAACCTCCTTGCTTGCCGTTCTACTTGGCTATTTTCAAACAAGAATGAAGATTTTGGAGAAAATCTTGTTTCTGATCTACTTGTACTTGATTTACAAAGTCTAAATGATCGGGTATCAATTAGCAACTTGATTTTTAAATTAGCTTATTAGACTAGCTATTAGATACTGTGGTCAAAAACTCCTTGCTTGCCGTCTTTCAAGTTGAAAATAAATGAAAATCGTAAAGTACTGACTATTGCCAATTACATGCCGTTTTCTCCCCGTTTCACCCAGTTAGGGATCGGGTATCACTTTTTGGTCACTGCAGCCGTATAGCGTGTATAATAAGCTATACATATCATGTTTCAAAACCTCCTTGCTTGCCGTTCTACTTGGCTATTTTCAAACAAGAATGAAGATTTTGGGGAAAATCTTGTTTGTTTTCTACTTGTACTTCATTAACATAGTCTAAATGATCGGGTATCAATTAGCATTTTGATTTTTAAATTAGCTTAATAAACTGGCTATCGGATTCTATGGTCAAAAACTCCTTGCTTGCCGTCTTTCAAGTTGAAAATAAATGAAAATCGTAAAGTACTGACTATTGCCAATTACATGCCGTTTTCTCCCCGTTTCACCCAGTTAACGATCGGGTATCACTTTTTGGTCACTGCAGCCGTATAGCGTGTATAATAAGCTATACATATCATGTTTCAAAACCTCCTTGCTTGCCGTTCTACTTGGCTATTTTCAAACAAGAATGAAGATTTTGGAGAAAATCTTGTTTGTTTTCTACTTGTACTTCATTAACATAGTCTAAATGATCGGGTATCAATTAGCATTTTGATTTTTAAATTAGCTTAATAAACTGGCTATCGGATTCTATGGTCAAAAACTCCTTGCTTGCCGTCTTTCAAGTTGAAAATAAATGAAAATCGTAAAGTACTGACTATTGCAAATTACATGCCGTTTTCTCCCCGTTTCACTCAGTTAACGATCGGGTATCACTTTTTGGTCATTGCAGCCGTATAGCGTGTATAATAAGCTATACATATCATGTTTAAAAACCTCCTTGCTTGCCGTTCTACTTGGCTATTTTCAAACAAGAATGAAGATTTTGGAGAAAATCTTGTTTCTGATCTACTTGTACTTGATTTACAAAGTCTAAATGATCGGGTATCAATTAGCAACTTGATTTTTAAATTAGCTTATTAGACTAGCTATTAGATACTGTGGTCAAAAACTCCTTGCTTGCCGTCTTTCAAGTTGAAAATAAATGAAAATCGTAAAGTACTGACTATCGCCAATTACATGCCGTTTTCTCCCCGTTTCACTCAGTGAACGATCGGGTATCACTTTTTGGGTATTGCAACTGTTTAGCGTGTATAATAAGCTATACATATCATGTTTCAAAACCTCCTTGCTTGCCGTTCTACTTGGCTATTTTCAAACAAGAATGAAGATTTTGGAGAAAATCTTGTTTCTGATCTACTTGTACTTGATTTACAAAGTCTAAATGATCGGGTATCAATTAGCAACTTGATTTTTAAATTAGCTTATTAGACTAGCTATTAGATACTGTGGTCAAAAACTCCTTGCTTGCCGTCTTTCAAGTTGAAAATAAATGAAAATCGTAAAGTACTGAATATCGCCAATTACATGCCGTTTTCTCCCCGTTTCACCCAGTTAGGGATCGGGTATCACTTTTTTGTCACTGCAGCCGTATAGCGTGTATATTAAGCTATACATATCATGTCTCAAAACCTCCTTGCTTGCCGTTCTACTTGGCTATTTTCAAACAAGAATGAAGATTTTGGAGAAAATCTTGTTTGTTTTCTACTTGTACTTCATTAACATAGTCTAAATGATCGGGTTTCAATTAGCAACTTAATTTTTAAATTAGCTTAATAAACTGGCTATTGGATTCTATGGTCAAAAACTCCTTGCTTGCCGTCTTTCAAGTTGAAAATAAATGAAAATCGTAAAGTACTGACTATTGCAAATTACATGCCGTTTTCTCCCCGTTTCACTCAGTGAACGATCGGGTATCACTTTTTGGTCATTGCAACCGTTTTGCGTGTATAATAAGCTATACATATCATGTTTCAAAACCTCCTTGCTTGCCGTTCTACTTGGCTATTTTCAAACAAGAATGAAGATTTTGGAGAAAATCTTGTTTGTTTTCTACTTGTACTTCATTAACATAGTCTAAATGATCGGGTATCAATTAGCAACTTGATTTTTAAATTAGTTTAATTAACTGCCTATCGGATTCTATGGTCAAAAACTCCTTGTTTGCCGTCTTTCAAGTTGAAAATAAATGAAAATCGTAAAGTACTGAATATCGCCAATTACATGCCGTTTTCTCCCCGTTTCACCCAGTTAACGATCGGGTATCACTTTTTGGTCATTGCAACCGTTTAGCGTGTATAATAAGCTATACATATCATGTTTCAAAACCTCCTTGCTTGCCGTTCTACTTGGCTATTTTCAAACAAGAATGAAGATTTTGGAGAAAATCTTGTTTGTTTTCTACTTGTACTTCATTAACATAGTCTAAATGATCGGGTATCAATTAGCAACTTGATTTTTAAATTAGCCTTATAAACTGGCTATCGGATTCTATGGTTAAAAACTCCTTGCTTGCCGTCTTTCAAGTTGAAAATAAATGAAAATCGTAAAGTACTGACTATTGCCAATTACATGCCGTTTTCTCCCCGTTTCACCCAGTTAACGATCGGGTATCATTTTTTGGTCACTGCAGCCGTATAGCGTGTATAATAAGCTATACATATCATGTTTCAAAACCTCCTTGCTTGCCGTTCTACTTGGCGATTTTCAAACAAAAATGAAGATTTTGGAGAAAATCTTGTTTGTTTTCTACTTGTACTTCATTAACATAGTCTAAATGATCGGGTATCAATTAGCAACTTGATTTTTAAATTAGCTTAATAAACTGGCTATCGGATTCTATGGTCAAAAACTCCTTGCTTGCCGTTTTTCAACTTGAAAATAAATGAAAATCGTAAAGTACTGAATATCGCCAATTACATGCCGTTTTCTCCCCGTTTCACCCAGTTAGGGATCGGGTATCACTTTTTTGTCACTGCAGCCGTATAGCGTGTATATTAAGCTATACATATCATGTTTCAATACCTCCTTGCTTGCCGTTCTACTTGGCTATTTTCAAACAAGAATGAAGATTTTGGAGAAAATCTTGTTTCTGATCAACTTGTACTTGATTTACAAAGTCTAAATGATCGGGTATCAATTAGCAACTTGATTTTTAAATTAGCTTATTAGACTAGCTATTAGATACTGTGGTCAAAAACTCCTTGCTTGCCGTCTTTCAAGTTGAAAATAAATGAAAATCGTAAAGTACTGAATATCGCCCATTACATGCCGTTTTCTCCCCGTTTCACCCAGTTACCGATCGGGTATAACTTTTTGGTCACTGCAGCCGTATAGCGTATATAATAAGCTACACACATCATGTTTCAAACCACCTTGGTTGCCTTTCAACTTGGCGATTTGTATGCAATAATGATTTTATGCGAAAATCTTGTGATTTTTTATTTGGATTTAATTTGCATAGTCTTAAGGACTGAGTGATGATTAGCTACTTGGCTACTTGGGCTTTGATTTAGCTCAACGGTTGACTGAATGGTACTGGGGTCTAACCATAGGCCCTTTGCTTGCCGTCTATCAGGTTGAAAAGAAGAGAAAATCTAAAGTTTACAAAACATCATCTAAAACATGACTTCCTTTACCCGGTTGACTCTGATATTGATCGAGAATCATGTTTTGTTTACTGCAACCGTTTAGCTTGAGCATTTGGCTATACGAATCAAGTTTTGAAACCCCCTTCCTTGCCCAGTTTCATAACGAGATCTTAGTATTAGTCACAAAAAGTGATTTTGGCTGCTGAATTCAAAAGTTAGCGGCCGAACTAAGTTTATGTATTTATTGGATTTGTTTTTATGTTCAGCATGTTTTTTTCGTAATCATAGATGTTTTTTGTAGTCTTTAACGTCTCCCGAGACATTTTGATTTTAAAGAAAATCTTAACTTCTTAATTTGGTCGGGTTATCGGCGGCTGCTAAGTTTGGCTGCTACCTTCACACCGGTCCACCTAGTCGAGGGGCGCCTTGTTCTAGCTATACGTAAAATAAAATATATATGCAGCACATTGATTAGTGTAAGAATTATGTAGTATGCAAATATACTTAGATTATCCTACTATTGTGCATATAACCAAGGAGTAAATTAATACTGGTTTTTACCTAAGATTTTCCTGTGGGGAAATCATAAAAAAATACCGTGAGAACAGAAATACATTGAAGATTGGACCAGTCATGAGATAAGTAATTAATCAGTATAAACTATTCTAAATACAGAATAAATGATGAACTGTTGAGTTTCTTACGGCTTTTTCTCAACAGCGGTCGCTTCCTGAGAAATTGCGATATATTCACAACCTGCACCTCTATCATAACTGTCATACGCGACTATTTCTCGCGCGAGATAATTACCCGTCTCTATCTGTGTAGTAATGTGAGAGAGTGACGGGTTGCGCTATGTCGCGCGACAAGATTCGCGAAGCAAAGTTGTGCTGATGGGCTGAATTATAAAAGTTCCTTGTTCTTATAGAACCAGTATGTAGTATGTACTATTGTATAATACTATACATTACTGCAGACGCCAGGAAAGAAGGGCTTGCTTGAGTAGGTATAGACGGCCGACCGTAGGGAGTCCAGATAGTGATACGAAGCCGGCAAGCCCTTTTCACGGCTAAGGGATGTAAGTATAGTGCTTTACTCAAACATATGCAATGAAATAAAAAAATACACCACTCAATAATATAATTCCGCTGTTTAGCCTGTTCATGAACACAAACGCCATGTTTAAAAAAAATACTTCTCGGCCTAGGCCTTCAACTTTGTATGAAATTCCTTTACAGTTCTCTCGAGTTGTTCCGCCCGAAACGTGGTACTTTGAAGCCTGTTATAACGCACGAGGATGGTTTGAGAAAAGGTTATTATATTTTCATCAATAAATAAAATAAAATAAACTATTCTACTGACGTAATTTAATGAAATGACCTACATAATAAAAATAAATGGCGGCAGTCCAGATGCAATATGTGCATGTAAACGACTGTTTGTGATTTAATCTGCTCATTATTACGTTATAAATCAAGTTATACACCGAATTAAGACTAATGAGTATGAGGATGTAGTTATTATACGTAAAGAGAAAACAAAACGGAAAAGAAAATAGGGAGATTGAAAAAGAGATAACAAACCAAATAACACAGCCGCAAGGGAACTTTTACAAGTCAGTATGTGAATCTTTCGGCATTTCCCAAGACGAGACCGCTGTTGGGAAGAAAGCCGAAACAAACTCAACAGTCAATCATTTAATTTGAAAATCATACTTCAAACAATTAATCACATTTATGTAATAACTTATTGCATTAGTACACTTAAAAGATGTATAGATTCTCAAAATCAGTGATGGGTAACATTAATATAAAATTTAAACTATTAATTTAAAATATCAAAGATATAACAGATAAAGAACACAGGATTGTTGAACATCAGCCGGATTCTAAACTACCGCAGATAAAACTAGAGTGTGCTGTCTTGTTGGTAAATACGGAACCCTAAAAAGACACAACACGGCCGAATCTCATGTAACAAAATAATGTCGCCGCTAAAGACAACATGTTATAAACTATCTACTGAAACTCTAGCACAGTTATGTTATGAGTTATGACTTATGACACTAACCACTTGTGCTACTATGACTAGTGTGTGTGGGTGCCGCTATGAATTGTGTTCTATGCCTTTACAAAGCTACTACCTAACTATTAAGAATTGACATGTACCCACGTTGCAAGACCTGATAATGTGGTTCACCATGACTCAATACTTGTGACATGGAGCGCGCCGTCACCCCCACACTGGCCAAGTGGGGGCTGGGGACTTCTGTAGTGTCTTGAATCCTAGGGTAAAGAGGAAGTTAGCTTAGAGGGTTGTACCTAGGGGCGACTGTTTAACGGAGTATGTCCGCGATAGGAGAGACGGGAGGTAGGAGATTTTTTTTTTGTTAATAGTGGCAAGCGTACTAGAACCACTTGCAGTGATGTGGTCTTCGTTTGGTATCTTGATAAACCTCAGATTATAGTGCTCCGAAAACAACTCAAGGGGATGCTTATTATACAGTTTATCAGTTTGGGTCTAAAATAGCACAATGTTGAACGGGCGGTGGGCCAGCCGCAAGCTCCCAAAACCCTTTTTCACCTCTTACCGTGAACGAGTGCTAATTTCAAAGGTTAATCCACGGATATTCTAACTAGCTACTGTAACAGTGTTCCTACAAACCCAGCTTATATCTCTTCACATCATGTACCTACGTACGAGACACGACATGGTATATGAGATATTTTTTACATGTCATAGGGTGTTCTTCGATCGTTTAAACCGCGCAGTTCTAGCGTCATTCCTTTTTAGGGTTCCGTACCCAAGGGTAAAAACGGGACCCTATTACTGAGACTTCGCTGTCCGTCCGTCCGTTCGTCCGTCTGTCACCAGGCTGTATCTCAAGAACGGTGATAGCTAGACAGTTTAAATTTTCACAGATGATGTATTTTTATTGCCGCTATAACAACAAATACTAAAAATAAAATAAAATAAATATTTAAGGGGGGCTCCCATACAACAAACTTACAGATAATGGTACGGAACCCTTCGTGCGCGAGTCCCACTCGCACTTGACCGGTAATTTATTCACGGTTATTACCGCAACGGAAGAGCCAGTCGATTTAATTATTATCTAACTAGGATCGCACCCGGGAGTGGCTTCGGGATACATAAAAAAACGACTTCCCACAATCATCTATTTTAACAATATTTGCAGAAATGGGAATGAAAAATAAAACGCTTTATAAACGCTGAATATTCACCCAGGCAGGAGACAGAGATACTTCTTAACTACGGTGACACGGCATTGATGGATAGTTCTAACTTAAAACTTATTGAACCAATCTCTATCGCGAATCAGGTCCATCGCGATATTTTGCATTTGCCTGACGGTTGCCTTCATTGCCTGACGTTTCAACACGGTTTCACGTGCCGTGTTCTCAGACGTGCTCAAACGTTGAAACGTCAGGCAATGAAGGTAAATCAAAAACCGGCCAAGAGCATGTCGGGCCACGCTCAGTGTAGGGTTCCGTACCCATCCTTCACAATAGATATGACGAGAAAGATTTCAGGCTCTATAAAAAGGTCGTAAACGCCAAAGTAACTCTAATTACTTATTACCTTCTGGAAGTTATCGATTATACGCACCAGATTGAGCGGAATGCTTTAATGCAGTATGGCACTTAACTAATATGTGTAACGTTCGAAGTATAAGGACGCCGTGCGGCACTTACGTCATTTTAAAGAAAATTATGAAATGTTGCGATAACTCAAAAACGGCTTGACCGATTTTGTTCAATATAGTTTTCATTGAAAGTACTTATAAAGCCTCATTTTCATGATTTTTTTCATATTTTTTTGACCCGTGGTTGAAAAGTTAGAAGGGGGGGACACAATTTTTTTTATTTTCGGAGCGCCTATTTACGAAACTGCTGACTTTATAAAAAAATTATGTTTGGAGACCCCTATTATTTTTAAAAGACCTATTCAACGATACCCCACACCTCTGTGTTGAAACGAAAAAAAAATTCACCGCCACTTTAGGTGCTCGAGAGGTACCCGAAAAAAAAAATTTTTTTTAGTTTTTATTTTACCGTTTTATCGGCGTGATAAGTACATACACATACTCATACCAAATTTCAGCTTTCTAGTACTAATGATCACGGAGCTAAGCCGCGGACGGACGGACAGACGGACATGGCGAAACTATAAGGGTTCCTAGTTGACTACGGAACCCTAAAAATCGCGATAGACCGGGTTCAATAAGTTTTAATTGTGTGTTCAAACCGCGAGAGTATAAAGTGTTATAGTTTTAACTTATCGGAAAAAGTCTACGAAACTAAATACATACTTATTATAATTAGCGATATCTACTGCAAATTAATGTATGTTTTAACTATTACCCTCGCCTCGAAGCATCTAGCGAAGCCGTCGTCCGAGTTTCATTTTTGTGGAAGCTGTGTTTTTTCATTAGATAGGAAGGTACACCTACGGAACAAAACGATTTTGAAAGAGCAATATTAAAAGTCATGGATATTACATCCTCGTGATATTGGACGCAGTCTGGTTTATTAATCACTTAAGTATTTATTATTAGAAATCAACTGTTAATAACTAACGCAACATGGCGATTCTGGGCCCAAGCTGCTTCGTAATAAGTCATTCCGGGGAGTATAACACCGAGGGACTGATTTGAACTTTTTACGAATTAGGTATATTTATTTAGTAGTAGGTAGAATAGGTCAAGATTAAAAATCGCGTTTATTTTAAATAATTTTAGTGATAAAATAAATCTACGGCACGGCATTGCGGAATAATAAAGAGGAAAATAATAGTACATTACTGCAGACGCCGGGAAAGAAGGACTCACCGGGTAGGGCACGGCTAAGGCATTTATAGCGCTTTTCTCAAACATACGCAATTAAATTAAAAATAAACACTACTAAAAAAATATAATTCAGCAGACGTCATGTATAAAAAAAATTACTTCCATTCCCGGCCTATAGGCCTTCAATTTTGTATTGAAATTCCTTTACAGTTCTCTCGAGTTGTTCCGCCCGAAACGTGATACTTCGCAGCCTGTTATGACGCACGTAATACGACATTTCATTGCATGTTTGAGAAAATAATTATGTAGTTTTGTGGAAAGGAAAGTGTAGGTACTGCAGAGTCATATCCTTCATGAATTCTCAAAATATTAAGAACAATACAATTAGACACGAAACCTACAGCTCCGATTGCGGTGATTGTGGTTCTAAGTGGGTAATAAGAATATTACTATTCGATGAATCACACACACACCTAACCTAATGTCACCTACTTACTGTACTAAATCGCACCTTTAATACCAATAGATACAAGGTTCCGTGATAAGATATCTAATATCCTTTGATGGTTGTTACAAGTGATAAACAGTTGTAATGGATAGGTTATCTATATCAAAATACTGGATGCTCGATGTTTTACATAATTTCACTTAAGGTAAGGGTAAAACTATCACCGGGAGAAGAATCCCACAGTCCAATAACTAACTAACAGTTAGACTTACCCCATTAGACAATAAACTATGCTAACTAGTCTTACCTCACCTTACTTTAATCTTTTTGGTTTGGTATGTACCATTTTGCTTTGTATAATGTAACGAATGGAACATTGTTTTAGATAATTTGTAAATTATCTAATGTAGCAAAATAATGAGTAAAGTGCTTTGTCGCCTGAGCTACCGCGACATTACGCACATCGCTTAAGCATTATATTGTGCCAAAGCGCCCTCTTTCCTTTTAGCGATAACCGTGGGGATCGAATTTTGGGTACCTAACTGTGTAAACAAACCATCCACAATATGCTACGCATACCGATGTACGAATAGTCTGAAGATAAAAATATTACCTATTGCATTCGTTTCGTAGCCGGAAATTCTCAAGGCTATCAACTTAAGTGAAAAAGAGTTACTATATTCGAATGATGAATATCGATGAATATGACAATAGAAATGAAGAATGGATCATAGCAGATTCCGATAAAAAAAAAAAAATATTTTAATAGGAATCCATAATCTGATCATTGTCTTGTACAGTTGCAATCAATCACAAATTTAAAATCAATTATTCGTTTGAATACTATTATTTGATTCTCTTTGATTTGTGTACTAAAAATAAAAGAAAATAGTCTAGTAGACTTTTTCGACCAATGTGTCCTGTTTATAAGCAGGAGACAGCAAGAAATTTCAGGTAGCACAGCGAGCGGGCTCCATGCTCCAAGGTAGGAAGCGGAGATGAGCAGGGCAGATAGCCAGAAATAATCATAGGAAATGGTTCAGAAGGATGCTAGAATGGCGGTCATGGGCACCTTCGAGGCGGAGGTCCCCCCCCCCCCCCATTGAGATGGGTAGGCGATATAACGCGAGTAGCCGGCACTTATTCGATGAGTGTCTAAAGCGATACAGATATTTAAAGACCTACGTGCGAAGTCGGACAACATAAAGGCTAAAGATTGCGTTTGTAATTCGACAAGATATTTTGAGATGTACTAACCCCGGCTCCACGCTATCTAATCGCGAAGTTGGTCGGAATATGACTTTCAGCAGCGAAGTGCCCCCTACACTATCATATTCGACTAACCTCGGTCAACTTCGAGTAGTGTACTGCCGGAGTAAAAGGATCAACCTCACAACGAGGTAGAAGCGTACAACATACGTATGAATAATATTACAACTGTATTTACTACGCAAATTGGTTATCATGTAAGGCCATAACATGTCACCAATTATTTCGACTTCAGCAGAAGTCACGTACAGAGATAAACAATAATAAAGTGCATTGTGACTTGAATTTATTAGAATTACTTGGTGGGGACATTTTGTTTGATACAATCTGGTGAGCATTCATTATTCTTAGAATTCTGAATGTTGCTCGTTTTATTCTGCCATACTTTGATAAAACATCCTAGTTTTAGGTATTCCGTAACTCGTAATGCAACCCAAAACGTAGGGTAATTAGGGTTCCGCGCCCAAAGTGTAAAAAACGGGATCCTGTTACTAAGACTCCGCTGTCCGTCTATCTGTCTGTCTGTCCGTCTGTCACCAGGCTGTATCTCTTGAACCGTGATAGCTAGAGTTCAAATTTTCACAGATGATGTATATCTGTTGCCGATATAACAAAAAATACTAAAATAAATATTTAAGTGGGGTTCTTTCGAACGCGTTCGAACTTTGCACCTCATTTCTATCTGGCGCCATACATAGGTGCAAAGGCATAACCCGGCCAGTAAAGATGGAACAAGTGTTTGTACGGAGCCCTCGGTGCGTGAGTCCGACTCGCACTTAGCCGGTTTTTCGATTTAATGTCGGGAATTCTTGGCATAATCGCATTCGTGATTTCCATAATTGTCGGTACATACAATTTGCGTAATCCACTCATCAAAGAGGTCGAGTTTTTGAACGTATCTATATATATATTCGTATATTACTCACGGGGAATCCCCGCTATAAAAAATCATTGGCCGCCGGTCGGCCGCAATGTTTTTTTATGTTCAGATTGGGTAATTGGGGTACAAAATAATCATAATTCATAATTTACCGAGATTATCGCAGACGAATAGAATTCGTCTTACCCAATATTGTATGTATTAAGTTTCATAGTTATTTATTGAAATTAGATTGGTCAAAGTGCAAGTGCTACATTTTGGAATTTTTGGTACAAGTGTGTGTTTCTTTCTTTTCGTTTTGTACTTATAGAGATGTTTAGCTTGGTTTAATTAAGTACCTATTATCATATTATAAAAAATAATACATATACACTAATAATATATGTATACCACGTTTACGTAGGTAACTGATAAATAAATTACTGCTTGTCGTGTAATTGATTCTAATTTGTATAAAAACGTAATGATAATGGAAATAAAAATTGCTTTTCGGTAATAGAGTAGATTGCTACATTTGGGTTATTTTTTTAATTAGTTGAAACTAATTGCTGGCACGCACACTGGGCTGGAATGGACAGATTTTCATATAGTTACTTTCCTAGAAGCAATAGAAAAATATGGATTATTTGTAACTCGAAAGTTTTGGAAAACTGGGAACGCTGACATATTTTACTTATTAAAAATACCATCGAAAACAGATGAACGAAGAATAGCATACACGCGAGATCTTTAAAATGTAGGCGTAGAAACACAAACAAACCAAACAGTGAAATTATTTTCACTAAATTTAGAACAAGCAATTCGATTCATGAGTCGTATATCGAATTATATTGTAGTATGGCGCTGCGCAACATAGTTCTATGCACTATTACATAAGTACTTACTTGGAAGCGTCACCCTCTCGTAACTTGTTTAGTGTGACATCTTCCATACAGTTTCATACATTACTAAAATCTGCTACAATTAACACAAAATGAAAACGATGAGCGATGATGTTAATAGGTCGATTGAATGAATATGAAGATGAGAAAAGCAACATTTAAACATAAAGAAACGGACCACGTTCAGATCTCGGCACGAACAGGAATCCTGGCCCCATCATCCCTAATGAAAAAATTGATCTTTTATTTCATCGATAATGCTCTGAATCTGCATAACAAAAAATATGATAATTGAGCAAAATTCGATTCTGTATACGTGCAAAATAGAAATAAATGAGTTTTTTAATTTAGATATTTAAAGAAACCCTCCATTTATTTATAGGATTGTGCCTTTTGCAAGTAAATGTTTTTAGTTTTACGTGGAACATATTCACAAGAACAGTACAAATATTTCTATCACTTGTATTTGTATATTCGTACGATGGATCTCAACGGTGTTTGAATAACCATATGATTAATTTGAGTTCGAAAAGAAAAGAATGCGTTATTCTACAGCTTATCAAGCAACGTTCACTACAATTTCAATTTCAACAATGGCATCAATATCCGTAACTTTAAAGTAAAACATATTTTCATTGCAGTAAGAAAGTTTTCCACAGCATACAGTATCGCTTTCACTCAATTTGAACTTGCCAACAGAAGAGACCACTAAGTTGACCGCATTCCTCATAAATATTTACCCACACAGTGGTATATTATACGGGCTTCCCCAGCCTGTCTACTCAGACGATTCGGTATATTACGTCACATATGAAGTTAATATACATTATGTTAGATAACTGCCGCGATTTGTTTGGTATGAATCATAAGTTAATTTAGATAAAAATAATTGAATAAGAGTTACGATGTTATGAATCACTAATAGTTATAAAACTGTTATAAATTCATCGAACTAAATTAGTATGTAAACATGTTTGTACAAATGTGAGTTTGTTAAATATAACGCATTGCAAGTAAAAATAAAATCTTTCGAATGCGTTATTTTTTGTTTAATTATGTAGGACGTCTTTTTGCGGTCGTTTTATGATTCGTTTACGGGTAAGGCCGCCAAAAAAGGAATATTTCGACAGTAACAAAATGTGCTGTTAGTTTAAAAAAAATCTACTTCAAATTATTTATTTCCAATGTTTCTTTTGGGAAAAGCAACATCTGTTTTATTTGTTTCAATACGTTAAATCGCCTGTCAATATATTTTTTTGTATTTTAATAATGTGTGATCACAACGTCCCCAATACAAAAAAAAAGTGTGCAAAATTATCTCCTGCCTATTTACAATGTTTTTTTTTGTGTTTTGTATTATTCATCGGGCATTTCAATAAGCTTTCCGTATGTTACTTAATCATGGAAGAGTTTGACTACCTTAGCAACGAAATGGCAAGTTAAAATAATGCTTATTTCATTAAAAAACATAATGTAATCGTATTGCACGCTATTATGTAACACTTTTTATGTAACCATAATTATAATTGAAACTTGGCAATTATATAGAAGAATCCAAATTTATTTAATTACAACAATATTTTTTAGTTAGTCTATGCACCGCCGCTATTTTGCCGGCCATATTAAGTCGTGTGCCGCCTATTCAAAGGGAACGGTCGTGTTTGCGGACTTTTCAAAAACACATTGTTTGGTGATTTTAAAGGTAACTGTGCATTATATTGTTCAAAGGTGAAATTACATAGTAATATTAATGTTAGATTAGTGCTAAGAGGCTGTGTGCGTGGTTTTTCCTTCGTTGCAGTGTCATGTAATTGGGATTTTAATGTCGAAATAGAGCGCTTTTATGTGACTTTTATATAACGTATGTAACGATATGAATCGGTTTTCTATGTAACGTTCCATAAAAGTGGTATAAAGGCCAGTTCACTATTGTATTATAAATTGACGTTAAACAACAAGAGTTAAACTTAATAATATAAAAATAAACAATTTCGAAATGAACAATTTCGTTTCATTGTAGATTTGCCTTTTCATAACTTTTCTGATACTTATATGTAACTCTGTTACATACACTTTTATGTTACTTTTATGTGGCATAAGGCCAATTTTACGACCTTGCCCTTACACCTCTGACACATCACAACAACCTTTGGCAATTTTTTTTTTCTCCAAATTTGACAACCCTTAAAAAGGAATGTTACACTTGCCACTCATGAAATACAATTTTAAAGATATATATAATATGAGAGATTTCCAGTCATTCAATTTCTAGAAATTGGATTACTTTACTACTGTTACTTTATTTAGTAGCAAAAAAAATCTCAGACAGTCAATGTATTTTTTTATAAATTGTATACATAATTGCCAAGCATTTTGTGCATGGTTCTTTATTTTTACGGGATAATAGGCACATAGTGGTCTCTTCTTAAGCTATTGATGATTATGAGCTCAATTTCATATTGTCCATCGCAAAGATGGCTTCAAACATTGAAATTAGGGAAACAAACATGGAATTTTCATTTTCACCTCATGGAGTCTGAAGAATGACTAGACAAACAACATTTACTACATGTTTGTAAAACTGGAACCAATGAACAAGCCGATGGGAAAATAAAAAAAAGAAGTACCGCCATCGCGAGAAGGCACCGACTGGAACCCAGGCCACCTTCCTAGCAACAGAATTAGTCCTATGTTATACACTAGAACACAATGCATTGGTTATTTTCGTGCAAGCATTTACAGTGTGGCAAACATACAGTAAATTAATTCTTTACAGTATTCGTTGAAGATTTACAACTGTAATGATTATAAATAGTGATGAACTTAAGACGTTATAGCGAAATTAATTTTATTGAGGTGTTTAATACTTAATTTTTAGTTGTATCGTTTATATATGCATCAAAATATCGGTAGTCTCAAGATAATTAAATCGAATTCCAATTACTTAGTAGTTAGTGGCGCATAAATAAATCAATTGAAACCGAAATTGATACATGTGGCTAATAAATGAGCTACCAACATGTTAACACACTTGTCCACTCACTGTCATCACACTCAGATTTAAATGTACTTCTTTTGGGCTTCACAAACACGCAGCCTGATTGGTTCACTTTCTCTACTCCGCTTTAGTGGACAGGCCGCCTTATTGCCTGCCACAAGAGAATTAACCTTAGCAATTATCTAAGAAATGCGGTAATTAAGGACTTAGCTGTAAATAATGAAGGATATCTTCAGTTTAGCTAGGTATGCTACTTCACAATGTTACAGCCGGCCTTCAAAACTGATGACCGTTTCATACCTTTTGTTTCCAAGACCACATACATAAGGATCACATACATGAAATTGAATGTACCTACAGTGGCGGCGAAAATTCTATCATATTCGAACATAATATTATTAAAAGTATCGTGAGACACTTTAACAATTATAAAAACGGTTAAGTCGTATGCCAGTTTCATACAATAAACTGTGCTACCATGACACGAGACACGACCAAGTTTCAAACTCGCTAATTCTTGTTTCTTTAACAAAGAGGTGGCAATGTAACTTGATTATCACACCATTTGTGTACCTATTTGAAATTGTATCAAATATAAATTATGGTTATATCGTGGGAGAGTCTATTATAAACATTTTCGAGTATCATATCTACGTAAAGTATGTTTATAGCCATCTAAGACCATAGGCGCGCATTCAGTAAATTTGGGTAAATTTTAACAGTTTTAAGACAATATTGGTATTTATTTATAGATCCACAAACGCCTATCATAGTTTGAAATTGAATGGTTATAGGGAAGCACGATAACTTTTTTATATCTATCAAATGTTTAATAACTTCAATAAAATGAATATACGCGTTATAATCCTTTTTACTTAAATGTGTGACTATCGCGGAAGCCGAAGAAAATAAAACGTTTAATACTTTTATATTATTACTTTGGAGCCGTATTGCAATTAGTTTAAAGATCACTTACAAATTGTCAACCTGTATCTTATTAATTATGTAGGTTATCTACCCAACAGTAAGGGAATTCCATATAAGCACTATATACGTCGTAAGTCATCACTATTTATCGAGGGATCATAACTTACTGTATGTTATTTATATACACTATTAACAATACTGCGAAGTGTGTATGTGCAACAAGGTAAACTAAAACTATAATATAATATAATATAATACACGGCACAATTCATATTTACATGTATACATGACGTCATAAAATGTTTACTTTGTATAACTCATATTCGAATACATTATCCACTAATACCCCGAATAATAAAAAGAAAAGAAAATGAAAGCTTTTATAACGTCATGTACGGATAGTTCAAAACATATATGTATTTAAAAATGCAACGTGACCACAATACAATCGATACATTAGTGCAAAATGCTACATAAAATCAACGATCTATATATACATTTGACAAAACCATGCACTCAACACTTATTAAATGTACAGTGCAAAACTAATAATGATTCTGTCATAAAAAAAAAACATCGAATGCTTCATTTAATCGAAAACCATTTTCAGTGAAACCGTTAACATTTAGTATTTTCGCAAAACAATCCTAACCTAATAATGCATTCTATTTGCGGCTCCACTCCACAGCGAAGTGCCCTCTCACACTGATAGTTCGGTTCGGTGAATAGAGACTAAAGTACATACTAGGGGTGACCTTACAAACGGTCCGGTAGTTTTGAATTTTTGATTTGTTGCCTCCGATGGTTAGTGAGTGTTTAAAATTCAAAATGCACAATTCCATACATTTCTGGAAATTGCGATTTTTTCATTTTTTAAATGTGCATATCTCCGTAACTATCTGTCCTTGAAACAAATTTTAAATTATAGTAAATTTAATTGTCTACAACATTATCTAAGCTATTTTCTAGCTAAAATGCTGCTAAACGAAGGTACCTACCTATAAACTATCTGCAGAAATTGCCGGTTTTTTTCAATATGGCGGCGGGCGCGGAGGAGGGGGAATTGTGCATTTTGCATTTTAAACACTCACTAACCATCCTACACAACATATCAAAAATTCAAAACTACCGGTTTATAAGGAAAAACCCCTTTATTCACTGAATTATGAAGTATTCGTATTCGAAAATCGTGATCAATGAAAAAGTTATCGACGAAATGAAAATTCGATGAAACGATTGTCGATGAAACAGAGGCATCGCTATCACTAGACTCACCAGTTGTATCCACCGGCCCCCGATGCGGCACGATCGAATGCACATATCTGGCGACGAAATGTCCGAACACCGCCTTAAAGTCAGGGTTGTGCATCATCTCGACGAACTCATTGAAATCCAGGTGGCCGGAGTTGTCGCGGTCGGCGAGCGACATGATCTTGTCGACGACATTGTCGGGCAGGTCGTGCTCGTATTCTCGTGACTCGATGATCTCTTTGAGCTCGATGTAGGAGATATTGCCGTCGTTGTCTTTGTCGTACTGGAAGAGAAATAGTTATTTTACTTATTTTAGTTTGCGTCGTTCAGCAAGGGATCTACAAGCAGAAAGGCCATAGGCCTACAGATTTTGTTCTGTTCTACAAGAACAAACTTCATCCGGGTTCATCGCAAGTTCGCAACAACACTCGCGCCGGGCGCCATGCAGTTGACCGGCTAGAAAGCTCTGATCGGCAATACTGTCCCTTAATATTTACTTGCAACAGTTGCAACTAGTTTCCCCGGCTTTGTCCTAGTTTGGAGGCAGTCTGGGGGCCGTCCGGGAGGGTTTTCAAATGGTGTCCGGGGACAACTCGGACACTTTTAAGACTTTATGTGAATGAAAAATAAAGTGATTGTTTATGTATTTAAGAGGCCTTATTCCTTTTAAAATTTATATTTTTCATATTACGACGAATATATTGATAATTTCAACCAACTTTTTGAAGTGAATAATACTTTTTCCTGAGGTCTAGGTAGTAACGTAGCTATTTCATGCTTTCATTGCGTGCAGTCGAAAATAAGTTGAAAAAACGAATTTTCCACGTTTATTTTGTCAATTTCGAGTAGTTTTTCGAACAAAAATTATCAATGAAAAATTCAAACTGTAGGTTTCAAATATATACCAATAAATCCCAATAGCCCTGTTCTAGGTAGTAACATCAATAATATGTCAAGAAACATGTTTGATCATAGAGAAAAATGTCGAAACAATCAGCATTTTAAAAGGAATAAGGCCTCTTAATAATATTATTTTTAAACACGTCAGGGGAAACAAGCGATTTACGCATTTTTAAGTTTTTTTTTTTTTTAGTCTATGTCCGGGTTCGGTGAATTTAGAGATGGAAGCCCTAGGGCTCTAAATTTGCATTGCAACTAATAGTAGCTTACTGAGAGCGTGTTCTAGTCCACCCTGTGACGAGTGGTGCATTTTGTATATTTAAATTCTTTCCTGTTCTATTTTAAAGCCTGACCAGAAATATATGAGGATGCGCCATATTGCGGAATGTCACTGGAACTAATTTCTTACACTGGCAATGAGTTTATGATGGTTGTCAACAATGTCAATTTCATTCGTGGTGATTTCTTTAAAAGATAAATATTTAAAACTATCCTAAGAAAATGCCGCAAACCAATAACAGTCGTGAACGTAAGATTATAAATAAAGTGTACATATGTGTTTACTACGCGAAAAACAGTCAGGAAAAGAGTGCATTCCATTAAATAATATCACGAGGTTAACAATGTTAACATAGTGCAACTGACAAGTATTTAAGACTAATGTCATTATAGTGGGTTGTGATTGGTTGCAAAATTGTGGCCATACAAATCTTATAAATAGCGCCCTCTTGACAGTCCTCATATATTTGTGGTCAGGCTTTACGTAGAACAGAACAGGATGAACGAGACAGAGAGAGATAATATTTTTGTGACATAAGAGGAATTAATCAGACAGGCCATAACTAACCTATATAGCTATGTATATCAATGTCAGCCGAATTAGGGTAGCATAGATTGTGGCGATGGCGGCTATTAGTTATATCACCGACATATCGTCGATCAGATCATGCAATACAGATTCTAATATAAGATCAATGTCCAAGTCACACATATATAACATTCATAATATATATTGTTCTATTATCTCCAAGTCGGTATAATACCTAGATTAGGTCATTACCCAAACATGGGTGAATCGTGGTAAATATGTGTAACATATACCAATAGCTTAGGAATTTTATGACTCAAACGTGATTGCAAAGAAATGTATGGTTCGGTGAGTATGGCGGTAATCTATCATGGTCAAGCGCGAAACGCGGTGGACGCAGAAAATGTTTCTGATACTAAAGTTTATATTGATATGCAATCAATTATTCAATTAAGGCTATCTATTTTGAGCGAGGCAAAAGGTTATCTCGTCTCCACATAGAGTTGTTAAACATATTGTACTGAAAAAAATACATAAAATTGAAATATTCGGATCTACCTTTGAGCTCAATTATTCATTAACTAGCATTAACCCGCGGCTTCGCTCGCGTGCCTATATAAAATACATCATCCTACGCGAACAATGCTCTTTTTTTTTTCAGGATTAAAAGTAGGCTATTTGTTAAGTTAGGGTATAATCTGCAATGTTGCGGAGCCTAAATGTTTCTTCCAGACGGGAATGGGATCTGGGAATGAATGTGGATAAAACTAAAGTTATGTTCAATTCATTCGTAGACCCAATACCGATCACCGTCGATAATGTTAGCATCGAAGTTGTTAAAGAGTACACGTACCTAGGCCAGATGGTCCAGTTAGGTAGAAACAACTTCGACAAGGAAGCTGACAGAAGAATCAGGTTGGGTTGGGCAGCATATGGGAAGTTGCGCCATATTTTTCAGTCATCATCACTGCCCCAGTGCCTTAAGTCCAAAGTCTTCGACCAGTGCGTCCTACCGGTCCTTATTTATGGGGCAGAGACGTGGACACTAACAAAAGGCCTCGTCCACAAATTCCAAGTTGCTCAGCGAGCTATGGAGAGGGCTATGCTCGGAGTTTCTCTGAAAGACAAAATCCGGAAACAGGAGATCCGACGGAGAACCAAAGTGACCGACATAGTCCTAAAGATATGCAAGTTGAAGTGGCAGTGGGCGGGGCATATTTGTCGTAGAGCCGATGGTCGATGGGGCAGACGAGTTCTAGAGTGGAGACCACGAACGACACGCCCTGTAGGACGGCCTCCCGCCAGGTGGACCGACGACCTAAAAAGAGTGGCGGGAAGCGGTTGGATGCGGAAAGCTGAGGACCGGGTATGGTGGCGC